>CM029919.1:29380000-30580000 GCA_017639245.1 Myiopsitta monachus
TCTGAGCCGTAAGGGGGCTGCAGCACACCCCAGACACTGCTCACCTCCCTCTTCAGCATCCTCCCAGCAGATCTCCTCACCCGCTGAGGCACACAACCGGCCGCAAGAAGTGGAGTCTACTGCCCCCTTACTCCAGCGCCTGCAGTGCATCTGGTTAGCCATGCACAGGAGTAAACGAAGAGCTTAAATAAGGATGAAGAATGAAGTGGTTTTCATCCCTATGAGGATAACAGTAACTTATCTATAACAAGTACTTTTTCTTAGAGATCTGTTCCCAAGTGCTTGTGAGAATGTCTGTATATGGAACTATTACCATTACCTTGAATAAACACTGAATGCAATTCATACTTGCCAAACAACTCCAGTTTGAACTTACTGCACAAAAATTGTGTCCAAGTGAAAGCTTACAAGAAGCAGGCTTTGCAGAAGGAGCAATGCAGAATAGAGTAGCAATTTTTGCGGGGTAAGAGCTGTGCTGAGGTTTTGACTGTGTTGAGAAACACCTTATTCCACAGAAGAAAGCTTCTAAGTGCTCACAAAGGACTTCAACCTTTCACTTCTGTCTCCTAGAAGACTATGGCAGGCCAAATGGGAGATTTTTCTTCCCCCTTCTTCTGCAGTTAGGCTGATGTTCAGTAGAAAACACAAAGCACAGTGTCTCTCCTGAGAAGGAGAGCTCCACTTAAAGGGGTTTAAATCCTAGAATGAAGTCAGCAGTAAGGCAAGTTATTCTCTCTATACATTTGTTTTCTCCACATCTAACCCCCGCTTCAGCTGAAGCCTTCATTTAACTTCTGTAATACAGACAAGCCTTTGGGAACTAGTCTTTCCTGGAAAATGAAGTCAGCTGTTAACTTATGAAAGCTGCTTTTGCAGATAAGGGTTTTTTCGTGAACTATTTCACAGCCACTTAACTACTATGTTTTACAGAACTGGGTCTTAAGGTATTTGGGGCATTCTTAGCTCTTAGTAACTGGATTAACTAGTACATGAAAGCAAGATTAATTTTTATTAGCTTGAAGTATCAGATTTTATTCAAGTGATAAGAAATATCATAATACATTATGCATCTGCCAGTTATAGTCCATTTTAGTTGGTTCCAAAACCTAAGCAGTAGATGAGTAAGACAGTTTATCTAGTTAAACTGAAAAAAACAGCAATCCACACAACCAGTACTAGATGTCAACCGTATAGTAATTCCAGCATTATGATGTTATGGCTTTCCAGAAAGTCATGAAGTTAACAAATTAGAACACATCAATAGCCATTTTCCAAAGGTTTATTGAAGTAGCGACAGGTTGCTCATACTGTGCTGGAAAAAGCAGTTTTATTGAATTCAGATACTTAAAAACAGTATTGCAGCACAAGATATTGCTATTTGTAAACTAGACTCCATTGTAAACTCTAATCTTTCAGGGAGAGTCAGTTTGCAAGATCTAAGACCTATTTCCTAGCATAGTAATCTTGCGCTCATGGAAAAACTGCAGAAAGGCACTTGAAAGCTGTTTCTTCCTTTAAGACATGGACTTTTTAAATCTTGCTGGTAAGAATTTCTCCTGCATTTATAAGTACGCATCTTCACTTCAGCTTTACTCCAAGTCATCATGATGCTGGGAAGTCTCATTAATAACCTGTCGATAAACAGAGATGCTTGCATTAAGTTTTAGTAGGAAGATTGTTGGGTTTTCTACAGCTAGAATTCAAACATCTGATACCACGGAACTGTGAACAAATGGGTAACAACTCTCACTTCTAGATGAGAAGTTCTAGTTGGCAAACAGTGTGCACAAACCATTTAAGCTTTGACTTGGTATGAAAGCAGTTTCTTGTCCCAAACAAGTACCACTTTATTGCCACATTTTCCTCGGGTGATGTGAGAAAACTTTTGAGAACTTGCTAACTCAGCTGAACTTAAGTACTCACTACACAGGTAACTATCAGCCACTTAAGGTTTCACTATGAGATGAATTTTGCAATTGTTTCCACAAAAGCCATATGCTACATTTGTATGTTCAGTCATGCAGCTCAGACTGAGAGATGCTGTTCTACTCAACACCTACTACCCTACAGAGGCTGCACTGACCAGTAAACAGATTTAAAGAGTATTTAGTATAAGAGTATAAGGTAAAACCAGCTGTGATAGAAATAAAGTTGCCACCAACCTGTCCGTCTCTGGTTTCGACAGTCTTAATTAGGAGTGTCCTCTTTGAGTGAGTGTCGACCATTGGCTGAGACTCAATGTTAGTTTCTGCAGAACAGAATACATTATTAGTCATAGTCTAGATGAAGTCCTTCCTCAAAAAAATGAAGAGGAACAGATTTTAGCGTCTACTTTCAGAATCCTAATTTATATATGAAGAAGTCTCCTGCTTAATGATAAGCTAATCTTCTCCATTTTCTGTCTGTTCCCCTTAAAGCACTTTCAGCAGGCATCGACACCCACTATGCACTGATATTTAAAAATATCTGTGCCCAGGAACAAAGTTGCTCCTCCCACCCAAGCTCAAGTAATGGAAAATAATGTAGTTATATCTAAGAAACAATCACACACAATTGCACTTACACAAGTTCAAATGCTAAAGGAAATTGTCCAGGGCTCTTATGCTAATGATAGAACAGCTTACCTCTCAGGTTCAAAGAAGCAAAGGTTGGAATAGGCATGTTAATCCTGAAGGAAAAAAAGAAATGGATACAGTCAAGACATGGTGTGTCTAGTCAGACACTAGAGCATCTTCTAGTAATTGCTATTTAGAAAAGTGTCTGTATGTGATGTTTACCTGCTCTCTTCACCCTCCAGCAGTTTTCTGTAGGTGGCAATCTCAATATCAAGAGCCATCTTTACATTCAGCAGGTCCTGATACTCGCGGAGATGGCGAGCCATTTCTTCCTTCATGTTCTGAATCTCATCCTGCAGACGGCCAATAGTGTCTTGGTAGTTAGCAGCTTCAACAGCAAAATTCTCCTCCATTTCATGCATTTGGCGCTCCAGGGACTCATTCTGGAAGAGAATAATGAAGTCAAGCCCTGCTGCGGCTCAGCCACTCCTCCCCACCCTCAAGACCTTTAAACGATTTTTTTTAAAAGCAAAGTTGAGTTGTGTTAGTATTCTCTCTGAAAGTGCCCAGACACATCCCAAGTTTCTCATCTCCCGATCTTCCTCTTGCAAAGTCAAGGCGGGTTATTCTGCTCCTTGATCCAGGGTATGCCATGTATTTGCCCTACCACGTGGCAAAGCAATGTCTTACAGTAAGCCCAACACATGCAGTACAATTCAGCATGCAGGTAGCCCTCAGTGAGGGGATTTGCAGGTTTACTACACGCTTTAATCCATTTCAAGCTACCCTTTAAGGCAGACAGGTTCCAGCAGCTGCGAGATTTGCACCTCCTTTCCAGTGCTTCTCCAGCCTTTTTTATAGCTTCAGCTGTACCTGACAGACAAGCCATAAACACTTCCAGAAAGCGTTACATAAACAGTGAATATTGTAGCAAAAGAATGAACTTGTCATTTATACCTTAAGTATGACTACTTGGGTATATCAACCTAAACATTGCACAGCAGGGCAAACTGAGCTCACAGCATCCTTTTGAAAAGCACTAATATGCACCTGTATTGTATGGGCAATCAACTGCATTCACATTTGTATCAACAATTAAACTGCAGTGTTAAAGCTGCTAAGTGAAGAATGTCCCAGCCACTCCTGTCTTCTACTTACGCTTCCCTTAAGGGCATCAACTTCGCAGGTGAGAGACTGAATCTGTCTGCGGTATTCATTAGCTTCTTGTTTGGCCTGGCGCAGGGCATCATTGTTCCTATTAGCAGCTTCGGAGAGATCTGCAAACTGTGGAAATCCCCAGCTTGGTTAGCATAACCCTTCAACATAAATGCTAAAACAGGCTTTTTCTGAACACAGCATTTGAGGGCATCTGAAGCCACTACAAGCCTTAACACCTAAAACATTTAAATATTAACATTACTCCTAAAATTCCTTTCTAATTGTTCCATTGGAATTCATCATTCAACCTTCTGTATCTGTTTCCCTGCCCTGTATATTTCCCATCTTTTCACCATTTTTTCACCCATTCATTCCCTCCTTTCTCCGGTATTTCATCCAAGATAGGAAAGACTCCGAGTACGGACCCATTACTCTGATGCTGTACTTCTATGGGACAAACTGTTTTCAGCTGCACCCTTCTTAGACTAGGAGTTTAAAGAAGACCCTGTGCCATGGCTGTGTTCATGTCCAGTAGAGACAGATGGAACACCAAGTTCCCTCTGAGCTACAGCAAAGCTGCTCTGTACAGTTAAGAGTGCCTGATGCATCTGAACAGATTTTACTTACTTTGGACTTGTACCACTCTTCAGCTTCCTGAAGATTCTTAGCAGCAACGCTTTCATACTGTTGGCGAACGTCACGCAGGGCAGCAGTAAGATCAGGCTTAGAAACATCCATATCGATTTGGATGTGCTGTTCCTGGAGTTGGGCCTGCAGTTCTCGGATTTCCTTAGAGAGAAGCAGACACTCAGTGTTACTACATGACAGCATATGGAACGTACACAGATTGAGACTCTGGGTCAGAACTAGTGAAGAGCTTACTTGCTCACTAGGCTGTCAGTATCTAATCACAGACCTTATTATTCAGCTTACCTCATCATGAAGCTTCTTCAAGAAGACAATCTCCTCTTGCAGGGACTCAACTTTGCGCTCAAGGTCAAGACGTGCAAGAGAAGCATTGTCAACATCCTGATCAGAGAGAAGAACAATTAGCAATCTTACAAAACTAATGTAGAGAAGTCTTTTACAGCAGGCTCAGAAGGATACAGACTGATGCTACAACTGAGCTTTTTGGCAAGACAATATGAAATCAAGAACTGTGAAAAACCTTTTTTCTACCTCCTACCCTAGCCTCAGAGACCACTATATGCACCTTTACTGTGATTTCAGGAACTATACAGAATATGAAGTGTATTGCTGAGCATGATCAAGAGCATACAGATCATGGTGGGTGTAAGTCCTCCCTGAAGATGAAGCAGGTACCCGGGTCAGAAGCCAGCTATAAGCTCTTTTAGCTTGACTACACTGAAAAAGAGTTAGTCTTGCAATGTGCAAAATTCCATTTTTCAAGTGGGGGCTTAAATTACAACCCATGTGCCTACATGTCTATCAGAGGGCTTAACTTCTTATGAACTCCTTGGTGATCAACCACAGAGCCCTTTGGGTCCACAGACTTATAACACTAGTGAGGCACATATACGAACTGCAAGCATTTACTGTGGTTCCAAGTGGTTTGATAGATCTCCCTTGAGAAAAAGAAGGTATGACCATAAATGCAGATCAAGTTAGTCATCACTGCCTACACCCTCTCTGTAGCTGCCAAAGTCTCCACCTCTGGCTGGCTGGAGATAGTCTTAATCAACAGCAAAAATTCATTTAAGGCTTAACAGAAAATATGTCACGAATGTTACACAGGAGCTGCTTGAATTAGTTCAAAAACATAACTTAAGACTAAACATTGATTGGTAACTTCCTACATCTTAAACATGCAGGACAATTAGCTTGTAAAGGGGAAAATTGTTACTTTCATACTAAATACACAGCTTCCTGCTTACATTCACATGGTAATATATCAGGGTTTCACAGCTCTAAAGCTCTTTTAGACTACCCAATACATAAGCAATCCTAATCAGCGTTTGTCATTTTTATGGCACTTTTGAAATAAGGAGTGTTTTCATTGGACTCTTAGAAAGCCATTCCTTGGATCCCTCTTACTCTGGGGTAAGGTTCTTGCTTCAGAAGAATTCTTCCATTTTCTTTATCCAGCGAAACACCCCAGAACTTCCCTATCATTTCCAGTGTCACACCCACATTGTTCACAGTGGCTCTGTTTTTCAATTCAGAGAATTCCTTTATTCATTTGTTCTCCTACCCCAAAGAAACTGGAGATCATTTTGGTACGAAATTACGTGGCTATGGCCCAACACGTATGCAGAGACATCCGAAGAGTTTCCAGTGGATTTTACAGAAACCTACATCCTATCAATTTTTTCAGGACAATTGAACAGATAAAGGATTTTTAGGAGCTTATAATAAACTGAAAGCATCTTAAATTGAAGACACTTAAGACTATATTGTGTGCATTTTACTATATACCTTATCATTAAGATAGGGAGTAAAGAATCAATGTATCTGTAGTTCCTAGATGTACAGAGAAACGCAAACTAATAAGCTACCTGTAGCCTGAGCAAACCAAGCGTAAGGCATCCATACATGCAACTGGACAAAGCACTGACTTTATCCTAGGACATTCTTTAATGCCAGATGCATAGTTTGCAGGGTTAAGCATTCATGGTTACTTCAGAAAAACCTCATGTTAGCCAGGAGCAGACCTGTTAGTCTTGTCCTAGGTCCAGGACCTACTCTTTGCTGCCAGAGTAACTGACAAATCTGCAGTAAACAACTTTCTCACTAACTGTGATGCTTATTTTGTCCCAGAGAGAAGATCTCACTGAGCCTTTAGCTTCATTTTCTGTAGTACAGCCCTCAGCATATGAATAAAATCTTATCTTTGCTTAGGAGAATAAATTAAAATTCACAGCACATATGAGTTGAACAGTCTCTAAAGCAATCAGCTTTTAGAAATATAAAGTTTAAGTTCAAACATCTGTTCACTTTCTTTTAGAATACTGAACTATACAACTGCTCCATCAAGTAAATTTGATGCTACAACCAGAACAATAAAGTATCTGTTGAAGTGTTCTAGATTAATGCATACAACTTTCCAGTGCAAGAATCAAGAATATAATTGTTTAATAAAGAGCTGTGCTTTTCTGTATTTATTTATTCTTTTTTTTACCACTGAGAGTTTGTAGGATGGAAAATAAAGGATGTTTCAACTTCCGTGTCCTCTGAATTTAATTTCACTTGCAGGACAGTAACACTTATGCTGAAGCAGATGTTAAGCCTATCCTTTCACTGCAAGGAAAAATTAAGTATACTGTTGTTCAAATCAAACACACTTGAATGCACCAGTTATGTCATGAGTAAATTTAATGTAGTGTTCCTATAAACAATGATTTACAATTCTTATGCAGAAGCTAAACCTCAGGTGGTTAAGTGGATCCAGTTCTGACTGTACTGCACACACAGATTTGCTAGAGCCTCGGCTCCTGAATGATTTTTCCACAGCACAGGGAGGAGCTGGATAATGAATGTGGAATATACACAAAGCCAAGTTCACTTAAAACCCTAAAGCCTTCACAAAATTTAACTGATTGTTTGAAATTGAGATAGACATGCCTTGAAGTACACCAGTTAAGTAAGAAATATCATTTAAAATCCAGCCTTAACTCAAAGGACTCTTCAACCGAATTCAGCAAGGAATCAGAACAGATTAGGTTCTTTAAAGCGTAAGCTTTTCTGCATGGGACACTGCTGGCTTAGCAGTCAAAAAAACAGAAGCTAAAGTTAAGGCAGCATCTTAAACTGGTTTGTTTCAAGCTTCTGTCCCCCCAGCACAGACTCTGAATCCCCAGACTCCAAACAGGAGTAGCTCTCTTGGTTTCCACATATTACCTCACCAAGACACCTGCTCTCCTTCAGAGACTATAAATATACTGTAGTCAAGAGCCTTAGCCAGGGAAACACAGACAATCAAGTAAAGATCAAGTGATGATTTCCTGAATGGTGACATCACTAATGTCTAAGAATAATTCTGGGATGAAGTCAGCCCACATCCAGCTGTCTGGAGATAACTGCAATCACTTCCAGCCAGGAGGAATGCTACCAATACCATTTCTCACCAGCAGTTCTTGGGAAGAGACCTTGCTTTGAAAAAGCACATTCCAAAATACCTCCTACTCCAAACAAGACTTAATCCAAGCTGAAAGCTGGTTTTGCATATGTGAAATCCTGAGCTTAACACTTTTTGAACACTGTTTGCACAGCTGGTTCTGGCTGTCACATAGGTTTTAGTTTATCTGGGCAACATCATAACATTCTACAGAGGAGAAACACTTAAGGCAACTTGTTTCTTATGTTAAGATCTTCTTTTACAGAGGATGAATTCTGTGTTCTTAAGGGACATCCATAGGAGGCAGGCTTGCCTGCTGTGACCTCACCCCAAGGAACAAATTGCTGCATGTCAGCAGGCAACACCCATATGAAAAAACTTAAATTTGGAACTGCTGTCCAGTCACGCACTGACCAAAGTGATTCATTAAGAGGGAGCTCTGGTTTACGTAAAAACTGGACCATACACATGATGGGCACTTCCAGCTAGAAATATGCTCACACCATTACACATGTAGTAAGAATTCAGCCCTCTGCGCCCTCCCCTCCAACACAAAGGGATCTATTATTTCAATCTGCTGCCACCACACTTGCCATAATGCCTGTATCTGCATTCCACGGTGAATCCCATAGAAACCATTAATACCCTTCAGCCAAGCGAGCAGATGGCCCCCCTTTCACTTTTACTGGATCGGAAAGCGATTCCACATCGGAGCGCTTTTTGTAAACCAGGCTAGACTTGGATAAAGCAAGACAATAGTTTCCCTCCCCTCCCTGCAGACCGCAGCATCCCCCTAAAGAAAACAAGGAGGGCTTGCGTGAGAACGGACGGGATTCCTTTGTGCGAGGAAAGCCAACTCCTGCAGTCCCACCCTCCCGTCCCACCACCATCTTGGGCTCTCCTCCAGCTCCCGCCCTTCCTCCAGCCCCCTCAAACCTGTCTGAAGGACTGCAGGGTGTTCTCAGCTTCCTCCCTCTGAAGCATCTCCTCTTGCAACCTGGAAGGGGCGAGAGAGCGGTGAGTGCGGGGGTCCCCCAGCCCCCTCTAAGCCTCCCACCGCCCCCAGCCCGGCTCGGGACGGTCAGGGCGCCGCCCCGGAGGTGGTTCTGAGCCCTGCCCGCTCTCCCCTCGCACACTCACTTCTCCCTCAGCCGCATGATGTCGTCGGCGAGGTTGTCCCGCTCCACCTCCACGCGTGCCTTGTCGTTGGTGAGTTGGTCCACCTGCCGCCGCAGCTCCCGCATCTCTTCCTCGTACAGGTCGCCCAGGCGGGACGTGCCCTTGCCCTTGAGCTGCTCCAGCTCGGCCAGGAGGATCTTGTTCTGCTGCTCGAGGAAGCGCACCTTGTCGATGTAGTTGGCGAAGCGGTCATTGAGCTCCTGCAGCTCCACCTTCTCGTTGGTGCGGTTCGCCTTGAACTCCGTGTTGATGGCGTCGGCCAGGGAGAAGTCCACGGAGTCGTGGAGCCGCATGGGTGGCATGCTGCTCCGCAGCCGCACCGACGTCGTCTTGCTGGCGTACATGCCGCCGGGCGAGGCGGACACGTACCGGGCGGTGCTGGGTCGCAGCGAGCTGCCCAGCGAGTAGCGGGTGCTGGAGGTGATGTAGCGGGTGCCGGTGCTGGGGCGGCTGCCCCCGCCGAACATGCGGCGGTACGAGGAGTTTTTAGTGCTGATGCTCATGGTGGCGGCGGTGCGGGCTTTGTAATCCGGGACCGAAGCGGGGCGGCTCGACTGCGCGGCGCGCGAAGAAGGGCGGCTACCCCGGCCGGGGCCCCTTCTTATGGGGGGCCACCGCCCGCAGCAGGGCCCGCCCCGCCGATCACCGCCCGCCCGCCTTCCGCCGGCCGCCGCCAATCGCCGCCTCTCCCGCACCGCGCCTCGCCCCGCGGGGAGGGGACGGTGCCCCCTGGGGCAAGAGGGGATGCGGGGGGGGCCGCGGGCCGTTGCGAACACAAAGGCGGGCGGCGGAGCGGGAAGAGGGGGGAGCAGCTCCCGCCTTCCCGGCCCGGCGGGACCCCAGGGCCGGCAGGTTTCATCTCGGGGCTGCGGGATGTGGCCCGGAGATGCGGCCATAGGAGAGTCCCTTCACGGCGGGCCCTGGGAGAACGGGGATGACAGCAACGGCATCCACCACTTCGCGGAAGCGGGCGTTGAGCTCTCCCTTGCTTCTCGTTACACCCCCCCCCCCCAGTTAGCGCGGTGACTGCAGAGAGGGGCGGCAGGCTTAATGTTGTGCCACAGGACTGGCAAAATAATCCAAGAGGTATACATCAAAAATTCTTCTTTAGGTTTGATATGTATATATACGTATCTTCTTGAAAACTTGTTTCTTTCTTAGCTTTCTGAAAGAGACATCAGGAAAGAGTGATGCTAACTATTCACAAAAGGCTGCCAAATGTCTGAAAAAGAATGTCTCTGTGTCTTAAGCTTCCCCCATTATAGCAATCTTAGCTTCCACTTCTGGGCTGAAAATACAACCCTTACAGCCTAAATGTGTTTTATGTGTAGTTGAGAGAGCATTTACACAAGTAAGGCTTAATTCTGCCATCGTTGTAACAATGATCCCAGCAGTAACTAATTTTTTTTTTTTAGTGTGGACAAAACATTATTGAAATACCTGCCATTAGGACCTTCTCCTGGATGCAATCCTTCTAATAACTGCGATAGTGGCAGACTTGATTGTAACAGAGGATTGTCTCCACACTGTTATACCCAACAGACTTTTGTCTCTTGTACCCAACAGGTAAAGTGATAATTATTCATTAGACATGATCTGCAAATATTCTATGTGTGTAGCATAAAAGGCCACACAAAAATCCCAGTGTTTCAAGAGCAATTTTTCTGTCAAGATGGGGCTACCAATGGTAGAGGAGAATAATGTACAAGGCAACAGCAATGGCATAAAATGTAACAGAAAAACTTAGACTAAGTAGCAGCAGATTGTTTTTAGTCGGGATGCTGAAGTTGTTTAAAGGAGATGACAGAATCCCTGTCATTTAGATAGTTTAGAATTTGAGTGGCCAAAGTGTAACTCATAGAATCATAGGCTCATGCAATGGCTAGGATTGGAATGGACCTTAGGATCATCTGGTTCCAACTCCCCTGCCATGGGGAGGGATGCCTTACACTAGACCGTGTTGCCCAAGGCTTTGTCCAACCTGGCCTTGAACACTGCCAGGGATGGAGCATTTACCACTTCTCTGGGCAACCTGTCCCAGTGCCTCACCACCCTCACAGTAAATTTCTTCCTTATATCCAACCTGAACTTCCCCTGTTTAAGTTTAAAACCATTTCCCCTTGTCCTGTTGCTACAGTCTCTGCTGAAGAGTCCCTCTTTGGCATCCTTGCAGACCCCCTTCAGATACTGGAAGGTTGCTGTGAGGTCTTCACGCTTTGTTGAACTTCATGAGGTTGGCACTGGCCTGCCTCACAAGCGTGTCAAGGTCTCCCTCTGGATGGCATTCCTTCCCTCCAGAGTATCAACCGAACCACACAGTTTGGTGTCATTGGCAAACTTGCTGAGGGTGCACTCAATCCCATTGTCCATGTTGCCAACAAGGATGTTGAACAGGATCGGTCCCAACACGGACCCCTGAGGGACACCACTTGTTACCAGTCTCCATTTTGAACATTGACCACATTGACCACAACTCTTTGCGTGTGGCCATCCAGCCAGTTCTTTATCCACCGAGTGGTCCATCCTTCAAATTTAGGTGTCTCCAGTTTAGAGACAAGGATGTTGTGCGGGACAGTGTTGAACACTTTGCACAAATACAGGTAGGCGACGTCAACTGCTTTGCCCCATCCATCAGTTCTGTTGTGCTGTCTGGCCCTCTCCTAGCTCATTATTTAAGCCATCAAATTTGAGCTGTAAGCTTTTGTGAGCCCTGGCAGAAAAGTACGCACTCCTTCTATAAGCAGGCGAAAAAGTAAACCACTACATTACTAACACCCTCACAGAGTAAAGATATTTTACTCAGAAGTACTGATAGTTGTAGCAGGTTGTTGTTTTTTTTTTAAGGTGTGCTGCATCCAATCTGTTTTTCCTAATGGAGCACAACTTACTTATACTCCGCAAAACCTTTAATGGCACACACATGCAACAATCTGCCTTCATTCAAAAACTGCTTTGCCCCTAAATACCAGGAGGTGTTTGTTTTAGCAAACAAATATGACACCACACCCCCATGTTTCAAATGTAGTTTCCATATGTTTATGTCACTGCTGCCATATGTACTCTTGGCCACCTGCCTCATTGCTGTTTCTCACTACTAAATTTTTCTAGAAATGTTAAGATATTGTCAGCTGTCAGGACTACAATAAAACTTTAAGTGCCTTTTGCTGGTTGGCACTTATGCAGATACATAAATGGAGAAAGCTCTAGGTTTCTTGTAAGGCTATAATAAATTCAGCCCACATTTGCATCCCAAACCTCAAAGGGGAACAAAGACTGGTCTCTTCAAATGCAAAAAGATTTCCACAGTACTTGTCGGGAAAGACTATCTCAGTGCTATGGGACTCTGAGAGACCGTGCCTGGTCAGGATCTTGACCACATCTTTCACGAAGCAGACAGCATCACTAAACACCATGTTGGGGATTATTCATCAACTGTTATGTGTCACTTGTGTTTTTTTATTGCGATGCCTTCATTTGCAATTGCAGTATGTAGTCAGTCAGCTGCCTGGTCAGCTTGCAGTGTCACTTACCTCTAACAGAGATAAGTCAATGGCACTCTTAAAAAAAGAAATAGGTATTTTTATTGTGAGCCTTTCAGCTCACACTGCAAAATTGATCTTGGCATTTTTTGGCCTTTCTTTACCACAGAATTGATGCATTGGTTCACTGCCAAGAATGACATATGGAATCAAGCCCTAGAAGTATAGCAAAAAAATTGGGTTGTTGTGTAACTTTCATTAAAAGGAAAACTGTGTGTGCACAGAGAGAGGGTATGGGTGCCTGAATGGCTTTATACTGAGAATCTGTTGCACTAAAAATGAAAAGGTCCTTATGACAGTCAGATTTTCTTGCACAAATACCTGTTGGTCTGAAAACATCCATGAAAAAATTGTCATTCTTTTTCTTCATTTAAACAGTAAGAAACTAGAGAAATTTAGTTCAAATATTGAATGTGCGTTCCACTGACTATAGACCTTGACTAAGCAGATGTGAGTGCTTTCGTTAATCAGATTTACGCACTTTTTGTAAAGTTTCTCCTTCCAGGAGGTGTCAAATGACCCATAAATATTAAATACTCATGAAAAACATTCTGTGATGCAAATGCAATTACTTTTGTTGTCAGTACCATACAGCAACCTTAAGCCCTGACATGCATGGGGCCGTAGACACATTGCTTCACACTTCCCCTGCTCCATGAATATTGAACAAACTCCAGGCAAAAGGGACCTACTTTAGCATGAATATGAAAGACTCTTGATATCCTACAGCTGACTGAATAGGAACTCTCCATAATGCACAGGCACAGCAAGTGCTGTGGCTTATCACTTGAGTGACTGCTGCCACTTTTATTCTGAAAGAGCACTTCTTCCTTCAGCTGTGATATGAAAAGACTAAGACTGATATGGTTTTGAAAACAGAAAGGTTCCTGTTTCCAGAAAATAGATTCTAGCTCTAAAACTTCAGCTGGGGCCAGTCCCTCCCTTTAGCTGGGAGCCAAGTGTAATTGAGGGGCCCCCAAGAAAGGCCAGTGCATCCAAGGAGGAGCTGGTTTTCCTGAACCCTAAGAATACATCTCCCTGCACACTGCCTGGGAGAAGCTGATTTAGGTTTTTGAATACCACTGGGATGCAGAACTTCTAAATGTGGAGGCATTGCAGCCTCCCCTTGTGAGTAACTTCCTCTAAGTATGGTCTTAAGACAGAAATTGGCAAATTCTTTTACGAAATGTATTTTTAAAATGATGCTGCCCATAGTTGTTGCCCGTGTTGCAAAGCACATCAACCTGGAGTGACTTGCTGCTGATTTTTACAAGGAAATTACTCGGCTCTATACTCAAAACTAACCAAGTCTCTCTTAGTTATATTATTAAACAAGCCAAGTCTCTCTTGGAAATATAATATTGGCAATATTATATTTCAATGTAAAATTAACTATATGAAACTGGCAGGGGTTTCATCACTAGGGAAGTGTTTTGAACATGACTCATGCCACCCAGTTGCATGACTTACATTTCCAGAAATTATTACTGTCGTGCATAAAGTTTCCATCTCCTATGGCTTCTAACTGCCAAGATAGGAAGTTTTCTGTATCAAAACAGGACGTTTCTGTATCAAATCAGGTACTCATTTTCAAAGCCAGTACAACCCTCTGCCCTGCGTCTCATGGTTGTCTTAAACACCATTCACAGTTCTAGCAACACAGGGAAGATAAGTTTTTCAGCTCTATCATAGGTATTGCAGTTTATTTAATCCACCCATTAAACAACAACAAAATAATTATGACAGCCTGTATATTCTGTCTAACTTAATAGCAATACCACTGTCTGCTGAATGTCAGCAATGCATTTGGCAATGATGGGGACATAAAGCACAAGGTTTTCCAAACTGGAAACAGGTTTGTCATGGTTTGAGGCTTGATGCTCAACCTGACACTCTTTAAGCAAAATTAATTTCCAGAATATACAGTCCCTCGGTGTTGATGTTGGTGCCTAAAAGTAAATAATTTGAAATTCTAGCTCTCCTTGTTTCATGAAATTTGTGTTTTGCTAAAGACCAAGAAACTGTTCAAGGATCACAACAGGCACTTTAGTGAGACCATTTAACTTAAATACCAGATTTTACCAGCTGACCATAGTCAGCTGAAGCTTTCAGCAGGATCTGTGTAAGATGTTGTGTAATGTGCAGGACTTCTTTTAGGCTGGGATCGCTGTTTGAAATGTTGAGGTCCATCCATTAATTCTCTCTTGGAAAAAGCTAAAAGAAGTGATTCTAGTATGTCATTAATAAACTCTGTCAGTTAGACAACTTACTACTTCTTTTTGGCCGATATTTTTCAAGGCAAACTCTTTAAAGAACTACTCTAGCCAAAAAACAATTAAATCTGAGAAGTTATTTCATTCTTCTCTTTCACCCAGTTCCATCACATTCACAAAGCATAAATAACATAATGTTTTTCTTGCCATGATATACCGGGAAATGATGAAGCCCTTTCTGAGGAAGAGGCACGACACAGCAATGGAATCGTTAATTGCATGCAGCAATTGTTCCATTCTTCCTTTGAGATGTCCAGCACAAGCAGAATAGTCTGAGCTCCTTGAGGGCCAAGTTTTTAGTGGATTTCTCAGTCCAAGTTCTTGTGCCAAATCCTTGGTTCCAATGAGACTCATAAACTGAGCGTACATTGTGTTAGCCATTCTGAGATTAGTTGGCTCCTTACAAAGGGAGGAGGCAGTGGTACACACACCCGAAAGCTGAGAAGACCAAGTTCCTAAAAGATAAGCTGTTTTTACATGCCAGCTCTATGCCTATTTTTTTTCTACCCTAATTTTCAATTTTCAGCTCTATGCCTAATTAATCCAATTGGGATTGAGAAGCGAAGATGATCCAAATTTAAGGTGATAGTATGCACAAAATATTGTACAGGGAATGAATGCAAAATTTATTAAATATGTGTTGAGCAGATGGTGCATGTGGCTGGAGAAGGAGAAGAGTAAATATCTGGAAGAGTGGAGGCATCTGTATTTTTTCAGGTGGAAAGGTGTCCTGCTTCCCATTACAAAGACAAATTCACTATCTACTTGAAATTTTCTGTAAGAATTTGGTCATTGGGTGGGAGAGAGCTTGTGTAGGATGACAGGAGGAAGGACTCAGCAGCTATGCAGAAGCTTTGTAGGTGCTTTAGTTTGCCGACTTAGACTTTTGCCAACATTTGTGGCTGTTTATTTGACATGGATCAGGCATTTCCCATTAACTCCATGATATGGAAGTCACCAAGCCTGTTATGTAAGTCCAAGGCACACCAGGATGAAACAACATGCAGGTCAAATGTTAGGATCTTTCAAGGACAGAGGCATGGGATACAGTGAATATGGCAATGCCACTGTCCTGCAGTTGTATTCCGAAAATAATCATCTTCTGTGGTATCATGGGAAATATTGAGATATATCCTGCTAATGAAGGACTATAATCAATATCATATATAATACTAATATTAGTAATATAATAGTATTATTGTAGAACAATTATACTATTGTTCTATGATATAAATCATGCTTGCGCTGGAAATGACAATAGGAATTATGTACAATTAAGTTAGTTAATTACTTGAGTTTAATTATGTTCAGTTTTGAATAACTGTGTCCTATACCATAGGAGATGAGTGCTACATCTGACTTGGCACTGTAACTGTGATGAAGTCATCCTCAGAGACTTATCTGACATGCAGGGTTCCTGATAGACAGTTCCAACATTTTCCCATTGTATTTCTCTTATGAATTATGTGAAACATATTTGCTAAAGTCTTAAATCAGCTCAACTCCCTACAGCTGAATACTGGCACTGCCAGTCCATACTGGCGTACGTCTTATGCAAGAAGATGTCTCTTCTTCAGGAAGAACTATTTTAGGCTTTCTTGACCCATTTAGGCTAGAATTATTGAGGCTTCTCTCTCCAGACTATCTCAGCAAAAACAATGTTTTACATTCATGGCCCTTTTTCTAAAAAAGGCTTGTTTCAACTTCAGGAAAACCTGAAGCTTTTTGTTCGTAGTTGAGGCAATACTTAATTGTGGGAAGGGACCCCCAAAGATCTAACAGCCAAAAATGACACTTCAATATTTTTGCTGTGGATTTGGTTTTCTTTTTTATTTTTTTTCAGAATAACTTCTCAATTTATCCTTCATTTCAGTTTATCCTTACAAAAATCTCATGACTTCTTCAAATCTGTGCTTTTCTATAGACTATTTTCCAAGAGACTTTCTGGTAGAAAAGAGCTACGTCTCAGCTACCGTATTGGTGTGTTTGACAGACATCTGTGGACATGTCCAAAGTGAGAAAGAGAATATTTAAAGTGCAATCACTTCTGTAACTGCAGTTCAAAAGTGATATCAAGTAGCTGCATATTAGCTTTACAGTAACTCATCTGCAAAGCGGCAGCAATATAGCCAGGGTGGGAGATACATCTGTGCTGCCTAGGCACCAAATGCTCAGTTTTTGAGGCAGATTTTATGGTATTTATGGTGTGCACTTGTGGTTTATCTCATTTCAAGATAGTTCAGCAGGTCCACAGTTACAGCTCTGCTGTGGACGCACTAAAGATTTCTTTCTGTCTGAAGGAAACACCCTGCTACTGAAATCCTACCACCATGGTGTTCAGCATAAGAGATCTTATTTCCTGTGCTAAGTACCAGCTTAGTCAAAGATTAAACTCATCACATGGGACTGAATTAAAAAAAAACAAACAACCAAATATTGGGCAAGGGCTGGACTCCTTAAAAGACTAGTCTGTGGTGTACAAAAATCTTTAGGTGATACTAGATGGCCTTGTGAGCAAGAGGCATGCGCAATACCAACATAATCTACAAGTCTTTTTTGGTTTGCACACTATAGACTGTGCAAATCATACAGGGATGCTGCAGGTGAAAGTTCCTGCTTCAGGAAAAAGGTAAGAGGCACATCCAGGCTCACCATCTGCACTTGTTTTCTCTCCTTTCTCTCTTTTTCCCTCCCTCTGAGAGAGCAGCAGGCACCATGCTCTTTCCTCCTGCCCCTGCAAGTGAGCTGGGATCCCACATGCCATTACCTCATCCTGCAGGAGTGGCTTAATCTGATCCCCTATTCAGGAACACCTGGCTCTGTGCCTGCTGTCACCCATCTCCTGTGACCCTTCAGGGGTCTGATTCAAAACACATTCATTGCAGCAGTAATCTGACTGCTACAGCTTAGAGTCTGTCTTGTCAGCCCAGTGAAGGTTTTACTTTATTTTATTTTATTATTTTATTGTTACTAGCATTTTTTATCCTTTTTGGGTTTTTTTTTTTTTTGGTCAAGCAACTGGAATGTTTAAGTGCAACAAGAAAGTTATAACATTATATAAACATATGTGTCTCATCCAGCCAGGGTGACCGCTGCAAGCCAAACGTAACAAACAGGACAGATTTATTTACATTTAAACTTATTTAAACCAGAACAGTGAAGATTTAATTAGAGAAGCAATGTCTTTTTGTTCCTTATTCCCTATATAGCATATGCATAGCTCCAGAACCTGAAAATAAAATACTCAGATGAAGAGATTAATGTATTTGAAAAGACAAAGGTTAAAAATGCTTGTGTCTGATGACTCTTCCAAATAATTTCAGCTAGATAAATTTCCCCTGTATAGAGTTCTTAGAAATGTGTTGGGAGAGGCTAACAACCCTGGTTTGATGTGGGTTTCACTTCTAGTCTTGCAGATGTGTGGTGTTATAAATGAAAATCGCAGCCTTTGGTAGCCATACTGGCACAGCCCAGCAGGCTTCCCAGAAATGCCACGTCTGTGCCTGACAGCTACCTTTATTGAGCATCACTTCAGCAGAAACCAAGTCTGATAAATTCCCTCCTGAGACATTATGTCTACTACAGAACAATTCTGATAAGCTGCAAAAGGTTTTCAGTTTTATTAGTAGCCTGCTGGGCCAATGGTTATGGAAACAATAATTTATGCTAGACATTCTCAGTGATTTTTTTTTTCAATTCAACGATTGCATTACATGCCTCACATTCTTTCCTAGCCACAGTTGATTTCTGACCCAGAACATGAGCTTCCCTTTTAGACAGCTGAGATATCTGAATACTCTTCCTGATCCTCACGTAGATGTTTAGTAGGTTATACTGGACAGTCAGACACAAGAAGCATTGATCATCCATCACCAGTTATATATGCCTCAATGGAAGTTTTGGCTGATCACTGTGAATGCACTTTTAACAACTGGTGTATATCTCCATTTTTTGAATATAGAGCAAATGCTCACAAACACTTCACAGCTACAGGTCTACTAGCTGCCATTACCTACCCTTTTATGTTGAGGGGCTACATTCAAAGGAAACTTCAAGTAATTTGTACTGCTGCATTATTGTGGCATCACTAAAACTCTGTGAGATGCACTGCAGACTGGCAACCTCCTGCTTACAGCTCGGGGTAGGAAGAGGCCTTCCTAGCCATGTTAGCCTCTGCTCTGCTGCAGATGGGAGGGCAGGGAGAGGAGTTAGGTGTAACAGCAGAAGGCTTGAGATGCCTATAAAATGTTTAGTGCATGTTTGCTTTATACATTTGTTGCTGGTGTGAATTATCGAAATACCACAGTGAAAATATTTTCTTCTCACTTTGAAGACAAGAGTATATGGTCCAGTCACAGTTTGTAATTTTATCTTTCAGTTGCCAAGTACAATACAGAATCTTAAGGCAGTTTTTTTTGCATGTTTCTGAGATTTTTTTGGCAGCATTTATGAACTGCAACATTTTTAACACTCCTAAAGCATTTTAAGAAGAGAAAATACTGCAGTGGTTTTGTTTGCATGTTCCTCTTACCACATGTAGCTGTTTCACTGGCTGTGTTTATTAGTTACCAGGGCAACAGTTTCAGATCTAGCTTGATTACCTGTATCATACCCCTCATCAGAGATGTGGGCAAAGTTTGGAAACTTCTACAGTGAGGAAATGCTGCTAGTTGCTAGGAGGCAGGAGTTTTCAACGTGCTGATATCACATGCTTTCAAAATGTCAAATAATCAGTTTGCTTAAAATATCTTTTACTATAAATATATAGCAGTCAAGAAAATAGCTGCTTCATCAATGCATTACCATAGCTCTATAGATATGCTCATTCAGAGTAAAATAAGATCTTTTTAGTAAAGCCTATCAATAGCTATTTAAAGCCAGCTATACTGTTGAGCCATAACTCAGATATGAAACAGCCCATACCTGTGTCCTAAAAAATGTAAGAGTTCTGAGATGGACATTCAACTCTGTTATATTAATTTCCTGTGTTATTCAAATGAAACATTCATTGAGATTTACAGGAATACTATTCATCCTATATGCATGGAGTGGAGAAAGAAGAAGCTGTCACAATATCCAAATTTCATTAAGTCAAGTCATGAAGATCCAGTTGGGAAATCTTGCAGACATGACTGCTTTGGGGTCACAAGACAAAGAGTGAGCAACAATTTAGGCCGCGCTTTGTCAGTGACAGCAAGCGTTAGCAAGATTTTCTAAGTGAAGTATGAGCAATGATTTTCACAGGGCTCATCCTCTGTGACCATTCACCTTTTCTGTAAGAAGAAAGATACAAGTTGCCATTGGCCATGCTTCTCAGCACTTATCAGCCATTGCCCCTGTCTCTGAAACAAGCAGCATAGCTTTAATACTATTATATAAGGTCTGATCCAAAAAGTGTGATTGTTAATATTATGCTGTCTTTACACTTAGAAAGGGAAGAGCACTAAAAGTAACTGTAAAGTTTTCCTTTTTCGTCCTTTTTGCAGTAATTAATAATGAGAACCAGGTTAGGTCAGGCACAGTTATACAGAATTATAAAACTGAATACTGGCAGTTGTTTAAAAATGAGCACTAGGGAAATTTTGTTTTTTCCCATTTTTTGCAAAAAAGCAGCCAATAAAGTCCCAGCCTAGGTTATGAATTTCTCTGTGGCCAGTGTGGAGGCGTGTTGATCAGCTTCTCCAGTTTACTGGTTGAGGAGGTAGGTGGAGGATTTCCCCTGAGCAGGGAATGTTCTGCTGCTACCAGTATAGTACAGACATCTCCACTATTTCCTCCACAGACTCCACCTTTCCCAAGTGTGAACCTTGGAGGCAGGGAAACAAGAAGGAAAAACAGAGCTCAGCTGTCTTCCTGTCTCACACAGGGAAATATTGCTCTTCTGTAGCTTTAACTGCACCAGGTACTGAGCAGCTCCCAGAAAATTAACTACCCCCTGTTGCCTACAGCTCCCACTCATCACAGTATCTAGCATTGCTGTGCTGTATAATCATGAAGGAGCTCAAACACATTCATCACTTCAGTAATCTAAGTAGTCGAAAAGCTGCCCTTTTCTTTCCCTTCACTTTGCATCTACATTTTGAAGGGGTCCTACTGAAGTATATCTTCTCCGCTGACAACTTTGATTTTTGTAGCCACCTCTATCATCTTGAACCCTCTTCTTCAGAGCCATCACTGTGTTTGTCCATGACTGTTTCCTCCACCTGACACATTCCTGGTTTTGTTACGCCATTAATTCACCCACCTTTCTCAGTTCTCCATCAGCCATTTGTGCAGGCAACCTGCCCCGCCACTGTTTGCAGTGCATGCTGCTCTCCTCTGGTACCTTGGCTGCTGCACTTCCTTCCAGAAATTCTAGCAGTAGACCTTGGACCTCTTGTTTTAAGTCACCTGCTTATTTCCATCACTAATAAATAAAGCAGCAGCTCCAGACTGATGGTGATCCACTGGTGAATGACAGAACTGTTTTGAACAAGCTGGCAAGGACCAATATTCTTACTTTTCAATTTTATTTCTAATTCCACTGTTTTTTGCAGTTGATGCATCCTATATTCTGGAGAAGCAGCTTAAAAGGCAGCAGGTTTCTCTCTTTTTTGCCCTCCAGTTTCACCTAAAAATTTTCCCTCCACTGAAAGGTAAGAGGTAGGAGCTACTATGACAGACTGTATGAGGCAGCTTCTGAGAAAAAACCAAACATTTCTCAAATCCACCTTATTTCTGACAGGTTTCTAAGTGGCTCCACAAAAATATGATTAACTCCAGAAACAATTACAGAAACACAATCAGGGTTGTTTTTTTTTTTTTTTTTTCCTCTCATTTTTTTTTTAATGTTTCATCTTCACTTTACAATCTAAATCTGCAAATTGAGGCATAGGTGTCTACTTGCATGTGGTGGGCAGCCCTCTTAATAGTGTGCAAGATACTCTGGTTACTGTATATGTATGTAAATGCAGCTGTCTAACATTTGTTTTAAAAACAAACTACTTTTCATGGGCAACAATGTCTTTGAATCGTCTCTTCCTTTTCAGTGTAGCAACAGCAATTTCGTTGTGTTGGGGCAAATGAGAACCGTTTCATCAGTTATTTCCTTCCTTCCTGTTCCACCAGTGGTGCAGAAATGACTGGTGCTTTGAAATGACTTCTCAAAAAACATCACTGCACGTTGAAATCACGAAATGATTAAACACATAAATCTGCTGAGGGCCATTTGCACCAGCTGGACAGCACACACAGCCCCACAAGTGGACAAGCCTTTTTTGCGGCCCTGTGTTCCCCCTTCTCTCGTGTCCTGGCCAGGTAGAAGCCACACCAATCTATTTCAGGCTCCAGTCTGCCCTTCGGTGCTGCCCTGATCACCGGGCTTGGCCTCCCCTGGTAATGCAGGGCTTTAAGGAAGGGCGGTGGGGCTGGGAATTTCACTGCTGTTTGAAAGGAGCCCTTGACCCCAAAGTATTCATGGCAGGGAGCAGGTCCTTCTCCTCAGCCCTCACTCCCAGGATGTTAGAGCCGCTAGCCAGCATCAACCCCACAGACACCTCAGGGGGCATCAGAGCCATCTGAGCCAGGGGGTGGTTCAATCTCCGGGCCCAAACTCACTCTGGGGTTTAACGAGCAATTAGCAAAGCCGAATTAAACCGCTGCTCCGGGACCGCAGAGTAGGTGAGTGCTGTCGGCCCTGATGAGGACGGGCTGACAGGTGGGAACGAAAGAGAAGCGGAACGGGCGGGAGGCGTTTCGGGAGGCCGCGGGGAGGGCCAGGCCGGGAGCCGGCTGCCGGCTGCCGGAGAATGGCGCCGCTGCGGGTGCTGGAGCTCTACAGTGGCATCGGGGGGATGCATCGGGGCCTGAAAGGTACCGGCGAGCGCTCGCTGCCGCCACAGCCCCGCCGTGCGCCCCCGCCCTCTCGGCGCCATTTTTTCGGTGGGATCCCACCCCCCGATGCGAGGCTTTGGAGGGCGCCGTCTTCTCGGGGGGCGGGGGAGCTAAGGCGGCCCGTCTCTGCTCGCAGCCTCTTCCCCAGCCCAGCGTGCCACTTCTCCCCCGCCGTCTTGCACAGGCACCGTGTGGAAGGAAGCTGTGGGGTGGGAGGCTGGCCTAGGGCCCGGAGGGACAGGCTCCCATTGCAGTGGCAGGGAAGTGATATGATGGCAGTGGGATTGGTGCTGCCTCCCAGTCCTGCTGTCGGGGGCTGTGTGGAGGCTAGTTGTAAGGGATATGTGTAACTGGGTTTTGGCTAGTGATATGTTTGTGTTAGGGGTCTGTGGCCCTAAACTGAGCAGTGCCCAAAAGCAGTCGAAGCCTGCTGGGTGCCTTAGGTACTCCGGTGCATACTGGGATGGAAATCAGAGATCCAGCTGCTCCTGGGAAAGGGTGTGGGTTTGTGTTCATTAGTATATGCTCTGTCTCACACTTGTGCACTCCTCCTGCAAATGGGGTTAGCATGATGGAGATGCACTGGATGGTAATCAAATTAGCCAGGATATCCTGTAGAAATGCAGCTGGACCTGGTTTTCGTAATATTTAGTTAAGTAAACACCTGATATGTGATCTAGTGTGACCCTGACCATGTGAGGTTGGTATAACATTCTGTAGATCGGGGAACTGAATATGGAGTTTGAACTGGTATAGGGAGTTCATGCTAGACAGTGTGCCCAGGTGACTGTTTGATTTTGTACAAGGAACCCTGAAGCTCAGTTATCTGAACTGTTAAAAGCATGGCTTAGGTAGCCTTCAGCAAGTCGTGTAGCCTCTCTGTGACCTGGCTTCTTCATATAAAAAATTGAGCCAGGGCTATTGATTTCCTTTGTAAAGTACCCTGGGCCTTTCTACTTTGAAGTCCAGGTTTCAATGCATTTGTATAATTTATGAGAATCACCACAATAATTTTAACTGTAAGTACAATCCTTCAAATACTTCAGCCTTCATAAGCATTTACAGCCCTTCTATTGGACTCTACAAAAGAGAGCATTGGCATAAAAATATAAGGTGAAAACTCACCTTATTTTGTTATTTTTTTTTCCAGGGAACTGTATAATATTAAAAGGTTATGCTTATGGAGTAGAACCTGTTTAGCATTGTGTATTTAGTTAAAACATACAATTGGCAATGAAACATTTTTTCTACTATCAATTTTTTGCTTCAGTGTATGTAAATGTTTTATGTATTTATAATATATAAATATACACAACATACCAAAATAGGTATGCCAGCATTGTTATTGTAAATAATCCTAATCATCGTTGTAAGGATGCATTTTCCTTATTTACAGAGGCAGAATATTGAGAGCAAACTTTACCGTTGTATGGAACTACAGATTTTGGAGTTTTTGTGGAATGAGAAGAGGGTGTTAGACATTATATATACTATATATAACTGTAATGGTAATACTCTGCTTTTCTAGTAGTCTTGTTTCTGAAGTGATGGGGAACTATCTGTGTTTTATTGGCAATTCCCATACTTTCACAGAAAGTAGACTGGTTCCAGAAACTTAGCCTACACCTTGGTCCTTCACTCAGCTGTTTGTCCTGGCCAAAACAGGACATATGTGGGTATGTATGTGGCACATCTTCACTGAATATTATCTAGCTATGTTCTTAATGTCGTAATAGATGTTTGATAATGTGCTGCAATAGTTAGCAAATTGTAATGTCAAATATGATATTGTGTGTATGGCTGCTTAAGAAGGTGTCATTTGCAACACAACAAATACTTATAAGGATAGGAATATTGAGAATGCAGCCTTAGAAGATTATTAGATACTGTAAACTTGTATCTAAAAGGTACACTGAGTGATGCTCCAGTGTATAGTTACTGTGCACATGAAGGCTTGAGATCATGTATCACCTTCTGTGCAGTTTGTAGGGTGAAGGAATTAACCAGAACCCTTACATTATTTCCTGAAAGGGTAAATTTATTTCCAAGCTTACAGTTTCTGAACTTGCTGCATCAGTGTTAGTGCATGTTGTAATTTCTGTTCTTCTGGGCTTACTTTTGACTGAAGAAATTACAATAAATGTGAATAGTGACACTAAGATTCTTTTGTAGTGGCACCAGCCAAAGCAGATGAAGGGATTGTGTATAAGAAGAGACAAATTGTTATTTGTGTAAATGACCCTAGATAGTACTAAATGGTTAAATACCAATTGAAATTTGCAAAGTGGATAAATACAATGCTGTTTACATTAGAGTTGGTATAACTTCTTTTTAAATCTGGGAGCTTATTTTTCTGGGAAGCATATGAGAGCTCAGCCCATAGGCATTGTGTTGTCTTGGAAAAATTCCAGACCATAGGCTTCTAGATAAAAATCTTGTTTTGGGTGTTGTTGAAACTAATGATCAGGCTATGTGAATAAAAAGGATTATATGCAGTTTGCACCAAGTTAAGCATTTAGTGACAAGTCTCCATACAAAACTGGTTTTGATGAATTGTATTACATTCAGTAATACTGAGCTAGTCAGGCATTTTGATCCTTTCTACTGTTTTCACTTTTTAAGTCTCATAGACATCTGGATTCAGTTTTCTTACGCAGTTTCTAAAGAAACAAAGTGAAGTCATGGGGGATTTAAGTGTTTGCTTTTATGTGGAAATGGGACAGAAAAAAGTCAATGTTCCTCTGTAACTACTTTAATAATAGGGTTTCTTATATGGTTTTGGCCTATATGTGGATGTGAAACTGTGCTGTTTGGAAATGTCTAAAAAAATGGTTTTTTTATATCATTTAGCAAATGGCAGATTGTTTGGCATCTTCCATTTAAATCAAGTATGGAAATATTGAAGGGAATTTTTTTTTTTGTTTGTTTTCCCCATATAAGTAGGAAGCATGAAAGAAAACCTTCCATTTTGCCAGTACTTTCGTAAAGCAGGTACATGAGATGAAGATTATGTATAGTACTTTATTTTCCTGGTATGGTTTCTAGTGAATCTGTATAGCCAAGAAAAATAGGAGCATGTAGAAAAGAGAGAGCATGGAATACTTAAGTGGCAGCACCCCTGGGAAAGCTGCTTATTCTACAAAAGGCATTCTTGCAGCTTTGGCAAGTTCTGGCTCAGTTTCAGTTCCTGGCTGTGTCATATAGCCAGTTTTGTGGCCAGTTGTATTTAACAGAGCTAGTCCAACCTTCTACTTTTCTGTGAAATTGGCAGTGTTTTCAATTAGCAAATAGGTGTTTTTGAGGAAATCTGACGCTGTATTTTCTACCTGGAAGCCCTTTTTGGCTGTCATCTTTCATAAACTTAATTTAGGATAGCATGGGTACTTATGCTTCCAGAATGAAGATGTTCATTGTTTTGGCAGCTGTCATTACAGTAGAATGCCTTTGGCACCAAGTAGTATGCAGTTGGTTTTAGAAATTGTCCTTGTCCGCAGTAAGAAATAATTAAATTTTAATAAATTCATGGAAGCTTTTACTCTCTTATAAGTACTTCTTTAATAACACTACATAGAAGCTATTAGTACATAGCCGAATCAGGTTCTGTTTGAGGGGGAAAAGAAGGCTGTTCTTGAATTAGGTTTCAGTTCAGAAGAGAAGACGACAAATTTTGGGCATTGTCTAGCTCTGTGTTGATATTTTAAGTGTAGATAACTCAAGATATGCAGAATTTTGAATTTTAGATATGTAAAAAGATATAATTTAGAAAGTTGAGCTTGAAAGATCAGAAGTCAGCTGGTCTGTTCATATTCACACTCTTGAAAGATTGAAGCTGATGTGAGTTCATTTCTTCCTTCTTCCCACTGTACGCTAAAGTTTGCGAGAATATAAAAGTTGAAGTTTAGATCATATATGTCTAAATATACAATACTTTATATATATGTGTGTGAATGTATTCTTTATATATCAAGTGCAGAGTTTCTGCAATGAAATACTGTGGTTTAGTTTTAGAAAGCCTATGGCTACAAATTCATTTCCTTAGCAACTTCCCATGAAACAAACAGCCTGCTCTACCTCATTCCCAACCAAAACAAACTTAAACTGGCTTATTAATTTAGGCAGTATTCCCATGAAGAATGGGTTCCAGGTCTTTGCCGCAAGCATTTGTAATCTGCCGGGTCACTGAAAAAAGTCTCTGTGCATAAAACATGAAAGGACATCTTTTAAAAAATACTGTAATTTTGCAGTAATGAAGTTGGTGGCATTTTTCCTCTGCAGTTGTTGTGTTTCAATTTTACAGAGTAAGGATTTGAGTCTCTTGTATTCTGTCATCTGTGTGTATTGATTTTATTTCATTATCTCTGTGGATTGCACAGCGTAATAAACTGGTGTTTGAAATTACACAAGGCATAGTCTCTTAGGAGGAGAGGCAAAGGAGGCAGAACTGTCAAACAGCTTTGGGATTCAGCACAATGCAAAACAAAGATATGGCTGGTTTGAGCAGGTTTTTACACCTAAACTCATTTTGCTGTAGTTGTTCTCTAACATACAGACACCTGTAATACAGGATGGTGCCAGTTGTGCTGACATGTAAATTTATGTCATTTATATAGCTGACCATGAGCAAATCCTGTACAAATGGAGCAGTGAAAAATGTCACTAAGTATGCTGCAGGAAGCAACTATCAGTGATAGTTGTGTTGGCTGTAGCCGTGGGCAGTTCAGCCTAATCATTTCATCTTAGAGCTGATAACTCAGAAGTAAAATCTTTGCTCTGTTTTAAAAGGAAATAGGACTAACAAAACTTTTGACTAATCTTCCCTTTTCCATCTGTTTCCATATACCTGATAGAAAAGATTCCGGCTCTGGTTTTCCAATATGCTGATATCTGCCAGGCTGTGCCCTTGGTGTAACACTGTGTGTTTCATGTGCTTTGTTGACATTGATGATTCTATTATAAAAGTACGATGGTGTATATAAACAGATCTATGTTAATTTTAAGGTCTGCCAGAAACACATAGTAAAGGAATTGATTCTGAAGTGGAAAAAGACAGATACTGTAATCTGAGAAATTTTATTTTTGGTGTTTAAAGATGAGACCCTTTGGATTTGTTTTTTTTTCCAAATCAGAAAGGTAATCCTGTTTTCTTTTGTTTCAGATGCCACACCTTACAATCATTACAGCAGCATCCCTTTCACTTGAGTGACTGCTACATAGCTAAAATGGCTCATAAGCCTTGTGTGTACCATGAAATAGAGAATTGGGACCCAAAGTTTGATTGCTGCCTCTTTAGGCAATTTAAATAACAATATAAGAGTTTCTTCTACGTGGATCCTAGTGGTTTTAAGCCTCAAGTGCAGAATCGTGCTGTGTTAATAGGACAATGCGAATTTGAGTTCACCTGCTTTCGATAAAGAGAGGTTACTACAATTTAGTCTGCCTAAAAATAAGTCCTAGAACCTCCCTCAGTAACTTCCCCATCATGTCTGTAGCTTCTGTTTGAGCTACAACATCTCATTCAGAAATGTGAAGTCTTGGTGGTGTTGAGGAATATTGTCTATCAAGTATCCCAGCAGCTGCTTAGTTTCACTTAGAAAAATGTGTGTTAGTTTTTCCTTAGTCTGCATAACATTAAATTGTTTAATTAAACACAGTTAACGTAGTGCAGAGTTTTAATTCTCTTAAGAGGCTTTGTTTTGAAAAAATGACATAGTTTTTCTGAGGGAGAAAACAAGAAAAAGTCTCCAGAGCTGTGTCTGTTTCTTCTGCTGTGTATTTTGGGGAATTGGTTTAACCTCACTAAGTCAGCAATTCAGGGGCATTTTCATATTTATTAGCTGTTTTTGTGCCTTTTGTTAGTGGAGATAGTTAAATATCGTCTTGATTCCGTTGTTTTTTAGTCTTTTTTAATGATACATTCCTACAATCATTTTCAAGTGATAGAGATAATTGCTTTATTAAAATCAAGTATCACAATTCGACATCAAAGTTATGTAAATTTCAGGAGGAGGATTTCTTTAAAAATGTTTCATTTTAAGATTGTTTGAAATTTGCACAAGCTTTTCTTTGTTAGGTTGGATGTGTGAGATCTGCTTGTCTGCTCAAGCTCCTTCGTGCATTTCCAGGGTATTTCCGCACAAATAAGCTTAATCAGCTGTTAGAGGGAGTCTGTTCTGTAATAAGAACTCCCAAGTGAGCCACAGTTTTTGAGTGAAAAGCTTTGAAAAACTTATCCGATCTTTGAACTGGGAAGAGAGGATGTTGGATGGAATAGTTCAGGAAAAGTTCCTGTCCCTTTTACATGCTGGTTAACATCTGTGGTTTAGACTGAGCATTGTATTGCAAGGGATTCAATAAATGGCTGTTAGCTACATGCTGGCTTTCAGTACTTCCAGGCATTGAGGCCTGTGAAATCCCTTGATGCAAATCCCCAGTACTTTTTTCTTTTGTTGTTTGTATGCAGGGAGAGATTGGATGTTAGTAAAAAGGGTGAGCATCTGAATCTTGAGTTGCAAGAAAAAGTACACTGCCTGCCTTTCCAATTGTAATTTTTAAGCTATGTGTTATTTTACATAATAATTTGAGGTTCTTTATTTTTGTTTTTCTTTTGGAATGCCTGGAACATGTAGTAAGGATCAACTTGTCAGGACTACATGTTTTAGGAACTGAAAGAATAAATGAGAAAAGCAGACTCTTAAATAGTACTTG
Organism: Myiopsitta monachus; assembly: GCA_017639245.1. Taxonomy (NCBI): domain Eukaryota; kingdom Metazoa; phylum Chordata; class Aves; order Psittaciformes; family Psittacidae; genus Myiopsitta; species Myiopsitta monachus. The sequence goes on from CM029919.1 coordinate 29,409,357, forward strand.
AAGTTTGTTCCTATTAGGTGCTACAGCTTTGTTGGTTTTTGAATATGCTTGTAAAATGAAACAGTCAGTCTGCTAAGGTGACGTTCTCTTCACGCTAGGTGTCAGTGTTAATATACCTGCTCTGTAATCTCAGGTGTCATTCTTGTCCTCATGGATACACCTGTGTTTAATACTTTAGTTACAATTTATGGTCAAAAAGTCAAGACGGTAACTGCAAATAATGATTTGTATGTTGACCTTATTGAGTAACCAGTCATCTGTAAGTCTTTTTCTTGTGAAACTCCTGTTCTTTTTGTCCTCTGTTACACAAAGTAAGCTCAGGAGAACCAGGTTGGTCTTTGTTAAAATGTGTGCTACAATCTTACCAATAACCAGATTTCTTCCATGTTGGTTTGAATAACATGGCCTTGAAAACCTGAAAGATAGTAGATGGGTGATAACCACATCACTCAAAATTATATTCACTAGCGACATCATAGTTGTTTTTTCATCCTCTCAAACTGTAAATAATTAGCTGAATAGCAGCAATTCATAAGATGTCTTGAGGTCATTTGTTAATGTGTTACTTGAGCATGTTGTGAAACTTCTCAAAGGCATATGACTATTTGCCTTGTTTCTTTTGGTTTTCAAACATAATTTATAAATCGCCTGAGTTTCATCTGTGGCTTTGTAATGTGACCATAATCTAAATTTCCTGGTGGTTGAAGCTGGTCTTGTATATCAGGAAGTGCAGTCAGTTTTCTGCCTGTGGCTATAACAGTGATCACAGCCTATCTTCCTGGATAAAAAGCTGCAGTGAAGGTATTGTCACACTATTTATTACTACTAACCACATGATAAGCAGTGGATTAAACATTGTTCCTTTTATGTCTTTAGCTTCTGCAGAAATTATTGTTCTGTTATTCTATAAATTAGCCATTACTTGTTTACATTCTTTTTAGTGTATTTTTCTTTCAGGATTTTATCTGTCAGTAGATTTGTTACACTGTGTTTTCTTCTTTTCAACTATGCCTCTAAGTGTCCAGACATACTTCCTTTGATATCTAGAGAAGAGGAGCTGCCAAATGTCCTTTGAGGCGTTTGGTATTTTGGCTACCTTGAACTCAAAGGAGGCAGCAGTTGTGTTCAAGGCCCGAGGTTTTACTTGAACCTAAGCACAGTTGGTTTCAGGCAACTTCTTAAAGTTGTATTGCAAGAGTAGATGTACTTCAGACATATTTATTGATGCAAATTTTTTCACAGTGAGAAGTAGAATACTGCTGAAATAGCTATAAGTTGTCAGTGGCTAGAGAGCTTCAGGCAAGTGGCAGGGGGGCTCAGCAGGTTGACTGTGTTCCTATAGCTGAGGATCTTGATGGCCACAGAGACCAACTGGGTGCAGGGGGGAAAGTTATAAAGATGCACCCTGTTTGGGGTTTATATATGGCTGTATCTAGAAATTATAAAGGGAGCAGTTAGCTCCCATTTTTGGCTATATAAGGAAGTATTTGCCATATGATTAGAAACACAGTATATATTTCATATAATTCAAGGCAGCACAGCAGAATTTGGCCATGTAACTTCTCTTTTATTTTTAAGCATAGCTGCAACACAGCTGAACAAACGCATTTTTCCAAGAATAGCAAAAAGAGGCTGCAGTTTTCAAGTTCTTTTTTTTAATTTTAGAAAGCTGTGCATCTGCAGAAGTTGTTGCTGCTGTTGATGTGAACACTCTGGCCAATGAAGTTTATAAGCACAACTTTCCCAGCACGCCATTATGGGCAAAGACAATTGAGGTAAGTGGTGAATGTACTTTTTACTCTAGTCTGGCATTTGTAGTAGTAAGTTCTCATCCCTGTTCTTATTAGTAATAAGAGAAACATAAATATTTAGTTTTTGTTATGAATATATTAGTTTTACAATAACTTTGATTTCTTGTGCCACAGTTCTTTGTTAAATGGATACTCACACTGCAGTCTTTTCCTGAAAGTCTTGACTGCTGTATTAAGGAAGTTTATGTGAATATCAAGAGGAATGTTTATCACCAATACAGGAATGACAAAAATCATACTTTTAGATTAAAAGAAAATATTTTCATGTATTTTGAAAGAATTTAATAAAATTACTTGGAGGCATGGCTTTGTTTTGTAGTTATATTTAAGCTCAGTAAAACACAAGAAAATATACTGGATGGGACAGTCTTGCCTTTTTATGTAGGGTCAATAGATCAAATGTTTTAGGAGTTCTGTCCCTTGTCCAAATTATTTGAAGAAGGCTCTAGGTTAAATTGGGCTCTGTTTTAATAGTTGAGGAGCGAGTTAGGCATGGTGGTTTTCCCTGGGTTTAGTTAGAAATTATTTTATGCTTCTTGATCTTCTTTGAGTTTTACAACGTGACAAAGATATTTAAGACACTAGCTTATGTAATACTTAAATAGGTGGCTAAAGGTTAAATGCTTATTCAGCACTTGGTAATAACACTCTAAATGACAGTTTAGTTTTATATGGGGAAAGAAGAATACTTGACCATGTCTTCTTACAGTAGATAAGTGCAAAATTACGGTCAGTGAGATCTTTAAATTTATTTGAAAAAAAAAAAAAGCAAAAAAGGCAGCTTTTTTTTTTGCTTTGTGGGCAGTTATGTTGCATTTGCTATATAGGTACCTCTCAAAATACATAAGGCAGTGATTTCTCTGTCCAGCTCATAGTTACTTGATCGTTATCCTTCTGTCCTTGGCCCCTTAATATATTGTTCTTCTAGTGTTGGTTAAAATTTAGTTGAAACTTCTAACTATATAATTCATGCCACAGGCCTTTCTTCTCTGGACAGACATACTTTGTAAGAGTAGAGTTTTCAGCCATATAGTATCTTTGAGGGATTTTTACTGGGCAAAAACTAGAATGGAGTAAACTGTACAGGATACATGGGTTAGTAAGCTCCTAAGAGTTAAAACCCCACAGTTTGGACCTGTAAAAATGAGATATTTAACACTTGAGATTCTTTCCTGTTCAGATATTTTGTCTTTTGAGAAGATGTAACTTTTTTTTTTACCTGTGTTGAATATATTAATACTGGTTTTGAAGTACAAAGGCTTCATATCTGAAGAATGATACTTTATTTGGAGGAGGGATGGAGAGACATAACTAGTCAGTATTTCAGTGTGATCTACTGAAAGAATCACTACACACCTCTTCTGAAAGAATGTGTATGTAAAAACCTCAAGTTTACATGTAGATGCTAACACCTTTGGTGGTTTTGTTTCATATTCCAAGCAATTGATGCATATTTGCATTGTATGATTTGCCAAGGTCGAAAAGATTTATATTAGGTCAAATGGGAGATGTAGTTTTTTGCTGACGAAGCGTATAATGGGAGTAAGAGGAATAGTGTCATCTGAAAGATGACTTGAGAGTTTCATACCGTTTACAACACTCAACAGTCTTCTATTTTTTTTCCTTATTCAGGGCATAACACTGGAAGAATTTGACAGATTATGTTTTGATATGATTTTGATGAGTCCTCCCTGTCAGCCATTTACAAGGTAGATATAGCACACTAAAGTGCAGTTATTACAGTATGTACTGTTAAAGGAGAAATATTTTCAAGAGTGACACTATCTGTGGTTCATCTGTGTATCTTTCTCTTCCTAAGCAAAAATGTTGCAGCTGTGTTCACTGAGATGTTTACTGAAGTGGGAGAAATCCAGAAATGTGAATCTTAATTATTGATCACATTTCTTGTAGTCTGTTTTTATTTATACTTTGAAAAGTGCATATGCACACAAATAGTTTATTCTGAGGAATATTCCTATTTTAGCCAAGACTAGGAGGACAATAATGGCTTTAAAATGATTTTGTGGCTAATGTAGAGAAATATCTTCCTGATTAAGAACTGAACTTACTGAGAGGTTATTTGTCAAATCGGTTTCAAATTCATATCATTTGACAGCAGTGACCAGTGGAGGTAAGATTCAAGTAACTGTACTCATGAAGAAAAGTAGCTTTGTGAAAAAGTCTGTATATGGTTATGAAACTGCTTGTGTAAGAAAGTGCATCTTATTGAGTGCTTTGAGATTGAAAAGAAATCTCTCCAAAGAGCGCTCATCCGTAAAAACGTATTTTTTGCAAACCTATGATGTATATAGGAATAATTTCCTTCTTTAAAAAAACAACAAAATACTGTGAAAAGAAAAATCTGTGTATGTCTAATTAAAAGACATGCTGAGGCTCTTCTACCAAGGCTTTCTTCTTTTTCAAGAGCTAATGCAAGTGTAAGTTAGGGAACACAGGCCTGGAATCTTTCTATTATTTCATCATTTTTATAACCTACACCAGCTGTCCAGTTTGATGTTACAAAATTGTTTACAAAGTTGCTCGCAAGGGGCTCAGTCCTGCAAAATGGTGAACACTGAGGCTTTAAGTCATAGAAGTCGTTTAGTATATTCAATGTAAAATAGTGGGGTATTCCTAGGAACCCAGTGGAGTTCTTTTGTTCTTTCAGAGTCAAGTATGTTCAAAAGGTTTGCTGGACAAGACTAGAATGCTGAACATTTTGGAGATTGGGGAGTGGATTTCCTTACTAAGTACTCCAATTTTAACCTCCCTGTGAGCTGAGGGACTCCAGGGGCAGACCTTTCATGACTTAGAGTATTCCTTGGGACACTGCCTCTGTGAGCAGCTCCTCTATGTGTGTACATGATGCTTTGCAGAGTCCCTTTTTGAAACTGAAAGCAAAATGTGTCAGCATTCTGTAGAAAAAGGCAAGTCAAGTGTCAGTCTGCTCTGAGTAATACACAGATGTTTCTTGATTCTTTCTTAGAATTGGCCTGCAAGGTGATATATCCGATCCACGGACAAAGAGCTTTCTCTATATCCTTGATATTCTCCCAAGGTATGAATGAACTTGTGCTTCAGTTCTTAAGACCTTTGTAGTAACTAAGTCGGTCTTTTATATTTCAGTGAGACAAGTCATCTATAACATTTTGCGAAGGTACTGCTAGTATTGTGTTGTTTTCACATGAACTTATGATACCTGTATTTTACTATTGCCATTATCATCACCTAGATACTGTATATGTTTTCATTTGTTTGGTTTGCTTTTTACTGTGTTTCTGTTTAAACTGTGGCTATATCATAAGAAAATGAGTTGTTTTCCTTTCAACATCAGACTTGCACTGACTTTATGTAGAGGCAGGAGTAGGTAGTATATTAGTTTGCTGATGGGCATTGTGGAAACATGAAAATTATTTGAAATACCAAGTTAAAAAAGGCTTTAATTAAAGATTTAGTCACCATTTGACTAGGTAGCATTTGAAAGTTTAAGTATGTTATTGACAGCACAATCTTCTGTCCCCCTCTTTTCTTTCTTCAACTGCATTCTGTCTTTTTGGTGCTACTTTTAGATATCTTGGGTCAGATTGTGAATTTTTGGTTGTAGTACAATCTCTTGTTTTGATAGTAATACTAAGAAATTCAAATAGCCCTGCATTGCTTGAACAGTGCCCTTGTTTTTCTATTGATCTGTCATTTTTGCCCAGTTAACCCCCAGTTCCTAATAGCCATAATTATTTATATTACTTATGCCTTGTAATGCTTGTAGTCCTTTTTGGGAAGAGATACGAAGCACTGTAAGAGCCCTTCCTGGGGAAGTGGAGCAAGCAGTTACTCAGGGAGATTTATCCAGCAGAAATCTCTGCCTCTGGATTGAGATGTTCATTGGGTACCAATTAGCATAAGCCTGAGAATTTCTATCTGTTACAGTCCAGCAAACACTTACCATTCCTGCAGTCCTGTGTCTGCTGGAGGCTGGGACAGCTGTTCTCTAGATAAACATTGGGGTCTTATTGGTTAATCTTGCTCTCAGAATTGGAGGAGGAGAAAAGGACGTTTGGTTGCCTGTCTCTTTGTTTGGGGTTTTCTTGGTTGGATGTTGGTTTGTTTTTTTTTTTTTTGGTTGGTTGGTTTTGGTGTCTTGGTTTGGGTTTTGGGTTGGTTGTTTTTGTTTTGAGAGCTTTCTGCACTGAAGGAAGCACCGATAACATCCTTTCTTTCAAACTGGTTAACCCTGGGGGAAAATGGTCTTCATCCTTCTTCCAGAAGCAACTTTTTTGCATCCATCAGATGGGACTACCTTTTTTGCCCTTGTCATCAGCAAATATGCAACACAGACACAGAAGGGCTGAGTGGCTTGGCTGGGATCACCTTAGAAATCTGTGGCAGAGAACACAAAACAGAACATAGTATGGATTCTGTAGCCTTGCAAGTTAGACAATAAATAGGTAAAAAGAGAGATTATTACTATTACTCCCTGGCCTCTGGCGGAGGCACAAAAATAGGGAGGTAATGTGGGCATCCAAAAGTTGTGAAGGATGTCTTTTCTGGAACAGGGAATGTAAGTCAGTCCTCCAGACTGACCGTTCAAAATGAATAATTAAAACCAGCAGATAGTGTGTAAGTTAATAATTTATGTCTTTCTCATAATAATACAGGATATAATATAATAGTATGGAATAATAGTACCTTCTTGACCCTTAAGGGGATCCTGACTTCAGCATTCCTTTTTGCTAAACTGAGACACAGTTAAGAGGCTGGGGACATTGCTGTTGTGCACGAATCTGGAAATGTTGCTTCCCGGTTGCTGTGGGCTTGGCTGGATAAAGGTCAGAAGCTTTTCTTCCTCAAAACCTAAGCTTTAGACACTGCAGGACATATGTTTTCCATCATGATGATGCAAAGGAACTGGCCTTGGCTTTATCTCAGTGGCCCACAAGACCCTGTGATGTTCCTTATCTCCCTTGGGCAGGTTGCTTGAACGTCTGTAATATGTTCAAGATGGTGGCTTCTGCAGAGTTTCTCAGTTCCAATAGGTTTATGTTTTAATGAGATAGTGTTTGTGTATTTTTTGGATACCACATGTTTGCCAGACATTGACTATGTAGTATTTTAGTCCAAAACAGGGAAATTTTTAATATAGGAATTAGCACTTTGCGGTCTAAATTGGTACAACATGAGTTTTTAGTTTATGGAAGCTATACGGTTTCTCATCCTTGGCTGTTCCAGCCATTTCTAATGAAATGTCACTGAAATGAGGCTCAAAGATAGCCTGGGAAGACAAATATAGAGATCTGTAAAGGACAGTTTCAAGATCTGGAAAGACCTGGGAAATCCTGGGAGCACCCAGCCAGCAAAGAGAGTCTGACGCAGATGGTCCAGATACTGTCTGGTTTTTGTGTCCAAGCCATAACCCAGGGAATCTAATGCTGAAACGTCAAAGTTCTACTTTTACAGGCACATTTGTAGTGTTAATACCTGCCAAGTGCTTAACACACTCTTTGTATAGTGATTACTTGTCTTGTGACCTGCTGATCCTGCATGAGCTCTTGCATTTGAGGCTATGTTCTGGATTCATTGCTTTAAAAATAAGTTTTAAAGTAGGTGACAATAGTGTGTGGGTAAGCATACCAGTGGATATGTTCTCCATTCCTCTGCAGGGAATTTGGCTGCTGCTGCTTTTTTTCAGTTTAGGGTTTTTGTTTTGGTGGTTTGGTTTTTTTTTCCGTATTGTTTTGAGTATTTTTAAATTTGATGTGGTATCTCATACGTTTCCTGATTTCTTGTGAAACGCTTTATGTCCTTAATTTGAGTGAATGTCTGTAATTGGTGGTAGTTAAGAACAGGCTAAAACAAATTCTGCTGTGATTTGTACCAGTAGAAGTCCAAAGTCACTTGCTGGTGGCATCTGTATTCTGTTTCTATGTGCTGTTTTCAGATCCCAGTGTGTGGCAGACATACTATGTCTACGTTAGCTTTACTAGAGAATTAATCAGTGACAAGGAAAGTTCCCGGAGTCTTAAATCATCTGTGCTTCTAAATTGTTGGAATGGTCACTGGTACAGTTTGAGCACGTTCCTTCCTCCAGAGATTTAATATGCTGGTTTTGGAATGAGCCCATTTCCACTGCACTGATCTTGCTAAACCTCAGGTGTCTCCTTTCCCTTCCCCCCTCAAAAGCAAAAAGTTAAGTGTAGAAAATGGAATAGCTGCAGTTTGAGCTCTAAGCACATCGTATTTCTTAAAGCAGTTAGATGAATACTGGTTCTGATGTGTTATCACTAAAGCTGATGTGACATTTTGACATTGGTTTTGGATTTAAGCACTTTAAAATGAAAGTTTTCTGTTCCATGGCTAAACACCCCAAACAGTTATCTTTCCTATTACAAACTCAATCTGTTGAATAATAAGGTTATACTTTAGGAAATGAACAGTGGTAAGCATTTTCACGAGTACATGCATAGGGTACTGAAGGGTACAGCAGTCCATCTGAACACAAGGGGGTTTTGTTGGGTTTCGTAATCACCAGCAGTCCAAGTTTTTCGTTCAGTTGGGAATTATTTCAGCTAGGCAACCTTGAAAGTTGAGATACTTTGAGGATGCTAAACTTTAACAGCTAGCATGATGTGGAAATACTTTGATCTTTCTTGTAGCTAAACAAATCTGTGAATGAATATAATGTAGTTTACATCTTGTTACTCTGATTTGTGATTTATTTTTTTTTTCCCTTGTAGACTTCAGAAGCTTCCAAAATACATACTTTTAGAAAATGTTAAAGGATTTGAATCCTCTTCTGCAAGGTAAAGTCTAATTTATGCAGGTTTTAGTTTTTAATAGAGGACATTCTTCTTTAGAAGGGGAAGGTGTGATTTTTATATCCTAGAATTTAAGTTAACAATATAAGGTGAGGTAGGACAGATAGCAGCTGTATTGTTTTAGTTTAGGAATGAAGATCTTAGATTTTTGAAAGGAATTTGATAAATATTTATTTCTCTACGCAGATAAAATCCTATGACAATTTGACTCCATTGATTTTATTTGATGATCCTGTGCCCTTTAGAAAGGGTAAATATTAATTTTCAAAGAAAAATAACAATAAATATAGCATTCACATTTTGGGGTTTTATCCCTGACCAGGAGCTCGTGAAGTCTTGTGTTACAATCACAGCACAGTATAGGGACTTTCTTCAGTACTTTTCTTGATAGTAGATTACCACTGGTTCAGGGTGGCCATCCAACTGTCCAGATACATAGTATGAAGACTGTATATAACCTTTGTCTGAAATGTGGAAAATTGTCAATAAGGTTACCTAATGTGACGGCAGGAGCATTCTCCTCTTTTGTGGGCAAAGTAGGAGTCAGGATCGTGGTCTTCCTTCTTATTTCTGGCTGGAATAGAGTAGGATCTTTCTATAGCATTCCTTAAAGCACCAAGACAGCAGCCACCATGCATATCGTGCTCCTTAACGAATATGGCAGACAGCTGGGAGGAATGTTCAGCTCTCTTACTGGCTAAGTGTGCAGCAGTCCACTGTGAACAGTTGGATGCTCTGTTAAAGGGGCAGGCTGCTGCTGTAGACTCTGCAAATCTCCAGTCTATGCCTTGCTGCTGGCCAGTGTTTGGAACAAGTTGTAGTTCAGAAAACACCCCTGTCAGGGTGCTTGCTTTCTCTTAACAACACCTGGGATGCAAGGTGACTTACAGTGCGAGGTACAGCTCACAGCTCTATAGTTCCAGCCTAGTGCAATCTTCATGGAATACAGAAGATACATCTCTTTTAAGGAGATTTTGGTATACTTTATAAGGTCTCACCTCACTTATCAAAGCTGCCAACTTTTGTCATCCCTTGAGTTGGCCCTTCTGTTTGGCTTAGCTGATGACATACGTGTGGACAGAGGGAAGTAGTGAGCTATTTGTAGTGGTTTTAATCTCCTGTTTTATAATTCACAATAAAAAGAATGTTGTACTCTCTGGTTATTTTCCATGTGGACACACTCTAAGTACTTTTCTAAAGGGGATATTTTTTGAAGGGATGTTTGCACTGAAATACCTGTGCGATACCTGTGAATGTGTAATAGTAATTTTTTGCTACAGTAACACTGAACTTTATATATTGTCTCCTCAAGTTCAGAAATGGATGACTTCACATCTGAAATTCTCTGTCTCATTTTTCACTGATTGTGCTGAATGTTGTGGTACCCAAGGTGTTGCATTTAATATGTTTTCATTTAGAATAAAAAAGGCCTAAATGTTGTATAAAGAGAGTAATTGCTTTTTGATTCTTTTTACTGCCAGAAATGAACTTTTGCGAACACTAGCAACGTGTGGATTTACATATCAAGAATTTCTCTTGTCTCCAACCTGTGTGAGTATAAAAATTGCTCCAGTATCATTAAACTGTTCAAACTGCACTGAGCCCAAGAACATTTGGAAATGATCTATTGTATTAGAAGAGAGAATCTCTTCTATGACTTCTGATTTCTCAGCATTATACTGGCATAATCATACTGCTGTTATAGTTCAGAGTCTAGTCCCATATTGCTGTGCTACCATTTGGTATTTTTTAAGAAGCATGAATTTACAGTGTGACCAGGAAGGTGGTTTTCCCTGCAGGAGCCTCATTGCTTCAGAAGTGCTGGTGCCTGTGGATTTCCCAGCACAGAAAATGTGACTGTGTTATTTGTGGGAGGTGGAGCTTTGTTTGCAGGTTTCCCTGGCAACTGAAAAGAGTTGTGGGAGATTTCAGATTGCTCAAGACTAAATGGAATCAGTGAACTGCTATATATATCTGAGAGAAGCTGACAGAGGTTAGCTTAAAAACCAGTTGTGGTGCATTTGTTTCAAAAAGCTGTTCGAAAAGGCAAGGAGACACCTTTTTACTTTTTTTATAGAAAAAAGTATTACCTGTCCCAAGAAATGGTGCTGCATGTAATTTTTCTTCCTACCTCTCATGAAAGTTTGTTTACATTCCTCTTCATTTACAAAGTCCAAAGCATGAGGTACAAAGAATAATTGCCCACTTGTTTCCTTGACAAAACCTAGTTCTGGAAGTTGTGTTTAGGTATTATCACTTAATACCGATACCTCTGAAGTTGTAAAATATATTAGTGTGTAATAGTTCTGTTACTGTATATAATGGCAGATAACTTGTATGATACTATAGACTGCTTTTTGTCTCTTTATCACATGGACTTGTGGATTTTGCTTACAGCTTGGCATTCCCAATTCTAGGCTGCGATACTTTCTAATTGCAAAGCTTCACCAAGAACCATTCTCCTTTCAAGCTCCTGGTCAGGTGAGTCTGTTAGCGTTACTTGAATTTGCTTTGTGTCATGAAGATTGAGGGTTGAATTTTCAGTTTAGTAGTGTCTGTTGATGAGTGGAGAGAGGGATAAGTGATATCAACTGAAAAGTTAAATTCTGTCCATTTTTTCAGCATGGATACTGATTTTTCTAAGTACTGAAATGCATGCCATTGGCTTAGATGGGTTTAAACAGTTGTGGGACAATAGCTGATAGTGGGCTAGAAAACAGTTAATTCTGCTATCCTTTTCACACCCTTGGAAAAGTCTTTTTTCAAAGGGAATTATTTGTGGTTGTTCCTGACACCACTGCTGGTAGGTCATCAAACTTTGGTGCTAATGTGTTTTATAAATCTTTATGAAAATAACATCAAATAGTTACTTGCTTTATTCTGAGCATCTGTGAAGGAATTCTTACTCACTGTAGAGCTGGCCATCAAATTGTTTATCAAATGCAATTTTTTTCTCACAATTTGCTCTTAGATATTGACGAGATTCCCAGATCAGAATCTAGAAGACTCACTCAAGGACAAAGTCGCTGACAAAGTGGGTGAAGCTTGTTCTTCCTTGTGTTCTGAAGAGAAGAATCCGAATCTAAACATTGGTCCCAGTTGCAGCAGCAAGAGCAATTTACCAAAAGGGGCCTTTCTGTTTAAACTTGAAACAGTAGAAGAAATGGAAAGGAAACATGATCAGGACAATGATTCCTCTATTCAAATGCTTAAAGCTTTCTTGGAAGAGGAAAATGAAGAAATGAGTCAGTATTTCATACCACCAAAGTCCTTGTTGCGCTATGCTTTCTTATTAGACATTGTTAAACCCACCTGCCGGAGATCCACATGCTTTACGAAAGGGTAAGTTGCAAAGAAAATGTCTTGCTGAATCATGTCTTGAAATTTTAAGTGTATTTTTATTTGTTTCCTTTAAAAACAAGAAGAGCCGTTTCATCAAAACCAGCCAGGCCTCTGAAAAATAAATCCTCTTATACAGGGTGCTCACTGGTCTGGTGGAATACTAGCATGAGAATTTGTCTGGCAGAACATCATGTGCCCACTCCAGAAAGGCATTCACAGAAGACAGTGCCATTCGTTGTTGACCTTCACAAAAGCTTAATTACCCCTGTGGAAATATGGTTCCAGTAGACTGGTATAGTAGTGATTCATTAATGAATTTCTTTATATTGCTTGTTGAAGTTACAGTGTCATGCATGACAGATCCATTCCTCATTAAAACTCTCCTCTGTATATTTTATTGATTTCTTGGATTTTTCAGCTGTGTAGGTCAGAATAGCTGTGGATTGCTCATAAGTCCTAACACCAGTTAGGCTGCTGCAATACAAATCATATTTGATGGAGCAGAACATCAGGGCTTTTCTGTCTAGTAGTTATCTGATTTGTACCTTGCAATTTAAAGTTTGACGGCTGGAGGTTGGTGAGTGTTCTGAAATCTCACCGTCAGCTGGTCAGGAGCTTTTCCACTGAATGCATTTGTATTGGAAAATGCCAGTTGGGGCCTGGAACTTTTTGGGAAATGCTAGTATCAGCTATATTTTCAAATTAGATTGGGTTTTTCTTTTGAATTCTCAGAGCGTTTCAACAAAATGGCATAGTTGATGACTTAGAGCTGATGACAACTTTTATTTTTAATTCATAGAAATTAGAGTTCCTGCAGGTTTTTTTTTTTTTTTTTTAATTATTTTTAGGCAATAAAACAGCTGAGAAAAGAATGTCAAAAGTTCAAAATACGTGTAAGAGGAAAGCCCTCCCCTCCAGCTCCCATTGATACATGCCTTTTCTGCCCTCAGTCTTTTGAGCTGGGGGGGAGTCAGCATCTCATGGGATCTATTTCTTAACTAGAATAGTCAAATAAAAACCTTAGGCCAGAATGATCTCTTCTGCATCTATTGTATGCCTTGAGTGTCATCAAAAATAAATTGGCCACTTGTGGTTTCACTAGAATACGTCATGGTAGTTTGTGGTCATGTTTATCAAAATCACATTGAAGGAGGCTCCTGAGTAGCTAATATGAAGTTTTTATATATAGTGGTGGGAAATCTGACGTGGAACGTGACTGTTGTACTTCTGCTGATGTGGAAGGAGCCAGGCTAGATAGCTGTGGTAGTTCTTCTTGGCTCAAAATGTAGGAATCTGATTTACTGCCTTTGTTCCCCTTTTTTAAGAGCCTTTTCCCCCTTGTTTACATTTTATCATTTGCAGCTCTGCATTAACAGAAGGTTTATAATTAATTATAATTATAACTCAGGCTTTATCCAGGTCGCTTTCTGAGGCCATGAGTGAGTTTCTGCTGTATGTGTTCTAAGAGTTCTGGTTTTATGTTTTTCCAAAATACGAGATTTAGGAAAGAGGACCATGAATGGAGCACAACAGCACTCCAAGTAGTACAGATAATACCTCTGCTGAAATGCCTACCTTGTGTCTTTCCTCTGAGTCATACTGACCATCAGCTTTGAGAATGGGAGAAAAATTTCCCTCAGTTCCGATTTGGTTTTCAGATATTTCCATCAAGGTTGATGTGATGAGAGTAATCAGAGTGTGCCTTTTCCAGTCATTGCTAATTGACCAATATTTCATCAGTGCTTTTTGTCTTTCTGCCTTTGTCATACCAGCATGTCTTCTAAAGGCTTTGGTGGAGTATAGGGCAAAATGTAATAGCTTGTGATGCATGAGGGATTGAGCAGATGATCCTGTGTTCCCTTCCGACCTTGGACTTCTAGGCAATTGGAAAATGTTGAGTTCCTTAAGACTACAAGCACCATGGTTTCTTTTTTTTTTTTCTTCAAACACTGTTTGTAGTGTCTGAAGTTGAGAGAGGATACTGTCCACTTTAAAGGACAGAGCAAATGAGAACTACTTCTTTAGATCCGGTCATTCTAGACTTACAAGTGCTTGACAGTATTGTCAAGAGAAGCAATACCTTCTAAAATATTGTAGTATTAGAGAAACACCCTAGTGTTGTGAAAATTACCTTTTTGTTAGGCATAATACAGGATGCAGTATACCCAGAAATAATATATCATGTGTATTAAATTAAGAGCCTTTTTTGAAAGCTTGCAGAAATTGAGGGGTGAAAAAAGCTCTTGAGGCAGACGAAAATTGAAGATTATAATTTCTTAAGCCAGCTTCTGTCATTATAATTGTAATAAAATATCAGAAAATCAATGCATCAGTTTTTACTGTGGCAAAAATTCCCATCTTTAATTACATTCTGAGTGTAAGGTAGGAATGTTAATTTTTCTGTAGTCAGCAGCTGCAATAATAATTAATAACAATAGAGTTAACATTGGCCATCTGCCTACATTTGTGTTAAAAATCCCACCATCTCCCATCTGCTCCCAAGCCAGTTTTACACCAACTAGATTTTTTTTTTTTCTGGGGGGAAGTTGGGGTGGGAACTCTTTAGTGCAAATTATTTAGACTAGAGTATTTTTTATAACATAGATCCTATTAAAAGATTCTTTCCCCCCAATAAAACCCTAAAATACCACTTTGAAATTTATCCTTATTTATTTGTTTTGGCTCAGATATATTAATCTGAAATACGGTAAGATGATGATTAGGATTCCTCAGTGCTGTGTGCATTACAGGGAATTTTCAGAATGCAACTAACCAATTGAAGGTGGTTTGATTCCATGTGGTTTTAATCTGCATCAGTGTTTAGGGCCTTTTGTTCTGATCCTAAGGAAGATTTGCAAGCACTTTATTTTAAAACCAGTATTGCTCTCACTGGTATTGGCAGAACTGCTCATAGGTTTTTCCAGCTAAAGAAGAAATTCTCATGATTGAGCCATGCTGGGTCATTGTGTCTGTGCTGGAAGGGAGAGTATTCCTTTATTCATTGTGGAATTAGAAAGGCTTGAAACAAAAATTGTTCTGGGGCCTTGCTTTAAAATGGGCTCCAAGTGGAAGGAAGAAACCTTTATACTTGTCTTTACAGATGCACAGATAAAACTCTAGAAGAGTATCTTCAAATGACTGGTGTAGACCATATCCCTCTAATGTAGGGGATCTCCTGAAGTTCTTCCACAGTGCAGAAGCCATCAGTTGGCTTGACTCAGTCTCTTTCTGTTCAGAACATTCAAACACTATTGTAGTTAGACCAGCAAAGCATGTTTTCGAAAACCCATAATTATATTTAAATGATAGCCTGGAGGAGACTACAGGGTGAACATGTTGTTATGCAATCAACCACAAAGCATCCAAAAAGCTATCATATGATTTTAGAATGCAAATTTGCTTACTGTTCAGTTGGATTTAGGGTTTTTTCTTTCTTTTGTCTCTTTCTTCTACTGCTCTGTATAAATGCCTGGCCATCTCCCATCCCTCTGTGGAAAATCCACATACAACCAAATGCTAAACCTGAGTGAACCCTTTCATTCCTAATGGAGTGACATAAAAGCTGGCAGCTCACACCTAATGGTCCTCCTTCGAATATGGCAAGCCAGTTTGAGCCTCTTGGACCATTTGGCTTTTAATGCATTTTGCCTTAGTGTAAAATTGTTTTGTACAATGTAGCTGACCCTTTCTGGTAATACTACGCTTGAACTCCTTGGCTCGCCTGGTTGCCTTATATAAGGCATTAGTGTGGATAAACCCTTGTGCATTGATTACAAGCTGATCTCCAGAGAGCATGGTCAGAGGCTACTGCACTCCATGGGATAGCATTGTTAATAACAAGGCCTTTTGCACTATTTATGCAGGAGGCTTTTTGTTGATCAGGGCAAAACAACCTTGGCAACCTCCCTGCATCTTTGCAGTTGTCAGAACTATGAGGTCTGATGAAAATACTCATTTGTTATTGTTGTTTTTAAGGTATGGGCACTATGTAGAAGGGACAGGCTCAGTTCTGCAGACAGCATTAGATGTACAGGTAAGAACGTGTAGACTATCCCAGAATCATAGAATGGTTTGGATTTGAGGAGACATTGAAGATGATCTAGTTCTTTTTTAAAACTTGAGACTTATTTTAAAACTTGGGGTTTGGGTTTTTTTTTTTAGCCTTCTGCTTTGTTATTCTTAATATTATAACAAAGCTTTTTAAACTGCATTTTTTTGCAACTGAGTTGCCAATTGATTTACTTTGTGTACTTAAACAACAGTTTATTTAGATCAAAATTACGTTTGCACCTGTCTGTATGGAGAATGAGTTCCTATTATTTTATTGTCTGTGGTGTCATACTGGGGTTTCACGGGGTATGTGAAGATATTAAAACCGACTAATTCTATGGATAAACTACAATACAGTATCATGAATCCAGGGCCATTTCTTGTACACATATGATCCAGTAAATAGTCAAATATTTAACATGTTTGAATTTCAAATGTATTATTTATCTGGGAACACATAGTATTTTGAAAAATTCTACTGTTGATACCATGTTCACCAAAAGTAAACTTAGCAGTTCTGTGCTGTTTACTCATATATGGCATTTCTAAACACAAGAAGAATGCAGCTCTGGAATTCAGGTTAATCTCAAAGTGAATGTATTAAAACAGCTGCATCCATTCAGCTCAATTTGTGTAGATGGTGTCTTATTGAGTTAAGTCACTATCCTGTCATTAAGAAATGTTTCTAGTCCTTTGATTGCCGCATGAAGTATTGGTGTAGCATGCAACTGGAGGAAGAAATGATGAATGCCCTTAGGGCAACATTGATTTCTTTCTTGCAAGTCCATAAGATGAGATGTTGGCTGCAAAAATGCAACACCAGTAGTACTTTCAAGCAAAACATGCTTTTTTGTCTTTGGTCAAACTATGATAGTTAAAGAAATACTGTGTTAAGATGTGACTTAAATTTTACATATTTGGCCTGCATTGGTGATATGTTGTTTTGGATATTCTTCATAGCTTGAATCAGTGTTTAAACATATTGAGGAGTTACCGGAAGAAGAGAAGCTTATGAAATTGTCAACACTAAAACTTAGGTACTTCACCCCAAGAGAAATAGCAAATCTTCATGGATTCCCTTCAGAATTTGGTATGTGCTGCGAAGTATCCATTTGTACATAATTCTTTAGAAATGCCAATACACTTTTTTTACTGGAGAGTAACCCATGCTTTTATTTTGCTTCCCTTCCCCATGCTGTCCCTCTCCCCCCTGACTGTCAATCTTATGATTGAATCGTGTTATTTAGCTAACTCTGAATTTCTCTGAATTTGCACTAGGTTTTTATGTTTTATAAGAGGCAGATTCTGTGGTTAGGTTTATCTTCATAAACTAATAAAAAAGTTTTGGCATGAGAAATGCTCTGTTACTGAATGGCAATGAAGGAATAACTTTGTTTAAAGTTCAAACTATTTACTCAGCAGCCAACATTACTCACAACTGGTAAATCAACATATTCTGCCAGTTTTAGCAATTCTATTAGTGGTTCTCAGTGTTTGAGGTGCCTGCTTTCTCCCTTCCAAACATTTGCAGCTGCTGACAGAAAGGGAAATTCAGAAGATACAGATACTTCTTTGTTCAAGAACAGCCAAACTGTTCAGTTAATGATCTTTTAAGTCATCTCTATTTTCTAGAAAAGGCAGTCGTAGCCCTTGGTCACTTCATTGTCTAACTGGTTTTGTGAAGATGAAGGAGTCAAGGAACAAGGCTCAGCAGTACCAGTGCATTGGACGCAGGTCAACCAGAATTAAGCCTGAAATAAATTCACCAGAACTGTAAAGAAAAGCAGGCAAGAAAGTGTAGCTGTTAGTAGCTGCTGAGGACCTTGGCCTGCTGCCATCACATCAGTGCAATTGTCTCTCAGCAACACAAGCATCCATAGAATAAGACACCACTGACCTTGAGTAGTTCATTTTTTTTCTTTGACTTCCTTGATGACCTAGGGCTTTGAGGAGAGCTAATAGTCCTTATATATTTATTTCTTTTGCAGTTTTAGCTTGTCTTCTCATTCATTCCTTACAGTTATATTCAAAATTGCTGCGTTCAAAGAACATCATGAAGGTAGCAGTTAGAATTACCCACGCTAAGCTTATTTGTTTAAGAATATTTGCAGGACTGTGCTGCATTGAGCTATATGCCAACATACAGGATTTTTTCATTGCCTCTCTTCTTTAATAGATTTGTTCTTTTTGCAGACAGCTGGGGTTTTTTTGGTTTTGTTTTGTTTTTTGTTTTTGTTTTTTTTCAGCACAGCTCTGTTCTGTATTGATTTAGGGTGATGAAAAGAAATGAGCTAAACAGGGCTGGATTGGGCTTGTATGGGTTTATCATAGAATAGTTAGGATTGGAAAGGACCTTAAGATCATCTAGTTCCAACCCCCCTGCCATGGGCAGGACACCTCCCACTAAACCATGTCACCCAAGGCTCTGTCTAACCTAGCCTTGAACACTGCCAGGGATGGAGCATTCACAGCTACCCTGGGCAACCTATTCCAGTTCCTCACCACCCTCACAGTAAAGAACTTCTTCCTTATAGCCAATCTAAAGTTTTAACCTGTTACCCCTTGTCCTATCACTACAGTCCCTTATGAAGAGTCCATTCCCAGCATCCTTATAGCCCCCTTTCAGATACTGGAAGGCTGCTATGAGTTCTCCACGCAGCCTTCTCTTCTCCAGGCTGCACAGCCCCAACTTTCTCAGCCTGTCTTCATATGGGAGGTGCTCCAGTCCCCTGATCATCCTCGTGGCCCTCCTCTGGACTTGTTCCAACAGTTCCATGTCCCTTTTATGTTGAGCACACCAGAACTGCACACAATACTCCAAGTGAGGTCTCACAAGAGCAGAGTAGAGGGGTAGGATCACCTCCCTCGATCTGCTGGTCACGCTCCTTTTGATGCAGCCCAGGATATGGTTGGCTTTCTGGGCTGCAAGCGAACACTGCCAGCTTGTGTATGTTTTCTCATCATCCAACACTCCCAAGTCCTTCTCCACAGGGCTGCTCTGAATCTCTTCTCTGCCCAACCTGTAGCTGTGCCTGGAATTGCTCCAACCCAGATGTAGGACCTTGCAGTTGGCACGATTAAACTTCATAAGGTTGGCATCAGCCCACCTGACAAGTGTGTCAAGGTCCCTCTGGATAGCATTCCCTCTTTCCAGCGTATCACACAACTTGGTGTCATCGGCAAACTTGCTGAGGGTGTACTCAATCCCACTGTCCATGTCACTGACAATCATGCCATTCAAGATCTCTTTTGAGCACAAAATTGCTTATTTTTTTTTATTTTAATGCAGCTCGTGTTTTCCAAATGTTAGATCAATCTTTGCAACATCACTCAGAGGTATAGTAGAGTTAATATTGCTTGTATTGTACAGAGGGATGACCTAGACACTGGAGAAATTTATGTTTGGAAGACTCCATTAATTTAGGGTGATGAGTTTGTGAAACCTGACCTTTACTATTTCAGAGTGCTTGGAATGATTCCACGCTTTCTCTGTTCAGGGCTTATCTTCAGGGACAGCTGTGAGGTTCAATATATTTGCAGACTAGAACTGAACTCTGAAGACAAGTCATGCTCCTGAATTTGAGGAGCATCCAGAGCATCCATCTGTGTAGTGCTGATTTAGCAAATTTGTCTTTTGTGACCCGGGAACTGAGGGGGGAAGGACAGGGATAGATTCCACCTCTGAGGGTAGTACTGTTCTGCCTGAATCATAGGACCTTCTTTACAGTTCCTGCTGTTCTCTGCCTCTCTATACTACTTTTCCAGCTTTCAGAACACATAAAACAAGCTTTTATCATCTAGTGGTTTCCGCTCACATATACTCCTGATTCATAGGCAGACCAAGCTTTCCCAGAGCACTGAGTCACAAGTTTGACATTTTTTCCTTTGTGCTTAATCTAAGACATTTCCTACTTTGTACTTAAAAACCCCAAGGTGTTACTTGGCTTTAGTCTAATTGAAATCTAGGTACTATAATCTCAGGTACTATAATCTTCTGAGAGTTTGCAAACTATGGGGTGGGTTTTTTTGAGAGTTGCTATATTTATGGCTACACAAAGGGTGTTTCCCTGAGAGCATTTCTCCCATGTTAAATTTCAAGTCATTATTGTGCAACGTGGTATTTTTAGAGAGAAATATGCTGTAATTTCTCTGTCTCTATATTCTGTAGTGACAGCCACATTTAGGCTGAAATTTTCAAGAAATCTTGGAGGTGTACCCACTGCAAGTATGTTGTTGATCTAAGGGCTAAAGAATGAGAAAATTATAAGTGGAAAATGAAGAGAACATCAGGAAGCTTTATAACAGATGCTGTTTCTAGATGCGGCTAAAGTATTCTCAGAAGGAACATGATTGTCTCTAAATGGTTCTATATTTTAACAAACTGATAGCCTTTTCCAGTATGTGAGATACAGAGTTAAAATTGTTGTCTGTTCTTAACATTAACAGATTTATTTGTGCTTTTAACATCTAAATGTATAAATAGTAATTGCATTGCAGGTCAATGAAATTCTGCAGTCATTTGTCTTAGTTGCTGCTGTGGGTCCCACTGCAATACCATTGGAAGTGATCAGAGCCTTCTTGCACCTGTGACCTGCTTTCATGAAGGGGATGTCAGGATGCCTTTTCCATTTTTCCCATTTGTGGTATATGTAAGCTATTAGGAAACAAATGGCAGCCCCATGGAAAACCAGCACAATGTGGAAGTGTGTATTGCAAAGACCGCAATATCATCAAATAACATGCGTGACTTAAATGATACAGTGAGAGCTGTGCAGGAAGTGCCAGCGTAGTGTAAGTTGTTAAATCTGACCTTCTGATGTAGGCTGCTCTTGAGCCAAGAAGATAGAAGGTGCAAGACAATGTGTGCAGGCAGATGGAGGAGGCTTGAACTGAAGGAAATGGGAGCTCTGAAAATCAGTTTAGGCTTTCAGTTGCCAAGAGGCAGAAGGAGAAACTGAAATTTTCAGGGTTCTGGTAAGCTTCTTGGGCTATAAGTGCACGTGTGTATGCATAAATACATAGGTATTTTTATGTACTCTTTTAGAATGTGTAGATTCTGTACCTTGTTCAGTGATGTAATGTGAAAAACTTTGTCTAAGGAAGTGTGTGTGGGAGTGCAAGTGATCCAAAGCAAGAGCAGTTGCCCAAATGTGGATGCCAGGAAGCTGGGCAGAGTGGATGGAGCTGGCGGAAGACGTGTTTACCAAAGTAGTCCACGTTTGAGGCATTAATAACTGGCAGAGAAGGATAGAACAGCGCCTCCTAGACACCTCCTCCTCAGCTTTCCCCCCCTGGCTCAGCAACTGTCCAACCATGTTCTCTCCTGGGCGATCCCTGGAAGAAGACTTTTTCTGAAGTGCTGTGCAGATTGCAGAACACATGTATCACTACTTGCACACAGTGTGCCTATGCATCAAAGCTAATCTGGGTGGTGATTATCTCAGAATCAGATTTAAGTGTTTCTTCTTAGGGAATGATCAAATAATTAAATGTGATCAAGTTTCAGCAGCTTAGTAAATGACCCTAACAGTTGTATCACCACTGCTGTTCATCTTTTGCTCAGGTTGAAGTTAAAGGCACTTTAACTCACAGCTGAAGTAAGCCAAGAGTGCAGGCAATGACGGTTACAGCTGAACAGCTTCTTCGTACTCAGAAGTTTGTTCACCTTTGACTGTGTGCTCAATACACAACGGAGTCCTTCCACAGTAGTCGCACCATTTTAGTTTTTTCTGGGCCTCCCTTCTTTCTGCCAGCCCGTGCACTTACCATGTGAAGTACATTTCTGATGCAGTCTGTATTTCTGAGTGCATTTGTCAGGGTTAGCATTGAATTACATGGAAAATTGTTCAGCTGCTTCATCACTCACTGAATAAGCCTTGCTTGTAGCTTCATCTGTACGGGTGCATTGCACTGCGAGACTCATTGGATTTGTTTGCCTCAGTTGAGGAACTCAGATGGAAAGTACAATATAAAGCTCATTGAGAAATGCAGTTTAGTTCACCTGCAGAATCATCACATTTTCTTTCTGCCATGGCCACAGTCTTCTGTGGATGTTGGGCTGTGTTTGAGGTGCTGCTGCCCCTCCCTGCAACTGCAGAATGTTTTGTGCTATGCAGAGCAAAGCTCAGCATTAGTTACCCAATAGAGCAATGTTCTGAGGCTTCTTGTTCAACCTGAGAGCTGGCAGTGCTGCTAATGGAAGAACTGAACCAAATCATAGAATCGTAATTCCCTCAAATCCCATGAGCTGGTTGGGATTTGATTTTGTAACTTTGTGAATGGTAGTGGCGGGGGAGGGGATGAGCCCTGCTGTAGTCTGTGATAACTGCATTAAGATCTGTTCCCTGAACAAAGGAGTAGACTAAAAGCTAGGAGCAAACCCAGACTAATGGTGTTGCACTCTGTGTTTTTGTTGTAGGCTTTCCCAGCAAAGTGACAGTAAAGCAATGCTACCGTCTTCTGGGAAACAGTCTCAATGTACATGTGGTGGCAAAACTCATCTCCATTCTACTTGGATAATTCAGACCCTGAATCTGACGAGTACAGACTGGTGACAGAAAATATTTCCATCTTTGGAGACAAAGCTGATGGCAGCTGAATAAAAATCATGTATACTGTAATAAATCATGTATACTGTTGTGTAATCTGTTCTGACACTTTGAACCTTTCTGATATATTTTTAATACCTTTCTAAAGCAAGGTGGTGGATTTGCACTGTAGGGGTTTTATTTAATGGAAATTTACAGGACTCGATCGCTTTATTTAAAGTTCCTTTCTAGTTTGCAGAATGAAAAAGAGCAGCATTTACATGTACCTCAATGAAAATGGATAAGACTAAACCATCTTTGCAGTACAGTATAAAAAGTCTTTAAATGTCAAAGCGGTTTTAATTAAGTGCAGAGACCAATTTCTACATGTAAAATGTCTTCATCTGTAAATATCAGTGATCCATTCTCAAAAGATTTATTGTATATACGATCTGGAATTTTGATGTGTTTTCTTTTAGTTAATGAAACGATTAAATTTGGTATTTTGTATATGATTTTTAAGAAGACTCGGTGTCAACCTCTCTAAATACTTGCAGGATTCTGAGCCTAACTGTAGCTGTCTGGAACAATTTGTTTAAGTGCAGCTGAATAAAATATTTCAGGATTATCACAACCTTGACAATAACTTGCCTGTTTCTGTTCTCACTTATATTGTTCAGGATTCATTGCTCTTTACCAAAGACCTACACATAAAACACAAAAATAAATAAATGAATGAATTAAAAACTCCATCTGTGATCACAAAGAACAGAGATACTGCAGCTATTCTCACGTGAAAAAGATTATGAGCTTGGTATTGTTGTTTTGTGCCATGCTTGGTCTTACGCTCACTTTTTGTGCGTTTCTTCTTCAGACTTGACTTGCATGCTGGACTGTTAAACCAGGAACCCGGAAAAGCTTGGGTTGACCTACTTCAATCTGTCTTACTCTCCAAGAGCATTTGGGCCTCCTGGGAAGTTCCAGCTGTAAAACAGAAATGGGAATGGATTCCCTCAAAAGAGCTCTGGACTAGGCTCTAGAGAAGGATGAGTTTTGCCTGTGTCTTTACCCAGTCTTTTATAGTACTTAATGGCAAAAACGTACTAACGGGCTGTGCCTACTAGAAAACTGCAGAAGAATGCATGTGGTTTTGACAGTCTCATGAACCAAAGTTATCTGTTTATATGGTGGTTATTGTGTAGATTTATCAGCCAGATCAATGACTTGCTGCTATATGGTGGTGTTCTTGGGAGAGACGCAGTAAAAGGAAGGTCTGATGCTAGCTAACGTGATCCAAACATTGAAATGAAAACAAAGGATGCCAATTTTATGTATAAATTGGGATTTTTTTCTGCCGAGCCATGTAAGTAGTCTGTTCATTTTGCCTCACTATAATAATATTTGGTAAAATGTTCCCATTAGCAATTAGTTTTCAATTCCTTAATGTGTAAAGCATGCTTTAATGATTTGCATGCACTTGTAAGTAAGCAGCATTAAAGTGTAAGTTGAAAGTTCCCTAGCTGCATCTAAAACATGTTGACAGTGAATTTTAATTCATTGTTCTGTGCTTTTGTCCATGCATTATGTTGTTGTAACTCCCAACGTTTTTAAATTATAACCTGGCATTTGGAAGCAAAGCACATTGATGATGCTGATATTTTTTGTCATACCTAGGCAGTAATCAGTAGTTTTGATTAGTTCAAATGTTTGCCCTGTATGTATTTTTTAAAAGAAACTAATCCCATTCTGCTTGTAAATATGACACTTAGAAAGGGGATTCTACTCAGTATTTGAATGGCATTTTGACTGTTTATTGATCTTGCTTACCATGCGACGCTACTCATTAATTGTACATGTGCTGTATGTAAGATGAAGCATGGGGAGGAGGAGAGGGCTGGACAAGTCCATGGAACTAAAATCCTTTGAGAGTACTGAGTAAGTAGACTTCTGACTGACAAAGTTCCCAAACTGCAAATAAATGGAGGCTAAGAGAGTACCTAGGAGAGGTACTGTATGCTCTTGCCTCTTCCTCTACCCATTTCCTAACTCTCTGCTACCGGCCACTGTTGAAGATAAGGTACTGACCTAGATGGACCTTTTTGTAACCCGGGATGATCACTCTTACTTCCTTATATCTGTATGGTGACAGAATGCCAATGTTTGTAATCACAGTGTCAATACACAGCAAGTTATTTATGGACTTGGCTCAGATCTAAGCCTCTCAATAAAGCCAACAGCACAGAATAGAATGAATCTGAGGGAGTGTCCTGGGTTCAGCAGTAGCAGTCATTTTTCTCTTTCTTAGTAACTGGTGCAGCGCTGTGTTTTTGACTTTTGGCCTGGGAACAGCGCTGATAACACTGATGTTTTTAGTTGGTACTCAGTAATGTTTAGTCTGACCAAGGTCTTTCTGAGTCTCATGTTCTGCCAGGGAGGAGGGGAAGCCGGGAGGAAGCAGAGACAGGACACCTGACCCAAACTGACCAAAGAGGTATTCCATACCACAGCATGTCATGCCCAGGATGTAAAAGCTGAGGGCATGGACCCGGAAGAGTTAGTTCACTGCTCGGTCGGGCTGGATATCAGTCAGCGGGTGGTGAGCGGTTGTATTCTCTTCCCTTGTTGTTTCCCTTGTCATTATTATTATTGGTGGTAGCAGCAGTGGTTTGTGTTATACCTTAGTTACTGGACTGTTCTTATCACAACCCATGGGAGTTACATTCTTTAGATTCTCCTTCCCATCCCTCCGGGAGCAGGAGGGAAGAAAGGGGGGGAGTGAGAAGAGTGGCTGCGTGGCTGACTGGGCTTAAACCATGATAGGGAGGTTGTGCAGACATGTCCATTCATGGCTTTAGGGTTATTAGTGGTAAAGGGTGACTATGCAAGTGGAAGTCCCTAAAAATAACTCCAGTGTATGTTAAAACAATTGGAATGTGCTAACAGGGCTGGAATAATCAATAGAAAAAAACGAAGCCAATGTAACTGCCTGGAAAACCTTCATGCACCTAATTTCAAAAAAGAATGAATCAGAAAATAGGAAGCATCAAAGTGGTTGGTGGTTTGTAGAAACAACATGTTGGAATTAAAATCAGAAAACCAGAAGAGCCAAAATAGTAATGTAATGAAACTGAAAACCTAATGTATGTTGTAACTACCTTCATTGTGATAAAGGAGCCCAGGGAGAGCTGGAACAGTAGATCAATTCCAGCTGAAGTAGCTAACTAAATCAGAACTCATGTATTTGTTATTTGCTATTAAAAATGGAAACCCTGGATTTCCCGGTTGGTTAGTTTAACTTCATAAGCAGGTGACTTATTAACTCCATCAGCTGTGTTGAGGCAGCAAAATCTTGGGCAGGTGTCAGAGGGCAGTATGCTGAGAAGTAAAAGAAATCCTTAAGGAATGGTGTGGGAATTGGAGTTGTGCAGTGGCTGTATCCCCTGGGGAAGGTGGTATGGCCATAAAACTCTTCAGACACACATAAAGATAAGGAAGGAAGAGGTGATGGGTGCTTGTAAGTAAGGGACAGAAAGGGTAATGTTATTTTTCTGAGCTACCCCTGTTTGATGTAAATCTTGTGGTTCCTGATCCTCTGTATAGGGGTTAATATCAGCTTAATTCTTGGTTGTCTTAGAGCCATAGGGACCTGCAGAAAGTGCTCAATTCAATACGGAACATTGTTTGCACCAGCAATTTGCACATTTGTACCATGGAGGTAACAACTGTGCTTCATATATCACATGTCACTTCTGAACGTTGGAATATTGTTAGAAAGAGGAAAGATAAAAGAGAATCCGGTGAAGTGAAGGTGGAAGTACTGGGAGACATAACCTCAGCTCAGGGAAAACTCAGGTAAATGTGCACTACTCGGGATTAAACCAGCAGCAGGGCTGGATTTATAATTATTTCCAAATATTTGAGTCATAACATTGAATAGCAGGGATTTTTTTTTTTCTTTCGCATCTGTAGAACAAAATAATGGAGTATTTGTTAGTCTTCCATTAAAAACTTAGCCAGGTTGGGATTCACATCAATATGCTCTTCCCCCATGTTAAAAGGGAGCATTGTCAAGGACTCATGTCATGTTCTGCATCTGAGGTGACTTCCTAGGTGCAATTAAAGCTTACTAAATTTTTGGCCATAACCTGAGTCAACTCTTGTCTTTTACAGTGGTTACTTGCCTTTGCAGGCAGATACTGCTGGAGAGCCACCATTTCATTTCACACAGCTACACAAGATGGTGGTAAATCATAGTCCATGCTGGTGTAGGATGAACTTCAACCAGAATTGGCTAGACACAAATGCTCCGTTGCTTCCTGCCAAATCTGTGCGCAACCTACACTCTTTAGAGGTGTTTCCTCAGCCATCACATCAGTGGGGTAACTAATGATCTGTCCCAGGAGGAGTTTTTTTTTGCCAGCTCTTCTTGTTACAAAGAACAGTGCCTATTATCGTGCCAGACATTTGAAGGGTTTCCATTCTGTTCCTCCAAAAATGATGTCTCAATCCAATGTTCTTCCGTAAAATTAAAAGGTGTGGACCTCTTTTTCCTCCTTATGATGGTTTATAGATTTCCCAACTTGGCCAGCCTAAGGTACATCCATCAGGAATAAAAAATAAGTTAACTAAAATCTGGCAGGTCTAATGAAATGGAAAACAGTGTGTCATGCAAAGTTTACAAAGATGTCCTGAGCTCTCTGTGCATAGTCAAAGTCACCTGGTCTTCAGGTCAACCATTTTCTAAGCTATAAAGCCTGTATGAAGAGAAGGTCGATTTCTTCCTCTTTATTGCTGTAGCTTTCTCCCCGTTCTCTGTGACTTCTTGCTCACCGGTCATTTGGTGTATTAATTAGCAGGAAAGAGAAGCTTGAATCAGAGATTGACAGGCAGCAGTGAGGGGCAATGCATGCTCAGTGTGTGAAGTTAATAGAGAAAAGGAAGGAAGAAAAGGGAGGGTTTTGTGGGTCACAGCCAAAGTCCAGGCTGAAACTGGCCAGCATACACTGGACTTTGTGAAAGAAAGCCCCTGAAGTATGCATACATTCAACAGTCTGCTAAGAAGTGCAGGTTTAGTTGGCTCATAGTTTCTTCAAGTTGGCAATTAGCAGTTATAAAAAAAAATAAAACATCGACGAAAAAAACACCAAACCCCAGACAGACATCAGAACTGACGTGAAGAATGCAGTGAGCACTAGCTTAACAGACAGCACCAGGATGCCCAGAGGCAGAAGGTGTCCTCTCAGCTAGACAGAAACATTGATAATTTGTATGTGCTCTCCTATTCCTGAACAGTTCTCAGAGCAAAAAGCAGGATAGTAAATAAAGAAGCACGGAGGTTAATTTATCAGTTGGTGTAAAATATCACAGCTCCTTTGGATTGGATGGACCAGCGATAGTTTTCAACAACCGAGGATACAATTCTCTATTTTCACGTAAACACTATCCCCTGTAATGGTAACAGACAACACATGGAAATTCCTCCTCATGTTCTGGCAGCAGCAGCAGGTAGACAGCCTTCTGGAGCCACAGGCTGCTGTGGAGCTGATGAACGTCCAGAGAGCTGAGCTGATGCTGCTGCAGCAGCGGGTGTATGGGACAGGCTGTCTGCCATGGGTTCATGAGAAGCTTCACACTGCCCTTCCAAATCTCTAGGCAGCAGCAGAAACTGTGGGGTAACTGATGCAGTATCCTGCGCCACAAACTGTGTGATCACAACCAAGATGGTCAGCAGGGCCACACCGTTCTGAATTCTGAGATGTTCCAAATAATACATTTAATAAAATGTAATGAAAGTCTAGATTTTCTGCAAACAGCATGGTGGGATGCAGCTGATGTAGTCTTGAACATTGTAGTTATTCACAGTAAAGATCAAGTTACTATCTGCAGCAGCACCACAAACATGAGCTGTCCGGGCTTCACCTCCATTTTCACAGTCCACAGCAGTCTCTTTATTGAGGTGATATGAATATTTTCCGTTGCTGCATCCATTCTCTGCAAGGGTGCATTGACTCTGTAACACTTCTGTGTGTGAAAACTATAAAGTCGTTCAGTCCGTCAGCTCCAGGGCATCTCCTGCATATCTGTGGGACATCTGTAGGAGACAACTGCAAACTGGAGCCGGAAGGAAGACTGGGCAGGGTTAGGAAGCACAGGAGCTCTGTGGCCTCCAGGAACCTCTGGGACACGAAGGATCAGTGTCTGGTGGCTACTGTTATTTTCAAGCAGGACCAGTTACAGCTGTTGCTCCTCTTTTCTTCCCAGTAAAGGTCTGAAATGTGAGCAGTCTGAATGAATTGTCTGCTAGTAAGAAGTAAAAACTGACAGACTGGTTGTGAGCCTGGAGGCACAGGTAGCTCCCAGCATGGGGAAGGAAAAGGTACACAAAGCTCTCCTAAGCAGGGGGAGGAAAGCACAGCAAGTTCTTGTGCAAGGGGAACACGGAGGCTCTGGCAAAAGCGAAGGGGAGGCGGGCACGGACTCTCCTTCCAGCAGCAGCAGCTTGGGCCTCAGAGATGAGGGCCAGCAAGCATCTGGTGGGACGCTTTTGTGAAGGCTGCGAGGTCCTGCTGAAGGGTAGAGAAAAATATATATTGCGATTCAAATTTTGGCTGTCAGAACATATTGATTTGCATTTTTCAATTACTTTTGAGCCTCCTTTGAATTCTTCCTTGGTCTTCTGCATTGTCTATTGCTTGCCCTGAATTTGGGAGCCCTAGTGTGTGCAATGAAGACAGCCTACATGTGCCAAACTAACTGCAGTGTGTGATGGTCTCCTCAGCATCTGGGGACCGAGTAATCCTTGATTCAGAGCAACCATATTTGGTTAAAATTGTAGTTTGCTGTTGTAATCCATGGGATGCTGTTTGGTACTGCGAAGTTGCTTGTGTCATCTGCCAAATAAATCACTGCCTGGAAGCTTCTCTTTCAATACAAGTATTCTTTGCCAGCCACTGTGGGTTTTGGAGGGTTCTTTTTTGGGTTACAGTCTACGTCCTTTAGTGCTACCAAATAATCTTTCCTTCACCCATGTGGTATAGCATGTGAGGAGAGCAAACCATTGCTGCAGATTCTTTATTACTGCAGCAAGCTAGCTGCAGAGTCCAAGGTACTCAGGGGTGTTCAGCTGTACAGAGGTCAGAGATATCATGAAAAAATACAGGCAGATTTCAATTAATGGCCTTTTGAAGCTTCTGAAATCAAAAGAGAAAGATGCATTCAGTATCTAGAGGATTTGCACACTGTCAATCTTTAATTGAGATACCCGAGATCAAGTTCACCCTTGTAAGACAAGGCAGTGGAATGTGCACCTTGTGAATAAAGAACTGTGTAAGTGCAAAGGGCACCCGGGCTCACAGCAGCACAATTCAGCTCTAGCGGTTTCACTTCAAGAGCAGGACAGCTGGAGGAGAGCAATGCTTTGGGCTGCTCCTGTTCCTGGGCTTTTAGTTGCATTATTATTACTTTCTGGATTGAGCTATGAATCAAACCGTTATGAAAATAACAGGCAGAAGAGAACCACTTATGAGGACCAGTAAGTACCATTGCTTGCAAACGCATTTGTCAGATGATGGCTTCTGAGTGCCAGTAATGGGATCAGAATGGCTTTACTGCAGCTCTTTTTTACATGCTCTTTGGCAGATATGTGTAACTAAATGATCTCTTTGTTTTTTTCCAAAATACAACAGGCCTCGTTTGTCCTCCGAGCAGGGTAATTTAGTATTCCATGCTGGCTCCAGCAAAAACATTGAGTTTAGAACAGGACCACTGGGGAAAATAAAGCTCAATGAAGAAGACCTTGCAGAACTCTTTAGCCAGGTGATATAGTTGCTTTTGTTTAATATGGTTTTTGTTTTCATTTTTGCACATTAATAGGTTAATTATCTTCAGAATTTGTCCTAGCAAATGCTTGATGTGGTTTTTTATGGTTGTTATTTTCTATTATCTACATCGATAGTCCAGTATGGAAGTAAGCTATTGCAGACTTGTAAAGTAATCATGCCAGTACAGAAAATAATTAAAGGATTAAGTTGTGTATGTAACAGAGGTCTACCTATTGAAGTGTACTTTATAACAGTAAAGTTAAGCAAGAACTTGGAAAACCAAAGCTTGTTTACGTTTGCAAGCTTTTGAAAAGGCTAGGCTTGTTTCACATTATCTCTGTTGTTTGTATTTAGGTGAGAGAAAGTAACACAGACATTCAAGAACTTAAAAAAGCCAGTGGTGCCTCTCAGAACACGTCCCAGCAGGTCTCTCTGCTGACCTCCAGGGTAAGCCGTATCTTTGTATTACCCTCCTCCAGCATTCCCAGTTTTCTGTTCCACAGATTAACATCATTACCTGGTTCATTTTAGTATTTCTAGACCCCAGGGAACAGACATTCCATTCCATAGGTGAAATGAGCTACAGGGGTTTGCAGTGGAAAGACCTTTGCAGTAGTTTTGTCTCTTCCCTGCTACTAAAGGTTTTTCTCCAACAGAAGATTTTGAAACCTTTACCTGACCTGGTTCAAGTGTCTTTTGTTACAGTGTTGCCACAAGTTCCTCGTAGGAAAATATTTTATAACCTAAGAGATCTACCTTTAGGGAATTGTGCTAATACGTATCTGTCATATTCCTTGGCTCAGTTTCAGCTTGCTGTTTGTGGTTATAGCCCACTAAGTTATTGTGAACCTTTCCTTGGCTTTTGGTGTGTTGTCTCAGATCTCCATCCTTCATGTGCACGTGAGCACCTGAACTGTCCAGCTGCAGTATTCACGTTCTCAGTACTGAGCATCTGAATGGATCTTCGCAAGACTGAGTCTTTGCTTTTTGGGGCCAAACTGGGGTATAATCAAGCTGTCATTTCCTGAACAGCCGAAACCACCAAAATCCCAGTGAATGGGGCCTGATTTCATAGACTCATAGAATCATAGAATAGTTAGGGTTGGAAAGGACCTTAAGATCATCTAGTTCCACCCCCCCCTGCCGGGGGCAGGGATTTGAACCTGATTGTCAGGTTGCTGGTTTCACATACCAGCTATTCTCTCAAAAGAAATAATTTTATTTGACTTCCAGCATCCAGCAGGTACCTCTGTGGTCACTCTTATACCAAGAACAATGTATTTGCATTTCTCTTGCAGATTGTGAGTCTTGATAGCCAACTTCAAAGCTTAGAGCAGGTAAGTAAATGGGAAGCAAGCTAAACATCAAACAAGAAAAACCCAGCCTCTAGTAAATAAAGGGCTGATTAAATGCAATGATTAAATAGCTAAATTATTTCCTTCCTCTCATGAGTTACACAGGAAAACTGTTTGGTAGCAGGAGGTAAAAAAAAAAAGCTAAGATTTGTGGAGGAGGTGAAATGTCTTCTTACAAAACACAAACCATGTAGGAGCCTGCATTTTTTAAAGGAAAAACAGTTGTAGACTCAAGAACAACAATGTGATCCCAAGGACAAGTAAACCCTTCCTTCACTGATTTGTCAAGATGAAGACTAAGAATTCATACTGGATTTTATGTTGTGCTGGAGATAACTACTTTTCAAATGTCACTTTCTTTTTCACTGAGCTTGTGATAAGCCACAGCTGGAGCTACCAGTAGAAGAAGTTGTTAGATGAGTTACCCATAGAATCAAAAGATGAGAAAACCCTTCATCTAGTCACACAGTTGACTGCTGCTGAAGAGCAGTCTCTATTAGTATTTACTTGTTACAGGCCTTTTCTCATCTTAGTGTCTGCAGCTGGCTGTTCTGTGTGAGACCAATCATATCAAGCATTATTTTGTACAGGCATAAGTGAAACAGCTTAAAACCTTTACAAATCAGCCTTGCTGAAAAGTAAGAAGAAGGGGGGGAGGACACAAAGAATGAAAAAAAGAAGTTTTTCTTGCAAATAAGTGCTAACAGAACCCCAAATAAGCAGGAACCTCATTTTCTGCTCTTTTCCTGGGTTTCAGGCTATCCAGAGGAAAGCCTGCAGCAGTAACCCCTGTGAGAACTCTGGGACCTGCATAAACTCTCTGGACGGTTTCTTTTGCCTCTGTCCCAGCAACTGGCAGGTGAGTCTTTAGCCTCACTCTTTGAGTAAAGAGTGGATATTTTGATTGTAAGGATACGTGGTTCAGGGTAATTTTGATGAAGCATAGCATTTTAAGGTTGCTCAGGACAGAGTGAGTTGTACTGAACAGCAAATAGCAGTATCACACTCGTCATTTCATTGAAGGGCAACACGTTTAACTTCTCAGCAATATCAGTATATACCAAAAAAGACAAAGTGTGAACCATCAGGGCAGACCCGGCACTGGTGTGGTCATAGTCATGTGGTCATATAGTGTGGCACTATATGTGGGTGATGGCCCATGAAGTCAGTGATGCTTGGCAGTTTGCACAGCAGGGAATTAGCCTTTGGTTTCTGCTGAGCAGTGAACTGAACTGCATGCCTTGCTGTTGATCTTTCACAAGGATAGAGAGAGAATGGGGGAAAAAGAGGATATTTATTCAAGCTCAGACAAATAGGACAAATAGGTGTGTAAGTAATCAACCCCATTATGAGTTTTATAAACCCAAGACTTTACTGGCAAAGGCTTTAATGGTGCTGTTATATGCAGTGGAGATGGAAAAATTGTACCTTCCTCACAGTCTCTCAACTTGAAAGTTGTCCCAGCAAGATCTAGGTCAAAATTGTTTTCAGTCTTAATCAAACAGTCTGAAAGAAAGTTTTCTGAGCCTTTTTCTAGTGAGTTCAAAGGAGGGGGGACGACAGTACTGTGCTGTCCATATGCTTTCTACAAGCATTTGAAATATTTTATCCCCCATCTGGCTGATAACCAGGGTCACAGGCACGCAGCTGAAAAATAGAGTTTTGTTATATGTATCATAAGACAAGCTGTGTTGATAGCAGTCCATGGTTTGTGTATCTTCCATTAAACATTGGCTCCACGGTTTGCTTCATTTCTCAGTTATTTGGAAAATAAACTGGTTTTCCATTTCATCTTAGGGCCTCCTGTGTTCAGTGGATGTTAATGAATGCCAGATTTATGCTGGAACAGCATTAGCCTGCCAGAATGGAGCCACTTGTGTGAACACACCAGGCAGCTACAGGTAACTTTCCAAAACTAGACACAAAAATCCTATGTAAAATACTCAGCTATTTTTGTACCCCGTATCACGCCTGCAGCGCAAGTTTTAGGAATAAGCCTGTTCAATACCTATGCACTGTAATTCCTTGCAGTCTGAGAGAATATAAAATCCTGAATACACCATACACCAAACCTGCTGCAGACACAGAAGGCCCCCTGAAGCCACTGCCTGCTGTGACACAGGAAGAGCAGCAAGAATTAGGTTTATCACAGCAGTGCTGGGGAAGAAGGCTGCAAACTGGAGGCTGGCTCCAGCGACTCGTCCCTCTGTTGTAGGCGTAGATGCTTTAATAGAAATTTGCTGCAACTTTCTTTAGAAGAAATTTGTTGGCATATAGATGGGCGGTGAGATGTTGCATGTTGGTCAGTAATCAGCACTTGCCAACATGCCTACCTAGCATAGCCACATTGTCATACCTCTGTTATCACCTACCCCTTGAGACTAAAGGGCATGAGGAAATGAAGGAGGTGAACAGTTTTGCCCCAGCAGAGGCTTTCTGTTGCTGGAAGCCTCTTGAATATATCGGTACCCTTGATCACTGGCATTCCCAGCAGACTGCATAACCCTGAGAAATGCCTTCACTCCTCCAGAAATGCAGGCACTGCCAAGACTGCAGCAGAGCAAGCAATGCACAATGCTGCCAGGCTGAAAGGGAGGAGGAATGCTGTGTGCAGCTGGCTGGACAGAAGGGTGCCTGGGCTGCCTGTGCGAGGGCCCCATAGGCATGAGATCCCTGAAGCATATCCTCTGGCTGTGCTCAGCTCCTTAGGAAGCACGGTGCTGTTTACAGGGCAAGCCAGCCTGAATGTTCTGTATCTTATTTGCCAAAACATCAAATAATCTGGTAAATAGCTAACTTTCAGATATAATACAAAGCTATCCCTGTGCAATGGGAACAAGCAGGCTGGAGAGTGTCCCACAGCTTTCTGCAAGGAGTTTTGACTCCTGCTCCAGCATGAAAATCTTAGCCCCCACAAATATTTGCTTGGCTTCACGCAGGATTATAGTGCTTTGTCAGCTCAAGGAAGAGCCTCACGCAGCGGGAGTTCTCCTGCAGTGCTCCTGACACTTCAGCGTTAGCACAGAGCCTGCTGAGGTGTCACTGGTATGTGATCCTTCCTGTCAGCTTTGCTTTGATTTTAAAGGATTGTCTGCAGCTGTCCCCAGCACTGACATTTGCCAAGGAAACTACACACAAAGCAGCCTGCCTTTACCTATTGTTTCTTACTGAGCTCAGGTGTGTGACTAAATTAAGGTTTGTGAGGACAAACCCTCTGCCTTTCTCACAAATGTGGTCATTCTGTTAGTACAGTCATGTCTCCTGTAAATTTCTTCCCCAGTGTAATCCTTATCCTTCTTAGTACTTGCTGAATCCGTGCCTCCTGAAATGAGCAAAGACCTCTTCATTAGTCATCCAAATCTTAATATTACCGCTTTTTCATTCCACCCTCAGGATTATTGACTGGTACTTTCCCCAGTCCCACTCTACTGTCTTCACAGTCTCCCTTCAGACTCCCTTACTTATTTCTGAGTACTCCCCAGATGCTATATCCCACCCCAGGTACAACGTGACATGGCTCTTTTCAACAACTGGGAGAACACTGTTGAGAAATTTTCTTGTGCCTATCTATGACTGTCTGATCCTATGGGTGATCCCACAACCTTTAGGAATGTCTAACATAAGCCTTCAACAGAATATGAGCCTGGAAACCCCCACTTCAGTCAGAGAGCACCTAAACTTTGTGTTTCAGGTTTGTGATACGCATATGTTGCCAGCAACCCAGGTATCCCCACTGCTGCTGTAGTGTAGTTACATTCACCAGGGTGGACTTGTGAGGAAGGAAAAGGACGATATTTAACTTCTCATAAGATAACACCCGGGGAAGAGCAGTTCTGGATTAGGTATTGTGAAATGGAGCATAATGCAGTCTTCACTCCCTCTTCAGATTCTTAACCTGCATGCTTCAAGCTGTAATGAAGGAAAGCATTGAAGTATGAGGAAAAAGAACAGGTATTCAAGAAATGCCTTTCTGAAAAAGGAAGACGTTTAAGGAGGCATTGCATCAGTTGGGTGAAAGGTTGTGGGAGTCTCCAAGCCTATCACATTTTCAGTGTCAGAGTCCAAATAACAGGGGCCTCATCACAATGTGCGGTCAGCGATGGGAGAGAACCGGAGCAGTGCCAAGCAGCAGTGCACCACAATCTGGCTGAAGCTCCTTGCAGTGTGACTTACTTCTTCAAGCTGTTCTCTGAGCAAGTTCAGACGGGTAGTAGATTAATCTTTGTCAGACCAGGCAGGAGACAGTGCCCTTGTCCTCCTCCTTTGGAGCCAGTCAGATTGCCTTGCTGTGTCCTTTGGAGTTGAACACGAAGCTCTGAATGTACTTTGAACAAACAAAGGTGATCTGATTCCCTGACCTGTTGCCTCTGTGCTTGCCCAGGTTGAACTACTGCACTGGCAACATCGTGTTGGTCTATCCGGCATCTCTTAAATGATGAACACGCTGTCTCACAGTACTGCAGACTGCAGTGAAGCATTAAGCTGTTGTGGGTTTCTGAAACCTAAGTTTATGTGGGCTGCTTGTCCTGGGTGCAGTGTTTATTTACCTGCAATTGCCTTATCAAACTGGTGTTTCAGCTGAGTGCGTGACACTGGCAGGGACGGTAGTATCTTATTGAGATATTGCTCCAAGGTCCAGATCAGCTGCACTCAAATACCTTTTATTCAAATTCTGCAGATAAATGCTTTTATAGGATATTTTTCCTCAGCCAGGCTTAAAAGCAATCCAAGAAGGGTATTTACCTGCCGTAAATCTGTGTGAGAAACAGACATCTGGAGATGTTGCTGCATATAACTTGCATCCAAATAAGTGTCTCACTGTCATCTTAATAAAAAGCTGGTGAACCGGTAGGAAGCTTCCTGTAGGTTTGTGTCCCTTTCAGTTGTATTCCAGAGGCTCAGATTTGGTCTGTGTGAAAATAAAGGGCCATGGAAAAGAGAAATGTTTACCTGATGGCATAGAAGTTCCCAGTTTCAGTTCCACCTCATATGTACTAGTGCTGTGTCTAAAGTGTGCCTCTACAAATGACAATGTGATCTGCAAACCAGATCGCCCAGTAGAATACCTCCCTTCAGCCCACTAACTTTGCCCTTCCCACCCTATGAGCCCCAGACACTTCCTCCTGCCTACCATGCTTGCCTGAGAGCTGGGCTGCTGCTGAGACAGCAGCTGCCACATGTTGAGGTGTGGGTGTGAAAGTGCCCCATTCCATGGGACAGCCCAGACAGGGCATTTCTGCTTATTGCTAGGGGTAAAGGGTTAGGCATTTGGCAACATATGGGTGTCATAAACTGAAACACAAAGTTTAGGTGCTCTCTGACTGAAGTGGGGATTTCCAGGCTCATATTCTGTTGAAGGCTCATGTTAGACACTCCTAAAGGTTGTGGGATCACCCATAGGATTGGACAGTCATGGATATGCACAAGTGACACGAGCCTCTGCTGAGCAGGAGCCTTGCTTCTGTGCACAGTTATTAGTGGGGCTGTCAGGGATAGCTCAACAGACAGATTTCATAAGGAATACCACATAAATGGAAGAGTGAGGAATGGTCTCTTACTTTGGCAATATATGGTCTCTAACAGCTATATGGAGACAGCATTTTGATTTTTCTGTCTACTTTCGCCATTAGCTGCTCCTGTACTCCAGAAACCTATGGGCCTCACTGTGCCTCAAAGTTTGATGACTGCCAGGGAGACTCTGAGACACTCTGTGGGCATGGCATCTGCATAGATGCAGACAGGGATCAGCCCAACAAGGTAAGGAACAACGTGTAAGTCTCCTTTTACAGCACAGCATGAATGAACTAATGCTGAGCACCACAGAACTGTGTAGCACATACTACTGCTGAAAACCAGCAAGAAATATAATTTGAATAAGACAAAATCTTATTTGAAGCATAATATATTTACTGGTCATTATTTGAGGCATTCCAAGTTTATAGAATATTTTATTACTTAAATGATTAAGAAGGACAGACATAATGAATCTTGTTTTTCCTGGGAAAAGACATACATGTGGAACACTGTCGCCTGGGAGCTCCTGGGGCTGCATAGCAGCTGCATGGCTGCTGCTTATCTTTGGTGTTCCCCACTGTCAGCTGGACTTGATCCCGAATTCCAGGCCCAAGTTCTCCAAGCATCTGCACTGGGAGGGTGATAGCATACACTTGAACGGCCTTCTGGAGCAATCCAGCTCATTGTTTTTGGGACAGAATCTGGGTACAGGGTGTTCACTCCAAAGAGACACACGGAATATGCCAGCTTTGGCTCTTGCCGCTCGCAGCAGCCCTCCAAAACTACCCTGCCAAGCCTTTTCTCCTTAACGCTCCTATACACCCAAGCACCGTTCCAGACAAATCATGTGTTCTTTGTGCTGTGCTCTAAAGTAACTTCTTTGGTCAATTTGTAAAAGTGTTCACAACTCATCACTTGTTTTCTGCCCATTTTTTTGTGGAAGAAGCTTTTCGAAAGGGCTCAGTGTTGGCTTAACAGTGTCTGCTCCTGTGACAGTCAACAATAAAGCTCCCATTAGCTTTAATTGGACCGAAGCAAGATAAATGCTGAAATCTGGCCATTAGTACAATTTACTAGAGAGAAAACTCTTTCCCTCAAATAAAACGTGTATTCGAAATTTAATGTCAGTGCTGCACACTGCAGAGAATACTGAACAGTTTTCTGTACAGAAGACAGACGAACTGATTTCAGGTTGCTTACACTGATCTGTTTATCCTGGTTATAAAGCAAGTTGATGACTTTTAATTATGTTTATGTACAGTTCATAATTGCTGTTCATTTTCTCTGGGAGCTTTGGGTTAAATTGCAGGTTTCTTTTATGAACGTGATGAATGAGCCTGTTGTTGCTTCTGTAATCTAAATAGATAAATTCAGAGGAAGAAATAGACTGAGAAAACTACCAAAACAACTTGTAAAAGAGAATGTGCAAACCATGTGATGCTCTGAAAGCTTTCCTGCTGCAGTTTAAAAGACATTTTATAAATTGAATTCCTCCTGCCCTCTTCTTGTCTATTCTAACTGTCTTAAGTTTGTAATGTGATGTTTACTGTGGCAGCCCAAGTACCACTGTGTCTGTGACACTGGCTGGATGTCCCCTCCTGGCAGCCCTGCCTGCAGTGCTGATATAGACGAATGCAGCCTCCCTAATCCTCCGTGTTCACAGAATCCACTTGTGCAGTGCCACAACACACCAGGCTCCTACTCCTGTGGTCCCTGCCCCACAGGTATCATGTCCTTTCGTGCTCTCAGGTGGGTAGGGGGTGACTGTAGGGAGTACTACCTCTTTGTCATAAGCACAGACACAGGATCCAGATGAGAGTAACTCCGTGAAATGCTGTGGTCTGTATTCTAGAGAATAAATGTCTGTAGGTTGTGTCTTACCTAGGTAACAAAGGCAGTCTATTCTGGTGTATGATTTATCCCATCCTAAACTAAGCATATAAATAGGTCTGGTGTACCCTCCTGTGCAGAGGTACCTTCATGTTCATCATGTCCTATTACTTTCATGTAATATGTCCGCAGTACTTTTATATCCTTATGCTCACTGCCTTAAAGCAATATAAAAGTCTTATTGTCTCCTCAAGCCATACAATCTGTGATTCCTCTTCCTGAGTTGAGTCGGCGATGGGTATAGGAGGAGTATTTGAAGCGTTTAGCCAGAGTTACAGTAAAGCTTTGCTGCAAATTGTAAATGTGTGCACTAGAACAGAGCAGTCTCCTCTTTAGGTTAAAGTGTGCTTAATTCTTGAGTATCCAGGGTACATTAAAAATAAAACATTCCTGCAAGCACATCTCCACCCTGTTGTGTTTGTGGCCTGTTTTTCAGACCAGTATTAATTTTCATCAGTTACGATGAGGGCAGGCCTCCTCTCGTGTTAGTGAAGTGTCAAAAGTCATATTTTTATGCTCTTTGAAAAGATCTGGTCAAAGCAGAAAATGAAAAGGCCACACATTTTCCATTTTAATATCTTTCCTGTGCTGCTTCTTAGGCTGGCAAGGAAATGGCTACAGTTGCCAAGACATTGATGAATGTGAAAATAATAATGGAGGCTGCTCAACAGCACCGATGGTTCAATGCATCAACACAATGGGATCCTTCCACTGTGGAGTCTGTCCATCAGGTAAAATGGATTTTTCGTTTGCTGATGAAACTATAGAAAGGCCTAGAAGATGAAGATTCAACACATTTGAGCTTGTCTTATGGTAGAGTTAAGAATCTGAAGATTGATTTTATATAAAGAAGTATCACATACACAAAGCAATACTGTAATATAGAATGCAGAGTACAAGAATATTTAGACTGCTTCAGCTATTAATGAATATTTTGTAGAGTGTGTCTTTAACAGTGATTCCCTGAAAGGCATTTCTTTTGTACTGGGTAGCCATTTCTCTGTGAGCATTCATTTGATGAATTACTTCCTTTGTAAGATTATTAATGGGAAACAAACGCTGCGTAACTATGATAGTAATTTTGTTGTCTGTATTAATTGAAAGGGTATCCTGTGTGCCATAAATCAGCCATATTGAATGTCTTAAAAACCCCTTTGATGTCGATTCTCAGAGAGCACAGTTTGTTACATACTAACTGTTATTTACTTCTGGACAGGTTATGAGGGAGACGGACAAACATGTACGCAGGTCGATATCTGCTCAGTAAATAATGGAGGGTGCCATCCTTTGGCTACTTGTACATCAGGTCCAGGTATGACGCTCTCTTACAGACTGTAATACCAATGTGAACCCCAAGGAGGGTTTGGTTAAGCTGAATCCACTTTGTAGCAGCATATTTAGATTGCAGCCCCTTCTCCACAGTCTTGCCTCATCAAAAGGAGTTTACAGGCAGCTTAGCTAAATCCAGCAGGCCTTTTAACCAACACTGACAGGAGCAGATTCAGGCTCCATCAGAGAGCAGGTTTAATCATAAAAATGTGGAGACCTTCGCCTTATCTCTTTGATGGCATATTCCAATTTCAGCAGCTTTTACTATTCTTCTCCTTTCTATAAATACCCTCTGACTACTCCCAACACTTCCCACAAAGTTGACCTTGGACTCTCAGGTGCCCATAGCAAAGCGACACTAAGATATTTCCATGGTCAAACTGGAGAGTGACCAGGGAATGTGTCAAAAGATAGAATAAGCTATAATTATATAAAAACTCTGCTTCAAAATGTCAAGGACCTTTACTGTCATTGGTATTGTCATTGTAACAAGAACTGAATTACTTTCTGTACCTTGTCGCGTTTCCCAAGGGTCAATACCATTTTGTTTCTGCACATCTGGGTACACTGGAAGTGGATATGGGCCGAACGGGTGCTCTCCTCTCAGTGATATCTGTCAGCTGCAAAACCCTTGTGCAAATGGGCAGTGCTTGGTAAGTGCTTGGCTCCTCGCTATTAGTGACAATGTCATGTAGTTCTAACCAGCAACAACAGGGAGCCTGGTGAGACTGAAAGCTGAGTGCGCACTTACTAAACATAATGAGGCAAGGTCAGCAGAGAGTGCGAGATCAGCAGATATACCTGAGGAAAACAAAGTGAATTTCAGGGCACACAGGCAATTTCTTTGTGCTTGAAGTAGATGCAGCAATCTTGGCACTAACAACCTGAGAGATTGTAGCTGGTACCCCAAGCTAGTGATGGGATGCTGGTGCTGGTAGGGGAGAACTGATGAATGGCAGTCCCCTGTGAGACAGGGAAGTAATTTGCCACCTTGTATCACACCCATGACAACAAAACCAATGCCTTTGTTGACCTCAGACTGTCAATATCCAGTACGGTTAGTTATGTGTGTGATGATGGTGGCTGATGTTATGAGAGCCCCCCTGGAGTCTCAGGCTATATATATGGATATGGAAAGTATACTTCATGGGGATTGGTTGTACTGCTGCTGGTAGCCAAGTGTTTTGGACCTTAATTGACTGGTGGTGTGAATTCATTCTCATGCACAGCAACCATTTAGTTTGTCCATATGGATACTGTGAAAGCCTTTTGGCTTCCTCAGCGATGTGTGCTGTGCTCAGGAAAGTCCTTGCTGCAGACCTAGGGATTTTGAGAATTCTGTTGTGGAGATATTTCTGATGATGATTTTGGAGAAATGTTCACAGATGATCTAATCTAATCTACTTTTTCTGACTATTTAGAAACTATTTATTTTAGTCTGTCTATTAAAAAACATTACATCTTCCCCTAAATATATCCTAACATACAACTGTAGGCAGTCATGGCTACAAACTACTCCATAAAGATAACACAGTCAGATACTTCAGTAATGGGACTACAAGAACATATAAGATAGAGAAACAGCAGAGCTATATTTGGCCAGTGTAATGACAGAAGAAATGTAACATTCATTAAGTATCAGAAAGCACATTTTCACCTTCTAAAGCAGCATTCAGAATGTTAAATACACATCAAAATCCTCTTCTATCATGTTGAAAATCTCTATTCAGGACACAAAGGACATGAACAGAGGATGCAGAAGGGAATAGAGAATATAGAACATTGGTTGTATGTCATCAAAGATGGGATTGTTAGCACGTACCTTGGAATACCTTGTTCTTTACTTGTAAAAATGTGTCTGTAGAACAAGAAGTATAAGGGAAGAGGAGATGCAAAATTCAAACAGTTAAATATACAGGAAGACCTGATTATAAGGAATAGTAGTAAAGGTTGAGACAAAGAAATGGAAAAGAGACACACAGAATAAAGAATAATGAAGAAAAGGCAATAAAATTGTTTCCACTGTATATCCCTCAGGGTGAAAATGGAAGTTAACAGCCCACATAACTGCAGTGCAAACTTCCCAGAAAACAGGCTTGAGATAAATGTCTTATAAACCACTGTTATCTTGACTTGCTATTTATAAGGTTTAGATAATATGATTGACTTGTTTCTAGGGTGATTGTTTCAATGCCAAGCAAACAGTTCTCTGAATGGCTAAATGAATACAGATTTTGGCTTTTTAGAAAGTAATTTGAAAGAGCCCTGCGAAGAAATAACTTAATAGAAAAAGAAAGAGCTAGATAATCTGATTTAGCTTTAGGTTTATTTTGGAACTCACCAGTGACTATCAAGGCCATTAAATTCCAGGGGGTTTATTTCTTTGTTCTGATATCTCCACATAAAGTAAGTGTAAATACCAGTCTTTCTGCCAAATTGATTCCTTTAGGTGATTCATTCTCATCGAGTTTATTGCATTTGATTGTATCTGTAGGCAATGATATCTGGATATTTCTGCCTGTGTAATGTGGGCTGGACAGGCCCTAACTGTACAGAGAACATTGATGAATGCATTAGCAACCCGTGCCAGAATGGGGGTACCTGCACCGATGAGGTCAATGGCTACTCCTGCGAGTGCACCAGTGCCTGGACAGGACCACAGTGCCAGACTGCCCAGCAAGGTACAGCCAGAATTTCCTCCCCAGGAGAAATGGACCGCCAGACTGCAGAGAGTAGATGC
This sequence comes from Myiopsitta monachus, assembly GCA_017639245.1. Classification (NCBI taxonomy): domain Eukaryota; kingdom Metazoa; phylum Chordata; class Aves; order Psittaciformes; family Psittacidae; genus Myiopsitta; species Myiopsitta monachus. The sequence continues at coordinate 29,452,547 of CM029919.1, forward strand.
TTGGTATATATGATTAATAGGTGAATAAGAACCAAGTTATGATGGGAAAAAAACCAGCCCCCTTCTCAGTGGATTACAGGTCCCAGGCCAAAGTTCCTTGATGTCAGATTTTTCCATGAGTTTTGTTTATAGCTGCTTTGTTTAACAGTAGGAATGTAACAATTGGTCTGCAGGCCCACTGGCCTTAACTAGGTGCCAGATATACTAAAATCAAATTTTTGTTCCTGAGAAAGTGGTCTGGTTATCTGGTTGAGAAAGAACGTCATAGACCACATAGCAGCCTTCTATTATCTGAAGGGGGCCTATAAGGATGCTGGGGAGGGACTCTTCATCGAGGGACTGTAGTGATAGGACAAGGGGTAATGGGTTCAAACTTAAACAGGCGAAGTTTAGATTAGATATGAGGAGGAAGTTCTTTACTGTGAGGGTGGTGAGGCACTGGAATGGGTTGCCCAGTTAAGTTGTGAATGCTCCATTGCTGGTGGTGTTCAAGGCTGGGTTGGACAGAGCCTTGGGTGACATGGTTTATTGGGAGGTTTCCCTGCCCATGGCAGGGGGTTTGGAACTAGATGATATTAAGGTCCTTTCCAACCCTAACTGTTCTGTGATTCTGTGATTTTAAGATCTGATAGAAGCAGAACAGATTTACAAGATAATATATTAATGCTTATTTTATGCATACCATTTCATTTGTTGTGAAGCTGAGATGTCCTGACATTCTTAGTCAAGAGGGAAAACCAGGAACAGTTTCCAAACATAAATTTAAGGAAAGAAATATTAGCCATGAAAATGTGAGACTGAGTTTTATAGGGTGACTGCAAGGTCCTGTCTTTAACATTTCTTCTCAATATCACTTTTTCTGTTTGTTTGGGAATTTTTTGTTGTTGTTGCCATTAATTTTAATTAAACAAGGTCAGGATAGCGTTTCAATGAGCATCCCTGTGGCAACCATCTGTCAGACGGCTTGTATTTATTTCAGGTTGCTGTAAAGAAAGCAGATTAAATTTTCACGGAATCTAGACTATAAAACTTGCACTGAACCTCTGTGAAATATGGTTTATTTTAGAGCAGCCTTCAAAATCTGAAGGGGGCCTACAAGGATGCCAGAGTGGGACTCTTCAGCCTGGACTGTAGCAATAGGACAAGGAGTAATGGGTTTAAACTTCAACAGGGGAAGTTCAGGTTAGATATAAGGAAGAAGTCCTTTACTATGGTGAGGCACTGGAATGGGTTGCCCAGGGAACATGCGAATGCTCCATCCCTGGCAGTGTTCAAGGCCAGGCTGGACAGAGGCCTTGGGTGACATGGTCTAGGGTGAAGCGTCCCTGCCCATGGGAAGGGGGTTGGAATTAAATGATTGTAAGGTCCTTTCCAAACTGGGTGGGAGGAATCCCAGGCACAGCTACAGGTTGGGCAGAGAAGAGATTCAGAGCAGCCCTGCGGAGAAAGACTTGGGGTGTTGGTCGATGAAAAAATGAACATGAGCCAGCTTCATTGTTCGCCTGCAGCCCAGAAAGCCAACTGTATTCTGGGCTGCATCAAAAGCAGCGTGAGCAGCAGGTGGAGGGAAGTGATCCTGCCCCTCTGCTCTGCTCTGTGCAGTTCTGGTGTCCTCAACATCAAAAGGACATGGAACTGTTGGAACAAGTCCAGAGGAGGGCCACGAGGATGCTCAGGGGACTGGAGCACCTCCCGTATGAAGAGAGGATGAGAAAGTTGGGGCTGTTCAGCCTGGAGAAGAGAAGGCTGCATGGAGACCTCAGAGCAGCCTTCCAGTATCTGAAGGAGGGCTATAGAAATGCTGAGGATGGACTCTTCATGAGGGACTGTAGTGATAGGACAAGGGATAATGGGTTCAAAGTTAAACAGGGGAAGTTTAGATTGGATATGAGGAAGAAATTCTTTCCTGTGAGGGTGGTGAGGCACTGGAATGGGTTGCCCAGTTAAGTTGTGAATGCTCCATTCACTGGTGGTGTTCAAGGCCAGGTTGTACATAGCCTTGGGTGGCATGGTTTAGTGGAAGGTGTCCCTGCCCATGGCAGGGGAGTTGGAACTGGATGATCTTAAGGTCCCTTCCAACCCTAACTAGTCTGTGATTGTATGACATCACAAAATACTGAGCAAAATTATTCCCTGAGAGAAAAGTAGTTCTTGGAAAAAGAGCAAAGATTTTCCAGGCTGAACAGCCCCAACTTTCTCAGCCTGTCTTCATACAGGAGGTGCTCCAGTCCCCTGAGCATCCTCGTGGCCCTCCTCTGCACTTGTTCCAACAGTTCCATGTCCTTTTTATGTTGAAGCACACCAGAACTGCACACAGTACTCCAAGTGAGGTCTCAGGAGAGCAGAGTAGAGGGGCAGGATCACCTCCTTTGACCTGCTGGTCACGCTCCTTTTGATGCAGCCCAGGATACGGTTGGCTTTCTGGGCTGCAAGCGCACACTGCAGCCGGCTCATGTTCATTTTCTCATCGACCAACACCCCCAAGTCCTTCTCCACAGGGCTGCTCTGAATCTCTTCTCTGCCCAACCTGTAGCTGTGCCTGGGATTGCTCCAACCCAGGTGTAGGACCTTGCACTTGGCATGGTTAAACTTCATCAGGTTGGCATCAGCCCACCTCACAAGGGTGTCAAGGTCCCTCTGGATGGCATTCCTTCCCTCCAACGTATCAACCGAACCACACAGCTTGGTGTCATCGGCAAACTTGCTGAGGGTGCACTTCATCCCACTGTCCGTGTCACCAATAAAGATGTTGAACAAGACCGGTCCCAATGCCGATCCCTGATGTCATTCCACTTTAGAAGAAATCCTGGAGTCTTTTATAGATGCATCTTTCACCCTTGTTTTAAATGTGTAGGAAACTAGAAAGTTAGGGGTTTGTTTAAGTCTGTATATTGATAGCACAAATTAATTCATTTAGTTTTCCATCTCTTTCTGCAGTTTGTGGAGGATATCTCTCAGGCTCCAGGGGGACTTTCAGTTATCCTAACAACCCAAACAGCCAACAGTACAACAGTGGAGTCAGCTGTGCTTGGGTTATCCAAACTAACTCCAGCAAGGTAAAATAGAGCTCAGGTTAAAGGAACTCTCACTCTGCAGGACCCTGGTGCTCATCAGAGCAAGCATGACCATCTTCATGCCATGTATTCCAATACTGTCATCCAATCCCCTCAGAATAAATAGCTTTGCAAAAAGAGTAAGTTTTAGATCCCTAAAAGCCACCAGGCTCCTTAGCTAAAGAATTTGCCAGGGTTACCTTTTCAGGCTTTTTCGTATGCAACTGAAGGTTAGAATTTATTCACCTACCACCAGCTAGAGAAGGTGCCATTAATTTATTATGTGATCTGTGAATAGCTGCATGAGAAAAGCTCTGATCTGATGGGCTCCACAGTTGGTTTGTGAGCTAAGTGACCCTACCAAAATTTTATGGTTTTGATTTCTGAGGGCCAGAAAGGTGGAATTCATATTATCAATGGCTTTGTGTTGTAACAGCATTTGAATAAATTTAAGGATTATGTTTTAAATGTTGCACTCAAATGTGCATTCTGATTTTGATCTGCAACTAACAGTTCTACTCGTGTATGAGTAACAAACTATGAAATATGTTATTTCACACTTCAGCGCTTAGATTTCTTACTTGGGATCTAAATATTTGATCTATTTTTGACATTTCATGTTGTGAATTAAGTAGCTTCATAAACCAGTGGTTGCTAGTGGTTAATACAGCATTATATATATGTATAATATATATGGATATATGGATCTATAATGTCTATCCTCAGCTTTAAGCCTGAGAGCCACTCCTGTCTTCAGCAGAGCTATCTCAAAGCACATGAGCGAGGAATCTGAACATGTATATATAAAGCTGTGAATGTCACTAAGCATCCAGAGTAGGCTTGGGAGACACTGATTTATGTGTGAAAAAAAAAAATAGATAATTTTAATTTTTTAAGTCTTGTGACTAAAGGTGATGGGATTCAGAACTCCCAAGACGATACTTTAACCATAGAAGGAATGAGACCTGTTACTTATCTGATGAGAAAACTTCCATGGGGAACCTGAAATAGTGCATTTTATGCTGTATTTCAAGCCTTTCACATGGCTTAAAATAGATACATATCTGTATTTCACACATACAACAAACACAGGCAAATGGTCTCAATTATTATAGAAATAATACTCCTTGCAGACAACTTCCCTGTCCAAATTCTTTCCTTTGACCCTTAACATTCTGTAATATCTTTTTCTGTCCTGGAACTTCTCAGGAAATGGCATAATGGCTCCAAAGCTTGTAGATTCTCACAGCTGCATGAACACATGTATCTGCTCTTTACACGGTGCCTCAGCAGATGAAAAAAAACAGAGTTTTCTTATTTTGTTAATTCCCATTAGATTCTGCATATTACTTTCCCATTCTTCCATCTGGAGTCAAGTAATGAGTGTAACTCTGACTTCCTTCAAATCCACGATGGGCCTTCAGCATCAATGCATATGCTGGGGAAATACTGTGGTTCCTCACCTCCTGCAGAGCTTTTCAGTTCCCACAACTCCCTGTATATTTGGTTCTACTCAGACCACACCATTACAGCTGGAGGATTTACTGTTCAATGGGAGTCTCGAGATCCTGGTAAGTTTGATGAAATGCTTAGTAATTTAGCATCTTTGCAGCTTTGAAGCAAAATGAATGACTTCTTTCCTCTGATTAGGAAACATTAGGAGAGGTAGGACAGTATTTTACTAGGGAGTGGAGCTGAAATGCCACTTTAAAATATTTAAACTCCAATTGTTTTTTTCTTATTACAGTCTATATAAACCAGCTTTGCCTGGAATTATTTTTTTTTGTTTTTTAATGAAAACAGTTTTGTGCTAGGATGAAACATGGGACACTACCTGCGAAGTACAGAATTCAGATTAATTTTCTAAATCCAATCCCAAGCACAGTGCTTTTGATCATTCTCCTAAAGGTATTTCCATCATAACTGGGAACATTTATGCTTTTATAACTGAGTTGCAGAATTAATTTTAAATAAAAAAAAAAAGTAACTTATTTTTTTGTTCGGTTTGATATTTGGTTTTGAATTTATTTTGAATCCCAAGTGGTACTTTGTTTTGACACTACTGGAGAATTCATCTGACCTGACATGTGGTGGTGTTCTGCTTTTCTTTTAGAATGTGGATGGTGAGTTGACGGGTACTTACGGCTCAATCAGCTCTCCAGGATACCCTGGTAACTATCCTGTAAACAGGAACTGTTTCTGGACCATCTCAACCAATCCTGGCCTCCTCATCACATTTGCTTTTGGCACACTAAGCCTAGAACACCATGAAAACTGCAGATATGACTATTTAGAGGTAAAGTGTAATTGTGGATTATGACAACATTTTATGGCTATGTTATTGCAAAGCAAGATATTTCAAAACCTTTGTACATGCAGAAGGGAAAATTCAGTCCTGGGTTGAAACGTTCATTTGTACTTATTTCAGCCATAAATGCAAAATCAGATACAGGCAATATAACAGAAAGGGGGTGAGAACCTGCTTCACTGAAATAAGTGAAAGTCTTTTGACTAAAGGTGATGGGATTCGGGCTAAATACCTGGTGGGAAGCTCTCACTTTCTTACAAAGTTCAGTTTCCAAACTCCATGTCAAATGCAGCCCACAGAGTATTACCATGCTAAGGTAAACTGCTACGGAAAGGAATCTGATATTAATAGGTTCAGCCTGTGACTTGACGTGTGAGCTTAAGGCATTTTGCCAAGTGTCATGGTTACAGAACTCACCAGTATCCAGCCATGGAAATGAGAAGCTGTTTTAGAATAGCATGCTCTCCAAAACTGTTCAATGCAGACCATGATTTCAGGAAAGCAGTTCAACAGCAGATCTCCTGATACTTTCTTTTTCTTTTCACAAAACTCCTCCTAGGAACACAATCACAGCTATGCTGGTGGGTCTCTTTCTTGGTTCCCCTGTGTTTGGAATAAACTTCCTATGAGCTTTCCCTCCACTTACCATCTACAAGTATCTCCTAGGCCCCCTGAGATAACTTTAAGAGTGTTAACTACTGTTCACATTTGGCACAAATCTAACAATCCTTAATGCTGATTTATCATTCTGTCTAGATTCGAGATGGTCTTCTTCCACAAGACCCTGTCCTTGTTAAATACTGTAGCACTGGAACTCCTCCTCCACTCCAAACCACTGGTCCATATGCATGGATTCACTTTCACTCTGATGACTTAGTTACTGATAAAGGCTTCCACATTCTCTATACAACATCTCCTGGTAAGCAAAATTCATCTTTAAAGGTTGGTCTGTGACATTTCCAAGGTATAGCCAACAACACATGAATGGTTGCAATTAACACTTGCTATTTAGTAATACAGAAATCCTCTTTGATTTGCAGCCATTGTACAGAGGCAGCCTAAACTGAAAGAGTTACCATACTTGTGAATATCTCAACTGATTTATTATTTTCTTAATGTAGCAGATCCAAGTTGTGGAGGAAATTACACAGACAGTGATGGGGTTATCACATCCCCTTTCTGGCCTAACCCTTATATCAGCAACCGACAATGTATCTACATTATCCGACAACCAGAGGATGAAAAAATATACCTCAACTTCACCCATATGGAGCTGGAGAGTCACACTGATTGTTCATCGAATTATATTGAGGTAACTTCTCTCAATGGGTTGATATGAGAGGTTGATTACATGTGTGTGCAAAACCATGCTGCATCATTGCTGTCCCAAGGGACACTACAGAAATAGGTGTAGTTAAACAAAGGAACTAAGTATACCAGTTTGTTTGGGTTCAGAGGTCACCAGGGCTAAAAGAGCATGACTGTACCTCTGGAATGAAGCAAAGGCAAGAGAAGCAAAAATATCTGGCCAGGTTAACACTGATTCTTAATTGGCTATATATGATTAAGGGTGGAGTTTGGACCTTTGCTAAATATATGCCAAATGCAAGAAAATAGAAATAGTACCATAGCCACTATGCAGTGTTTTCTGGAGTCATGGTGTTATTCAGAAAATCCTGTTCTGGCACAAAAAGGAAGCACACAATATATGTATGTATACATACAAACATACATACATACACACACATGGACACATACATACGTACATATATACATATGTAAAGCCAGGAGTTTATTGTTAGCATAATTGAAATCTTACAAGTCTAGCTCAAGAATTGTTGTCAGTCTAAATCTAATTATAGAAAAAATAATAGTACATTTAGAATGTTTCTATGAAAAATGTGATAATTACAATAGTCACATTGGTATTAACTGGAATCCACTTGAGGCAATTTTTGTGTTTGCTTTCACACCTGGCTCTCTCTTCACTGCTCTGCAGCTTCATGTTGTGTCTAGATTTAGTACCATAGGGTGCCTTTTTGGGTTTCTTTGGTTAGTTTTTTGGTTAGGATTTTTTTTTCTGTCCTTCCTATGTCCAGTTTTTTCCCGTTCCAGGGCTGCATTTCTTTAACTGATAGTAGGAGAGGTTTGGCATGGGCTCCCAGGGGCCATATGGGCTCTCTGGAGAGGCAAAACAGGGCCCTCTGCCCTAGCCAGTGAGCAGGACTGCCCTGGACATCAGGCACCTCTCTGGGGATGGGAATGGACCAAGGCCACATGGGTATGTGGGCATGTGGGTGAGCCTGTCTTATCAGAGCCTGTGGCCAGGAAGGCCTATGGGAGCTGGAGACTTCCCTGCTGCAGTGCTGCTGGGCTGGGGACTCATGGCCCTGGGGGGTCAACACGAGGTCCTGGCCTTGGGCAGAGAGTGGGGGTCCTGAGGGAGGCAAGGCTGTGACATTGAGTCCTGACGGTGCCCTCGGGGCCTGACAGGCTCTTTATGTTGGTGGCCTCTGACCTTTCTCCTGCCATCCTGTCCCTGTTCTCCTCTGGTTTGTGCCCTGACTCAAAGATGTCAATGTCTGCTGTCGTGCTTGTATTTCTCCATACTGTCATAATACCTCATCCTACATGGAATGACTGCTGGGTACTGCTGCTTGTATAAAGCTGTGGCTGTACCACACAGAGGTAAACAGAAGTAAATCTTAGCAAAGGTGCTGCCACAACTGAAGCAGGTAGGAGAACTATAGAATCATATACTCAACTAGGTTGGAAAAGATCTGTAAGATCATCGAGCCCAACTGTTACCCCACAACTGCTAAGTCCACCACTAAACCATGTCACTAGGGTCCCCATCTTCATGTTTTTTCATTTCCAGAGATCATGATTCCACCACTTCCCTGGGCAGCCTGTTCCAATAGCTGACTACCCTTTCAGTGAAGAGTATTTTCCTAATCAATCTATATTTCCCCTGACATATCTTGAGACTGTCACCACTCATCCTACCACTTGTTACTTGAGAGAGGAGACCAGCCGCCTCCCTCTCCGTCTTCCTTTTCGGTAGTTGTAGAGTGAGAAGGTCCCCCCTGAGCCTTCTCTTCTCTGCACTAATCAACCCCAGTTCCCTCAGCCGTTCCTCAACTGGCCTTGTGCTCTAAAAGAAAACCCTGTGGCCCAGCGCAGAGCTTGGTCGAACGCTGCTGGCTACACAGTTAAGTAGCAGCGCAGGTTTGGTTTTGTGTTTAATCTCTTGATCAAGTCGGGAATAGGCTTCTGTGAGCTCCATGTAGTTAATCGGTTTTTAAAAGATGTTACTGTGCTGACATCGTTCCCTTCCCTCCTCCTCCAGTGCAGAGACTTTGGTTGGAATGAAGTGTAATTAATTTCTGGAATGAGAGGGGAAGTGTGTTTAATGAAAACAGACAGCTTTTGTTTGTTTGGCCTAGTACTCCTCTTGCCTAATTGCTGGCAGAACAGCAGCTAAATTCACAGCAGCCTAGAGAGACAAAATCATTTCTGTTGAATGCAATCGGTTTGTATTAGTTCAGCAAGGCATTTACCTCACTGCTTGTGGATCAGTCACAAGCCATTCAGTGTCCTTCTCTTCTTCCTGCCCTTCACTCAGTGGCTCAGCCCAGAGCAAAGAAACAGGACCGACATTTTCTGACAAGGACAGTCAGTGTGACTAAAGCACTGAGTTCTTTTATCAAGGCCTGATTTTCCATGTATGTGCTTTTTGTAATGAAGTTCAGCTAGAGAGGTAGCTTTTTGGTGCTTAAGGTGCTTTCAAAGTCACTCTCTGGCAACTGTTTTGTCATTTTGAAAAGGCGCAGATTTTTCCCGTCCCTGGTGATACCAGGAAACCTGCGGTTTCCCCAGGGACCAGACACAGCTCACAGGCACTTGCTTAGGGAGGGATGTTTAGTCTCTTACTAAGGAAGGAACAGCCTGGGACCAGGGATCTGGAATAAGAAACTTGAGACAATAAAACTTATCTGAGAAAGACTGAGACATGGTGCTGCAGAGGTAAGGTGTTAGCCGAGACAGCTTCTTTTCCATGCAATTCTTTTAACTGGAAATAGGAGACATGATTGACATACTTTAATAAACCTGTTATTTTTATCACTACTCACTGGGCTTTATGAACCAAAAATGTAAGGAGAATTAGCTCAAGAAAAAAAATACAAGCTCCTGGGAATGATAGTTCTGGAAAATTTCGCTGCTGTCCAAAGATTTTCTAAATACGCCAGCGCAAATTCTGATCTCAGTTGCTGCGCTGTAAATCCAGAATAATTCCGTCACCTTAAACTCAAGTTCCAGGGAAATTAAATACATCTGTTAGTCAGAAAGCCATCTCACCAGCTTGAGATTTCCAAAGCTGGGCAAGCAGGCCTGCCACTGCCACCTGCTCACCAGAGGCTTCCCTGCCTTCTTTCAGCGTATGGAAAAATACAGCTGAGAAAAGAGGTGATGAGAGGGCCCCTGTAAACTGGATGTCTCTGTCCTTGCCAGTGCTTTCACTGGAATGATTTTTTGGGGATAAATAGCACATAGGTGCATTTAAAAGAGGCTCCAGCTACATGAGCTACTGCCACTTTTACGGCAGGAAAGAGATGTTTAATTTTCAAGAGAATGTTTGGGAGAAAAAATGCATTTATTTGCTTAGGTAAATAGCAGAGGACCAGTTTTTTTGGACTTCATCTTGTTGGCTGCCCTCTTGGAATCAGTTGGGCACCTCAAAAAGTGTTCAAGGCTCCTTGGCTATACCAGTGCTTTGCCTGGTCCCTTGGATGCACCTATACTTACAGTCTGTGGGTTCAGGACCTGAAGTTCAGATATGCATATACCTCTTTCCTTTCTAGTACGCTTGATAATCAAGGTTTATAATTAGCTTCTGGGAAAACACATAAGATACATTTCTCCTTCGATTAACAAATTGATTGAGGTCAGTAGAGAGGCAGGGCACAAGGTAAAAGCTGGAAGTGATTCCCTTCATTATCATTAGTATGCATTGGTCCCTTCAGATAAAGTAATAGAAAGATGTGTAACAGAAAGATGTGTAATAGCAAGTTTGCCGATGACACCAAGCTGTGTGGTTCGGTTGATACGTTGGAGGGAAGGAATGCCATCCAGAGGGACCTTGACACCCTTGTGAGGTGGCCTGATGCCAACCTGATGAAGTTTAACCATGCCAAGTGCAAGGTCCTACACCTGGGTTGGAGCAATCCCAGGCACAGCTACAGGTTGGGCAGAGAAGAGATTCAGAGCAGCCCTGTGGAGAAGGACCTGGGGGGTTTGTCGATGAGAAACTAAACATGAGCCAGCTTCAGTGTGCGCTTGCAGCCCAGAAAGCCAACTGTATCCTGGGCTGCATCAAAAGGAGCGTGACCAGCAGGTCAAAGGAGGTGATCCTACCCCTCTACTCTGCTCTTGTGAGACCTCACTTGGAGTACTGTGTGCAGTTCTGGTGTGCTCAACATAAAAAGGACATGGAACTGTTGGAACAAGTGCAGAGGAGGGCCACGAGGATGATCAGGGGACTGGAGCACCTCCTGTATGAAGAGAGGATGAGAAAGTTGGGGCTATTCAGCCTGGGGAAGAGAAGGCTGCGTGGAGACCTCATAGCAGCCTTCCATTTATCTGAAGGAGGGCTATAGAGATGCTGGGGATGGACTCTTCATGAGGGACTGTAGTGATAGGACAAGGGGTAACAGGGTTCAAAGTTAAACAGGGGAAGTTTAGATTGGATATGAGGAAGAAATTCTTTTCTGTGAGGGTGTTGAGGCACTGGAATGGGTTGCCCAGTTAAGTTGTGAATGCTCCATTCCTGGTGGTATTCAAGGTAAGGTTGTACAAAGCATTGGGTGGCATGGTTTAGTGGAAGGTGTCCCTGCCCATGGCAGGGGGGTTGGAACTAGATGGTCTTAAGGTCCTTTCCAACCCAAACAATTCTATGATTCTGTGATTCTATGTCAGTATACCTCTTTATCACTTTGAGGACTCAGAGTTGCATCTCCTGTAAGTGAGCAGTCTGGCTGCATTGCTGTAAGGATGTGACCGGATATGTGCTTGTTCTGGAGAAGTGATATTGAAAAATCACTAGAAGCTTCATGGCCAGAACATGAAAATCACGAATATCCCCCCCCCCTTTTTTTTTTTCCTTCCTAGCAGATTTTAATGCTGGCTAAATTTTCATAGCTATCACTGGTGAGCACTTTGCTTCTCTCTTTCATTGTGAAGGTGTCAGTTTTGGCAGCAAATAGTGTTAAAGCTGTGGTTCACAGAGAAGACCTTTTTCATCTTTGTGTCCTGTGATAGTAATGTGTGCGTCTTCTGTGCTGATCATCCAATCTTTCTTTTGAGCTCTTGTAAATCTTGTACTTATACAAATTGCTATGATGGTTCTTTTTTTCTCTTATAAATAAGTAAGCTAGTTACTCTTCTTGTTGTTTAGTATCCTTAGTGAGATTATGATTTTGTCTGGATATCAGATCCCAATGCTTTTCTGATCTGGTGTTTTTCTTTTTTTATTTTGGATGACCAGGTTCGAGATGGTGACAATGAGATGTCTTCTCTTATTAGCAAATTCTGTCATAGTACACTCATGTCTCCAATCACTTCTACCGGCAGCAGTCTCTGGATCAAGTTCAAGTCTAATGCTTCTGTGCAAAGGGCTAGCTTCAGGGCCATTTATCAAGTTGGTAAGAGGAACTGGTGACTTGCACAATGAACTGATCTGTAATTTGGACATTTTCAGCCATTTCAGTGCTATATTATCCATGTAGTGGGTTTAAGACAAAATTCAAAAGAAAGAAAAGAAAAAAATAAGGTCAATTTATTTATTCATTGCTATTTTTGGAAATGCTAAGATGATGTCTGAAGTAGGTCTGTTGTAGGCACTCCTAGCATGCTTGCTGGGAAGTGCACCCCTCATTGCTTCTATTAATGACAAATCACTTACTGCTAGCATACCAAAGATGATAGAGCTATAATTCTAAATATTTTTACTTTATATTTTCCTATATTTCAGTTCTTAATCACCAACAAATCTATCTGTGTTTTTGAAAGAAATGAGTCAAATCTATTAGTTTTCATGGTACGGTTAGATTGATGGTATCTGCAGATACATGCTCATGCTATACTTATAGTAATATGTTATTTTAAATACATTTTAATACTAGTTGGATGATCGGTAGTAGAAGCTGTGAGAAGATAGGTTTTTAGAGGTGTTTTTTTTTCTAATTTCATAGTGATATTTATAGACATCATGTTATACGTTCCTTGAAACCATTCTTCGCAAGTACTTATTCTTGGTGTCTCTTGGCAGCCTGTGGAGGCTCCTTGTCTGGAACAGGCACCATCCATTCACCTTACTACCCCAGGATTTCCCCTCACCCAAAGACCTGTGAGTGGATCATCTCCCAGCCAGCTGGCAAAGTGGTGATTCTTAACTTTATTGACTTTGACATTCGAAATGCAACCACTTGTGATTCAGACTACATTGAGGTAAAGAATAATACACATATACTATGAATAGTAGATAGATTCCTATCTGTATATTCATTCTCATAGTCCTTTCCACCAAAGCTGAACACTTGACAGGCAAGCACTTCTTCCAGCAGTTATAAAAGCTCTTCCAGGTTCATAACGGGATCCTAAACCTTTTCTTCATTCTCTGAAGATCGTATGACCACTTTCATAATCCGAGACAAGTATCAGGCGTTTTTAAATAGACAGACCCAGTTTTGGAGGTTTATGTGCTGCTTACTGTTGAGGGTATAAGGTCTCAGCTTTTATTCACGTGACATGCTTTGTGTGGGAGAGTGCTTCTCTGATAGTCATAAGGTTGCATTGAATGTGCCTATAGTTGAAACCATGCTGAAGGAAGTGTAGGGTTTGACTTACTAAGTGCCTCCTTCATATGGTTCTTATGAATTCATTTATGCTTAAAAATTTGATATAATTGAAGTTTGTATGGGATATTTTTAATGCATTGTTCTTCAGGTCAGAGATGGTAACAGCCCAGATGCTCCTCTTCTGGAAAAATATTGTGGTACAGCTGTACCATCTAGAGTGCAATCTACACAAAACATTCTCTATATCAAATTCAGAGCTTCCTCTTTTACCAACCTTCACTTCAGAGCTGAGTACTGGCCATTAGATACAGGTAAGGATTTTTTTTATTGTTTTCTGAGTAGCATGTAGGGACTCGCCACATTTTCCTGTACACTGAAAACAGCTGGCCATCAAGTTTTATGATGGTGTGATGGGAGATAAACTGTGAATCAATTACTGTGTAGTATGCATCAAGGAAAAAAAAAGACTACAATATTTCAGAAAGAGAAGAAACAAATTTTATAAGAGCCTAACTTTTTTATAAACATGTCATCTAACCTGATATTTTAAATCTCTACAGTATGTGGAGAGATGCTTACTGAACTGGAAGGAACCATTACAAGTCCTAATCATCCAGATGTCTACCCACATGGTATTAACTGTACCTGGATTATCAACATTGAACCCAGCTACCTTATCCGCCTGACTTTCACTTCATTTAACTTGGCATTTGATTATGATTGCAGAAGCGAATATCTTGAAATATATGACAACATCACTGCGGAACTATTGGGAAGGTGAATATGTCCATTAGCCTACTGAGCTGGATTACTGTAGAGTGAGTGCTGTTCTGTAGGTCTCAGCATCCAAGGTCAAAGCAGCTTGCTTTCTTTGACCATGGAATGAGAAGAACATTTATTAAGTATCATACTGAAACTAACTTGTGTCAAAAGGGCAGCTTTTTTAAGGACAGCTTTCAATATCTGGCACTGTCCAGCACCATTAACATTTTGATTTATGGGAAATAAATTCATAAGCATTAATATATCTGTGCCCAAGGAAAGACGTGATGTGAAACACTTGCAGAAGTGAAAGAAAGTTTATTAAAAGATTGTGCACTTGGATCTCAGCAAAATCTAAACCAAAATCCGCATTTTATAGGAATTTGTTTTCACTTTCTCCTAATGTGTGATTTTCTCTTAGGGAAGAATCTTTTCTTTTTTTCCTCTTCTCCAGTTGGGGTATACACAGGGTTTTCTTGCCACCTTAGAATTCAAGAACATCTGTACTACTTGGGAGTCATTCAGATGCAGCTACAGACTGTAAAGTAGTTGGCTGACATGGCAGTGTTTTGGAAAATAAGGAGCAAACGACTCTCATAGTGGAGAGTGTTTTGCACTCTTTGGCCAGCCACTCTGACTCCTACAAAAGAAGAGAATATGTTGTAGGTACAGAGTAGAATAATTTCAATATGAGTTTGATAACTTGATGAGCTGTTTCTTCTCTGATTTTGCCGTAAGTTAGACTTGTACCCTTCCTTGTACATGTGCTATTTAGTCCCACAGTACAGGGTTTATAGCCGGGATCCCTGTCGTACAAAGGAGAAATCTGTGTATGTGGTAGCTGTTCAAACTTCCCAGGAAAGCTGAGTCCCCTTCCAGTAATACAGATGTTTCACAAAGTACTGCTATTTGATCTGGGGCATATTTTTGCTGCAGGTACTGTGGAAGATCAATTCCACCATCGCTCACTAGTGGTGGCAACATCATGACGTTGTACTTCATGACCAATCACGGCATTGCATCTGAGAGTTTTTCAGCTCATTATATCTCCCTGCATGCATCAAAAGGTAATATGTCAGTCTGTTCATTATGCAAATTAAATGTTTTCATCTGTCACTGTAAATAACCACTATGTGAAGCAGAAACATTATTTTCTGTGTTAACAGAAAACTACCTGATGCCTCTTCTACTCTTTCTTATTTATCCTGCATTATTCACAAGCTTTTTCCTGCCTAGAAAAGCAGAAAGCAATTTCTATAAGCAAGACTGCTCTTTTCTTTTAAAAGCCAGGAAGAGCTGACATGGCAGAGCTACATTAATTATTTAGGCAAAATGTTTCCTGAATTTGCTTTGTCCATTCTGAGCTGAGTATGTGTGATCTAGGAAGCTTTGCTACTGTGGACAATTCACTTGCATGGGATACTCTCTGGTGCCATAGAATTAATTTAGTCCCTATTAAGATTCAATATTGATGATGGGCAGAAAAGGTCACATAGGATGAAATCTCATAAAGCAGAAAAATAACCCAAAAGCACAAGCTGTCTTTCTTGTCATTACAACAGAGTGCAATGTTTCTGTCTTTGCTAGAGTTCAAGGCTCCTGTTATGCCTTGAATGTGTTCTGAGTTTTGCCTTTTAAAGGGAAAAAGACTGCGGAAGAGAAAAAGGGCCATTCATTTCTTTAGTTCTCTGCACTTGAAAAAGCAATCTCTTGGTAAAAGACTGTAACTACCAGTTTCATAGACCCAATAGCCATGGGTCTCCTATTGCTCCACTCATTGCTGTGCACTATTCTGTAGTAGAAGAGGGACAGGTTCTACTAGCAGAAATAAACTGCAGAAAACGCAGAATAAGACAATGGAAAAAAAATAAATAGCTGGGTTACTTGTGTATCCATCATTAACCAGTTTCTAGGTGGTTTGTGTGTATGAGTGCAGACTATGAGTGATTTATTAGATGGATACCCAAAATTCATCGTACTTATCTATGCAGCCGTAAACTACCAACAGCTGCTCCTTGGTTGCCCTTAGTTTCTTCAATAATTTACTTTTTCCTACTTTCTGAGTTTCTCCAACCTGTTTAAAACCAGAAAAATTTCCAATTTCTGCCTTGTAAAATATAACAGCTTTCTTGGTGACACCTTGGAAAATTTGGCTGTTATTTAATCTCTCAAGCACGTGTGTAGGTGAGATTGGTACAGATTTTGCCACTATGTGTTTATGCACTATCAGATAATTTACAGATCCAAGTAATCCGTTTTCTCAGCTGCATTCATTCATTGAGTTATCTGGCATGAAAACCAAACAGCCAGTAAAAACAATTGAGATTTAATGAGAACTATTCCAAGGAGGAAATTTCTGTTTGCTAGAAAGTAATAGGCCAAGCCCCAAGTTCTACTTTTAAAAAGTCTTTCCAAGAAAGACTCTGTCGTTTAAAACCTGAGTTCTTACTAGGGGGAAACTGTGAAATTGACAGCCTTATAAAACCTTTTATGATCTTGTTTTTGCAGCTGCAAACTAACTTCTGCAAATATGAGATATTTTTCCTTTTACCTCAGATCAATATTTCATGGGTAGATTTGATTCCTTCCTAACTGTTCTTATAGCAGCTCTTCTCACAGTTCATCAAGATCAAAATATTCTTTACTCAACATTAATCTCTATTTCTGTCTCTGCGTAACCTTATCTGTGTCTCTGGTTTTGTTAGTTACCTCAGTGCTGTCCAGCCTTGCTGCTCTGCCTCCTCTCTTCCGTATTCTCCTCCTTTACCACCACTGTGGTGACTGGATTTTCTCATCTTTCATCCAAAACGATGCAGTATGCATCATGCAGGGTTCTAGCTGCATCAACACTGTCCCTGGAATGGTTTCAAACTGTGCCTTAAAAATGTGAGTCTTTTCTCTTTAATGTTGTCAACTAGAAACTGTATAAAATGTTTATATGAAATTAGAACTATATAACACCTTTATCCAAACTCTAAACAATAGGTATGATTTTGTTTTCCCCGTAATGAACACATTTATCTCTACTACTTTTCCGTTAAACAGGTCTAACTCTCAATTACTCTCACTTAGACCTAGAACTGTGATCTCTAGAATAAATGCTTTTTCATTTCAACCACTGTAGTTTGTATAAGTATAGCAAAGAAGCAGGTAACTACTGAAGCTGAAAGTAATAAACTTATGGAGAGGTTGAAACTATGATCTATTTTCATTACAGATGGTTAGTTTCTTTTGGTCTCAGCACAAGCATAGCAGTACTATGAAGTTGTCATAAATACTGGACTGCTAACATTTGTTTGTTTTTAATTAAGAATAAAGTGTTTTGAAGCTTCTATGGCCTGAGAGAAGGCAAGCAGTATATAGAATTGATATGTGGACTTTGCTGTGAGAAGCAACTCCCCACTTCCCTGAAATCATATCAAATTTAGTTTTCCCACTGGGAGATGTTTAGGCCTGATATTCATCTTACGTGTATACAGTTACACTAAGGTAGTAATCTGCTGAACATAATCATATCTGAGATATTTACTGAAGCTATATAGAGTTATTTTTTTTTCTTTACATCTGCTGCCTGTTTTCATTTTTCTGCAAAGGAAAACATGGTATTAATAATGTTTCTTGTGCAGTAAGACTCTTTGATGTTTTTGAGATGTGGTTTCTTAGGCAGCTAGAGTGTAACCAATATCAGAACTGGTCAAAGCTGTTCTGGTTCATGTTAGACATTTCAATAGGCTTTTGCCTAGGGTTATTTTATAGAGAATGAACTATTGAAAAAATTGAAAAGATTATTTAAGAAAGCGAAAAAATAGGAGTTAAAAAAAAAGGATAAGTAGGAGTGAAAAAGTATTTTCATATAAAACCAAACTCTTTTTTTTCTCCCTGCATCTTAGCAAACACTGTTTTTGTTAGCATAGTTCATCTGTGATACATTAATTAGTTGAAAACTAGCCTAAAAATAATGTCAAAGCTCTATTTTCTGCCAAAAAATTTGAATGCCTCAAGGTACAGTCATGGCCATGATCCGTAAAGTGCAAACAATTGTTTTAACACTCTGCCAAGTAGTAGCTATGCATAGCTTATATGGCAGCAATAGAAATGGAATCCTTCAGTAAACATGCCCATGTGATACACAGTTGTTTAAATGTATATTGCCCACTGAAACTATCTGTGCCTCAAATGCTTAGTTCTTGCCTGTCTGTCTTTTAAAGAGGGAAGTCACATGGAAAGGAAGGTAATATTCTATTCGCTAGAGTCCAGGCCTCAAATACCAGGTAGATGAATATCACAACAGCCATCTAAGTGTTAAGATAGATTTTAGGGTTTTCCTTTGCCCATCTTGGCTGACCACACCACAATCCCTGTAGAATTACTGAAAAATCTTTGAAAGTGCTCAGGGTCTTGAAAGATCCAGGCCACAATTTTCAATAATAATAGCACTAGAGTCAGTGTATGTGTTTTATTGTCCTCAGCTGCTTCCTCTCAACAAGTAAGTGGGAATTTCATAGAATCATAGAATAGTTAGGGTTAGAAAGGACCTTAAGATCACCTAGTTCCAACCCCCCTGACACGGGCAGGGACACCTCCCACTAAACCATGCCACCCAAGGCACTGTCCAGCCTGGCCGTGAACACCGCCATCGATGGAGCATTCACAACTTCCCTGGGTAACCCATTCCAGTGCCTCACCACCCTCACAGGAAAGAATTTCTTCCTTATATCCAATCTAAACTTCCCCTGTTTAAGTTTGAACCCGTTACCCCTTGTCCTATCACTACAGTCCTCATGAAGAGTCCATCCCCAGCATCCCTATAGGCCCCCTTCAGATATTGTAAGGCTGCTATGAGGTCTCCACGCAGCCTTCTCTTCTCCAGGCTCAACAGCCCCAACCTTCTCAGCCTGTCTTCATATTGGTTTACTTTGGATTAAGGTTTCAGTTGGATTATTTTTTTCTTTTTCTTTTTTCTTTCATTTGTTTGTCTCATTAAAGAGGCTTCATTTCATTCTTTCTGCTGAGAAAATTCAGCCTTAGCAAGGTTTTTAACAGGCTGCCTTGTTGATATTATTGATAGAGTTTTTATTCCTGGTCTTTCTTTGGCTTTTGTGAAAGATTAGATTTTTCCTCCTTATCATCCTGAGTTGTGATTGCTATTATTTCTCAAAAGGGGTAAATTCATTTTATATAGCTTAATTGTGTGGTGTATGTTAGCTGACAATGACAGACTGGAGAAGTCAGACTTTGAGCAGGATAAGGAAAGACAAAAAACCATTTGTGAACCCATGAGGTTTAAAGTGTGCCTGAAGGCAGTGTATAGCTTTGTTAACTTACTGATACTGAGTACAAGTTGAGATCACAGTTGCCATCTTGTTGACTGAACCCAGTAATTATTAGGAGGAGGTTGCCTCACTTTTCATCTGAATGGGCAATGACAAGAATGGAAAGTAATGTCTGATAAATATGTTTGTGCAGAGATACAGGGCATAGTTGAACAGGGCTGAGCTAAGACAGAAGAAAAAGTGGAAGTCCTGCATGCATCTTGGGCATCTACTCAACTCATCCCAAGTCCCAGGAAAAAAGCTCGATCACCTGTCCATTGACCGCTTGTTTGGCCAGTGTAAATTGGTTATGTCTGACCAGGGTATTAGCCTGCTTATTTATGCTTGTCTGTGCATATATAACTCTATAGTATGGGTGTTAATTTGTAAAATAGCAGAAGAGGTTTAGATGCTTTTCGAACAGCTCTACCCAGTGTTTCCAATGAGCTTGGGTCTGAAATGCTACAAATGACCTTTGTGTGCTTTCTTGATAAAAATTAAGTCTGTTAGTATCTGTCAGCAGCAGTAACAGAAGGCTCTGAAGAGCAGATGTGCTTTTCCATTGCCTGTGGAGAGGCATATACTTCATGTGCTAGTTTCTTCTTTCTTTTTTCTAAAGGTGCATAATATTACCAGTTTTCCTTTGGCAGAGTGAGATTGGAAGAAAACTCCCACTTCACATACTAAACTGTAGTTTTATTTTGTATTAATTAGATTTGTGGCAGCTTATAGGAAAAAACATAGATACCATTTTCTGCAGTATGCATAATTACACGAGTGAGTGGTACAAAACTGGCATTATTCTCCACTGTTGGTTATTACAGTGGGTTACTGCCATTTATGGCATTTTTTTCTGAAGAGCATGCACATTCAGTATCAAAACCAAGAAGCAGCCTGGATATCTTTCAAAACCTCACACACTGGCAAAGCAAGATGTGTGATTGTCCTCGACAGTTGCCACCTCTTTTTGCTTTTCATGAGCTGTGGTAAATGTCTTCAAACTAAACTGAGTTCATTTTTTTCCAAGCATATAATAATCGCATTATGGCATTAGACTGCATTCTGAGCTTTAGCAAACAAGTCAAAGTACTTTTTTCTGCTAGCTTTGCTAGCAATTTTCGCTGAAAGAACCATTACTGCACAAGCACACTCCCAAATGCTGCGTTCATGAGGTGAGTGAAAAAGGTGAGTGTCAGCTTTCCTGCTGAGAGTAGAGCATAACGAATAAATCCAGTTACCGGAAGAGAGCTGGCTGTCAAAAACCATGGGTTCATTTATGCTTTTCCTAATCCTCATAGCAGCGCATTCTCTGTCTACCCTTGGATTTATTTCACTGTAGTCAGAAGTCTGATGTCTCAGTCAGTCATTGTTCCACCTTCTGTATTTATCCCTTAGCTCATAAACAAGATTCTTATGTGAAATGTAAAGCAGTACACAGCATCCAGTTTAAAACAGCACACCTGGAACATGAGTTTCTGTATGGATTATTCCCAAAAAAGCAAACTGGTGAGGGAGGGGTCCTGGACAATTTTGTGGAAGCTGCTTTTAAAAGGGCTGATAAAAATATCGTGGCTTCTATGTTACTCATTTTACCCTAAAGACCCTTATCTAGTACATCAATGGTAATATTCTGTGGGCTGAAAGCTAGTATTCATGGTCTCAGCCTCCGAGCGAATAAGGCATGGCAGTATTGCAACAGCCCTAACCACTATGTGTGCATGAGTCAGGCACTTAAGTTTCCAAAATCAGGAAGAAAAAATTAGTTAAAAATAAGTAACCTAATAAACACATTTTCATTTTAATTTTGCATTTGTATAGTGAGCTGTTGGGAAAAAAACGGGTCAGGTTTCTAACCCTGCAGGCAGGTGTCTCAAGAAATCATTTGCCTTAAGGATGTGGGGTTTGGTGATAAGCCCTACATGTCATGAAACGCCACAGGAGCTGGCAGCACAGCAAGGGAATTATAAGGATTTCTAAAGAATCACAGGCTTTTTAAGACGAGCAAGACTACCCTAATTGTTATATGCGTACATTAGAGTCTATCTGTGATGGAACACACAAATGACTAAAATCCCAGATCGAGGATTTAATAGATCATAATATTAGGTAAACTAGGGTATGAAACCTTTTTGACTTGTCTATACCAAAGTACAACCCAATGGCAGAAAATAATTGACCTGTTTCTGTGTCATGATTCTTTCTTCTCCTTGTGAGGAATTTGGAACTTGAGTCTGGTAGCTAGCTTTGGGGGCTATTTATCTCACAGAAAACATTTTCAACAGAGGCCTTCCACATGACCAAGAATGCAGAAATATACCATTACAAAGGCACCTATAAGAGCAAAAGCATTTTAGTAGTTAGATGGATGGAGAATGGATATGGAAATGACCAACCTTAGACATGGAGGGCCCGAACTCTAACTTCATTCTCTCCCCCAAGTTATTATGCATATTGAAGTGTTAAGCACAAGTATTATTAAACTGCAGCTGTGCTGTATTAGATAGATTTCAGAGATCTGTGGCAACCAGCTTGAGTATAAACATATTTTTCTTGCTCTTTCATCTGTATTTGATAATTAGTCCAATCCTGCTTATTTGATAGATAGTATTTAAGAAATCTGCTTTCATTTACTGTATTTGCAACCTGTAGAACCTGAAAGCAGGGGAATGGAAGATCAGAATGAGTCTCCAGGGTCATCAGATCCGTCCCACAATTTTATGTATATTGTTTTTTTGTGTTGGTCAAGACACCTCTTTTTCTCTGCTTACCTGGGTTTTATGTCAAAGCCAATTTAAGCAACTGGAACTACTCTTACGTTGCCTATTTAGACACAGTGTTCTGGTAAAAGCTGAACAAATCAACTCAAATATAAGAAATCCATATAAACAGCTGTATTCTGGTTTTAGCTTATAGTGATGACATTCAGCAGTAAGATGTGTCCAGGAAGAGTTATAATGCACAGGAGCACAGGATGTTGGCTCTTTTGTCTGTTGGAAATAGAAATTTCCTGTTAATTTAAGATACATATTAAATTAATCCATACTTCTTTTCTTTTCAAAGTGTGCTCACACAACTACAGTACTGAAACTGGTGTGCTAACATCTCCAAACTACCCCAATAACTACCCTGTCCAGACAGAGTGCATATACACCATCACCATGGAAATAAACAGACAGATTGTTCTGAACTTCACCGACTTCACCTTGGAAGGGAATAAACGCTGTACACAAGATTATGTAGAAATCAGGCAAGCCTAATTATTTCTTTTGTGCTTATTATTGGTAACTGTGGAAGTTGTCCAAATCCACTCAGGAATGCTCACAAGCTAGTTTTTAACTATAGACCTGTGCTGTCAGTGTGGGAAAAGAACAGGGAACCTTCAAGGCTACCTTCTCCTCCTCTCATTCTGTTCCTTTGTTGGCTTTTCCCCTGCCTAAATTCTAGTTCTCAGAGCGAGCAGAGTATGCATACTGTGTTCCCATGTACTGCATCTGGTTGGTTTCCTTAGTGGAGAAAAGAAGTTTCATTACCTGTTTTGTGACATATTCTCCACGATATTTGAAAAGTCATGGCAGGCAGGTGAAATCCTGGTGACTGGAGAAAGGGAAACATTACATCCATTTTTAAATAGGGTAGAAAGGAGGACCCTGGAAACTACTGACTTGTCAGCCTCACCTCTGTGCCTGGGAAGATCAGGGAACAGATACTGGCAGTGTCTGCGCACCCATTCTTGTTCTCACAAGCCAGCTCTCTGAAGGAACCATATCTGCAGAATGCCAGTGTGTTTTTTCACTCTGAGCGTGCCATGAGTTTCCACAGCCTTGTTAAGCGCCATGATAAAACTCATTCTGAATATTATACCAGATATTCTATACAGGTTATTCTTCAGTAAGTAGTGTTTTATTTTTTAGAACCGAACAAAAAGCTGCTTGCTGAATTTGCAGTATGGAGATCCTGGATTCCTGCTGAGTTGCTCTCAAATTAGAGTAGATTGTTTTCAGCTGTGCATGCAAACTGGAGAAAGTTATGAAAAACTGAAAGGCTGTTTCAGTATTTTCTAAGTAAAGTGTTTGATTTTTTAATTTTTAAATAACAATCTGAGGTTAAATTTAATCTAGCTTTATTCTAACAGTTAATACCTCTATTATTACAGGCTTGGGTTTGTTGTTTGGTTTTTTTTAACTTTTTCACCTCAAGAACTGAAAACATTCATTTGTTGCATAAATCTCTGTTTTCAGTGTGAAGAGCACAGCAGCATTTAACAGGTTTTAAGAGACGGCCAGAACATTGCTACGTGCAACTCAGTGCATGGCTGCTACCCTAACTGGATTTTCAGAATGTCTCATCAAATCTGATACTGTTGAATGGAGTAGCTAGATAAGCCTTAGGTGAGGCGCCACTCCAGTTTCTTGTCTCGTGGTGTCCTCTGATAAATTGCATTCAGTCAACTAAGAAAATTGTTCATCTGACCAGAGCTGCAGAGGCCGAGATGCAAGTGTGGGGAGGTTCTGGCACAGATCTTCAGCTGCCAGTAACCTGAGACACCTTCAAGCAGTTAAAGCAGGCAGGATGACAAGAGTGGCAAGGTCTAAATAGAAATTTCTCTCAAACCCAGGTATAAAGATGTGAAAAAATAATTGCAAGTATTTCTGTCCACTTAAAAAGCATTATATCAAGATCACTCTAATATACACATATAAATGTATTTATTATTGTCCTATGACTGTATGGTATTTATAATATGAAAGTGCTTAAAGATAAGGTTCAAAAAGTTCCTTACTGTGAGGGCTGTGAGGCACTGGCAGAGGTTGCCCAAAGAAGCTGTGGCTGCCCCATCCCGGGCAGTGTTCAAGGCCGGATTGAATGCGGCTTTGAGCAGCCTGGTCTAGTGGAAGGTGTTCCTCCCATGGCAAGGGATTGGAACTGGATGAGCTTTAAGGTCTCTTCCAACCATAAGCATTCTATGATTGTATCAAAGCAAATGACAATCAGGTTGTCATAATCTTTTTTAATCCCATGAGACATGTAGCAAACCAGAACATTAGATGTGCATCCTGATTATGGTGCTAGGGAATATTACTTCATTTAAAAATAGGAAATGAGTGGTTGTAGAAACAATTTTGAAGGCTAAGAAAGTATTTAAAACATGCATCATATCAGTTCTGAGAAATGGGTTCCCATTTATGTGGTGGCAAATAAGCATTTTTTTTTTAATACGTCAGTCCATCTGATTTCATGACAGACTAAACAATGAGAAGTGAGCAAAGTCTTATTTCTTCAAATTAGAAGATTAACTTCGGTTACACTAATGACTGCTACCTCATAGAATATGGAGGAGGTCCTGCCTCTGCAGCATCAAGTCTACTTGAGATACTTCTTGAGCCTGTTATTATATTGACAGACTCTGGACAGGTTGCTGAGATGAGAGGGTGGACATACCCAGCCAGCAGGTGCTTGTAGTGGGACTTCTTACTGCAAGTAGCAGGACTCATCCAGTATTTGGTAGCTGTATTTCTGTGGGAGGTGAAGAGTCATAATTCGTCTTTCCCAGGCATGAATGAATCCCAAGATTTTTGATTTGTTAACATTTCTCATGGTTTCCCTCTTTGAAAGGTATTTCTTCTCTACCGTTCTAGAGATGGAGGCTATGAAACTTCTCCTCCTCTTGGAAGATACTGTAGCACAGACCCGCCTCCTCTTATAATCTCTCATAGTAACAAGCTGTGGATAAAGTTTGTAAGTGACAGATTTGGCGCAAGAAAGGGATTTTCCGCGGAGTGGGATGGTACATCATCAGGTAAAAAGACCACATCAAATATAAGCCCATTTTGCGCATCTCATTTTTGTTTCCCCATTTGTATTTAATTTCTCATGTTTCCCACCACATCTTTTCTGCTTCCCATCTTCTAAAATCTATCTGCTAATTGCATAGCAAAGTACAGTCATGTTAAGATCAAGGATACAACTTTCCTGATCCTTAGGCTTTCTTTTTCTCCACAGGGAAACATATACTGTCCCTAGTTATAATGTAGCATCAATGTTCTTGTATGTTTAAGAAAACAGTAACCAAGGAATTTATGGGAGAGGTTTCTATTTGAAGATAAACTATGTATCAGGAGCACTCTTCAAATGAGATAGTTAGTATTTCTGGGCGCTACGGGCTGTCTTCTGCTCTCAACCGCTGGCTAGATGCGCCTTTTTGAGGCATCTCTGAAGATGTTCAGGGCATATGGAGATCAGTAGTATGACTCTTGCACAGCATGTCTGATTCTCTACTTTTCTTAGTGTTAAAGGTTGTTTGGTTTCTTTTCCATTTCCAGGTTGTGGTGGAACTTTGATAACAGCCTCTGGTATCTTGATGTCTCCCAACTACCCTATGCCATATTACCAAAATTCAGAGTGCTACTGGTTGCTCAAAGGAAACCGAGGAACCCCATTCGAAATCCAGTTTGAACAGTTCCATCTAGAGTATCACCCACAGTGCAGCTTTGATTACCTTGCGGTATGTAGCTTGTGACAATTGGCTCCATAGGAGGTAGCTGAGGATGATGAGTACACAGGCAAGTTAAAACACATAGCCCTGGACTTCAAATGTTGGTAACTGAACAGACCCAGAATAGAAAAGCTCCATGTTGACATGATACTTTCATATTACAGAGCATGTTGAATGCATATATGGTTAAAAGCATGTAGGAAGTATGGAACTTCACCACATACAAAATGATGTATGTGGTGAGAGCAGTAAGAGGTAAGACAGTAGTGTCTGTGTAGCCGTTGGTAAGAAAAGAGTTTATGTCCAGATAGAAAAGGCCACTGAAACAAGAATCTGCCTATACATTTTAAATTTCCTGTGTTTTGGGCCAAGGCCCTAGTATGCTCTCGTGCTAAATTACAAGGAAAAAAACACAACAGTGTCAGTAACCCTATTGTTAATCCCAAAATTCATATCTGAATTATTGCAGAAATAATTTTAATATTTTTAATAGATTTGAAATGGAATGCAGTTTCCCCCTCTTGGTGTATAAGCCTCTAAAAACCTACCACAATTTGGCTACTGGCCTCCTGTTTTTCTGCTGATCTGCTTGTTTCTGAAATGCCTCTCTCAGGCTTCCTCTGAGCAGAAATAGAATTTAGCCTCTCCTATACAGTGTAATAATGCACTCAGCAGACGTTTGTCAGGAGCAAATTACTTGTATTTGTAAAGCTGTCAGCTTTATTAAATTCTTTTTGTTGTTGTTTTAGGTGTATGATGGCAACAGCAGTAATGCTAGACAGCTAGGTAAATTCTGTGGGAGTCAGATACCACAACTCATCCGTTCCAGTGGAGAGAACGTGTATGTAAAACTAAGGACAGATAGAAGTCTGCAAGGTGGAGGATTTTTAGCCACATACAAACAGGGTAAGTAAAACAAGATGAGAAGAACATATTTCTACAGTTCAACCTGTTCCAGAAACTGCTTCTTGCAGCCCATATTGCTGCCTATTTATGAGCAGGGGACAACGTATAGAGCGTATTATTGACCCAGATTTTCTTGTCTGCTGCAGTCAGAGAACAGAGAGCTAAAAACTATCTGCCCATTTACCTGTGATGGAGATTATGTCCTTCCCAAAAGAAAGCTAGTGAGGTGGCTCTACTTCTATTACCTGCATCAGCAGCACTTACCACTCCAGATTTACTCAGAGTAACAAGTGCTAGAAATCCATAGCATAGTAGATTGGACTGCTCTTGCTCTTCTGCTCACCCAGCATCCTGATTTTTTAACAGAGGAAGCAGATAAAACAAGCTTCTCTGCCCTTCTAGCTGCCTGTGAGGCAGGACGGCAAAGGATAAATGAGTTACCCTGAGCCATCCTAGATCATTGTGGGTGCTTGGGATCATTTAGCCTACCCGGAACACTTCAGAAAGTTTCATCTTTTATATTTTATGGTAAGGGTTGCAATTTTCTTGCAGACATTTTTTTGTTAAATATTTCTAATGCAGAAGTATCAGATGTAATAGCATTTGGAGAAAAATCCAAGAAGATACATGAAAATTAAAGCTATTTTGTTCTCACTCATAAGCTTAAATATCACCCCAGTGTTTATTTTCCTCCTTATACTCTCTAGCATATATGGTTAAATTTAGGTAGGAAGATATGGAACTTCACTACATACAAAATGATTTGCAAGCGTTTTTCCATATCCTTAATATGACATGCCCAAGTGACAGGCATTGCTGCAGGTTTATAGGCATTGAGTTGTCCTAGTTTTGGACAATAATAAATGGATTATGAAAAACCCAAAGCTATTCATCCACACATGGCACATAAAATCATTAGAAGAGAGAGGGAGCTTTGTCTCTTTCAGTCCTTAAAGATATTACAGTTTATCTACCATGTACTTTTCATATGGCAAAGTCAAACAGATTTATTAGAAAAGGGTTCTCCCCCTTCCATTAATTAAATAGAAAGAGCACTTCACAAAGCACTCAGATGTAGAACCTGAGCTATCAGATAATGTGAACTACATTTTACATTCGTATTTAATTCCTGAAGATGGGTCAGAGAAAGCTTTCAATGTCTTACCCAAAAGCCAAAATTATGTAGGAAGTAGTGCTCTAAAATAAGGATGCTTAGATGCCAGATGCATTTATGTGTACATGAAAGAAATGTAATGATGAATTGAAAATCATTGCAAAGGAAAACATGAAATCAGGTTAACATTCAAAGGCACCATTGTGTCTGATATGTTTCTAATAGATCCTGATGGCAGGGGGTATCAGCTTTTACCCGTCTTGCATTCTTCAAAATCCCTTTTGTGCTCTTCATCCTGTCCTTTCAAACAGTTGTATGCTTCACTGTAGCTTTGCAGGCAAGCTCCACTCCACCTGACCCTGACTTTCAGCTGTATCCTGTGCATTTTGAAGTCCTAAAACACAGACCTTGCTGCTCTGTAAATAATTTAGAAAGAGTCAAAAACTTTGCAGGAGGTAGGTGTATTGTCCCTAGTGACAGGCAGTAGAAGAGCTTTGCAAGCACATCTCAGCTACCTCTGCCGTTCAAACAATGCAGGTTGGCTGTACAGGGCAAACAGCGAGTCCTACTTCCTGCTTCCTGCCAACTTCTCTGTGCATTACACTGGTCTGCTCCTGATATACACTGTGTGCTGTCTCCAGATGAGGGATTGCCTACACCAGTATTTTCTGTGAAAGATGGCTACAGGAAAATCATAGAATCATAGAATAGTAACTGTTGGAAAGGACCTTATGATCATCTAGTTCCAACTCCCCTGCCATGGGCAGGGACACCTCCCACTAAACCATGCCACCCAAGGCTCTGTCCAACCTGGCCTTGAACACCGCCAGCGATGGAGCATTCACAACTTCCCTGGGCAACCCATTCCAGTGCCTCACCACCCTCACAGTAAAGAACTTCTTCCTTATATCCAGTCTAAACTTCGCCTGTTTAAGTTTGAACCCATTATCCCTTGTCCTATCACTACAGTCCCTCATGAAGAGTCCCTCCCCAGCATCTCTATAGCCCTCCTTCAGATAAATGGAAGGCTGCTATGAGGTCTCCACGCAGCCTTCTCTTCCCCAGGCTGAACAGCCCCAACTTTCTCAGCCTGTCTTCATACGGGAGGTGCTCCAGTCCCCTGATCATCCTCGTGGTCCTCCTCTGCACTTGTTCCAACAGTTCCATGTCCTTTTTATGTGGAGGACACCAGAACTGCACACAATACTCCAGGTGAGGTCTCACAAGAGCAGAGTAGAGGGTCAGGATCACCTCCTTTGACCTGCTGGTCATGCTGCTTTTGATGCAGCCCAGGATATGGTTGGCTTTCTGGGCTGCAAGCGCACACTGAGCTCATGTTCATTCATGAGGCGCACATGGCTCATGTTCCTTTTCTCATCGACCAACACCCCCAGGTCCTTCTCCACAGGGCTGCTCTGAATCTCTTCTCTGCCCAACCTGTAGCTGTGCCTGGGATTGCTCCGACCCAGGCGTAGGGCCCTGCACTTGGCATGGTTAAACTTCATGAGGCTGGCATCAGCCCACCTCACAAGCGTATCAAGGTCCCTCTGGATGGCATTCCTTCCCTCCAGTGTACCAACCGAACCACACAGCTTGGTGTCATCGGCAAACTTGCTGAGGGTGCACTCAATCCCAATGTCCATGTCACTGACAAAGATATTGTACAAGACCGGTCCCAACATTGATCCCTGAGGGTCACCACTCGTTACTGGTCTCCAGCTGGACATTGAGCCATTGAGCGCTACTCTTTGCTTGCGGCCATCCAGCCAGTTCTTTATCCACCGAGTGGTCCACCTATCAAATTGATGTCTCTCCAACTTAGAGACAAGGATGTCATGCAGGACAGTGTTGTACGCTTTGCACAAGTCCAGGTAGATGACATCAACTGCTCTTCCCCTCTCAATCAGTTCTATAGCCCCATCACAGAAGGTCACCAGATTGGTCAGGCAGGATTTGCCCTTAGTGAAGCCATGCTGGCTGTCACCAAGCACCTTGTTGGTTTTCATGTGCCTTAGCATGGCTCCCAGGAGAATCCGCTCCAAGATTTTGCCAGGCACAGAGGTGAGGCTGACTGCTCTGTAGCTCCCCGGCTCATCCATTTTCCCCTTCTTGAAAATGGGGTTATATTTCCCTTTTTCCAGTCATCGAGAACTTCCCCTGACTGCCATGATTTTTCAAATATGATGGACAGTGGCTTAGGAACTTCATTCGCCAACTCCTTCAGGACCTGTGGATGGATTTCATCAGGTCCCATGGACTTGTGTACATTCAGGTTCTTAAGATTGTCTCGAACCTGATCCTCTTCTACAGTGGGCCCAGGGTCTTCATTCTCACAGTCCCTGCGTCTCTCTTCCAAGACTTAGGTGGTGTGGTCAGGGCATTTGCCAGTGAAGACTGAGGCAAAGAAGTCAAAATGAGGCTCACTGACCTAATGCAATTTCACTCTTTATCTAGTTTAGTTTCTTTTTCATTTCTGTACTTCAAGGAAAGCTCTCTTTACTCCAGGTGGTTGTCCAGTTCTTAGATTAGGATGCTATTGGATGACTCACAAGGAAAATCGTGGCTTCTTTTTTAAGAATCTAATCAGCAGTTCCAGTTCTTGAAGCTAAAAAGTCCAAAACAAGTGGCATACTTTCAATTCGTTGCTTTAGCCAGGCATTATAATTTTTTTTCCAGTTTGCTGAAATAAACCACTTTAATCCATTAGTCAATCTTTGTTGAACACCCTCCCCATAGTGATGAATCTGCAAGTGTCACAAAAGAAGGACATCACAGAGCTGAAGGATTCATGTTTGAAAGCCTGGATTTTGGTCGCATCATATGCCTATGTTCTTCAATAAGTCACCATTCTCTTTCTTCATGATTTCTCTTCTCTAATCTGTGAATAAAAATATTTCTCACCTTGTAATGCTATCAGTAAGTTCAGTTGGTAATTTTTTGAGATACTGGATTAGTAAGCACTGCACAAATACAATTTGTTCTCACTTCTTTTGCAGTTTGCCAGAATGTACTGACTGTTAATCGTAGCCGTGGCATTTTGGAAAGTTTAAATTATCCAAAGAACTACCCATTAAATGAACACTGCAACTGGACTATTCAAACTACAAAGGGGAACACACTCAACTATAGTTTTATAGCTTTCGATTTAGAAGATGGATCTGATTGTGACCGTGACTTCTTAAAGGTATGCATTATCTTCTCTAAATTTGGCCATTAAATCTCAAGGGTTAAATCCAAAGTCTTTCCTCTGCAGTCAGTAGGGTGTGAAGCATTGCCAGAGAGTGCTTCCTCCTCCCTTAAGACAAGTCTGCGATAGGGAGGATGAATTCATTTGCAGGTGCCTAGATTTGCTACAGAGAATCTAGTTACCACCATAGGTTAGATGCACTGGCCTTTGTGGGTGAAGTGAGATGTCATGACACCTTTATGTTAAGAAGAACAAACCCTGAGATTAGTAAATTGATTGCAAAAAAGCAATGAACTCCATTGTTTTCCTCTTGTTTTCATCTGAGAAGGAGTGGGGAATGTTTAAAAAATTTAAAATGTGTTATTTCTGCATTTTTAAAGGGAGGGTTGCTTGGACTCCTGTTCATATTTTGCCTTTCATAATTTATCTTCTTCTTTAAAGGAACTGAAAGAAATTGCATTTACCCACAAACAAAATAAAAAAAATTTAGCCAAATACCATTTATTTTCATTTCCTCAAAAACTTTATTTCTAGGGTAACTGAAAAGATATTTTCTCTCAGTTTTGTACTTCGTACTGTGGAAGCATGACCACTACTGTACTGAGGATGATAAGCTCCTGCCTACAAATTTGCTGTTTTGCTGAACTAATCCATCCTTCAGATCTCACCCTTGTACAGGATGGCAGCACTTAGCCCCTGTGCTCTACTTAGGTTTTGCACAAGAGGATTTGATATTTAAAGAAATGTTAGGGAAGACTACTTACAGCCAAAGAGAAAGTGAAGGAATTATGCCCATGTTTCTGGGGACACTTTCTTATGCTGGGGTCTTGCAGAAGGTCCACCAACAGGCCTGGTGATGGGCTAATCTGTTCCCACTAGTTGTCTTGCTCCCTCTACATGCTTACTATGCCAGATTTCTCAAATAATTGGTAATGATCTGGCAAAAGTGGTGTTCTTCCAGCTTTCTTCTCTTTGTGGTCAGGAATGGAAAAAAAGAACAGACATATGAAGAAAATAAACAAGGGAGCACTGTATTGAAAACTATTAAACCCTGGTTCATTTCTGTGAGGAGACTGAAAAGGAAATACTGAAGCCAAGTGAAGAGGCCAGTGCTAGTCTCAAGATGCCTAAGCCCTTGATCCATGAAAAGCAGGAGCCCTGCACACAGTAGTCAGCCAGTGAGGAGCAAGAGACTTGCCAGAAGACTCTATTCTAGACATAAGTCAAGGCTTAAGGAGTGAAAAGTGCCAGAGGCAAGACCTCATCCAAAGCATTTAAAAGGACAGAAATAAAACAGGGGGAGTGAGGAGACAGGGAGTACAAAAGTACTTGCACTCTTTGTTCTAATTTTTCAGTGCTTCCAGTCAAAGAAAATACAGACTCAAAGAGGTATAAAGAGGAAAATGCAGGGAAAAAACAGTCATGGAAGTGTGTTAAGGAGGCTTTAATTTGCAATTCATGTGACATTACTTACAAATGTTTCTCCAAATACCAATATGAAATACCACTTGGAAAAGATGTTCTCATTTGGTTGTTGCATGCTGCACAAATATGTGCCATAGTGTAAAAAAGAGAACAAGGTTGAACCAGCCAGGGAATTGAATAGTGTTTGCTCGCACCCTGTGTCTTGCGAAAGGGGAGCATGTTGGCAAGGATCTGAGTGCTCTGTGGTGTAGGGGAAAGGGGGAATCAGCTGGAACAAGCGTGCAGTTCACTTTCTAAGCAGACTGCAGATACTTGGGACTTGTCTGTCTAAAATCCATGTGGAGTCTGGCGCCACTGAAAACTGGAAAAAAGGTTAATAAAAAACCCACCCAAACCGGCTCAAAGCTCTTCAGCTAAGATAAATCTATTTTGTGCACATACTAGTTTTGAGATTCTTCTATTGCAAAGAGGCCTAAAAGGGGAAAGCTCTGATTCCCTGGCTGAGTATAACACTGGGAAAATAGAGGTATAATCCTGTTCACTGCTGTCCAAGTGGGTGGTGAGTGGACCATGTGCCAGAGCCCTTCTTGGAGGAAATGGGAAGCTGCTGCTCAAACAGTTTCCATGTATCTGCACTCACAAACCAGCATGGGCACTGGTGCTGATTGGGTGCTCTTTTTCCCCAGGAGCTTCTAGGTGCCCCTTCTGGGTTTAGGGGCAGCAGCTCTCCCACCTCAGCTCCTTGCAGCAGGCAGCAGCACTCTACTTGTCTCCTTAGCTCTGTGACAGCCCTGACAATAGCAGCCTGAGGTGCTCCATGGCAGCTAGCAGATGTCAGGCTTGGTGACAATATTTGCTGCTACTTGCTGGAAGGCTGGGGATGGGAAGGACATTAATTAGCTGTTAGGTGGGATAAGGTGATTATCACAGTTGTGGTGGTAGAGGGAGTAAGGGAAAGTGGTATGTGATGGAGATTAAATGTTTCAGAGATGTTATGGCACAGGGCTGACGTGCCTGAGCAAGGTATGGCAGCTGGAGAAAAAAACCCAAAAAGACAAAGTGGGAGAAACAGATTTAATGCATGTGGACATACCATTATGACATTGAAAATGTCTCAAACTAGAGCGTGGAGTTTTCTGAGGTCTTTCTGAATTCTGAAGGAGAAAATCATGGTGCTTGGTGGGGTGGGGTCAGCTAGACTGGGCAAGCTGCATTCCTAAATGCTGCTGGTCTTCGCCTGCTGGTCTCTCAGGGTTTGGTTCCAGTCTCCATACTGGAAAAGAGCTTGTTCTTCAGCTTTGAGTTTAATTGTGATTTACACTTCTGACCCAAACACACATGTTGTATTCAAGAGCAGCATTTTGTCTCATGACTAATTCAGTCTGATGTACACAGAAGACATTAATTTGTTATTTGCTCCCTGGCTTTGCCCCCATACAAGTCAGAAATTAAACATGTAGAATAGTGACAAAACCAAAACCTTTTTCTACACACAGGTGTTCCTGGTGGTTGTCAATTATCAAAGATATTGTCACTTAGAGCAAATAACTGTTTCAGACAGAGGACAAGGAAAAACATAGTCAGATGTCCTGAAGAGTACAAGCAAATGCAAGTACAGTGAGTGGCTGTCCCAGACTGAAATGCAGTCACAGCTGTACAATGAGAGGTCAGCCATGCATTGTGTTACCTATTTCCTTTTGTCCTTTGATCATGGGATGCTTCTTGTGAGCCAGACTGTTGTTTGTAGCAGCTGCCTGATATTAGTCATGATGAGCAGCATCCCCTCTCTGCAGAGAGCCTTGAGCTACTCTGACTCAATCTGACCTGGGCAGGGCAGGCATCTCTACTGCTTTAGCGTGTACAGCTGTTTATACCTGTGTCAGATAAGAAGGAAAATGCCCTTTTCTTCTGACTTGGTGGCAATTTTCTTCCCCTGTGCATAAATGCCAGGAACTGAGAAGGGGCAGTGTGGGAGGGAGGCAAAACTGGGGTTTTTATAATGTCAACCTCCAGCATGAATCTCATATGAGCACTTTCTCAACAAATGAGCAGCATACAGTGTTTCATGGCCTGTCAGAAGATGTTGTCTCATTGCTAGTAATGCTCACAGGATATGTGACATTTTGGAAGGAGTTTTACAATGAAGTTTCAAGAATATGAGGTTAGTTGCTCCTGATAAAGACGTACAAAAGTGGCAATGATATGGTGCAAGGCATGCCAAATAGCAGACTGTTTCCCAGTGATGCTGCACCAGCTGTAATTAGATTGGATGGTCTTTATGTTGTGTGCCATGTCTTGGCTTAATAAGCTAACATTAGTCTTTCTAGAACAGTCATCAGGCTGTAGCAAGTGAGATATTGCAGACAATGACATAAAAATGTCATTCCTTCCTCTACATTCACCAGGTTGTTAGCTGAACAAACACAAATTTAACTCCCCATCTTTAATGATGAATTAGTTTCTTATTTAGTATGACAATATAATCTCCACAGAGGCAAAGCTCTTTTATAAGTGAAAATGTCATGTTATTGCCCCAAAGATTGGAATCTTGCAGTAGGGCTGGAATTTACTCCTTTCATATCCAAGAGAAATATAATTTGAAACCCACTAAATCTTCCTGTCCTTCAGTGACAATCTCCCTCAATGTTCTTCTGCTCACAAAGTTCAACTGTCCCTTGAAGTCCAGTCTGTTTTGCGTCTGCTCTTAATAAATACAGAGAAGAAGCATCTGCTTTTAATAAGGAAGACCTTGGCTAGCCTTTTGCAAGACGCCACCAGCCTGATAAGCAGATACTAAACTTGTGTCACACAGAAAGATTTAGTTTAGAGCTCTCTGAGTCTCACCCCTTCTGTCTGGGCAGCACATTAATCTAGCGGCAAGGATGGAATTTTCATTGGGTTCATGCAAAAGAACATCTTATGAGGGCAAACAACTGCCTGATAACAACAGTAGCCTCCCTTCTGCCGCAGGGCAAGACGGAATTCCTCTTTGGAATAGAGCCCTTCCTTGCTTGCTTACTGTCAGTGTACTTAAGCAGACCAGACTTTCAGCAATTAGGTTCAGAGCTGTTAAAATACAACAACTATTGCACCCATATATGTGGAATATTATCATACAAGTACAGTAATTAATATGGCATCTGCTCCTGAGAACTGTTTAATTTCCTTCTGGTGGTAACAGGATATGTCCTTTTTTTTTTTTTCCTTTTTTCCCTTTTTAAACCACAGTAGCATTCCAGGGATGTGCCATAATATCCTTTTTCTCCATCTGGGAATACTGCATTAGATAGTTGTTGCTTTCACTCAGCTGGCCATACTCTTTTTTTTTTATTAGCTTATCATAGGTTAAAATAAAGCTTACCCTGTTTCTAGTTTTACTCCCTTTCGTACTTGTAATTGGTAAATATGTTCAAACCATATTGGGAGATTGACATTACTACATATTGTTTATGAGTGTGTCTTTTGAAATTGCTGCAGGAATTCTCCAAGCACAGAATATAATTTGCTTGTGGCCATGCACTGATTTACAAAATGTCGCCGGTAGTCCATCACCCTGGGGAAGCAGATGATGTATTAAATATACCCATCCAGGTTCTGCAGACCGACATCAAATTACAGCCTGCTGGCCAGACTGCAATCATATCCATTAACCTATTACCATGCAAGCTGGCAGTATGCCAGCTCATCCCTGAATTCCTTCAGGGTTTTATAGGTCTCTAAAAGAAGCCCTTTAGTGTAAGACTGCAAGGATAAAAGCAACGGTCCGTGGGTTTCTGTGGCCAGTGCCACCATTGATACAAAAGGAAATCTTGGCTGTTGCACTGATTTTAGTGAGACATCTGGATGCTTAGAAGGAGGGTCTTGGTCCAAAAAGCTACTCACCCTAGACAAGACTGGCTCAGGGCTCAGATTTTTGTTTCCCCAGTTGCCTGCATTGACAGAATTAAAGTACACTTCACCTTTGCTGTTTGAAAGTCTACTTAAAGCAGACCTACAATTGCACACAGAAGTCCTACCCCTCAAGACAGCTAAATTTGTCTGGGTTGCATGTTGCCTACATAAACCTCAGATGACAAGAAGCACGAGTGAAGGCAGCACAGACTTTGCTATTGCACACACAAAATGAGTCAGACCTTCATGGACTCAGCGTTTTTCACACCCTGCCAGCTCAGAGCGATGTGACTTTGCTTCTGCCTTCAGGAAAAAGCACTGTACAATGAAGTGACTGTGAAATACTACCATATGATGGTAGTGTGAATGGCACTTGTTAGGGAAAGGTCTCATCTAAGTTGCAGCTGGATTCTTCTCCCCTCTGTTCCTCTTCTGTGTTCCAAATTTTGCTGGAAAGCCTGTCTTGTGCAGTGAAGTGGGTTATCCCATTCAGCCCAGGCATCGCAATACAAAATTACATGGTGGCTGGAGAACCCCAATCTGAATTGGTCAAAGCTTCCCTTCATGAAAGGGAAGCCCCCAGAAGACTCAGAGAAAACCACATGCAATTTTAAGGAAGGTCTTGTCCCTCCTCTTCTCATGTTCCCGTGATTTTCTGAAAGCCTAAGAGGCAGGAATATTCCCCTTTTCTCCCATCTTCTTTTGCCAAGACCAAGCTTTAGCTCTCCTTAGTTGCCATGGTTATGTATGATGCAAATTCTTCCACGTGAGGGGATTCCCAGAGAGGGTCCTGCCCCATCTGGCCTCTGGTGGTGTCAGTGCAAGTTGCTTGCTCCAGCAGTTCCTCTCATCTGGACCAGCAAAGCATGTGAGGAGCAGCACTCAGCGCTGCACCTAAGTCAGCAGCACTGCAAACTGCTCAGACCTCCTTGGCCTTTTCAGACTATAAGCGCCTTCTCCATCGCCCTGACTGCTGTGTCCCTAGGCACAGCCCCGTCTCCTTGTAAGGAGCTTTTCCCGCAGTAGCAGCCTTCTGCTGAAGAAAAACTTTGGAAATATTATTGTCCCAAGCTGAAAAACAGTCCTGCTCCCTTCACCAAGAGTGGCTTCTCACTGCAGAGGAACCACCTTAGTTTCTGAGGTGTTGACGAAAGCAGGCACTCTATCAGAATAGCCACAGCCTCGCAACAAGGCAGGGGTGCTCTCACTGTCACAAGGTTGTGGATCCCCAGGCAGTCCCTTGGTCAGCAAAGGCAAGAGAGTCACTTCAGGGACAATTTGGATGCTGGCCTAGACACAAAACCTCTGTCTGTAGCACAGGAACAGAAAGACTGGGCACAGCCTGGGCTTGCCCCAGGCAATATAGCCATGACTTGAGGTCAAAGCACGCACATTGGTTAGCAGAGAAGAGGCTTTTTGGATGCACTCCTGCACTGAACTGCCTTGCTTTCAGCTCAGACTGCTCTGTCTGGCATGAGTGCAGGAGACTCCAGGACTGCCCCATTGCAGGTGGCAGAGACCACCTCCATCCAGGCAGCATGGCAGTTAGGTGGAGGTGCTCTTCTTGTACAGGCTTCAGGATTTAAAATATCATGGTCAACAAATAAGGTTTTGAGCTCAGGTCTTGGGTTTGACAAACAAGGTGGATGTCTCCTAGACATTCCTTTCTTAAGCAGCAGTTGTCTCCTACTCCTATATCAAAAACAATCTGAAGATTTCACCCGAAGATACACCCCTGCATTTCTTACATTGTTATAATAAACCCAGAGCCTTGCTAAAGAAAATTATTGGGTTTATATCATTTGCAGAAATAAACCTTTCTAAAAAGACAGCAATGAGCAGATTTGCCTGTAGTTAGAAGTTCTGGTTTTCTTTGAGCAGGTATTGAATGGTAATGTAGGAGATGAACAAATCATTT
The DNA here is from genome assembly GCA_017639245.1 of Myiopsitta monachus. Lineage (NCBI taxonomy): Eukaryota > Metazoa > Chordata > Aves > Psittaciformes > Psittacidae > Myiopsitta > Myiopsitta monachus. The sequence continues at coordinate 29,490,772 of CM029919.1, forward strand.
TAAAAAATATCACTGCAGTCCAGTGTGGAATTTAACATTGCTTGAAACTTTCAAAGGGCTCTGAGTATTTCAGGACTCAGGTTATGAGCCAGAACATAGAGTCAGATGCATCTCTTACTATTAAAAAACTAGGCATTTATGCATTTCCATATGTTAGATAAATCCCAGTGAGATTAACTAGTGAGCTTATATGTAGTGATGCACGGTATCAAACTCCACTGTATTATGGAATCAAATGGTTGCATAGTGAAAGTGTGTCATTGTGTGGAGACAAGAAAGTTGTGTACAGTGGTTAGAGCAAAGAGTTTTATCGAAGGTCATCTAGGGCATAAACATATTTATAATCATATTAAAGCATTATTTAGAATGAGTTCATAAGGAGGGCTTTTTACTAGTGGCAATTGCAAATACTCCTCATCACAGAAGCACAAACATAATCTTATTGTATTCTCCTGTTTGTGCAGACATAACAAGGCTACAGAGAGTAAGTCAGTCAGACTCTTAAGCTGCCTTTGTTTCTATGAAGACTATGTCTCTGTGGTGCTAAAGCTAGTGTAATGTGCCACATCCTGGAGTTTCGGTTTGTTTGTTGTTTTTTCCTCTGGCTGACAGACCTGCAGTTTCTAAGCTTGCATTCTAGTTCTTCTAGAAGGAAATGTGTTGCTTAGAAATAGTTTATTTTTATTTGTGTTAATTCTTGCTGTAATGATTAATGGTGATCTCACTTTGGAGTGCATTCTGTTATTCGGATGATGATTATATTGTCTGGGTTTTGCTTCATTTTTGTTTTCTTGTAACATATTTGTTGCAATGTCATCAAGATTTCCTTTACAAAAGCTCACTCATTCAGGAAGAGCTGCTCAGATACTGGTAATCACTGCTTCTAGTGCTTAGATCAATCAGAACAATCCCATATCAGGTTTCCCACTTCCCATTAGAAGAAAGAGATACTTGTGTGTATCAGAACAGCTCTTCGAGGATGTCCTAGAGGCTCTGGCAATGGGTGGGACACTCGCAGCTATGCCGGTCCGATTCAGGCATGACCTCCTTTCCTGAGTTTTGCAAAAAGAGCCCACGGCTGGGTTGGTCCCTGCTGCTGCTGATCCCTGTGAAGAGGCTTTCAGACCGCAAATAATGTGTTTTAAGACTCAAATTGAGGCAATTATATAGTGATTTTTTAATGGTACAATACTATGAGAAATGCCAGTATTTTTAGAATGGATGTTCCTCCCGTATTATACTGAAAGTTTGTCTTTGAAGACCCCATCATCTCTGGATCCAGTGTATGTGTTATGCTTAACTAATGTTTGTAAGCAACTTTCTTCCCAGAGCAGGTTAGGCTGTGGTTTTTTTCCTCTGTAATGATTTTCCTGATGAAAAAACACTCATTTTCATTGAAATAAAGTTCTCCAAGAGAACATTGAAATCTTGCCCTAAAACATAAATAAAAAGAAAAAAATCAGTTTTCTGACAGGAAAACTGAACAGATGGAGTCCCACTACCTGGAAGGCTACTGCCATTCTCACTTTGCGGGAAAGAATAAGCTTGACAAGGTGCTTAGCTAGAAAAAGGGCCCTGCTTCAAGTATACCCAAATGGAACACATTCAAAGTTTCTTTACTCCCATTTGTTTGAGAGTGATTTCTTTCCACACAGCAGAAACTCCATTTTCCAGATGCTCAGTCCTTGAGCCCTTGCTCCAGTTCTGGCAATGAGCTTCTCTGTGGCACAGGTCATGCTGCTTTGCTTTTCTCCTCTGAAGAGAAGTAAGAAGCTGTGGCCTCCAGAGCACCGTTACTGGTGTCAGCGGCATATTTCCAGGCTGAAGAGTCAGGAGAGCCAAAATGTAATACTGGTGACCACGGTGTCTCCTCTGGGATTGCTGCCTAAGGCGAGCCCTTGCTGCAGCCTTGGCTAGCCCGGCTGTTTCAGCTACACTCCAATGTACAGCAGATGTTCTTCAGCTGCCGCTTTGCTGCAGGGCAGTCCCACAGCTTGATTCGGCCCTTAGAGAGATAGTACCTCCCCTTCTGACCTTCTGTGTCAGCCTATACGCTCGGTCCTAGGCAGCCTGATAAGGAGTTTCTTGTAACAGTTATTGAGCCCTTGCCTAATAATTCATCTGAATGTACCACATCCCTGCCTGGGCCCAGTGCCGGGCTGCAGCCTGATGAAAAGGAGAGCTCTGGATTCTGATGGATAATTGGTTCAGTTAGAGAGGAGTCTGAGGATCTAATCATGTGCTGCAGCTGTTTGCATAGTTTGTCTGTTAGATTGTCTGCCAAAATGATTACGAAGCCCTTGGATTTTCTGATGGAGGCAAAAAGGTCTGAACAAATAAATGAATTACGAAACAAATATCTATGCAGAATGGGAGCAAGCGCTTTCTTCGCAATGAGGAGCTGGGAGGGAGCCTGGTCCTCAGTTTCTAGGGTCTTATGGGACTGGAATGGCTAATAAATTGTTCCCAAATTCAATTGTCTTGCACAGCTCAAGGCTGTACCTTGCCTCATATAGCCTGGGGAAGAATCTTCCCTTGATTTGCAGTAGTTTAGATGACAAAGCAGGCACTTAAATGAGAAACATTATCTCAAGAGATCAGAAGAGAAACTGCGTCTTGCATGAGATCTGTGTTCAGCTTCAGTTTCACTTGCCCGAATTTGTGTGAGAGCAAAACATGGTTTGAGAAGTTCAGAATGCCCTGTGAAAACACACAGCTGCTCCCTTCATTTAGAAATGCAAGACAGCTCGAAAAGCACCACAGTAATTCTAGTGGTCGCGGTTCTGCCTCCCTCAATGAGTTACAGCTGGCCAGGCACTCAAATTTCCTGCGAAGCTCTGCTCTGAACCCAGACCCACAGGGCAGCGCCGCATGACGAGATTGCCATAGCAACCATTCTTCGTGCCTTGCAAAACTGACGGACTGTTTCAAGGGGAAATTACATAGAAATGTGACATTTGCAGTCTTAGATAAATACAACATTCCCTTGATGAATCAAAGTGGCAGGAGACTCATGAAGGTCGCAGTTTCTGTTTGCTTGGATTTAAAAGTTTCTGGGTATGAATTAGTCCATAGTTCTTTAGGATGGTTTTTCATTTGTCATCACTAAAGCTAATGGCTGATTGTTGAGTATGAGTCTTAACACAGGTTTTACTTCTGTTCAGAGCGCAGATTCATGGTCACAGCATTGATTCATTCTTTACCATTCATATTTTTCTGGTGTAAGGTTTCCATGGCTTGAAGCCACAGAAATATGAGTAGTATGTACCACAAAGCTGTCAAAGGAAGTATTATTAAAAAATCTAATTGGATCTGACTTGATTTCATTCTGTTGAACTTAAGCCATAAAAGAATGTGTAAAGCTCTCAGCCTGGCTTGGAGGAAGGTCATAACTGTAATGCTGGGCATAGATCAGCTCATCTGTCTGTCAGGTGGTCCTTCAAGCATTGCATTTGGAAAGAATACAGGTGGATGTTCAATTTCTTAACATCTGTTCCTTAAGACGATTTCATATCTGTTATGAAATACATCTGATCAGGGCTTTGCAAGAACTCAGCAATGTGTCTGTAATGAGAAACTGTCAAGCTTTTCCAGTTTCCCCTAGAGAAATCATACCAAATGGAGTGATAGTTCTCAAGGTCCAATACACTTCTCGTGCTCTGAGCCTTTGGTTGTATCAGAGGATTGAAAACCTTAACGATTCATGGTCATCAGCCATAAAATAGACCTTGAAATATTTCTGCAATCTGCCCCTAACTTCTGGCTGAACTTCATCCAGTTCATTTTTTATTCAAAAAAGACATTCAAACGAGACTGTCTGCTTGAAGATTTGAAACCATTTGTGTAGATTTCTCCCCCCCCCCCAGCTACGTCTTAAATCAACAAGATGAATTTCTGAAGGTTCTGCAAGACCAGCATCTTGAACAGAAAAGATGAGAATTTAATTACTCATTCCCATATGAGGGCCTGCTAGACAGCATGTGCAAAAATTAGTAGCTAGCATGGTTAATCATTATTTACTGTAATATCATACTTCCATACTATGGCTGTTGAGTGCAAGAGAATTCTTAGTGGGACCAGAGATATCTGGAGAAGAGATTTGAATGGAGAGCAAAGACAAACAAACCTTATCTGTTTCTCTAGAGATTGTAGCTTTGATTCTTTGCATGGAAAGAACTTTACGATGATGGCTTCAGAACAAAAGAAGTTGTTGAAATTCTGAAAGGAAGCCTGCCAAAAAATCACAATGAGAAAGTTCAGACATAGCGTTTGTGCTGGTAATTTCTGTTAGGATGATGTGATCTGTGAGACAGAAGGTCAGATGAACTGTGGCAAAGTGACTAAAAAAACACAAGGGCTGCTGTTTCACTAAATTTTAAGACTTGTAGTAACGGAAGTTGACATAATAAAGAACTTCTACCTTCACAACAGCTAGCAATCTGATAGCATAAGTCAAAGGCAATTTAGCCAAAATGTGTCATTTTTACCCGCTTTGCACAAATTGTACTCCTCACCCCCGAAGAATGACACTGAGCAGTGGGATATTTGGTGAGGAACATCGATGTGGATTCAGTGTGATTTACTGGGTTTGGACAAAGTCACAAAACCAGTATTTGAAAAACCCTTTAAACCAGTTTTGAGGCAACTAATGTAAAGAGGCTTAAAAAGCTCTAAGAATTCACTATCACCCCATCAAAACATGTGTTAAGTGTTTTAATTTAAATGTGAGTATATTACTAGCTTCAGAAGTCATATACTAGGAACACTAAGGAATACTTAGTAAATACTTAGGAATATTTCCTTAGCATTTCAGGGGGGTTCTTGTTGCTGTTTTGTTGGGGTTTTTTAGATCAGTGATGTTTCAAGAGTGGGATGGAGGATTTCTTGCCTGTATTTGCGGAACAGAAAGGTTTTCAGGCTGCCAACACAATGTCTGTCAAAATACCATCACATAGAGTATGATTAGGTGATCAAACAAAGTGTTTCTAAGTACAAAAGTTCAGAAAGCAGGGCTCAGTCCAAAGCAGGATAAGATGATGAAATAATAAATAAACACTTGAAGTTTGCCTTGTGGTTTTTGAGGCTCTACTTTGGGTTTGGGTTTCAGGTTGTCACTACTCTGGGAGGCCCTGGTGATGCTGACTGCTTGGTTTTCTCTATCACAAGCTCAGTCAGTCCTGAAATCATCTGAGTACAGTCTTAAAGAAATGGAGATGTAAACAGAGCTGTCACCATGGGGTTTGGAGGCACTGATCAGGTTTGGTGCATGGTCAAATCAGGCTGGTGACATCTTCTTTTTCTTTCTATTTCAGTTCATTGCCATTTGCCCTTTATCTTCTTCCTCAACAACCCCCAATACACACCAAAACAGAAACAGCAAAACCTTTCTACTGGGCACAGTGTGCAGCCAGGTTTAAAGACATATTGCTATTATATTTGCTCATTATTTCCTACAAATCTTTCCATGCTCCCCAGAGCTCATATTGCTGTGCAAAGGTGGCCAGGGTGAGAAGTCTCACTGCTTTTCCTTTGACATCCTGTACAAGACATTAAGAATTGGGAGCTGCTCTTTACTTACTCAGATATTTTTTGCTTCATTTCAGCTCTATGATGGGCCTGATCTACAATCCAACCTGATAGGCACTTTTTGTGGACAATCTCTTCCTTTGGCAGGGAGCACTACAGGGACCAGCCTTCATGTGGAGTTTTATTCGGATGGACTGAATGCTAGAAGTGGGTTCCAAATGCTGTGGAATGTTAATGGTAAGTTAGCCAGGTTTCCTCTGGGAAGATATGTTTCCTTCTTCCGTTTGTGTAATGGATTCATAGCTTATGCTACCCTATGCCGTCTAAGTAGAAATACCCATTATAGCTCTAAAAATATTGCATTTCCTCATAATTCCTGACATACTTTCCCAGTGGATGTTTCAGCATATGTACACCTTTGACATCACCTCATCAGGGACTGAAAGCTGGAAGTGAAATATACTTCCATTTGCAGGAGTAGGCACAGGGATGAATGGCATCTGCAGAATTTCTGTGCTGAACACGAGATATGTGCTATTCCAGGGGAACCGTGGGTGACGTGGGCTTTCTAATGGGAAACGCTGAGCCCTCAGTTTGCCCCATTCCTATAGACTTGTATTTTCTGTGCAGGTTTCTCTTCAGTTTTGTTTAGTGGTGCTCGTTTTCTTGGGTAGTGCATTCACTTCCAGCTGCCCCTCACCCCTCTTCTCTGCATGAAATAACACTGGCCAGGGCTTTGGGTGTTTTTCTCTTGTTCTTGCAAGTCACGAAGACCATCATGGGCCTTATTAAATAGGCAAGCATGCATGCTAATTATAAACAAGTCTGTTAATGACTGTACAATTGCAAACTATGTTTTAGGTTTCTATATAAGTGAGGCTACAAATGCAACTTTTTCACTCTGCTTATTTAACAGCAATATTGGGCTGTAACAAGATTAAATCGTGTGCCATTGTGCATCCCATCAAATAGGATCCAACCTTGAAAATAATTAAATTGCCACAGTTGCCTGTCTGCCTAATCAGTTCACACCATTCAGCTTTGGCAGCCCTGTAAAGCAGCTGAAATCAGCGGCAGAGGCCCCACTGTGGGTTGCTGAGGTGTATGGCATGCTATATGTTGTTTGAATAGGAGCTCCTCCGTGCTACCACAGACTGCTGGCATCTGTGGGCTCCCAAAGGGCTCTCGTTGGCTAGACAGGGGTGTTTTGCATTCAGCGGAGGTCAAGGAGCATTTCTGGGCAAAGGAGGGACATACGAGGGAGGAGTGAGATGTGTGGCAGGAGCCAGCAGGGGAAGTGCTGCAGCACAAAGGTACATTCTTGTGCTTCGAGGTGATGTCATTCTGGGACTACACAAAAGAAGAAAAAGTGGAGGCTTTTATGCACAGCCAGATGACATCAGCTCCATACAGTAGCCATGGTGCTGGGATGACTCGCTTTTCTAAAGCTCTCAAAGCTTTCCAGAATCTGCCTGCGTGGTAAGCTCTCTTGTGCTTTCCCCCCACGTCCCCCTTTAAACATTTCCCGGACTCTCCAGCCCTCTCCCACCCCCCTGTACTCTTTTTCTGCACTGACACATTCACTCCTCTGTCAGACAGCACACCCCTCTGCTAAGTCCTGGGCTTTAAACTGTGGCCTGATCCTGCACAGGGCTCAGGCTGCTAATGCAGGGCTGTGTCTAAGCAGCAGAACAAGATCTGTGGGTTCAAATAGGCCTGGCTCCTAGGGGATGTCATTGCTGGCTCTGAACATCACAGCTGCGACTCCCTACATCCTGTAATATAAGTGCAAGTTCTTCCAGAGCTGACTACAGTTGTTGTCTTTTTGTTCATTGCAGGCACCTCTTTTTTTTTGTCAGTCTGTGTAATGCACAGATAGGTATTCCTCTTGCCCTTGACGGCTGCATTGTCTGGGTATGTACCATTGCCCTACCCTGGATAAAATTAGACATTTTCCTGCGGTAAGGGTGCAATGTTTGCTTCTCTCTTCTGAAAATCTTTCAAATGCACAAAAAAAACCTCATTGGAGAAAGTCTCCTTGTCTAGGGGAACTCGTCAGGAGATGCAGCCTTTGAGTTGGGCATTTCTTAGGCAAATCCCTAAGAGAATCTAAAACTGGATCTGGTAACATCTCACCTGGCAAGAAAATAGCAAGGCTATAAATATTGCTGAGAGAAGAGCTTTTACTTCTGCTCAAGTGACAAATGCGTGCTGTAGAGTTCAAGCTGCTGTGAACTATTTTTTAGGCTGTCCATGTGCTGGCAGTGGTGAAGCATCTCTGAGATACATATCAAGGACATTCACATGCTTTTGTGATAAAAGAGAGCAGCACTTACATTTGCCACTATGTGCCTGATACTATGTTAACTTCAGACACTCTGGCAGCTCTGCTTGTAGTTAACAGGCTGACCAAAAAAAGCCAAACGCTTACTTCATTGATAACTAACATGAGGAGCCCTTCCTGCCTCACTTGACACAAAACTGAAGTGTTTTGATTTGAAATATTTGCATCTGAATGCAACTGGAAAGTTGCTGAGCCACTATTTTTCGGTTGCTGAGTTGCTGAAGAAATCCAGTCTTTAGGCTTTCCCAAAAATAGAAGTAGTAACTGATTTTAGGAAAATGCTGTTATTTATGCTTAGAAGCATCCTATATAATTTTAACTTGGATGGAAAGCTATAGTGTATAGGATTCAGCTTAAACATGGTTGTGGTTCTGAAATAACACTGCTCATCTGAGGTAAAGGACTTTCATTGGTGAGACTGGTTTGGCTAAATCACTAATGTTTTCTTCTGCAGCCAAGGCCTCAGTAGGATTATTCACCAGAGGAAAGCTTGAATCTGCAAGGTGCCCATTACGCTTCTGCTGTTTATCAAGAAGCTTGATAAAGGCAAATATACTTTGGAGCATGTATTGGCCCTTTGAGAAAGAGCAAACTCCTGGTAGCAGTCTGGATACGGCAGAAGGCTGCACACCAAGAGAATTGCTTTCCTTAAAAAAAATAAAGAAAAAAATCAGGAGGCCAAAGGACAAAGGTCTCTCAGTGCAAAATTACACCAGTGACAACTGCCACTATCTGAGAAGACACATGTTTCCTGGACCCGTCACTTACCTTATTAAGCAATGCGTGTGTGGGAGCTGACTGCTTTATATATACATCTGCATGTCACTGGAAGCTTACTCATTTGGCTGCTTGATTATCAGTAGAGCTTATAAATCTAATTGGTTCTTCTCAGCATAGTCAGAATTTGCGCCCACTATGCTATCTTGTTACATACTGATTCCCTCCCTAAAAAAGAAGCAAAGCACACTGTTGAGAAAAGAATTACATAGCCCCAGAGTATTGTACTGTTTTTTTCCTTCACCATAATGTTCTTCCTGCTGGATTTCCTTAGGAAATGTTCGATGGACAGGGTATGGAGAAAGCCACTTGATTCATGAGAAGTTTACATTAATCTGGGTCTGTATTTTCAGAAGATGAAAATTGTTAAAAGGCATACAATAACTAAAGACTGGGGCTTTCAGTATGCATGTCAGGTGAAGTGTGAAATAGTTTCTTAGTTCTACAGAGAAGCAGAAACAGTTTAGATTAGGATGCAGAAGTCATTCACAGCAGACATTTGCCAGGCATCTGTTAGGATTGCTGGAGAGAATATTGCATTGCAGGTCAATGAGGGGGCTGAGTCCCAGATTTCCTAAGCCTGAATCATAGCTGTGTTGTTGATTTCTTGTTCAGCTTCTGAGAAATTGCCATTTGTTTGGTTTTTGAAGTGACTATTCCTTTTCAGTGCCTTTCTGACACATTAAGTCTATGAAAGCACTGGGTCTGATCTTTTGAAGTCCTGAGCGGTTGTCTTGAGTTGTGGGTGCTACCCTGCTCAGAGCTAGCTTTTTGTATTGCAGTCTGGCTTTTAAAAGCATAAACACGTTCTCTGTGAGAGATAAAATTAATTCATTTCTGTTTCTTCTGCAAGCTGTAATTTCTCCCACCCCTCCAAAATAATATATAAGAATAGAGGCCAAAATGTTCTTAAAATGCTTGTTGCTGAACAGTTCCGTGTTTGTTAGAAAATGTTTTGGTGGGTTTTTTTTAACACTGAACACTTGCAGCTGATATGGGAACTATGGTCATTTCTTATATATCTGGGAGGATGCAGCTCCTGTTTAAATGCCTCAATTTGGCGTTATGTCTCTGGGCCCCAGTAGTCTATCTTTACTTCTTATCAATCCTACTGAATTCAGATTGGAACATGTTGAAGAAAATACCAGGGTTCAGGAAGCTGATAAAACAATAACCAACGCTTCAGAAGTGATTAACAAATCAGAAGGAACAAAAAACCAAACAAAACAATTTCTCACTTGAGTTTTTACTCTCTTGCATATACCATCACCACAAAAATAATCCCAGTTGCTCCACTGGGTAATATCCAATGAAGTAAACCTACTCAAGAGAACAAAAGACTTTAGAATTGAATCGAAATATACTTCATGCGAGTGTTAGTGTAGTACAGGCAAGCATTCATACTACATGCTCTTTGCAGCTAGAGTCAGTTAACATTTACTGAAATGTTTTACCATGAGCACAACAAATGGAACTCTGAATCCTTTTATTTCCCTAACTCTGCTTTTACAGGAGCAGTGCCGCTTCACTTTAGACTTTATGGATGGGATTTTTCTAGCATGTGGCTAAAACATACCCCTGAATAAATCTTAAAGCCTTGCAGATAACAGATTTCCACAGATTACTACTTCTCTATTCAGCTATAATTATTTATGAGAATAGGGATTCTTCTTTGGTTAATGAACACCATCTGCTAACTAGACAGGCAGTAAGTAATATGGAAAGATGTATAAATCATCTGTTGCACAATCTTCAATGACTACTTAGATTTTTATCCAGAGGAAAGCAAAGTCACCAAATACATGTTTCCTGAGCTTTCTGTTTGTTGTCTGATTTCCTAGCAACTAACGCCATGTCAGGTAGTAGTTTTAAGCACTTTTTCAAGGGAATTCCGGGACCTTTACACTACTAAAACAGTATTTCCCCTCCTTTTTTTCCCTTCAGTTTAACTGCAGGGCTGAAGTTTCCAAAATGACTACACAAAGTGAGTATATGCCAGTATGCAGTTCTGCTGCGAGAAACTTCTCAGCAGTGCAGCTGTCGCTCTGTCTGTCCACATAAAGCAAGACGGTGTATTTCTGTGCTGAGAAAAACTTTTAAAGATGTTTCACTAAGAACAGAATGGTTTCAGATTATTCACTATTATTTCAGTGTTAGCTGAAGTCGTGTAACAATTTATAGGTTCTGCTTCCGCATTTTTATTTACCCCTAAAGGCCAAATAGTTTTTACTTTGTTGTCATAAAGAGCACAAATCCTATTTATTTGAATAGAAGCAAATTATAATCGGATGTTTGCAGACAAATGTAAACATTAGGAGAAGGTTTGTAGTCATTTAATGGTGATGTCAGAGGTGGAAGAAGTTTAATTAGCTGAGAAGTTTACATTTCCATTTAAACTTGTCCAATTTCAAAATCTTAATAAAGCAGGAAGGCTACTTCTGTAGGGAAATTACATTCCAGGTTAAATCAAAATGTGTTTCTACGCTTGCTCAAAGAATAGGAAAAAGATATTGTACATGCAAATGCATGCTTCAAAAAAACCAGTACTGGCATTTCTCCTAAAGTCTTCCATTTAAATGCAAAATCCATATGTATGTTCATGTAAGTATATGAATAAACAGGCATAAACAATAAGCATTGCATCTACTTCTACATCTTCAGCCTGAACACCATTTGTGTGAACGCAATTTGTTTGCTATATTTTCTAATTATTTTAAGTATCTATCAAGGCAGATTTCAAAGCCTAGAATAAGCATCTTAAGGCAGGGGATCTGTCTTCATAGGTAATGCACAAACAGTATGAAAAATACCTGCAGTTTAGTTTTCCTTAGGGGCTTGTATCTGTGATCCAATCACAGAAACAGATGATGCTACAAGAGCTTTGTGGGTAATGAAAATGGCGAAGACACTGACTAAATCAGGGGTCAATTCTAAATTCTCCTTTTTAAAATAGTCAAGACAAAAAGTTTGTGAATAGCAATGTTCTAGGAACTGAAATACCCGCTGCTATGTCGGTTAATAGAAGTTTGTTTCTCATTTTGAAATGACATTCCTGGGCAATTCCTTTTAAATATTTATTTATGTTCCATTCTAAGACTGGAAATCTTTCACATACAATGTTTGCAAGCATTTCAACAAGTTTTTCTATTGTAATTGAGTTTAGAAGCAGGAACATTTGTTTTAATCTCTTAAGTATTTCTGTAAATATTTTGTTAAAATAATCTAGTATCTATGTTTTAAAAAATGCACAACAGAACTGATCCCTACCTCATCCATATAAAAGCAGGAATGTAATGTATAGGCTTTCTGCCAGTTGGACAGAGCCTGCAGAGGTTATGTTTCTGCTCTGATATGGAGGTTTCTGCTTGCATATGCAGGTCAGTCAACATAGTTCAGGTGTGAAGTTCACATATTTGCAAAGATCAGTGAGTCCTTTTTTTACCTATTAACAGTGAATTCTTAGGCATAAACTCAGGTTATTTTGATTTGTTTGCAAACAATTAAAAAATGATTGGCAACATGAGTTCAGCACATTCATTGTAAGAACTGAATCACAGAGATCTAGGCTTTACCTCCAATTTACCGGCGCACTTAAGAATCACTTCTCTTGTAACAAAAACTTTTTCTAGGAACATTTAGAGTTGGAAGAAAAGAAATGGCACACTAAGGACAGCTTGACATTCTTATTCGTGTGCTTCACGTACCCCATCCATAGAATATCTATTGAGCTCAGAGAAAATATAAACCACTCTGGAGAGGGAGCATGAGTGATCTGAATGCTACCTGCAAGGGTTGCACAGAAAGTAAGATCTGTGCCTCAAAGCACAGCACACAAGCTTTCCACTCATCTGAGCCATTTTGGGTTTAAATAAAAACCATGCCTTTGTGGCTATAAGGAAACTCTTAGTAGGAGAAGCTGAGTCATAACCTCCTGTTTAGTTTTAAAATGTTCCCAGCTTTCTTCAGGCTGAGATAAATAGCAACTGGCTTTGCTCTTGCCTGCTGAATCTCCCCTGCCTTCTCCTTCCCACTCCCTCCGGACCCCAGCCATCAAGTCTGTTGAGAAATTGTTCTGTTTCCCAAGCTGGAGAAGCGGTTTTCCCCTCCTGAGGTCTGTCCTCAGCAGCTGTGTCATTCCTGCTGCTCAGAGAAAGGAAAGGGAGGAAGTCCCCCTGCAAATTCAGCTCTAGGGCTCTCCCCCTGCTGACACTTTTTATTTTCTTCAGTTATAAACCCCCAATGACCTGGTTTCTTTTGAGGAAAATTAGGCCATCTTCTGGTGGCACTGGGGAAAACAAATGGGGTGATGGGTGACACTGAAGCTTTCTTCCTCTGTCTCTCTGCTGACATGTTCATGGATATCAAAGTTTTAGGAGTTAACATTTACACAGCAGTGCTGGCAGGGCTCAAGGAAGTAAGCGTACTACCTTTTTCTGTTTCTCTCTCCAGAGGGACTGAAGGCGGGACTGGTTTCAAATACACTTACAAGCTTCTTTTATTCCTTGATTAAGGGTTATGGAGGCCCCCTCAGGGTTATGGAGTATCCTGTGCAGCAAGGCAGGGAAAAAGAGAGAAGAGCAGAGCCTGTACCAATTCATCTGTGAGGTCAACATCGGTTATGTAAAGGTTTTCCTGGGTTATAGCTAACAGTTCAATGGTGGGAATTCTTGTGTTTAAAAGGTGGTTTTCCCTGAGTACTGGGTGATAGACTGAGATATGTGATACCTTGCTGGCATGGATGGACTTTTCCTCACATCTGTATTTAGATGACACTGATTTAGTTTAAAATAGCTTATTGCTTTGCTCCCTTGCAGACCTGCTGCTCTTTCCTATCATAGATTTGTATTAAGCAGTCCTAGAAGTCCTAGGCAAAGCCAGGCAAAGCCAAACTTAAGTTTTCAGTGAGAAGTTGAAAGACCCCATGATAGATATGATGGCAAATGCTTCTGGGGATGAGCAGTCACTTTTCCATAACCACAAGTTTGTCACAGAAGGTGCTGAGGAAAGTATTTGCATTTAATTTAAGATCTTGATTTATAGCTTCCTGAAGGGAAAAAAAAAACCTGTTAAGCAGAGCAATGGCCAAAGATAGATACCTTGTTCAAATTATGCATAGACTTAATAGAGATTAGGGGAGTTTCACATATCTGTGTGGATTAGTTGAGCAGGTGAGAAGGGTAGTTCATTTGGTTTATGTTATAAAATATCTCCTATAACTGAAAGTTCTCATATAGATGCTATTTATCACTTCTGACATACCCTGAGGCAGTATTTGCTTCTGGGAATATAGAGCTCATGGTTTATTAGATGACTTTAAGTATTTGGGGTTTTTTTTGCTATGTGACAGAACCTTCCCTCTGAAGATAAAGCCAAAGAGATTAATGGAGTGTGGGCTTTACTTACAATGCTCGAGTGACCCCATAAAAGCTGTGTAAGCAAAAGGTTAGCTAGTCCCTAAATGATGCATTTGGGGGCTTGTAATGTAGACAGGGGAAAAAAAATGTTGCTGCAAGGCAGAGAGACAAACACATGCAAGCAGATCAGACCCACAATTCCCTTGTTTTCTGCATGTGACAGATATAGATTCACCCTACTGGCTTCTCTAAAGGTGAGGTTTCACCATGAATGTAGCTGATCTAAATTCATCCTAACACTGGGAAGGGCTGTTGTCCTTCCCAACCTGTTAACACCTGCACCCAGGGATGGGGTCAGGGAGAGCGTCATCCCTCAAATTCAAGGAAAGGAGAACAGTGCCACATCTCCATAAAACAGTGCCAAAACTGCAGTCTCAGGTTTTCAGCTGCTTTGTGCTGTCAAATCAGGGCCTGCATTTAATCCATTGTTTTGCATATTTTAATCTTTTTAATCTAGCTCATAATATCCAAGGACTTAATCACCCAAGGGGCTGAGGAGTGAGGTTAGGACAATAATTTCTTATCTGAAAAGAAAATATTTAACTTTTCAAACATGCCATGTCTTGCAATTATAGAATCATAGAATAGTTAGGGTTGGAAAGAACCTTAAGATCAGCTAGTTCCAGACCCCCTGCCATGGGCAGGGACACCTCCCACTAAACCATGCCACCCAAGGCTCTGTCCAACCCGGCCATTAAATCTACCAAATGTCAGAAAGCCAGTCTACACATTGTGACTTGGCAGTTTATGATCACACTCTGTGGGTTGGGGGAAATGGCATTGTCTTTAATTTTATGATTTCTAATGCAGTGGGAAATGGCATTTTTACAACAATAGGAAGCCCTCCCCATGATAACTTAGTTTGTGTATTAGTTGAGGTCAGTAACAGCTAAGGATGGATCTGATTCAGCTTTCTAGAGCTGAGCAAAGCTAGAGGCCAATTAAAAAAAAAAAAAGTCTTTTTTCTTTTTCTTTTCTTCCTCTGAGCCTCAGTTTCTTCAGCTTTCAAAGCAGATGCTGAGGTATGGTGAGAAACATGCCAAGCCATGAGGTGAAGTGCTCACTCCATGGGAAGTGCCAGCAGGTGTACCCTGCCATTTCTGAGTTCCTTTCTAGACTTCATTTCCCTGTCACAGAGCAGATCTTCAAACCCATTATATACATTTACGCATGAAATGTGTGCTAATGCCTGTTCTCATTGCAGAGCTGTTGGTGAGATTTTCCAGAGCCCCTCACTGATGGGCTGCTCTGTTGTCTTGTCAGGTTGTGGAGGAGAACTCTCTGGCCCTTCTGGTTCATTTCACAGCCCTGGCTACCCCAACAGATACCCAAACAACAGGGAATGTATCTGGTACATTCACACAGCACCTGGCAGCAGCATCCAATTGACCATTCACGAATTTAAGATTGAATATCACCAAGACTGCAACTATGATGTTTTGGAGGTAAGAACATTACATTTACTCCTCAAAAAATACATGCTTTACTCCTCAAGAAGTTACATGCTTTTTTGTCTGGAGAAGATAATCTCAAAAACTGCAGGAGCAGAAAAAACAGTTCATCTGCAATTTCCCATTTCTGCTGTGGTTAGAGTAAGGTTCCACAGGTGTTGTCACAGAAGCCACAATGTTCTTACTATGTTTTGCTTTTATGCCTTTGGAGTCTGTATACCTTAAGGAATAATGATGCTAGGCACTGTACACTTCCTAACGAGACAAAACTGCTTTGAAAAACTCCGTCTTGTAAAGTCCACTTTTTACAAAGAACTAAGTATAGGGTGCTGTACCATGAAGATAAAATTTTCTGATGTAAAGGAAGATAATGGGTCACTGAGGGGTAACTTAAGTTGAGACCTTGTGTAGGACCTTTCAAGGAAGGGGGGAGGTTTATAACTCAGCACTGAAAGCTATGAAGATTCCTTTCACACAGAAGAAAGAGTAAAAGAAGAGGCAGTGTCCTAATCAGCTTAGGGTGGTGGACAAGGGGAAAAAGGACCTCTCTAAGGGTTTACTGACCTTTCAGAGACCCATGAAACTGGATGGTCTTGTTATATACAGTATCTTCGTGCTCATGCTGGGAAGCAGCCAGCTGACCAGTCGCAGCTAACAGATTTGAATAGACTTCCACTGCAGGAAGAAGGGTTAGGAAATAATGTCATGGAGAAATTCTTTAGAAGTATAGATTTTCTAGATCACACTCACTGGAGACATTTGATGTCACTAATGGAGGTACAGTTGTTGGGTCTTTCAATGTCAATACACTGGTGACATTTAGAAGTTTTTGTAATGAACACGAAAGATTTATTAAGAGATCTTATATCACTTCGCTGTGTCCTTTCTACTCTTCTAGCTGATGTGATGTGTGGCTGGCATACAGCTAGACAGCTTTCTGTCCAGCACCTACACATACTCGTTGCTGCCTATTTTGATCTTTGTAGCATTGATATCTCCTTAGTGTGCACTCATCAGCAATATTCCTGGAATACTTAACTCAGATCCGAAATATACAGTTGCCCATATGATGATTGCTAAGCATTTGTATGAGTAGAAGAGATGTATAACTAAACTCCAGCTTTTCAGCTCTGCAGCAGGCTTCCCTAGCTTAGCAATGAAGTGGAAATTGGCCAAATGGACACTGTGCTTTGAGTATCCTATTGACTTTGGGAAGTTTGTAGGATCTGGGAGTAAGGAAATTGTTCCATGAATTCTCTAGCAGCAGCATTGGCAAGTATGACTGTATGTCACATTCCTGACACCAGTGCCATGAGTGGGTGGTCTGTGTTGGCTGGTTTGGGTTTTGATGAAGCCTGTTTTATTGCAGCTCCATTGCTGTTTGTGCCTAAAATGACAAGATTGAAGCTAATCTGCCTACGAGCTTCAGTTATGCCTCTGTTGCCCAAAGGAATCCATTAAACAGCTACAAATCTAAGTCTGCTGTAGTGATCATTTCTTGACTAGTGCAAGGACAATGCCTACATCTGCTGGTGGGCACACAGGTGCTACTATCATACAGTAAGCATTGAAGTGGCTGGCAACCTTTTGCTTGACAATCTTTTGACTAGTGGGGAGGGCTGGCCGAAAACCAGTGGGTGAGTAGGCAGACATGAGCTGCTTAAAGAATTTGTTTAAGAGGATCCTGCTCTTTGCTGCTCTGTATCCCTGAGCAAGGTGTTTGCCTTAGGTTTGGGGTTTTCTTTCTTTACCATTTCATATTAATTTGCTATGCTTTTAGTTCTTTCCAACCTTGCTCATTCATCAGCAGAAATGCTCACCTTGTTTGTTTGAACTTCCCTGGCCTCAGAATTACATGCCTCTAAGTTGCTTACCTCCTAACCTCGACTCATCCAGTTCCCAACACCTGTCTCTGATCTGCTGACAGAGAATCTAACATAAATCGACTTACTGGGGAAAATTGGTTCATGTCTTAATGCAAGATCAAAGGTTCTGCCTGGCAGCAAACAGCTTCCCCTGCCAAACTGCAGGTATTTGGTGGAATTCTATATACCTTGCTACATACATACTTTCTTTCTCTCTTTTGTTATAGAATTATACATTCACAGCATGATTGATAAAGTCTGCCCAGAACAGATGATAACTCAGATTTAGCGGGGAGAAAAAGCCCCAAATGTGGTTAACCATTTTCAGGAGCTGCTCTACCTTGTTATCTTCTTTCCTGTAGTTGTCTACATAGGTCCAGATTAGCAACCACA
The DNA here is from genome assembly GCA_017639245.1 of Myiopsitta monachus. Lineage (NCBI taxonomy): Eukaryota > Metazoa > Chordata > Aves > Psittaciformes > Psittacidae > Myiopsitta > Myiopsitta monachus. The sequence goes on from CM029919.1 coordinate 29,508,542, forward strand.
CACACAAATGTTTGAAAAGTGCTAGAAAAAAAGAGATTTCTGGTGTGCCTTTGCCACAGTGTGTTTCAGTGATCAATAAGATTCCAAACTTCTTTCACTCTCACATTGTCTTGCCAAGAGTATCCTGTCTATCAGTTTTTCAGGTTTTAAAATCTGCTTTTTCTCATAATTATTCTCCTGATTTCACTTTTTCCTTATCTCTGAATAGTTCTACTACTTCCTGTTTTCTTCCAAGCCAAATAACTTTCCAGTTTTAATAGGAAGTCAAAATCAGTACTAAAGTAGTTTTGCACCCCTCTATTCCTCCCTGTCCCATTAACTCTCTACTCTCTGAAATAAGAAGCTGTCTTGTCATGAAAGTTCCCCAGTAATGACAAAACCTGCTCACCTAGATGCCTGTAGCTTTTGCTTCGAAACACACTCATCCCTTTGTAAGGGCAGAGAATTGTAGGAACATTCTAAGAGATCTTTCCCATTGCAGCACCTTTGCCACTAACTTCGTATTTATACCATCACTTCTTGACTATTTCTCTTGCACATTTTTCTGAAGCATATTTGTTCTTGTCAAACGCAGCAACTCTCTTCCTTCCCTTCCCTTTGTCAATGCCTCCTAAACAAGCTGTCCCTTCCATGTCCCTTCCATGTCAGTATCCCAGAACTACCTTATGTTTCAACAAGACTGTGCAACAATAGTTAGATAAAAATTTGTGTGTGAAATCCTCAAGTTCTCCATGTGGCTTCCACATGCTCAAGTGTTTGACATTTTCTTCTTTATCCTTCTCCTCGTTTCTTTTATGACACTCATTCTCTCTTCCCTATCAGGTTCTCTTCCATTTACAAACATCCAGAATCAAAATCTGAATTGTTCTTAAAGATATTTTGAAGAAATGTTTCATGGGAATAGAAGTCATCATTTTGGACACAAGGAAAATCTTTACATTTAAATGGCTTCTATTGCAAATACGTACTTAGAGAAAAATGAGCATGTCTGCTTTCTTGAATTATGACATCTTTCTTTAACATGGACCAGATTTTTGTGAACTATGATTATACTCTGCCACAGCAAGATGTAGCTCTAAGCTGAAAAGGAAGGAACCCTATCAATCTATTGCACTTCCAAGTCTTTATTAGATGCTTCGGTCTTCTCATTTAAATATAAAGAAACATCAAGTATTACCATAATTCTTAATTCTCTGTCAAAGCCAGTCTCTCTCTTTGCTGGCAGTTATATCTGAGCAGGGATCAGTTTTATTCCCAGAAAATCTGTGTCATGAGGGTGACCAACCACATAAAAACAGCTTTCTGTTGCTCATAACCCTGGAATGCTGACTGTTAACAATAAATGGAGCTAACGGGGCAGAAGCAAATGATAAGAACAGATTTAAACCAGGGGCTTTATGGCAGTGTCGTGCATCTCTGCTATGCCGTCCAACATAATTTTATCTCTGGATCAGGTACTCTGGTCAGAGTAAATGTTTTTATTCCTATTTTTATCTGTTTGCAGCTCAGACATCCTGTGATTCTTTGTGAACCACACCCTGGTATTCATTCTTTCCATCCATTCTCTTTCCCTCTTCTTTTTTCATGTGGTAACTATTGGTTTTCCTCTTTGTAGCCAAAAGTAACATTTTATTGGTTTTTGTCATGGAAACACTCTGACTTGTTTTTGTTCCAGTCCTTGTGAAAGCAGTCTGATTAATTGAACTGGCATAAAGAAAAAAAAGATAATACACTCCTAACTGTAAAGATCATGCCTTTGACTGAGCTCTTTATTTTGAAACTGTGCAGAAGGCCATTGCCGAACCGTTAACAGTGCAAAGGAGACCCACAAACCTCAGATTTCTATCAGTATTTCTTTCCCATCTTTAATTGTCTTCCAATAGGTCAACTAAAAGTGGTCATTTCTGAGGTAATACTGGAAGTCAGCAGTGTTTATGTTAGAGCTGGGTTTGGTCCCCTTGCCCATGGTGTGCAGATGGCCCCAGGGAGGCACCAGGGATGATATGAGAGGCTGTTCCATGGTGCTTATTAGATGCGTATTAGAAATTCCTGTTGTTTCCTCTGCCACATAGCTTCTCTGGGCTGGTTTAGATGATTAAGAGCATGTGTTCCTGCTAGATCTCATGCTGTGGCTCTGACTCAGGGAGTATACCACAAACACATTTTAAAATTCACATTTTGAACAGACTTCTGACAAACGCAGCTGTCACTGAGCCCCACAAGCAGGCAAGCAGTAAGATGTTTCTGAAGACACTGAGCTTGCAGCAGACAAACATGCTTCTTCCCCAGACGGTGACTGCTTCATTACAGATTCTTAATCTGAGCTGTGATTTCATCCATACTAACTTCTCTTGAATGCCTCGAGGTGATCCATTAGACATAGGAATCGTTATCCATTCAAGTCATGCAGCCTCCCTGCAGAACGCAAAAAAGTGCTGTCTCAGTCAAAATAAAAATCTTTAAGCTATTAAGCCTGTGTAATCAGCCACTAAAGCAGAACACAGTCTTCTGAGCATCTAACGCTCTGTGACATTCATAAAAGTTTAATTCCCCCTTCTTTCTTCGGATGCAAGCTTCAGCTTCTGAGGTCTCACATTACTCTGGAGTCACTGAGTGTTTTTCCTAGTTAAAGAAAAATTCTTTCCATTATACCTCTGACAGCAGAGCAGTGTCAGACACCATGAGCAGTTAAGTGAGCACACAATCAATCAAGTTACGTAGCAATACACTACACGTAGCCCTGGAGGTGGTGGGACTAGCTCAGCTGTTTGTAAGACTTGCACAGATATTTAGCTTGGACAGAACCCAAACTTCTTCTGAGGTTAGAAAGTCTCCAGCAGAGCTTATTAAAATATTGGGTTTCCCCTCATCTAGAAGTGATCAGAGGCCAAAGAGCCATATAGGACGCTGGTTCTTATAGTACTGTCATTTTCTGAGAGAGATTAATGGCTTACTGGTTTTGACCTTTTTGATGTTTAGCAGACTAATAAAATATTGGAGAAGGCTTGAGATGATAGTGGTGGAAAAACTCTGATGGGATTTCTTGCCTTATCTTCCTATTCCCTGCTTTTGCTGTTAGAACTTGCCACTTTCTAGTTTAGCTTTAGGATTTATGCATAACATATGCTGATAAAATGAGAAGCTATCACTAGTTCAGTTGCTGAAAGACAATAGCACACTTTTCATTCAGTGTATCTCTTTCACAGTTTTTCCATTTGAGGTTACCATCAAGCTGACTTTTGCAGCTGCTGTCCTACTGGGGACATACCAGTGGAAGGCAAGAGACTCTTAATATTGGGTTGCTTTTCATTAGCATGCAAGAAGCCAAAAAAATTCATCCACTGAAGGCAATAAGCACCAAAATCACTAGATCTGAAAATTGCACTGAGCAGGTGTGTTTTCTTCAGCTTTGAGAAGGAAGATAAAGGAAGATGATACAGTTCCACCAGTTATAAATGAGCTTCAGCTAAAATCCCACATCCTGTCTGGAAAAGAAGAAACAGGATTAACTAGGCTTTAGCACTGCCACCTAATTCACTCCAACTGGCTTAAAAATGCTTTATAAAGTACATGATATTGTTGGTGATGTTTGAGAGAGTGGTGGTTTTCTGGTTTGTAACTGCCAGAAGTCTTTCGAGTAGGAAATAATTACTCTTGAAAGTCTTCTCTGGCAAATATGTATGAGCTATATATCCTTGTTTCCAAAGAGTATTATGAAAATGTTTAATTGTATGTCTTTATAATACACATGTATTATTTACTTCACCAAAATCCCATAGTTCAGATGTTGATTCTGCCACTGAAGTCAATAAAATCGCAATGTTTTTTGTTTTATCTGAAAAAGTGATAAAATCCAACCTCAATTTAAAAATCAGTCTTTGCTGTGCCTTTAAACATAAAGGGTGCAAAATATCAGCACAGGCTGATACAGTTTGTTTGCAGAAACACACAAAAAGTCTGGCTTTATATCCCCACAGAAACAAAGTGCCAGCCCTGCAAGAACGGAGCAAAAAGAATGGACAAAGTGCCCATAGCAGAAAATTCTTATTTAAGGCATGGCTGTTTTGAAATCACCTAGAATTTCATACTTGTGCCAGGTGGTTCAGGTACCAAGTAAACCTGCAGAGAAAATAACTTTATTAGCTACTTTACATTTCAAAATGTGGAATCACTTTCAATACTTCGATAATTTTTTTTCGCCTATTCAAACAGTTCTCACCTATCTTGTGTGGCAAATGGTCTCTGACAAACTTTGACAGTGTTTCTTCCATTCTTTCATAGGTTTATGGTGGCTCTGATTTCCTCTCTCCTAGACTGGCCCAGCTGTGTGTTTCCAAGATCAGCACAGAACCCATTGCGGGTCTCTACTACTGGCAATTCAGCCACTGTCCGTTTCAAGACAGATCTATCAGTGGCAGAGAAAGGTTTTAATGCCTCCTGGCAAGAAAATCCCGGTGGTGAGTATGCTGATTAATATGATGAGAAATTCAAGAAGTCAGAGAATCAAGGATCAACCATGCTAGCATTTAAAGTAGGCAAACAGCATAGGACTGAAAGCTGAAGAAGAATTTGGGTTTTGCTGGATTTGGTAACACTAAGAGATGCTGAAAAAAACACAGGAGAAAATTGTCTGACTAGCTCAAATCCATTCCTGTTTATGTATTTTGTAACAGTCTACCTTGGTGGTGTTTCTTCTTTACGTAATTAATCAAGACATTCCTGTAATCAGAAAAGAACTTCTGCATGCCAGCAGTTCTTCCCACCCACTCACCCACACAGATTCCTTTATTAGCTGAACGCTCTTGGTTTTAAACTGTGAAGTGAAAAATATCTGGGAAAGTGGCTTAACTGGAAGAACTCGGCAGACTCCAAAAATATTTGGAGTGATTAGTTAATACCTGAACTCTATAAGGTACATCCCACATGTGATAATTTGTTCAAAGCCTTACTGGTAATCAGTAAAAGAAGAGACAGGCTTAAAAGACCTGACCGCATGTCTCTCTACATGGGAGTTCTTATGGGAAGGCCAATTATCAGAAAATAATCGCACTGAAAAGTAAGGAGAGGCAGATTTTAATTCTTGCAGTTTTCCTTGAGGAAGCACGCTGATTCATTAGTTTGTTAAGTTTTATACTTCTCCTTTCTCACAAGTTTTATGAGAAAGGCACAAGATTTTGTTTTGAATAAAAGAAGTCTACAATGGTCCTCTGAATTAATCCCCTTCATGGCTTATGTTTTCTATTTAGGCCCCCTGAAGCTTTCGCATCCCTTTATGGCACCTTGCCTGTTGTACTCCAACCCCTCTCTAGCCTCTAAAATACTCACTGATCAGAATGACATAACAGTATAGGATTTATCCTTCCAGCAGGCCGCTTCCATCTACAGCAGTCCCAATGTCTTTCCCTCACCCTCCTCCATCCCTTTCCAACATACAAAAGTCCATTTGTTTGGTTTAGTCCTATTGAAAGCCCTGGCACTTCCCACACAGGATCTATCCTTCCAGGCTATTTAGATATTCATGAGCACTGGAGCTGTTCTGGTCAGAAATACCTGAGGGTGAAGTCCTCGGGAAGCCCTCAGCTGTGTGGATAGAGAAGTGGAAACTTGAGGCTTGCAATTATCTTGTGCTCATGCAGAAAGTGGAACTCCTGGCTGCTTTGGTATTTCCATAAAATGGTTTTCTCGGCCCCATGCTCAGCTAGGCATTGTCATCACTTTCTCAGTATGCCAGGTCTGTGACATTCATATGGATGGTATTTTTGATTACTTTTACAATATTAATTGTAAAAGAGGAATACCAATATTATTAATTAGTACAATATTAATACCGAATATTACTAATTAATACAATATTAATTGTTAGAGGAATGCCAGCACTAATGCTTCAGCCTTTTTGACATCTATTACTGGCCTGGGGCTAGAAAGATATGTTATTCACAAGCATTGTTGTTGTATATTCACAAATAACGATAATGTTATACTTATCCAATAGTCATTTCCATTAAATTTTGTTGTGGACAGGACACTTGAACAGTCAGAGCACTCATCTTGCAGAAGTTTAATGTAGAAATATAAAGGCAGAAGTGTTTGTAGCTTAAAAATAGATGTGGAATCTCACTAAGAGCAGAAGTGTTTGTGATTAAAATTGATTATATTTTTTTCAGGCTGTGGCGGTGTTTTCCAAGCTACAAGTGGGGAAATCCATTCTCCAAACTATCCTGCACATTATGATAACAACACGGATTGTTCTTGGCTTATCCAAGTTGACTCAAGCCACCGAGTCCTACTGAATTTCACCGATTTTGACATCGAAAGTGACCGTTCATGTTATTTTGACAATGTTGCAGTAAGTAACAATAGAGATTTCAAGTTTCCTTAATGAGTCTGGTGAAATGCTTGCAAAAGAGGAAGCTCGCTGTGCAAACTAGGCTGCAGATAGTTTCAGACTGTTAGTTGCATGGTCATATTTGTTCACTGATGATCTAAGGCTTAAATTTACAGCTAAATAGTTATTATCTGGTTCCCTTTGCTTCACCATTAAAACAGGCTTCACAAATGTGTTTCTGTGTTCTTTCAACTTCCCACTTACATGTGGAAGGATCTTTTCTTGAAAGCAGCGTATGTTGCACCCTGGCATGTTTTTCCTTTTGGTGGTGTGAGTTGTATTTAGTACTGCAGGAATGACCTCACACATAGATGGCTGGATTGGGTTTATGACCTTCTTTTCCATTTTAGTGCACTTTACCACTGCTTGTTGCAAGCCATAGTCTGGACTGCCCACATGTATAATAGACTGCACACTCTTACAAACTCGGGAGAGAGGGAGATCTGCATCCAGAGGGAATTGTGGCTGGCTGGTTTTCTTTATGTATGCACTGTGTATTCAGGTGCTCCTCAGCTGTCTGTTTAATTGCTTCATTAGAGCCACTGCTCTGTTAAAAGCTTCCCATTGCTGTTGGTTTGTGAGCTTTTGTTGATGTCACAGAAATTCAAGTTGCTGCTCAATCAGTGCATGACAATGAAGAGCTCCCCACATCTCCACTTGGCCTTCTGGGAGCAGGGACATGAAATCCTGACCTTTGATGTCAGATTGCACTTCCCTCAGGACAAAGGCATGTGTGATCAGTACCAGTCAGATAAAGCACAGTGGGCTGTAGCCCCAGATCCAGCTTTCCTCTCCTTGATAAACTGTCATTCACAGAGAACTCAATTTGGCAGGAACTGAAACTCTTTTGAAAACAACGTCAGTTTTAACAGCATTGCCTCCTAAAGCTTTTATGTACTGAACCAGAAAAAAGGAAATGTGTCCTCATTTTGCCGAGCAGAACTGAAGATTTCATTTGGCCACAAAGCATCTTTGTACAATGACCGTTCTTTTTTCTGATTCCGAAGCATAGGGAAATATGGGTCTGTCTTTTTGTTTAAATTGTTTAACTATAGCTGGGAGGGTCATTGAAAGCGAAAATCTATTGGAGAGACTTCCAAGGCTTCTATGATAGAACATAGGAGTAGAAAATCAAATTGCCTGACAGAAACACAGGCCATCTGAAATACCAGCACTGATATAAATGCCAAAAAGAATTCAGAAATTAAGGGTTAAATTCTGGTAAGACCTACAAGGCTATCTTTTAAACTTGATGCCAATGGATGTATACATCTACCTAAAAACTTTGCAGACCATTCAACTCCATGAGCTCCTTGCAGTTACAGGTATAACTCCCGTTACCTTTAAGCACCAGATAGAGGCACTGAGTTTTTAACCACTGATAGGCATCAGTCCTCAGCTGTCAGGGGAGATGGCTATGGTGGAGCTCTTTGCATGAGTAGAGTTTACCAACCATTGCAGTGCAGTGACACCCCTTGTCCTCTATTGCCATATGAGTATCAACTGTTTGCTTCTGCTTTTCGATTTCTTGGGGGTGGTAGAGGAAGAAGTTTCCCATCAGCTCCAGCTGTGCAAACACAACTGAAGAACAATGTGTGCAGGGAGAGAGATTTGAATTTAATGCAGGCATCAATCACTGACCCCCAAGTGGAAGGTGGTTTGAAAACTGTTGACAGAGAATGCTGATTTGAAGCCAAGAGATAGCAAAGGGCTCTGAGACTGTGTTTGAGATAGAGAAGAGCTTTTCAGTGCTAATATAGAGGAATCAGGAGGGCAAGAAAGGAGGGGATGGGGTTTCTTTCTCTACCTGGTATGCCAATAAGCAGAAAACCACTTGTTACTAACACCTGGAAGTGATTTGTGTTCATCTTATTCCAAGGCTTCCTATAGGCCTCACTCTTAGGAGAGCAGAGTGAGTGGCACAGAGTGCCTGGAAATATGTAAGTAGAAGTCTGCTTAGGGAATGGTTTAGGAATTGCATTCCGAAAGATGTGTAAATGGAAAAAATGGGCTAAGGAAGCAGGTGGGAGTAACACAGTGGTTCCACCCTTTTCTGTTTCTCAAATTTTACTTATCTTTATAGAGTTTATTTGCTCTGTGAGTCCTCTTGGGGCTTCCCTCCACCCTTCAGCGTACCAGTGGCCTTTTCCTTGATTCTTCCCTTTTGGGGATCCACTCATTTTTCCCTGTGTTATGACCTAGATTTTTTATGTGTTGTTTTTTTTTTAAATATGTATTTCAACTGTAAATTCCTCTCTATGGGGAATGCATGAAAATGTGTGTTGGTTGGTTGGGTTGGTTTTTTTTCCTGTAAGGTTTTCTATTGTGCATTTGTTATGTGAGTAAAATGGAAGGAGGGAAAATAGTCGTGTCTGCTGCTCCTTGGCTGTGCTGCAACTCCAAAAAGCCTAGTGCATTTCTCAGTTCAGCTCAATGATTTCATAAGCACAGGACGTCGGTTCAGCCAAGTGAATTCCAAGCTTGTAACCGTTAACCACGGTGTAACTGCTCTGAGCTCCCTCTAGAGTCAGTGGGTGGAGCACACGGAGAGCAGTCCAGGCAGCCAAAAAGCGCTTTCTTCATTCACCTAGCTGCCTAAATTTGATTCTCCAGTTTCTATGCCTCAGTTCTGTACCTTATCTGTTCTCAGAAGAGATGAACATGTCTTCGTTACTAAATGAGGATATATAGCCTTTGCCTTTTCTGATTTCAAATATAACTGGGTTATTCTGTAGAAAGCGTAAGATCTTTGAGAAGGCTTTCTGTTGTCACTGGCACCATCACCATACACAAGGAATAAAGTTTTAATCTCTCCTGCTGTGCCAGCCCATTTTTACCTGGAGAGGGTGTCTTACAACAAACACATCTGTTTCTTTGAAGGAAAGTAGAGGGAAAGAACTAGTGAATTAACTAATTCCTGCATACCCCCCCCAATGTTTAACCAGTATAGCATCAGACACTACACCAGGCGTGATGGTCAGCAACAGTTTGAAGTAATTAAGGACTCAAGATTTGAGGATGTGGCTCAGAAGGCAGTGCTTGTAGCACAAGGCACTGAAAAAGGGAGGGAGTAATAGGGTTTTTTTTTTCAGAGGGCTTGATTGAGTAAATGTTATTTTTCTTTCCTGTTGCAGTGTAACAAGTGCTGCGCAGGAATGTAGAAGTGTAAGCCTCTGGGAGCTAGAGAGAAGGTATGACTTCATATATTCCAGGTGCTGGCAGAGAGGATCTTCCGAGAGAGAAGCTAGAAAAATGTGGAGATTTTATTGCTCAGAAGACAAAAATTATCTTCTTTTTGTCATGTGCTTTTGCCAAATGGAGGATACATTTGAACAAGAAGGCAATGAGTCACTCAGTTATTCTTGTTGTGGAAAAGGAAGGGCAAACTGCTGCTCTGCACAGTGCAAATGAAAACTTGTCTTTTAAGCAAGCAAGTGCATCATTTTCCTTTGCTCATCCAGCCACAGAAACACAGTTCTCAGATGTTTCCATAACTCTAAGAAACTGCAGAGAGACACAACTCTTTCCTGAGCTAGTGTGTGATTATTGTGGTTTCTGATCTAGATTCAAGACTGAAATCCTCTCTATGAAATAGTTTAAGCTAATAAATAGCAGGTAAGCAAAAATGATGCAGCCGTAAAATATCCATGTGTTACTGCTCTTGCTTTAACTTTGTAGTTGACATAACTCCTAAGAGTTGCTGCTGTATCTCACTAATGATTATGCTGAACAGGTTCTGGAATCAGATTTTTAGCAAGTGGAATCATTTCCAGGTTTCTTTCAGTACTATCTTCAAGCAAGCTGTGCAGAAACAGCAAATATACTTGATTTAGAAAATGTTTCTCTGACTTCATGCTCCTCTCCCAGTGTTACCACAGAAAGACTTCATTATTCCAAAAAGCTCTTGGAATAAGATGTCTACTTAGTCTCCTGTGTTACTCATCCTGACTGACTGAGAAAGCTCAACTGCTAGAGTCTCACCACAGTCCATGTGTCAATGGTCATATCCTCAGCTGTGCACAGTGGCGCAGATCCAACAAAACATGAACAAGGAGTTTATGTTTAACCAGGCTCTCTCTCTACACGCTGTCAATGCAATACTTATTCTCAGTTCAAGCATTCAGATAAAATCCTCTCACTACTGCCTAGGGAAAGATTGTACCTTAAATCCTTAAGTGTTATTTTGTTAGCCATTACTTTTTTTCACATTCCATGGTTTGTGGTTTTTAACTCCAGTCTGTTGTATATACAGAATATATGTGCATGATGTACAGAATATATGATGTACAGAAGAATAAACAATGCACACTATGTATTACAGGGCTGATAGTGGCAGGATGCCAAAAGAAGAAGGTTGAATGGATAGATATTTTGGGTCTCTTTACCAGGTACTAATTTTTGCAGACATTGCAGTACGCTTAATACTCCCTCACAAGGTCCCACACAGCTAGCTAGTGTCATAGGCCCAAGGTCAAAAGTTTAATTTATGAATATAGCATTGGCTATGTGGAGTATGACAGTAGATTAAGAAGGGGATTTGTCCTTTGTTTCTCAGCTTTGAGGTTTGTTTGAGGCTGGTCACCTTTCTCTCAGCTACTGTTTTATATGTATTTATATACTATATATACAAATATATATAGTAACACTGCGCTGCGTTATACAGTTTTTAGTTAGAAATCTTTAATTCATTGGTACTGCACTGCTGGAATTTGAGGCTCTTTGAAGTAGAAGACAATCTCAATAAGAAGTACATTTCTTCTAAACCAATGACATTATTTTGTTCAAAGCAGGCTTTTAGATAGCTTTTAACATCCTAGCACCTGGGTATCTTCCAGTCCTCCTACCCATATTTTTATCTGTATTCTCCTCCAACTTGTTTTAGGTAGCTGAGTCACAGATTATATTAAGTTACACACCTATGGTAATGTAGGGTGTTAATGCTGCAACAGGAACTTTATTCAACTATAGTTGCTGCCCAGTAGCCCAAAGGCTCTTCCTCTGTGGCTCATGCAACTGTGCTGATGGCTCCAGTGCTCATCACTTCTGCAACCAGGCACAAGGGTTCTGAGACCAGCCCATGGCTCCAAACACAGCAGCAACAAATCATGTCTGCTGGAGTGCCAGGGAAGACTGTGGGAGACTCTGAGATGTGCTGGTTTTCCCTCTCTGTGGTTTCTGTTATTATAATTTTGATGTCGGTTGAGCTAGAAACTTGCTGGTTTTAACTTTGCTTTCCTTCTTTTCTTGATTGTGAAACAGAGAGGAAGGAAACAAAATCATCAGCTGTAGGGGTGGGGGGAAAGAGAAGGAAGGCATTTGTGGTAAAATTAAAAGTGAATTTTTTGCAAATGCCTCTATTTTCTTTCTCACCTCTTTTTTTTTTTTTTTTTTTTTTTTTTTTTTTTTTTTTTAACTTTACTCTATGCTTAAATAACGCTTCATGTGTATGTGTGCAATTCAGCACCGTAAAGCATAGATACATGAGCTCCGGTGCTGGGTGCTGGGTGCGTGTATCTTTAAACCATAGTCCTAGTGTCTTCTTTTCATGGTTTCCACCAGTGCACTAGTTGCTTGTTAGGAGCAATTTACTGATCTTTACTGGGGCAAGGTATAGGGTTTAACTGAATAAAAGCTACCTGCAAATTCCTTAGCTGTTGACAGAAAACAATAAATGTATGGGGATATCTGGATTGTTACAGGAAAGTTGCTTTCGTATCAGATGAACACAGGAAGATGGTTAGCTGGTGCATTTTTGTTACAAAGGCTACAGTAGCTTCAGGCTGCAACACATGCATTTTTTTGAATGGCCACAGACTTAAGATAGGCAATGTACAGTCTGCTTGCACTGCCCATGCCCGAGCTGTATCAGGATCAAAATGGAAAAACGAAAGAGAGGGAAAGAAATAAAAGTCTTCTCAATACTCCTGTTGAAACCAAATACTGAATTTGTTCTTTTCATAACAGGTATTTGATGGTCCCAGCAGTGAAGCACCACTTCTTAGAAAACTCTGTGGAACTCAGCTTCCTCCTCCTATCACATCCTCCAAGAACGTGATGTACATCCGAATGCACTCTGATGCAACCGTCCAGCACAGGGGCTTCAGTGCCCGCTTCACTGAAGGTGATTTTGTCATTTACATTAACCCGTATTTGTCTACTCACCAGTTTGTTTGTATGAGTCGCAATCTTTTAACACAGCTGATAAGGTGAGGTGTTGTTTCTATGCATACTGCCTACCAGTTTGTATCTTAAACAGGCCTGAATTTTTTCCAAATTACAGTTTAAGAATTTAAAATCTAAGGATCATCTTAGATTCTTTGACTGGGGAAAAATGCGCTTCTTATAGCAAGGCATCTAGGACAGGTCAGCTGCCCCTTTTTAATACTCCCTACAGGGTAAGCTACCCATAACTGTCCTGAGACAAATGTGCAACTGGCAGTTTCCACAGACCTAGTGACAAAATAACATTTCATATGTCCACCTATGTGCATGAATCTGAAGAGCTATAAAAGAATTCTGTGTGGTGCTGTTGATGATGTCCATGAATTCTGGTCTGCAAGCCGTGCCAAGTATCAACTATCCAGTTTGTGCAGGACTAATTGGTATTTTACATGGTTTCCTTTTAATGAAGAATTATACCAACTGGGCAGAATTTCTCATGAAATTACATATGATTTGATGATTGGAGATTTTCCTTTCTTTTTTCCACAATAACTTCGGAAGCACTTTTCCCCTAAGATACAGCCACTTAGATTTTGCAGAGACAATCTCTTTCTCTCATTTTCCTAGGATTCTTTTCACTATAAATTAGTACTTTTCCCAGAAATGTCTTTTCCTTTGAAAATATTGTGCACAAATTAGAATAAAGAAATCAGAAATTTGCATCAGCGAAACCCTCAGGAGCCACAGTTCTTGAAGTATTAGTTAAGGTTTTTAACTGGGAATTTCTGACTAACAGCTATGAGAGCTTAATTTTTCAAATGTTCTCAGAGCACATTTACTGGCTTAGGCCCTGCAGAAAACATGCCCAGTGAGCAAGTTCTTCCTTGCTAGCTTGTATGCAACCCAGCTTTCCTCTTCCTGAGAAAACCCTGCAAGTCTTATCTCCTGCTGGATGTTTTTGGCAGCACAGCAGGATAAATGAATCTCAGTCTTTGGTACCGAACTCTCCTCGTTGCTCTTTAAAGCAGCTGTGTGTTAAACTCAGATGTGGAGGGGTTATGATGAGTCAGTATGATAAGATATGGGGCATGGCAGCACTCAGCACTGCTAGCAAGAGTTATGCAGTCAGCCAAGCTCTTGCACATGTGTAACATTTCATACAATTGCAGTTTTGTTGAAGCAGCTCACAAGAGGATCATGCCAATGCAATGTGATGCCATTCCTGGGCACTGGAGTGTTCTGGAGATTGAAATGTTCTGATTGAAGAGTTGATTGAAAATGATTGAAGAGTTTCTTATGACTTTTTTCTTCTTAGTTGCCAACATAGCAAATGATCAGAGAAATGGGTGTATGAGTGTATTATAGCCAAATTATTATGGTCCCAAGATTGCTCTTCTGGGCTATAGGGAGCTGATAAAGGTGAGGTCTGTTCCCAGGTCACCCTGGCTTCTCTCACATGGTCAGCCAGGTGCAGTATGGCCTGTGGATCCAGGTCAAGAATGTGTACCCAGTGCTGGTGGGTCATTGAGCTAGTCCTCAAGTCTCTTCTGATAAATTACTATCATGAATTCGATCCTCATTTCACATTGATTTAGCATGTTCCATTTTACACATTCATCTTCATTACCAGAATCTAAGATATGTGTATACCATACATAAATGTCTCTGTGTGTGTTTTGTTCTAAAGCATGCGGAAGTTTCATAGAGTCAGATTCAGTTGGGGGAGCAATTTCCTCTCCTCTGTATCCTGTCAAATACCCAAAAAACCAGAACTGCAGCTGGATTATTCAGGCTCAGGAACCATGTAAGTAAAAACATCTTTTATAGTTAGCTGGGATGACTAACATCCTCACCATTTTTTCTGTGATAACAATACAAAGTCCTCTTTTATTTTTCTAGGAAGTTCTGCATCCTGGTAGTTGGAGAGTGTGGCTCTCCTAATCTGTCCTAAATCAGATTCTACTGTAAAAGATTTACTGCATAGTGAGGAAAACAGTTTACAACTTTGTCATCTTAATTGATTTATTGTGACTCAAGTGTTGCAGTTATAAATGAGGTGTTGAATACTATGTGAAGCTGGACTTGTCTGTGAGAAAATCTAAGTAAGAGATTTATATATAATTACAGCACTCGTATTTAGCTGACCTTATTTTGGTCTGGATTTCTCAAGCTAGAGTTGCGTTAGATCAAATCTATGCTGTTAACACCCACAAAAAACCCCCAACAACAACAACAAAAAGAGAACAAAATAAAAAACCCAAACCCAATTAACTAATGAGAAAAGGTACAGAGTAATTTCAGTCTCAAGTACAAATAAAAAATAAACAAACTGATCTTATCTGCACAGATACCCTCTCAGATGTTCCTGTCAATTTTCACACAGATTTATGATTGATCATAAAACACCAGATATTTTCTGTCAGATACTGCTGTCGCCTTTAACGCCCACTATTACCTTAACTTTGTATGAGTCCCAAAAACGTTTATAATTGGGTAATAATATCCTGGTAACATAATTCAAAATAAACATTTA
This sequence comes from Myiopsitta monachus, assembly GCA_017639245.1. NCBI lineage: Eukaryota > Metazoa > Chordata > Aves > Psittaciformes > Psittacidae > Myiopsitta > Myiopsitta monachus. The sequence continues at coordinate 29,523,622 of CM029919.1, forward strand.
TTTTAAATAGCAACCACTGAACTTCAGTTGTAGATCTGATATTTAGCCGTTGTTATTAAGAACATAGAATGTTCAAACCACATTTATAAGTTTATTTTGAGAAGCTATACAATGAAAATCAATTTGCCAAAGAAAACACCAACACAAAAATCAAGAGATAAGCAATAGTTTTTTTCTTTTTCTTTTTTAGCATAGTTTCTTATACAAATGCATGAAAAGGACATCAACAAAGCTCTTCCTCACCTACACAGCATTAATTTTTTAGGAAAAGTCTTTTCCTGGGTTCAGGTAGAAATCTCATACATAACTGTTGTCTCCTGAATTAAATCAGTATGACCAGAAAAATGCTTTATAAGTAGCAGCCTGTGTACCTAATGACTTCTTCCACTTACCACCAGGACCACTGCATGCCACATGCCAGTCACACAGCATTACATACATACATACATTACATTACACAACCATATACAATAGATTTAGCCGATGACAACCACTCAAAGTTCCTGCTCTGCTTTTAGAAGGCCAGCAAGTCTCCTGCTTTTTGCCTCCCACTGTGTTTATTCTTTTAGCTTTGTATCCTGAGGACCTGCATTGATAGCTGTAATTGATTGACCGAACAGGACACAAAGGAGTGCCAAAAAGGCAGACTAGGCAGCTGAATGCCAGACAGGGTCACCCTGCTGAATGCAGCCTGGATCCGCATCTGTCACTTCATTTTGTTCTGGCTAATTAATTGTAGCGCAGGAGAAGCAAAATATTTGTGTCAAATTCAGGCTTGGCCTATGTGGGAAAAAAACCCTTAGTTATCTTCTAAAGCATTGAGACTTTCTGACCCTCTCGAACTGCATAGGAGCTCTATGGCCAGACGTAACTACTGTCACAGACTGGTGTTGATGACAGCCTCTCTTCTTCCAGTTGTGACTTCACCTTTCTTCATAACAGATAAGCAAGAGCAACATGAGAGTCAAAATCACCCTGAGTCAGAAATCCTCTTTTTCAGGACGTAGCCTGCTGTCCAAGGGTGTGGAAAATCCAATTCTGTACAAATATAGCTGAGGGTCGTTAATGATCCTTTGACCAGTCCAACTGATGCATTTGGAATGTTACAAAACAATGAAAGAACCAGCTCTTTCTAAGCCTGGAGCAGGGCAGTGTCAATTCACATTTTGTCTGGATCTATGGTATAGATCGCAAAGGGACAGAAGGTCACGGATATGTAGAAAGAAACTTTGTTTCTGAATTTGTGCAGATTTTTCCATATTGTGTTTGCTGACATTTTCAGTACACAATGAAGCTGTTTAGATACTGGAAAACTTAGATTCATGTGTATGCGTTAAATCCTGTACTTCTAATATCAATTGTACTAGAAAGCACTGAAATAGGAAGAGATTTACCAGGACCTTTGGAGTAAGGATTAGTGTACTTCCATCAGCTTCATTCCACGTATCAGGGAATAAACTGTTTTGTCTGTTTACATGTAACAATTTCTCTGCGAAATGCCAAACCTCTTTTTAAGTTTTCACTCTTTGCTGTTGCCAGTCAACCACGTTACACTCTCATTCACTGACCTCAATATTGGAAGCAATAGACAAAACTGCACAATGGATTTTGTGGAAATTTTGGATGGGAATAACTACAAGGCTCCTCTTCAAGGTATTGTACCTTGGTCTTGTTTATTTATATACAGAACTACACCCCAAGTGAGCAGGAGAAGGTCTTCTGTGAGTGTCCTCCTGCTTAATGGATTTTCTCTGATAAAGGAAGCTCCTTTATCAGGAGACTGGGAATGAAGGATAAGTCTTCATTATGAATAGCACAGTCCTCCCAGGTTCTGACTGTATTCCTATTAACCTGTAGTTTAGGGTTGACTCCAGCTGCCTTTTCCTTCCTCCTCAGCTGAACTATATTGGGAACTGAGCAATTCAGTTTAAACCAAATTCCCAAACAATTGTACGAAACCATAATGTAACCCACACTCATAAGCACAGTTCACAGTAAACTCAGGTAAAGAAAGCCGCAGATTTCTGGGAACAGAAAATGGATTTTCCTCAAGCCCTGGGAAGTCTGATTTTCTGCTTGTTCCTGAGTTTTCTACAGCTTTCTCATGACATAGCTGTTCAGAGGCATCACCTTCAAGTGGCAGGAGGGGCCTGGAGCAGCAAAATTCAGTGCTTATACTGCCAGGAAGCCTTGAGAGAGCCCTGGCCACAAGGTGGTCCTGACTCCCCTCACATCCCTGAGGTTGCCTCAAATTCCATTCTGTGAAATTTGGAATATCTGTGGCTGAGTCTGCTTTTCATTACCTCTGTGTATGCTACTTTGTCAGGAGTCAGGCTGCACTCAATTTGAATGGCTTGTAACTAAGAGCAGAATTGGGTTTTGGTGTCCTGCCTTTGGCTTTGACTTGGCAAGAGGACCAGAATACTCGCTGCTATCTTTCTTTTTCTGTCAGATGCCTTTCTGCTAGGTCATGACTCATATTCTTAATCCCCATGTTACAATCCATTACAGGAGAACTGGTCTGTTATTTGTTGCTTGGGTTTTTTTAATCAGAATCCAATGAATGAAATGGAAACGACTGTCATCTACATTTGATAGGATTTTATTTTAATTTTCAATTAGGCTGTAGTTTCTGGATAGAGTGAACACAATGAAGCCCAATAACAGAATAGCCAGTGACCAGGGCGCCTGGAGTGCAGGAGGTCCTTCCTCTGTTAATAAAAATTGCCACCAGACTTGAGTTCTGTGCAAATGAAATGGAGTATTTCATTTTTTATGTAGATTATATTGACAGTGGCAGTTGTACACAACAGAAGTTACTCACGGTTGCTGTCAGTCCTTGTTAAATTAGCAATAGTAATTACATGCTGAACACTCTTTTTTCTCTCTGGCTTGTTCTCTTTCAGGCCGTTACTGTGGTAGTACTATACCACATCCTGTCACTTCTTTTGGTAATGCCTTGGTGGTGAATTTCATCTCCAATAACAACAACGTTGCTGCCAGGGGTTTCCATGCCACCTATGCTGCATCGTCATCATGTAAGTCCATATGACAGATGTTGCTACCTTATGCCTCTGACTTTAAAGGAAGAGAACAGATCCTGTATCTCTTTGTCTCTGTGACATACCCTTTTTGGAAATCCTCTATTGCCCTTCCTCTTTTTGGCCAAGGTCTCAGCAAGCATATCAACCAGCTAAAGAGCAAGAAGACAAGGAGAAATGCTTTCTTGATTAGCAAATGCTCTGGTTCTGGCAAGGTATTTTTTTTTATGTCATCCTTCTCAAGCCTCTGCTGTCTCCTTCTTCTTGCAGCCTGCGGGGGTGCTTTCCACATGGACAGAGGATCTTTCAACAGTCCTGGGTATCCCGAACCATATCCACTCAACACCGAGTGTGTCTGGATGATTCTCAGCTCCCCTGGCAACCGGCTCCAGCTGTCCTTCATGTAAAAGCATTGACAGGGGTTATTATTCAGCCCTTTAACAGACCTGAAGGAAGGATGCTCTGGGGTTTTTTTGGTTGTTTTTTTTTTAGGAAATGTGATTACCAGATGATAAAGCTGGAACACGTTTTTAGAGTAACTTGGAAAGAGAACACAGCAGTGGTTAACGGCAGCTTGCAATCAGTGTTCTCCTATGTTAGTCATTGCTTATACTGACATATACAGCATTGCATAAATAGACTGTTTATTGTTTGAGCAACATGGGATGCTGAAAAAGCCAGTTCTCACTCACTTCTAAGCAAGAGGAAATTGAGCATTTCTCTGCCTTTGGAAAGAAAAGAAAATTCCTGCTGTTTCCCTAACTACTGAATTCATTGTAGTATTTACTATATAGCTGAGTAATATAGAGACCAAGATACTCCACAGATTCTAGGGTTAAAATTGATGTGAAACTCTTCAAAACTTCTCCAGTAATTACAGCATTGGAGGTACAACAGGGGCCAGGAGAGTATCTGAAGGAATTTTGTTTTCCCTTCAGCAAAGTAACTTTCCTTTGAAGACTTACAGGAAAGTTACACGTGATCCACAGAAAAATGTGGAGTCCTTTAGCAGGGTCGTTCAGTTGTTCTTTACCCACGATGTTGATTTCTGAGCCTCTCTGTTTCCGGGCATCTAACAGTGGCTGCTGCCAAGAAGGAGAGCACTGACCCTTTGCAGTCAGCTAATCAAGAATGATCAGGAAAAGAAAAGTAATTCTGAAACCTGCATTTACAGTTAATCAGAACAAAAGGAAAATCTGCCCAGTAACATGCTGACTGCATAAGGTGTAATTTGTGAGGTATGGGCTGATTCACTAAGGCAATGAAAAGGACATTCTGTTCCTTCTTTTGTTCACTGAAGCAGAGAAAAAGTACTACAGCCTGAAAGCATTTTCCAAGATATTTGCTGCAAAATAACGAATAACTGCTTTTCAGAATCAAAAGAGAAATCTAGTGTGAGGCAGAAACTCAGTGGAACATGTATTCAGTTATATAAAGTGACACTGAGTAAATGTAAACTCTTTTTCTTCAGTTACGCATAGCTGAAAGGCAAGCTGAAAATATGGGAAAGCATGGAGTAATTGTGTTAGAGAGCAATATTTATTTTATTTAATTTAATATAAGGAGTTTATAAAGTTTTGTTGGCATGAGGCATTCATTTTCTTCAGCTCAGTCTGAACAGAAATGCCTGTCTTGCAATTTGAGGGTTAGCTTTAAATTAGTCTGAAGGGTGCCCAGATGAGTGGTTGGAACCATTCCACAGCATGTGTATGCTGAACACATATGGCTATATTCAGGACTGGAGGGGAGGAGCTTTTACCAGAAAATTAGAAAGCGCAAATATTTGGGGCATCGGTTAAAGAGATACTCTCTGGAATCTTTACTATATATTCACAGCCTGCTTCTGAAAAGTACGCTGGATTGGATCAAAGTGCTTCACTCAGAATAACAGATAATGATTTTTAGAATATAGTTATAATTCATCTTAGTACAATAACTACAAATTCATAATTTGATTACTAAATCCTTTTCCTTTTCTAAGGTAAAAATTGGTTTAGAAGAGTTCATAGCAATCATTATTATTAATTTGCACACCCAGCTATGTGATACTCAGAGAGGCCAAAGAAACAGTAATATTTCACAGATCTGGAGAAACCACTAAAGGATTTCTGAGCTCTGAGGTATTAACTAGAAATGAATCTAGGCTTTTGGCAATTGGTTTCTCACCAGAGAGCGTACTGAAATAACACACATATGAAGGGGCTGCAGACTGATTTGTAAGGCTGAAAGGATTCTCTGCACCCCATAGATGTGCACCCAGTAAATAGTCTGATCTGGGCTTATATTAAAAATCTGGTTTATGTATCAGGGACTTCATGTGTTTCATGGGTGTTGGAGAACCAAGAAATATTATGAGGGTTTGAGAATTCTTTAAAAATTATAACTTTACAAACTGAAGCTCTGTTATAAAATAAGGGGCTAGAAAAGAGAGAGCCCTGTATCTGCAGTACTGCCAGGTGATGAGAGTGACTTCCCTGTACTGGAGGGGTTTGCTGCTGCTGTCTTTACTGTTGCAGCAGGATATCAGCTTCAAGGGGATTAGTGGCTTGGTAGGGCAAATTCTGTGGCCTGTGCCAGACGTATGCCTGCTAATGTTCTTCTACTGCTCTTGAAACAGAGCATTTCAGGTGGAAGATAGTAGTGGCTGCACCAAAGATTATCTGGAGATTCGTGAAGGGAATGCTACAGGCTGGCTGGTAGGGCGATTCTGCGGGAGCTCCTTGCCTTCAAATCATACGTCTGTCGTTGGACATGTCCTGTGGGTCAAATTTGTCTCGGACAGCTCAGGCACTGGCACTGGCTTCAGGGCCGCGTTCTCTCACTGTAAGTAAATGTTATTTAACTGAAAACTATTCTGTCATAACACTTCCGAAGCAATTTTAAAAAGCGCTCGTTTGGCCCTGTAAAGTCAATGAGATAATGTTTGTTGGTGTCAGTAAGGATGTAAGTTCACCTAAAAAATATTCTGAGAAATGTCTACTGAGTGTAAAGGGGTGATCTAAAACGCATAAGATCAGAACTCATGTGCATGTACGTTAAGTGTAACATAACCAGAAGAATTCAATGGGATGTTCTATCTTTTTAAATTGTTGTAACAGACAATATTTATTCAGATTGATCGTATTGCCTTTCCAAAAGCAGAAAGTTCCATCGATTGCATAAAATGTCCTCTGTTTCATTGACTGCTTTCTAACAATTTATCATCTGGTTTTCAGATTCTTCCTTCAGCAATATTGGGCTGTTAAGATGCAAAAAAGGGTTATATACTAAAAAATTCTATGGCATCCCCAGTTTACCAGTAGCCTGTTAGAGTTAAAAATATCTCACCATATGTGTTTGCTACCTGCGAGTGAGGAATGGTATTTAATTTTTATATTTCCATTTCTTAGGCAATTGACAAATTAAGAAAAAAAGCATTTAGTTCCCAGTGTTTCATTTTGCTTTTGAAGTAGAGCTCCATCTTCTTTCAAGTCTATATTCCAGTTTGGATCTAGATGCCATCAATCAGGCAGCAGAATTAGAGGAAAAGGAAATGATGCCAGTTTATAGGTAGAAAATTTCAAGGAATCATTGCAGACATCAGTCTGACTTGCTGCATGAGCAGTCCGCTGAAGCTAAATATCCACAGCCTAACAACAAGACAATAATTAGATGTGCATCCTAGGACTGTCTGAGACACAAGTCTATGCCTCATAGCGCTGTCTAATCCTAAGTAAATTAAGTCAGATCAGCCAAAATGAAAGATGTATTCCAGGCTGGGCCCCGGTGCTTCTTTTGATCTATGTGAATTAGAAGCATTAGTTGTCACTTTCTTGTTTTTCAGTGTATGAAAATGACATTGTGGGAAACAGTGGACAAATAGCTTCACCACAGTGGCCCCGAAGTTACCCTCACAATTCTAATTACCAGTGGAGAATAAGTGTTAATGATTCACAAGTTATCCATGGCCGTATCCTGCAGATGGATATTGAAAATCATGGCAGATGCCGCTATGACAAGCTAAAGGTGATTTCATTGTGAGAGGTTATCTTATTTTAATTAACTTTGATTAAAATAATGGATAGAGAAACCTATGAGAAGAATGGAAGAATTTCCAAGGATCTGGTGTGGTTTGCTGCTTTTACTGTGTCATCTTTTCAATAAGTATTAGCTATAGGAAGGGTCACATACCCTTTATCTCCCTAACAGATATTTCCAATCTGTAAGTTTGAAACTTATTCAAAATAAGTCCACGATGGTACAATCCTGAATATTCAAATCAAAGAATTTCAGGTCAGATACCAGATTGAACTTTGCTCTGTGCTGGTCCAGTTGAGGACAACAGTGGTAATAACATCTCAGTGCCTTTAAAAATAAGTGTCTTTTAAAATCCTACAAGGAACAATCCTTTACTTGCACCTTCTTTGCTCTCTACATCAGTTATTTGCTGTTTGCCATAGGAAAGTACCTATTTGGTTGTTTCTCTGTACCCTTCTGTAATACAGTCTAGCTTTTTTTACCAGGCTAAAAAATACAGCGCGCATGGTGCTAAGCAAAATGGAACAACAGAAGCAACAAGTTGTTTCTGAATTTAGGTAAACATAAATACTTAGTTAAATAAGGTAAATATCTTCTCTCTCTCTCCTTTTTTTTATTAACCAGCTGACTTCACTTGTTAATACTAGTTCAGTATAGTCAATTCCTTATTAATTCACTGATATCCAAATTTGATCAAAAAGGGTCAAAAAGGAAATATACCTCTCCTTCATCTTATGTCAGGTTTTAACAGCATCTTCCTTCTTCTAACTCAGCCTGCTTTTCTGTGTCTGTGCCTCTGAAAGCAAAATCAGCTAGACATTCAGTGAGTGTGAATCAGCCTGGCTCAAGGATGAGATCTTCAGTGTAATAAGAATGTTAATTTAACATTTCGTAGCTTTGTCTACTGCTCAATTTTTAATGGGGGGAAGAGGCCAGGAGCACAAATAGGTTTGAAAGGTGGCAAAAGGGAAGCATCCTTTAACCAGCCAAGATTTTGGCATATGAATAAATCGAATTTAAAAAAAATAATTATTGCATATTAGCTTATAAAATTTAAAATGTGTGTTCATCAGGGAAGGAAAAAAACCCAAACCAAAACCCAACCAAAACCCAAAAGCAATGCCCCTTTTTTTTTTTTTTTCTCTCCTGGAAATCATATTGGTTTTTTCATCAGAAAGGAATGAGTTCGTATCAGTGGAATTTTTAATGTGGGAGGCCAGTCCATGTCCCCAAAGAGCAGCTCTGTAATGGGGAATGAGCTGAATTTGATGGCTTCCATTAAGATCCTGCCTCTTTGAAAGCATCACAATTAACAATAGTATATAATGGAAAGGGAGATTTTGTTCCTTTTGTTCTGAGAGGTTTCTCTCTAACTGGAGTTTGCTGAATGATGCCTCAGTCATTTAAAGAGAGTAATTTTCTCCTTGGAACCTTGCTGAGTATGGGTTGGTTTAAAATCTGCCTGTCTGAAGAATGACACTGTTGTCCTTTCTGCAGATTTATGATGGGCCCACCATCCATTCTTATCCTATTGCAACATACTGTGGTGCAGACCCTGCTTCTTTTGCATCCTCTGGCAGTTCAATGACAATAGAGTTCCAGTCAGATTCATCTGTGGCTGGAAAAGGCTTTCTTTTGGAGTGGTATGCAGCGGATGCTTCTGCTGTTACACGCACTATTGCTAGAGGTGGGTTTTCACTTGGTTACGTGATTTAAAGTGATATATATAGCCAGTGATTTTCTCAGGTTTACTTAAACTCCAAACCAACACCCTCACAAAAGAAAGCCCTTTTCTTTTGGGGAAAGGGAAAGCTTTCAGTGACATTTTAATGAAGCATCTTAATAGCTTCTTAAAACAATGTATAGGGACTCTCAAATATACTCTTTTACAGAGGTTAAAAATAAGCATGTTGCTAAAGAGGAGCTTTTCTTTCCACAGGTATTCCATGAAAGCTAAGCAGTTTCTATGTTTTCATGAAGTATCCCTCCTGCAATACCATTCTTAAATCACTGGCCACTGTGATATAGAATCATAGAATGGTTTGGTTTGCAAGGGAATATGGGAAAGACACCTTTCACTAGACTAGGTATATAATTGGTTACATGGGCACCATTTCTTTCTGCTATGTAACCTGTGTTAAACTGTGGTAGAGGCTCTTTGGTCTTTTGCTAGATATTCCTAGTGGTAAAACAGCTCACGTCGTTGCTGCCGCAGGTAGCACAGGAACATCCTTATAGCTCAGGATTTTCAGGTTTTGTACTCCTAGTCCAAACTGAAGTTGAAGAAATGCGTTCCTGTGACTACACGCGCATCCTCAATGCCCCCCCATTGTGCTTAGTCATGGGACTGTCATCTTATATGATATGTGGGAATGTTCAGTTTAAAAAGAGGATGCTTTCATTTTTGTCTTGTACGTGACAGGTGCATGCGGAGGGGCTGTAACAACTGAAGAAACACCTTCATTCCTCTTCTCACCGGGCTGGCCCATGAATTACAGAAATTTTGCTGACTGTGTGTGGCTTATCAGAGCTCCTGGATCCACTGTGGAGTTCAACATCCTGGCCCTCGACATAGAATCTCACAGCTCATGCAACTATGACAAACTCATTATCCGAGATGGTGAGAAGCCAATCTTGCTCTGCCCCAGCTGCATGTAATAGATACCCAAGGTCCCAATACCTGGAATTTTTATGAGCCTTGAGCTTAAGCAATCTAGATAGCAGTGGGAACATGCTCTAAATCAGTATTCTTCTTCTGTGCTGCGGCATTATCTAGTTAAAATAAAGTAGCAAAGTCTAGCCAAGTCTAACAAAATACATGGTGGTCTGTAGTCTATGCAAACATTTCTTAGTCTGAAGGAGTTAAAGATTTTGAAAAGCACCTGCCTGAAAGTGTGAGCCACAGCAACCAAAAGGCGGATGTGAACTGATTTGATTTTAACACTAATGTGTTCTTTTGATCTCAGGAGATACTAGTCTTTCCCCAGTGTTGGCTACTCTGTGTGGACGAGAACCTCCTGGGCCAATAAGATCATCTGGAGAGGCGATGTTCATCCATTTCACGTCAGATGCAAGTGTTACTGGAGCTGGGTTTAATGCCTCGTATCAGAAAAGTAAGATTTGTTTTTCTTCTCCCCCAGATAAATGTCTGCCATGCTGCTAACAATGGGGTAAGGAGAGAAAAGACTTTGGCATTTTTAACAGCCATCTACAGTCTATCTGATTAATCACATAGACCAACTATTCACATCTCATGAGTATGCGTGCTAAATGTCTGACTCTGCAAAGGTAAAATTTATTATTTTCCCAGCAACGTAATACGACAAAGCATGATTCAACCAGGCCGGACACTTTTCAGAAGTAGGAAAAGTGTATGTGTAAGTTTATAACGGCTGAGCTGAAGGGTGAAATAATGCCCAGCTAAGAGAGAGAAATGATTGACTCAAAGTACAGACACAAAACAGAGAGAGATGCAGAAAGCTGTGTAAGTTCCAGCAGGAATGTCAGCAATTTCATTGGCACTCCTCCCACATGCACCCAGGGATGGTAACAGATTCCTGAACGGGCTGAGGCTCCGAGGAAGGTGCTAGGGTTACAATAGGTAGCCAGGGGAATGTTTTTCTGGCTGGCAGCCTGAGTAGGTGACAGAAGTTTGGTCCATGGCTAGAAGCAATGTAATAAATAGTGCAACAATATGCTCATACCATGGGAGGTCCTTGGCATAGCTGCCTGCTTACTCATCTGTTAAGTCTCTGAGAACTCGGTCTCACTTGTCAGGATGTTTGGTGTGTGTCATCTTGCAAGCTACTAGCTTGTATTTGGGAAATTATTCATTGTGTGCATTGCTCTGTACCCCTCTACTCTGCGTACACTTGCTTCAACATTTGCTTTTACCCATTTACATCTTCCTTTTGGGAGACAAGGGGTTTTCTATAAATGAATATGGGAATAGTTGGTGCTAATAGTTTTTTCTTTGCTTCAACTCATTTTTCTCAGGTTGTGGAGGCTACTTACATACAGGCAGGGGTGTGATAACATCCCCCAACTACCCTCAAGACTATGCTCCTAATCTGAATTGTTCCTGGCATGTAGCGGTAACCTCTGGATTTATTATCGCCGTCCATTTTGAACAGCCTTTCCAGGTTAAGAGTGAGGATACTTCCTGCAGCCTTGGAGATTATGTAGAGGTGAGGTTATTGCCTAGGTCACCAAATCCTCAAAGCTATTAAAGCCACTGAATCTTGTAGATTTCACTGTCAGAAAGGCAGTCCAGATTGTCAGGCGGTGGGAATACCAAAGACAAATACCACAGATATTATTCCTCTCTTTTTTATATTGCTGTGCATTAAATAATCAGTAGGTTATTGTTCACACACACCCCCCCTGGCTGGGAGCTGTAAGATGGTATGTGTTCAGAGTTTACATTCCAGGGCTGTTTGCCTGAGTGACATTAGCGATTTCTCTTCTTCTAGCTGAAGAATGGGTTAGATAATGCTGCCCCACCTTTGGTGTCTGGAAGAGGGAATGGGCGGTTTTGTGGAAGCAGCCCCATCTCTACCATGTATACCACAGACAATCAGCTCTTTGTCCACTTCGTTTCTGACGGGAGGAATGAGGGTCAAGGATTCAAACTGAAATATGAGGCTAAAAGTCTAGGTAAGTCTAGGAAATAAAAAATTCTGCTGCTCAATAGATACAACTTGGAGCTTGTCTTCTTAAAGAGGATTCTTGTTACAAGTCTCAACCCTGGTAAAATCAGATGTCTGCAAGATTGTTCCGTTTCCTTCTAAAGAAAGATAACTCTAGATGGCCTGGGGATATTGAAGTTAAGAAACCCAAAAACTTGTGGGAAACCCTTTAGCAGGGAAGTAGCGGCTATAGCTAGGAAGAGATGTTCAAAATTCATACAGAAAAGAAAAACAAAACAAAACGCATACCTGGCAGCAAGAACATGATTTTGAACATACAGTGCGCAGTGCAAATGCTAAATGATGCCAGGAATGATTTAGGCTACTGCATCTAGAAAGGTGGCAACAGTTCTCGCAAATTTTACTCTCCGCTGAGAAAATAACATTCCTTGCCAGAGCTAACATTTTTGAAAGAATGGTGAAAAAGATGGAGACTCAGATTCTAGCAGTAAATCAGAGTCTGTGTGTGCAGTTATTCCGCTGCACTCATGACGCATGCTGCTTGGGACACTAGGAGATGTGGCCTCAGTTGTGTTTAGCAGGACCTGGCGATCTACTCAAATTCTTAAGTGTTTGTTTTCTGCCAACTTTTCCCACAAAGAACCATTCTTAGCATTACTGTCAGGGATTCATGAAGGGAATAAGTGATCCTGTACAATAGTATTTCTACCACTTCGATTTATGAATCTTGACTAAAACCCTGTGTTAAACCAGTATTGGAGAACATAGTGGGGTGTTTTGGCAGAAAGGTTCTGGTCGAAATAAAGATATTTCTGTGGCATAAAGCGCCTGAACAAATCTTCATGTTTGCTCTGACTGGCATTCCTCACACATTTCATTATTGTCTCAGAGATTTCAGGTTTTGGAAAGCAGAAGTGTGGAATGATTCACAGAAGTATTGATGGGTTTGACTTGCAGGCTTTCTAGCTCTTGGGAACAAGGGAAAAAATATGTTTCTTGCTTGGTTTAGAAGCAATCCAAGGAAGAACTAATAGCAGTTGAATTTGGGGCCCTGAACATTCGAAAATGAAGAGGGCTATGTAAGTTGGAGCACAGGAATATAGTATTCTACTGTATTAAAATGTTTTCCTATAGTAAGCAGTCAAATGCATTTGGTTTTGATATAACTACATGACACCAGGAAGAAACTGTGCTGGAATATAGAGATAACTCATGTACTTGATGCCTCGCAGGTTTCCTTAACATGTGCTTTTTATTGGTGATCTTTTCTTTCCCAGCTTGTGGAGGGAATATTTATATCAATGATTTCAACCCCAGTGGATATACATCTTCCCCCAACTATCCAAGCAATTATCCTCCACATGCTGACTGTGTCTGGACCATAACTGCTCCTAATGGACATGCAGTAGAGCTGCAGTTTGAAGATCAGTTTTACATTGAACCTTCACCAAAGTACACATCCACATTATTTTACCTATGTTTCTTCAGAGACTCCATTCTTTCTCTTTTACTTTCTCTAATTCCCCCGGGAGTGCACTTCCAGATTACAATCAAAAGCGGTTAGGAAATTATTGAGAGAGATCACTGAATCTACCAGGCCACTGGCATACATTCTTAGGACTTTGCTGATACTTTGGATCTCTCTGTGCCCACCTAAGTAAGACCCCATGTTTGGATTTTAATTCCCTTCACGTGTCTTATATCCGTTCCTTAATTCAATAGTCATCAATGAGATTTAATAGGGTGTATCTGCTGAATCTGAATGCTGCCAAAATCAGTAGTTTAATGATGGTCACAACTACTTTAACAGTGCTGTCCATACCCCTCCCCAGGACTCGCTTCTGTCAGATCTGATCTGATCATAGACTGGGCTTGGAATCAATCTTTCTCCATGTTTCTAATGCTTCTTTTGATTAAAATATTACATAACTATCATGGATTATGAACTTGTTGATTCTGTCCTAGTCACACTGAATGGAAACTGATCTAAATCATTACAGCTTCCTGGCTTTGTGCACATACTGAAATGGTTTCAAACCATTACCACCATACATTGAACTGAAAAATCTCTCCTCTTCTAGCTGCAGTTCCAGTTACCTAGAGCTACGTAATGGTGCTGACTCCACTGCCCCCATCATTGCCAAACTCTGTGGAGATTTGATGCCAGGCTTACAGAGATCCTCAGGAGCTGTAATGTACCTGAGGTTCAGGTCTGACAACAGTGCCACGCACATGGGATTCACTGCCAAATACTCCATTGGTAATGCTTGCATTTATCAATTTCTGATTTTAGAGGAGATTTTGGTCTGAAGTGTCAGGCTCTTGTAATAGGACTTAAATCATGCCTGTAAGGTAGACTGACAGATACATGTCTTTTTCAGTTAGTGTTAGAGCTAAGGCATCAGAATCATCATATGGGTTAATGTCAGCATGTTGTGCACCTAGGAAGAGGTGAAATTAGAGAAACAGAAATAGGAAAGTGCTCATTGGTCTGCAGCAGCGGAAACAACAAATGAATAACCTCTTGTCAATGGCAATTATCAAAGGGGCAGTAGGAAAAAAAGCCAACATGGATAAAGTAACGTAACATGATTTGATTTTCAGCATGTAAACTTAAAGTCACTTTCATGAGCAGGATCCTGAAGGGCAATGTGGAGATCAGCTGAGAGCTGGTAGGAGAATTACAAGTTAGGAGCTTCTCTGTGTAAATGTAAATAACAATGCTTCTAGACAAATGGGGCAACACAACAATGGGCTGAAAGAGAAATGAACAGTGAGAACCATTATTTGCCAGCTGGGAAAGGAAATAACTTTCTGGGAAAGGAAAGTTATTTGTTCTCAAACTGAAAAAAAAGCCCCAAAACCAAATCAGGATTAGAAAACACTAGCAAAGCTTTAACATTAAATGAAATTGTCTTTGATCGGGTTCAGAAATTTGCTACTTTTTTATTTTGATAACGTTAATAATCTTCAAAGAATAGCAGCTGTTGTGTTCGTATCACTCATACAGGAAAGTCTAGGACTTAATTTCTCAAAGGCAAAGTAGTGGACTGTATTGCTTTACAAAGTTTTTTGCTGATTGTGTTAGATCTCAAGCACTTAAGCCAAAAGAGTGTACTGTTGTGTTTCAGAATGTGAAAACTGAAGCAACTTGCATGAAACAGTGTTAGTATACAAAGCCACAGCCAGAGTTTATATTTATCCGTAACAGTTTACTGTATGTCAGCTATATGCCAGTCATCCTGGAACAAATCATGAGTCACTCAGAAGAGCAGACAGCATGAACACAACTGTTATTGCCACACAAAGATTGTAACTAGTAGACACAGAATGCACTGTAAAATTCATTACATTGCACCTGGGAGTATTATTTGCTGTAAGCCTTTGTGTTGTGAATTTATGTTTGCAGGTACCACGGAGAAATGAGTTTTCTGAGAGAAAATTCAAAATAAATAGTTGCTTCCTGAATCGTGCAGTGATCACTTACCAAGCACCGCAAACAGTGGAATGTGAACAGGAAGGGGCTACAGGAAAGAGGCATCTGAACCATAGCTGGAGACTCAAACCAGCAGTCAACTTTTGTCAGTCATAAAAGATTTAGATCCACATTTAGCAAACTAAATTTCTTTGTAATTATCTGATACATCTTTCCAAGATTTTCTGGTAAACATGAATGTGGGTAGAGATTAGATATAGACCTTGAAATCTGTAAGTTTTCAAATTAATAATAGATATGACAGAGAGAAAGGGATGCTTCCAAAGGTAAAGGCTGTGTGGGGGGAAAAAAGATCTGAGCTAGGACTGGTTGAATTAGAGGAAGAATGTAGAGTACTTTTAACTGGAAGACAATTCCTGGTTTATTACTGCAGGTAGAGAATTAGTCCATTTTGCCTTAGCTTTAAGTCTTGCTTAGGAGAAAAATAATCCCTCTGAGGTCCTTCAGTCAGCCAAACAATGTGCTTCCTTTTGCAGCTCCCTGTGGTGGGACAGTGATAGGACAAACTGGCATCATTGAAAGCATGGGGTATCCTGAGCTTCATTATCAAGACAACCTGCTGTGTGAATGGTTTCTGCAGGGTCTCAGGGGCCACTATCTTACCATCAGACTAGAAGACCTAGATATTCAACACTCTTCCAACTGCACAAATGACTTTGTGGAGATCCGAGAATACAATGCTTCTGGTGAGAGAATTATTTCAGTGTTTGTCGTTCCTTTCCGAGTACTACTGCAAAACCTCACCAGAGGTTCCTGAAAACATTTCCCTTTGAGTACAAAGTAAGCCTTTTCAATGCACAGTATTTGCTTCCGACTGCCTTGCTTGCTGAAGAAAAGTGAGGCAAACAAACCCATTCTGTTTCCCAGCAATAACTTTATTTTACTCCTGCCTGTCTGGTTTAATAGAAAAGTGAGCCCTCTATATAAATATATTAATATAAAATCATCTTTCTGTATGTGATTTTTGCAGGAAATTTGTTGGGCAGGTACTGTGGTGATACTCTTCCTGATGCTGTGGACACCTCTGATACTTTTGCTTATATCAAGTTTGTCACTGATGGATCGGTCAATGCAAGAGGATTCAGACTGCGCTTTGATTCCAGTACCGAAGGTTGGATTTGTAAGGTTGCAAGTGACGTTCAGGAAGCAACATACACCATAATTGCACTAATATGGCATATATTGTAGATCACTTTTTTTTGGAGTGGTATTTGCCCTTAAATTTAAACTCTGGGTTATGTATGGAGCTCTCTGATCACTACTTAGCTGAGCTAAAATGCTGAGAAGCAAGCAGCCTCCCACTGTAATTGATGTTGCTGTCACTGGTAGGTCTCACACAAAACAGCACACTCTTCCACACTTTTTCTCTCGAGCAGTCAGCCCAGAGCTGTCCTAGCCATACCCTCCCCACATCCTTCTTGATGAGGAGGAAGGTAGAGAAATACTGTGGTTTTCCTTTATGATATTCTGTCCCTTTGAGGTGAGTCGTGTTCTTAAATCCCCCTAAAAATAAGGTTTAACCAATAGATTTTAAGCAGAATCACAGAACTGCAGAGCCCCAGAGGTTGGAAGGGACCTCTGGAGATGAGGTAGTCCAACCCCCTGCTCAAGCAGGGACAGACAGAGGAAGTGTCCCAGAACTGTGGCAAGTTGGATTTTGAATGTCTCCATGAACAGAGAGTCAAACCTCTCTGAACAACCTATTTCAGTGTTCAACAGCCCTCACAGTGACAAGTGTTTTCATATGTTCAGATGGAATTTCATGTGTTTTAATTTGGGCCTATTGCTCTTGCCCTGAGCACAATACCTTCAAAGAGCTGCTCTGATCAGGACGAAGGGCGTAGAATAATTCCTGTTTCACACTTCTCTTTCACATTCTTTAATGTCCCATGCAATGCTTGTCCTGCCACAATATGGCTACTTTTAAAGAAATTCGTTGCAGTGGTGGTCTTGAAAAATCTCCTGCCAGCCCCTCTTCACTCCTTACAGCTCATTTAAAAGCTCAGCTGAAGCTTCCTCATTCTTGGTGTTTGCTTCTGCAATGAAGTAACAGAGCAGGGAAACAAGGGCCAAAAGAATGTTATTCCGTTCCCAGGACCCTGTTACGCAACCACAGAAGAGAAACTGTATTAGCAAAACATTAATGCAGGTGGATACAAAGATCAGACTATTTTGCGGGAGTCTGTAAGGCTAAAAGACTAAATTTCCCACTGTATTCCATTAAACTACATCTTCTTTTTAACAGGAAACCAAATGTGGGCTGGTAAAATTATACCATTAGTCTCAGAAAAAGAAAAATGCACTCTATTCCTGAGGCATTCAGTGCTCTTTTCTTAGAGCAATAATTTGCTATTCATACAAAAGTAGGGAAAAAACCACACAAACAAACGAACAAGCAAAAAAAAACAACAAACCAAACAAAAAAACCCACCCAAAAAACCCCCAACAAAACAAAACCAAAACCAAACCTAAAAAACCACATGCAACTACACTGAAAAAGTGTTGCTTAAAATCCTTGAAAGCTTTTTCCTTTTTCTCTACTTCTATTAACTGGCAGAGGAAAAACACATCTTTCATCATTACCCAGTCTAAGACCCTGCTCATTCTGTGCAGCTCTGCCTAGTCATCTGAAGGGCAGAAATTCTCATTCGTGACTCAGTGAGAGGTTTGTAGCACTTGACATCAAGGCTTGCGGGTCACTCTGGCTTCTGAAGCCTGGCATGAGCCCCTCGGAGAAGAGAGCATTAATAATCAGACTAACAGGAGCTTCTATGGTCAGTTTCTGGGTGAATGATAAAAACTGGCAGGAACTTAGTTGTTCAGGCAAACATGGACAGGATAGGCACATCAAACCAACCTCTCAGCATCTCTTTTTCTTGCATCATTAACGTATTGGTGGTTGTTTGTTATAACTCTGTAAGCGATGCTTCACTCTAAGTGTCCCAATATTTGGGTATTTCAGAATGTGGTGGGGATTTTACCGCCCCTGTTGGAACATTTACTTCACCCAACTATCCCAACCTGTACCCACATAATCGAGTGTGCGAATGGAGGATCACAGTGGGAGAAGGCCGACGTGTAACTCTAACCTTTAATGACATGAAAACTGAAGAACACTGGAGATGCTCATCAGATTATGTGGCTGTGAGTATCAGGGCAGTGAAGGCAGAAAATGGTCTTCCTAATCCCTTTATGGAACCTTCATGAATGTAATAGAGCTGAAATGTCATTTATAGGTCTATGTGTGGTTTTAAGACATTATTATTTAATCTGGGGAAAACAGGTGGAAAATTCAACCTCTTTATCACCCCTTATTTCCAAAAAGATAGATTAGGATTACTTTATCATGGTTATTTTAGATTTTTGGTTATTTAGTGAAAAAAAAGTTATCAAAGCTGGCACACAGAACTGGACCTGGTCAAATGTGCAAAAGGCTCAAAAACACAATTCCTCTGTGAAACTGAGGAATGGGAGATGCAGTTAGGTTTCCCATTTGTTCAGATTAGTAGTGCAAACATGGAAATTAGCTTTAGTATGATCAGAAGCTAGGCCGTGTACATGTATGACAGGGTGAAGTAGCCCTCCCTTGAGATTCATAGATGCTGTTTGCCTTGTTTTCCTTCACAGATGCTGTAGACAGACCATGCAGAGCTGGCTTTTCATTGATTAATGAAGTAATGATCTCTTAAAGGAAGATCTATCTTGCCAGCTTTTGTGTCTTCAGCACTAATATATTCCAAATCTCAGCAGGGAACGTCATTTCTGCCTACCTCGCGCTGCTGAGATCATAGTAGAAAGAAGGAAATTAACTCCTAGGCTAAAAGCTGTATGAAAGAAACTGAGAAAAATACCTCTGGACCATCAAAAAGTGAAATGCTTGAATTAATAAAAAATGCCCACCAGCACTCAATATATAGGAAGAGTTTTTTTATAAAGTTGATGTTGGCTTTAACAAGAATACAAAGATGATTGATTGAATGAATATGATCAGTAGCTGGCATTACTAAATGATGGAAGATATAAATATTAAGCTAAAATACAGTATTTTTTTCCAATAAATCTGTTTATTTTTCTTTCTTTTTCTTTTTTTTTTTTTATCCCCAAGAAAAGAGAAGGAGAGAGGGAGTATGTTTGGGTTTCACCAAAATAAGCAATGTACCTTTGAAGTTTTACTTCAGACCCTCATCCACTCAAGGTTTATTCCCAGATTTTGAGCTGATTTGAGAACTAGCCTACTGTGAGAGATGTCAGTGAACCCTGTATTAAAGATGTGAAACACTGTTAATTGATACAAGAGATGCTTGTAAGACCTGTATTTTGGTCTCAAAAGAGTTTATTTTGACCCAACAGGTTTACAATGGCCTCAGACAGAACTCTCCCCGGCTGGCCAAGTTATGCGGAGAAGTAAATCCAGGCACTGAGGTGAAATCCTCTGGAAACACAATGAAAGTAATTTTGGTGACAGATATGTCCCATGCAACCAGAGGCTTCAGCGTGTCATACACATCTAGTGAAGATGCAGGTAGTGTATGTTTTCAAATTAAGTAACTGATCTTTGGTGATTCATTTTGTAGCTAAAGTGCTGGTACATGTCAAAAAATAACCTAAACAGATAAAAAAATCTCTGATACCTTTTTTCCTCTCTTACATTACTACTGATTTATTGTCTTGTACTTAGTCTTGAGTAATAAAGTGGCCTTATTCCATTAAAGGATCCTAAAAAGCATACTGCCGTAGACAATTGAATAATTCAAGTGCTTCCATATTACTCAGGAGGGTAATTAACTTACTGTAGCTTGTGAAAGACTGCAGCTAACCTACTTCTGCAAGCTCAGCCTCCAGAGAGGAGGCAGCTGGCAGAGCCTTACTACTAAAGCCTTTTAACTTGATTTTCCAATTCTTCCCCAAGCATCCTAATGTAGAACGAGTTTTCCAACTCCCCCAGGAGCATCCTATTATAGCATAAGTGCACTGTGCTTGAGGGTATGTTCCAGAAGAATCTTCTCTTGAGTCTAGAATTTAGGTAATGGGTAGGAACAATACTGAACTGGAGCTGTAGTGGGATTGTATCAGAATGTTAAATATACTCCTTGTATTGATGGTGCTGCTGAAATACTTTATTTGGTACCATATATAATTGTTCTTTGATTTACAAGTCTTTAAAGACTTGTCAATAAATTCCAGGACACGGGGCAAGAATTCTCTTGTACACGTCAATAAATTATAGAAGAAAAACAAAAGGAAGAAAATGGAAGAACTTTTGATCCAATCAGCACATTCACTTGCTGACATGAGCAAGCCTCTGAGTAAAGAGGAGCAAGATTTCTCCTCCTACAAGAATTATCATAGTTTTAAATAAATTCTATTTTGTTTCTGCAGTTTGTGGTGGAACCCTGATGGGATATGCAGGTGGGAATTTCTCTTCTCCTGGTTATGACGGTGTCAAAAATTACACAAGTAAACTGAACTGTGAATGGACCATTGAAAACACTTTCCACTATAATTCATCCATATATGTGTATTTTGAGGATTTTCACTTGGAACATCACCAGGACTGCCAGTACGACTACCTGGAGTTACGAATAGGTTTGTACATTTAGCAGGAGAATGGATAAAGCCCGTCAAGATTCTGCATGTGCAACTCTGTGCCAAATCTTGTTCATATATGTTTGTAGAGAGTGACTGTTGTAGGATCTGTTCACCTGAGAGAGTGTTCACATGTATTCGTTCCATGTTGCCTCCTAGATCAGGAGTGGGATTTCAGTACTAGATGCATGGAATTGGTCACCCTTTCTTTCAGGGGCGAAAATGGAAAACTGGATAGGTATCTTGGGGCAATAAATTATTTTTGTGGTTGCAGTACACACCTGATTCTCTCTTTACAAGGGACAAAGTGAATTTCACTTCATCTCCATTGCAAGATGGCAGTCAGAAACTGGAGTCATCAAATAATTTATTTGGTCCACAGCCCATTCTCTCCCTGCTCCTGAAATATCTCCAGGGACATCAGGAGTGGAGTACAGAATGCTTTAACTATTCATAGACTCTGGGCTGCATACTCACTTCATACCCCATTTTTGTACTCTAAAAGATGATTCTTCAAAAGCAGATCTGTATTTCCCATAAGACTGCATCACAAAATACCGACTACAGCACTTAAAAGGAAAACAATCACAGGATTAATGCACCAGTAATATCTCTGCATGTTTGAACATCTTTAGCTATCCGCAGGAACAAGCAGCTGGAAATGTCAGATGAAAGTCACTCAGCTAATGCCAAGTGCAGTATGAAAGCTCCAGCTGTTGTCTTTGCTGAGTGGCTGTATCTGTGAGTCCCAGAGAGAGCAAGTTCTAATTTGCCAGGAAATTGTTTCTGAAAGGTGGTGGGGGGAGTTGAGAGCAGGAATCTGTTACATCCTTCTTTGCATTCATTGAATGAGAGCTCTTGGTTGTATAGCATTGGTTTGTCCTGTGCAGAGCCAAATCATGCATGGCTGCATAACCTATCAGTTCCCTGCCACGTAAGTGCTGGAACTGGGAAATGATAGAAAGATAACGCAGATAAAGATTACTAAAATATATTTGGTCTATTACTCTTCAGTTCTCACTGCTCTCACTTTATTGTGAACCTCAGGCCTCCAGGCAATACAGTCAAAAGAAAGCGATAAAAAAATAGTTGTCTTTTCATCTACACAGTTTTGTTATCTAAAGAGTAATGTTAATTTTGGCCATAATAACAGATCTTCAGTTTCACAATCAGTCTCATGTCAAAGGCAAAATGCTCTAATTCATATGTGTATGCTGGCAAGTAACATTTCATGAGCACTGAGATGCAAACAGTGCATAATATCACTAAACTCAGGCAGATGCTGTTTAAGTCTCTCATTAAAACAGATGTGAATTTGGAGAATGATCCAATTCAATGGTAAGTTACCTAGGAGACCCCAAAGGAAACTGAGATGTGTAAAATTCTTTTGAGTTACCCATGCAGCACACTTCATGGTACTGAATAATAAAAAAAAAAAAAAGCAGAATTGTGTTTATTCACTGAGAAATATTTAATCTGGATAGATAAATATTTCAAATTCCTTAGGGTAAGGATTTATTCAATTATCAGGCATATGCATGTAGTCTGTAAATGATAGTACAGCTGAGCATATTGCTGCAGTGAAATGTGCTTCTAACTTTTGACTTCTGTGGGAGCCTCTTGATTCTGCGTTTCAGACCCTTCTGTTCAGTTTGAACCCAATCTTACAGCACAATCTCACTGTTTGCATTTTCTGTTTATCAGCAGCCTCTATCTCTGGCCATCTGGCCATTCATGAAAGAAGTGATTGGTGTCACTTTTCACACAGTAGAGACTGAGTGACCTGGGTCACATCTGACCCATAGTCAATCACCTCACAAGAAGTGCATAAAAGAAGAGTTCACATTCTAATGCTCAAAGTAGTTATTACTATTCCAAACCATAATTTACCATGAACGTCTTCTGCTTGTACAGCTCACTACCAATTTTAGTGCATGTTAACAAGACAGGTTTTAGCATTTCTCTGGGTAATTTACATTAATAGAATTTTATTATGTGTCACCATTTATCTCTGTGCTTCAAGTCATTGAAGTGGCTGTGCCACTGTATATGATGGAAAGATTACAGCACTCTACCTATACCCATAACAAATAATCTGTTATTAGGTGTGATATGTGCTTTTCTCTGTACTTCTCTTGTCAAACCAAAATGAAATGCATGCTTTCCCTGTCTATTCCTTTGAGTTATTGTAGCTCCTTTAGGATTAAAAAAGAGTACTTTTATTTTCTTTCTTTACACAGGGGATGCTGATGGAGAGCTAATAGCCAGACTTTGTGGTCAGGCTGCACCATCTGTGCCACTAGTCATAGCTGCCCCCCAGATCTGGGTACACTTTATAAGCGATGAAAACACAGAAGATAAAGGATTCTTGGCCCATTACACATTTGAAGGTAAATAGCTTGATAGGCTGTGGCCTTTGCTGACTGAGGCACTTCTGGGGAATGTTGCCATTCATACAGTGATACTGAGAATACACACCATGGGCTCAACTCTCAGAGAGTTCCTCAAAAGTTACACGGTGTCTGCCCCTATTTATATCCATCTAAAGTAAACATATGTTAGCAACTGAACTTAAGGATTTATTTTCTGCATTACTGTTCCCATTCCCTGAACTGAGTCTGAGTTTTTTGCAATGCATTGCAGCACTCAGAACAGCTGCTTGCTCCTGGGAATAAGGATGTAACAGGTAACACCAGCCAAGTCTGACTTACTTCAGATAGGCCTCCAGAGTGCTAGCATGGCTGAAATGCATTCTGCTGCTTGAACCTTTGCACTCATTTTGAAATCCATTTAAAGCTGCAACAGCGCAAATTACACCACATTGCCATTTACAGCAGCAACTATGCTTCCTGTCACAGCTGAATTTAGCCTTGGTGCTTATCTTGACACATCAGCAAGTTTTTGACTTGATTGTGTTGGTGCAAGCGTGGCACTAGTTTGCTTAGGAGTCTTGAGATAAATGGGAGATAAGGTGGAAGAGGCAGTTGTGTCAGCTGGCAAAGGTTTTGCAGATCTATATTAAGTATCAGTAAATACAAAGTTTCAAGGTCATTGGATCTGTTTACTCACTATTCAATGACAGAGATTTTAAAACTTGGATTTTCCCAGATAAATTGTTCAGCCTTGCCTATATCAGTCCAACTTAAAGATATTTTAGTAGTATTACAAGCTGAATAATCTTCCGCTTATTTGATTACAGTGTTCAGTTCCTGAAGTTCCTGTAGTGTTTCAGTACTGAAATGTTACTTTTTTATTTCAGCCTGCGGCGGTATACAGTCAGGTGAAAGTGGAGTTATCTCAAGCCCTAACTACCCAGAGCCTTACAGCAATCTGAACCGCTGCTCCTGGTTGTTGGAAGCCTCTGAAGGTGAAACCATCACTGTGAGTAACACAGCGTCACGGTTGGGTGTACAGCTGCCAGTGTAACAAGCACTCTCTGAGTCTTCACAAACATGTTTGAGACAATTTGGAAAATCAGAAATGTGGAGCAATTAAATATCTCCCCGTTGGCCTTACCTAAGAAAGAGGGGAAAACAAAGATAATACAACCGAACTAAATTGTGCTTTTTGGACAGGGGGAAGGATCCTGATCTAACTTGACCTCAAAACATAGCACCAACTTTCCCCTTAAACAATTGCTTTCTATGTTTAGGAAACTAAAATAGCGCATGCTATTAGATATGCATGGATAGCCTCACTATCATGTGAAGCTAACATGAAGCTGAAACCTTTTCATCTCTGCAGAAAAGTTACTGGCCACTAGAAAGTTATTTTCATGCCTTAGTGGCTCGTCTGGAAGATCATATGATTGCGGGTACAAATTAAATCAATGAGGCGCTCCTCTTATTTCCCAATAACTATTAACAGGCTGCCTGAGGTGGTCTTTTCTTGAACCGAACTGTTGAGAGACCAATTTGTGCTTAAATAGGTCCATTGCTTTACTGACCAAGCAGTACTAAATTTCACTCAATTAATTACTTGGCTGATCCTTTGGAGAACAGGTCCAATCAGTGATATTCGTGGTTCAGGTCAGAAAAATATCTGAAAAGCAGTTCTGTAAAAATTGCAGATTTTCATATGCAATGTCTTTCACTAATTTCCTTATCATGTTTTCTTTATTTACAATGACAAAGGTATTGCTTAGAAATGCAAACTTAGAGTCCTAATTTTTCTGCATGATATTCTGACCATTGCTTAGGTACTTATTTCAGAGAATACAGTATTATTTTAGTAGAACATGAAATGTCTGTTTAAGGCACAAATTTGTTTAAAGCCGAACTAATTTTAATCAGAATCAGATCTAAGTAGATTTCTGGTTTAAAAGGACTGAATAGCAGCCCCTCAGTGAAGGCAAACAACTCTTTTCCAGTATAAACTGGCTGTTCCAGTTGCTGGTGAAGTTCCAAACTTCAACCATTTCAGCTAAATTTGTATTTGGTTTTTGCCTCAGGCGGAGTTCTTTTGGAAATGAATGCGCACAGGAAGAAGTACTGTGTATTTGCTAAACTTTTCCACAAAGATCCCAGTGCTGGAACTGGTAGAAAAATACCTTATTGCAAGAAGTCCAGGCAGTCATTAGTGTACATCAATATTCCAACATCAACAAATCCAGGAGGCTACTGGATCAGCAATCTAATCCTTTTAACAGGAAATACCACCCATGTGCATATTACTCCAAGGACAAGCAGCATCAGTGTTAGAAGGGAGATAGGGGTAAGAAGCTGCCTGCACACCCCAGCCTATTTATGTGATGCATCAAGGCCCGTAGGAAGCTAAATATGCAACTGTTTCTCTCAGATTTAATTGAAACTACCATTATTTTTAGCAACTGTTGGAATATTCTGATTCAAAATAATAGGAAGAAAAAAATCCAAGGCTTTCTGCTTACATAGCTACTCATGCTTGAATCTGCAACTTCAGATTTCATTACCAGAAGCCTGGAGAGCAGGAAAGTGGCTCGACATCTGTGCATATTCCAGGCTGTTTTGAAGCACATACTTAGCTTCAAACATATGGTGAGGTCTCAATAACGCCAGTTTTGAACCTGTGCATTTCTTTTTCATTTCTGGTTTCATGCTAAGTAGCTACAGTTGCTTACAGTGGCAAGACACCAAGCAATACTTGCAGGAAAGCATCAAGGTGAAGTAAGGGTCAGATTTCTGAGCATACCCAGAAGTCGTTGTGCTAGGATGGTACAAGACCTGGCCTGGAATTGTTTTAACCCCCTCACTGGTGTGGTTAGTGTTAGCTCCTGAATGTTGCTTTTGTTGTTGCAGCTCACTTTTACAGCCTTCCACATTGAAAATCATTCGCTTTGTAAGTGGGACTCTGTTACTATCCTGAATGGTGGATCTCCCGGGTCTCCTGTCATAGGAAAATATTGTGGAAACTCATCTCCTGGGACTATTCGGTCTGGTTCCAGCAAGCTAGTTGTCATTTTTAACTCTGATCACTCAATTCAAGGAGGTGGCTTTTATGCAACATGGACAGCAGAATCTCTAGGTAAGAAAAAAATACTGATTTTGTCAAGTCTAACTTCACAGTACATCATGAATATATAACACTAGAAGGCTGCTCTAAGGTCTCCCCAGAGCCTTCTCTTCTCCAGGCTGAACAATATCAACTCTCTCAGCCTGTCTTCATTGAGAGGTGCTCCAGCATCCTCATCGTCTGGACTTGCTTCAACAGGTCCACATCCCTCTTGTCTTGGGGGCCCCAGAGCTGAACACAGTACTGCAAGTGAGGTCTCACGAGACCAGAGTAGAGAATCACCTCCCTCGACCTGCTAGCCACACTGATGGTGATGCAGCCCAGCACATGTTTGGCTTTCTGGGCTGCAAGCGCACATGCTGGAGCCTGTTGAGCTTCTTGTCAAGTCTTTCTCCTCAGGGCTCTCTCAGTGAAATAGTATTCCTCCTTTTTAATTAAGTTTGTGTTAAAGAACAAAAGAAATACATGCCCATATCTTCCAGCATTCCCGAGAGAAGCCAGCACTAAAAAAGTCAAGTATTAAACCAGTGTTGTCTGATTTCACACAATGAAATCAAATTTGGACTGATTTTGTACTCTTTGAGCCTCCCACTGGCTGTTTCTTGATGCCTGTAAATTCATACCATACCCATTATCCTTCCAGCAGGGGTATCTATTGTCAGTGACTGTGAGACATTTCATTTCTTGAATAATAGTTGTTTCACAGATTGATTTGGTTTAAACACTTACAACTACAAAGAGGTCAGTTTTAAAACAGAGAGGCAGACAGAGAGACAACTTCTCGAAGAGCACATGTGACAACAGCCTGAAACTATTCCACTTTAGCGAAGATGTTGGTACACTTTTGAAGGCAGTACACATGCAGGATTGAATTGGTACATTTTGAAAAGCTACCTTCCTCTATTGGAATTACCATCTCTCTGGATTAAAGGAACTCAACAAACAAAAAAAGAAAGGAAAAGGTAGCTTGCTTATTGTCATTCAGGAGATGACTAAAGGCAAGTGTAGATGTATTGGCTGGTGGCAGGACGAAATTTCCTCCTATCTCAGTAAGGAGCTGGCAATGTGTTCCCTACTGTCACCTCCACCTGCAAACCTGGATGATGTTGATCATGTTTCCCTCAGTCAATGATCAAGCAGTATTCTCACAGCCAGCTGATGGAGTGTCTTTCTTAAATGTATCAGTAGTCTGTGGTTGCATGAATACACACTGTCACTTAAGCAGGTTTTGGCACTGTCCCCTCTTGTCACTGAGATTTCATGTACAAGCAGGGCCACTCGTCAGTGACTGCAATAGACATTAGCATACACATGCAGTGTACATAGTCATCATTCTCTCTGTGAAAAGGAAATTCCTTTCTTTGTATACCTGGCTTCCTTTCCTCAGCTTTCTTCTCGTTTGTCCACTGAGAATCTCTGGATTTACATTCTGTATGTGTGACCAAAACTTGGCCTTATACCTTTCTAAACACAATTGGCATCTCTAACATAGAAGAATGAAAAATAATCTTTCTTTTAAAGCTAAGATCTTTTTTTTAGTTGAGGCAAAAAAAAAAAAAAGTGTGTTAGAAACCTTTTTGTGCTCTTTATTCATCCTTTCACTACATCATCTCTGAAATAACAATGGGTTGCTAGTACTCTATGCATAGACCTAGTAAATTATTCTTGGCATGATTTTTGCACGTATGCTTCAAATTAACTAAACATATCATGTATAAGAACATGAGGTGCCACAGAGCTGTAACCAGCTATTGCCCCCTCATAAATGAATCTGTTAACAATTTTTAAAGGCATGTTTTTAAGGCTTCTCCATTATTCCATTAAAATCCACAGGGCTGCCTGGGCTGGAGGAGAAGTCACCATTTCCCCATGGTAAACGGATGTAGCTTGAGTAGATTCACATATGGAACCGCAATATTTGCATGTTGCAGAGTGAGAATAAAAATAATTCAGCAGTAGATGGAGGGTTTTTTTATTTCCCTAGGGTGCATTTTTGAAGTGCTTTCAGTCATGATGTGCATGCTGTGGGGTGTGGGAAGGAACCTGCAGTCTTGGGAGAAGCTCCTTCATTAATGTATTTCTGACCCTTACTCTCTCTCTTTCTAAGCAATGCTCACTTCTAACTCTCAGGAGTATATAGATGGACCGAAAGAAAAAGGGTATGAACTGGCAAGGAGAAGGAAAATTAATTAAAAGAGGGCAAATGCAGTTTGATTGGGTGTTGGGGCTTTCCCCTTTCACTCCTGCAGCCGCAGATGCAAGCAGTCATTCCAAGCTCATGCCAACAGGAAATATTTGAACATTTCTCCCACCTATTGCTATTTGTCCAGGATGTGGTGGAATCATTCATTCAGATAATGGTATGATCAAGTCTCCTCACTGGCCTCAAAACTTTCCCATGAACACCAGATGCACATGGACCATCATTACACATGAAAGCAAACACTTGGAGGTGAACTTCCACAATAACTTCCAGATTCCGGACAGCAATGGGAGCTGCCAGAGCAGTTATGTGAAGGTAAAATGATCTTGGCATTAGATCAGCAGAGCAGTGCTTTAAGGAGTCATAATTCCAGGATCCTGCTTTGAGATTATCATGGAGGATTACCGAGGCACAAAACATAAACTGAAGTCATTGTACAAATACCATCAATTTTCTGTTTGCCTTGAGAACTGGCTTGTATATACTTTAAATTTCTATCAGTTCTTGAAGTTCCACCTCCCGCAGTGTCTCATCACCCTACATACTACTCCAAAAATGAAAAATCTGAAAAAATTACGTATGACTTCAGGAACAAGAAATAATAAGAAAATATAGTGTAAAGAAAAGACCCTTCAGTTATTCTAAGTGAGTAAAAAAAAACCAGGAATTTCACTCTACAGTTCTACAAAACTTCTTTATAAGTGTACAAACTGTCCAAGTTGCACTAATCCTCTTTTTTTTTAGTTCAAAAAAACAATGATAGCATTCTTATCTTTCATAGGTTGTCAAGAGGCACTTGTTTTCAAAGCAATACAATGGAATGGACATGCTTTGAATTTTTCAATGTCATTTTTTTCTCAGGCATTTGGCATATGTTCAGTGATTTTGTGCTCGTTTTCTCCACAGCACTACAACTCCCACTTGAAATAAAGGGCAAACATAATTTGACAACATGTAGGAAGACTTGAGCAGCTGTATGTCTAATCTGTACCTACTAACTGACAAACCACAGTTACACTAATTTTTTAAGGCTGTTGAAAAGAATACTGTTTAATTTGCTTTTTCATAGCCTGCTCCACTGATTAATTGATGTTACAATAATTAATGTAACAATTTGATATTACCTTTGATTAACGTAACAATAATGATATGACAATTAATATGTTACAATAAACTTCTCTAATATGAAAGTCTTAATGCCACCCAATAAAGGTGCTTTAATTTCAAATTTCTAAACTGTCCTAAATGACATGGTTAAACTATGTCAACCGGAGATATTCTCCATGGAGAAAATTCTGAAAATATTGGTAATGTCCACCTCCATTTCTGAATGCCCAATCTGAGCTGTAGGAAGGTGTCTGGATATGAAAAAGTGTGGAAATTGTGTAAGTTTCTTCCACACATTCCAAGCTGAGCAGCCAAAAAAGAGGAATCCAAAGTCAGTAGTGACTTCGCAAAAAATTGGCCAGGCCAGTAGGCTCTTTATATTAATCCTTTGAGCATCCATTGCCTCAAACACCTGGCCTGATGAATGATGTGATTCATATGCCTACACTTACAAAATGACCCTTGGCTAACCCTTTCAGAATGTTTCTCAAGGCTATCACAATTTCAAGTGGTTGTTCTAGTTCCACTAGACTTCTTTCGAACACATTATTTTAGAAACCAAGTATTATTTTGTTTTAATACATATTTAATATACATTACCAGTAAAAAACTGTTCAAAAACATTGATGAAAAATGAATTTATTATTAGAGTAAATATTTTTTTCCTTTTTCTTTTAAAACAGACATTTTAAATGTTTGGCAATAAACGTCCTGATTCAGGAAATTATTTAAGCACTTAGAAACACCAAGCATTCATGCCTATGTTTCACTTTATATGCATTGAAAGCCAGTGCTTAAACTGTGAGCCTTCAGTATACATATAAGTAATTACCTGAAGAGGGATTCATTTCAATACCTACCTAAACTTGCATGTGCTTCTTGAATGCATGGTTTGATTGAACTTCAATGGACCATTGCTTCAGTTGAAGCAATACTGGGGAAAAAAAAAAATCACGTCTTTTTCTTTATTATGTATTTTTTGTGAATTATTTTGATAACCTTCTACATTATTTGATACTTGTAATTCAAGAACAACTAAATGCAATATAACAAAAACGGGAATAAGTTTTGATTAGCAAGACTAGATATTAAGGATCCAGATCTTCTAGTTTGAGCCTCTATATTACCCTAGCATGACAGCTTTGCTTTTTATTGACTTATGAATAATACAAGTAT
The DNA here is from genome assembly GCA_017639245.1 of Myiopsitta monachus. Taxonomy (NCBI): domain Eukaryota; kingdom Metazoa; phylum Chordata; class Aves; order Psittaciformes; family Psittacidae; genus Myiopsitta; species Myiopsitta monachus. The sequence goes on from CM029919.1 coordinate 29,554,387, forward strand.
TGCATTTAATAATTCATTGTATATATGGATGTTCATTCATAGCGTGTATGGAGATAAGTGAGCAGAGGCAAAATGGGGTAGATAATGATGTGCATAAAATGTTTTTCTCTGGTTCTCTGGAGGTGATCTACATTGACTCTTCTTTCAGCAGCGGTTCAAGCAAATGACCTCCAGATGACGTTCAGAGATCGCTGACAATTTGCTGTACACTGTGATTCACTTCTTGGAGAGCTCTCGTTTGTCTCCACTGACTGCAGAGTAAATGCAGAGTGACAAGCTCCAATTTAAATCTTTAAGATTCAGTATGAGATGAATCTATTGAAAGTCTATGGAAAGAACAATTGCATATGCAGTTCCTGGTGGGTTCCCACAAACTACATGGGCTTTGAAAGCACTAATCCATTTCCATCTGGGTTTGTCAGGTGTGGAGAGGAAATTCTGAAGAAAAAGCAGCTTTGTTAGCCACAGGATGTGGAAGTTCAGCTCCTGATCCTGTTGTTGCTCCAAACAATGTGATAACTACAGTATTTCAGTCTCAGGATGCTCCGGGGCCAGGTTTCTCTGCATCTTTCACAAGCAGTAAGTAATATTAAAGCCAGATGGCTGCTTTATTAGTCCATTCTGGATTAGTTTGATCTGTGTGTAGCAATTCAGACCTCGGTCCAACAAGGCATTGAAGCCTCTGCCCAGTTTCTGAAACCAAGTTTCCTTACTGAATGCAATGGAGCTACTGTGTGCTCCAGTGTTTGACTTGCCAAAGCCCCCCCATGCAGGTATAACTTTGCAGTTATTCGTAGCTACCTTTGCCTTTTCAGTGCACTGAAAAGAAATTAAAAGGCTTTACATTTTAAGAATTCACTTCCCTGTAGTTAAACTGCTTGGAAGCTAATGCTATAACCTTCTTAAAAAGGCAAAAGATCTGCTACTCCTTTAGATTTTTTTTTCTTCTTCTTTGCATCCTGAAACTGCGGTAATTTCTCCTGTGTATGGGGTAGCCCATGCACACCACAAAAACTGCTCTCGGGAGAAGAAATGACTCCTCACCACCTGCTCTGGCCTTTGTTTTGCTTTTCCTTGTAGTATTTGGTACATTTCATGTAGCCCAAATGGCTTTTTTGGGGTGGGCCTCTCCGATTCTTTAACCATTGCACGTGTTTTATGACAGTCAAACCCACCTGGAAGTTTAGGTGGTAGTGCTCAATTGCCATCAACTGTTTGGGTTTTCTTGTAGGATGCTGCCAAATGAAACCACTGGATTCAGATTAAAACAGATGAAAATCAGGCGCTTAGAAGACATTATTGAAGTATACAGAATTCCGAACAGAAAGCGCTTTTGTTTTTATAATGTCTGCGCTAATGTTGTCAGTAACAACTAATAACCTCTTAGCGGAGACAAAGACAGGTTTCATACGCCTGCTCCCAATCTTATACCAGCATTTCACTGTGCACTGCACTCTTTTAAGCCTGTATTTTAAAATAAAGAGAAGCCCCAAGGCCATACAAGTCATTAGAATCAGAAAGAGCTCCATGAAATTGAAGTTATGTGTGCTTGAGAGGTTTAAGGTGGCAAACCCTTCCTTCCTCTGCCTGTAGCAAAACAACACAGAGATGGCTCTACAGCAGACTTCATCCTCCAAGCTGTTGGGCGTGAAGCAAGAATGGTACCACTTGGGCTAACATGGGCATTTTCAAATGAGGCTAAATTGATGGTATGCTCCAATAACCTCCCATCCAATTCAGATACATTTGTAAGTTGCTAAGGTGTTTTGAAATGTGCAGGCTCCAAACCTGTAAGAACAGCATGGCTGTGTCCTTCTGGTCAGTGGACTGAGGGTCTATGGCCTGATCTTATCCAAGATACTCAAAGACACTGTGCAAGGCTGTACACAGGAAGGCCCTGCATTTCCCCAAAACACTGCTCTGTGTGTGCATAAGGCCTGCTTTTGTTACCATGATATATACTACTCTCTTTTTGACCAGCCCCTTAAGGAGAGATGAGGTCATTGTGTACATTATTGTTTTTCTCACTACAAAACGGAAACGATGTTATCACCTGGATTATAACTGTGTCTTATTTATTTCTGTTTGCAGGATGTGGAGTAAATTTCACCAGCCCCGCAGGTCGTATTGTCTCTCCTAACTACCCCAGTCAGTATGATAACAACTTGAACTGTAGCTACATCATAGATCAGGGACCACAGTCACTGGTCATCCTGGAGTTTGAGACTTTCCACTTGGAAGGTAAGCGGTTCTTCATGATTTCAGTGTGTACTGTGAAGTGCAGCTTTTCACTTGAAAACAATGCAAGTCTTCTATCATGGAAAACAGTTAGTGGCTGAACTTGCGGGTCCATTCTGAAAATCATTATAGACAAACATTTACAGAGATAGTTTCCAGGGGTCAGTTTTGTGTCACTGAAGAGTGAAGATAGATTTCACCTACTGAACATCTTGCAAAAGTGAAATTGTGGGTTTGACGTGTTGTTATTCCTGCCTTTTTTTTTTTTACCATTGAGTCTTACAGTCTTTTTGATCTCAGGCCAGCTGTTGCTTTTCAGTGCTTCTGCTTCCATAACAAATAACATGGACATAAATATACTCGGGTGTTTTACGAGGATGTACATACATACAAATGTGAAACTAGGCGAAAGACCACAGTAACTGAAAACATATAAAAGTTGTTACCTTATATATATGCATGAACAAAAGTGCCTCTTGAGATTTGAAAACACAGAAGCATTTAGCCAAGAGATAACAGGTATAATATCCTGGTCTTATTGGTCTTATTGGTCTTATTATTATAAAACTTTCCCAGCTTTGACAGGATAAAATTTTTATTGGTGGGATGTGTTGACAGCACAGAGAATCAGCATGTCTGAACTACTTGGGTGGCATCACGTATTTTGGGGCCATCTTAATTTTGTTCCCTTGAAGTCATCTAGACAAAGAGATTTTTGAGTAATTTGTTACTAAAATGGGGTGTGTAATTCGATTTTTCCTTCAGACCAAACTATAAAGCCAGAAAATAGGCTGCTTCTATTTTCTCTTCATGTTTTCAAACCGTTTTGAATTTAAAAGTATTCTGGTCCTAACTGAATTTGGGTCTGAGAAAAAGAATTGATTTGACTATGATTTTATCTAAAACATTTTTTTCATACCCAAATTAAAACTGATACTTTAAGAATTATTTTTTTAATTAAATGTAAACCACAGGATTTCTTTATGTAGAAGACCAGCACACAGACTAAACATTTCATTGAATCAGATGATGCCAGTTTTGACGCCTCTGTGAATACATTACTGAACCCTATTCTGTTTGTGTGCTCAGTTAATTTATAAATGGATTCAAGCTTTTATTTTAAAGAATCATAGAATCATAGAATAGTTAGAGTTGGAAAGGGCCTTAAGATCATCAAGTTCCAACCCCCCTGACATTGGCAGGGACACCTCACACTAAACCATGCCACCCAAAGCTCTGTCCAACCTGGCCTTGAACACCGCCAGCGATGGAGCATTCACAACTTCCCTGGGCAACCCATTCCAGTGCCTCACCACCCTCACAGTAAAGAACTTCTTCCTTATATCCAGTTTAAACTTCCCCTGTTGAAGTTTGAACCCATTACCCCTTGTCCTATCACTACAGTCCCTCATGAAGAGTCCATCCCCAGCATCTCTATAGCCCTCCTTCAGATACTGGAAGGCTGCTATGAGGTCTCCACGCAGCCTTCTCTTCTCCAGACTTAACAGCCCCAACTTTCCCAGCCTGTCTTCATACAGGAGGTGCTCCAGTCCCCTGAGCATCCTCGTGGTCCTCCTCTGCACTTGTTCCAACAGTTCCATGTCCTTTTTATGTTGAGCACACCAGAACTGCACACAATACTCCAAGTGAGGTCTCACAAGAGCAGAGTAAAGGGGCAGGATCACCTCCCTCAACCTGCTGGTCACGCTCCTTTTGATGCAGCCCAGGATACGGTTGGCTTTCTGGGCTGCAAGCACACACTGCTGGATCATGTTCATTTTCTCATCAACTAACACCCCAGGTCCTTCTCCACAGGGCTGCTCTGAATCTCTTCTCTGCCCAACCTGTAGCTGTGCCTGGGATTGCTCCGACCCAGGCATAGGACCTTGCACTTGGCATGGTTAAACTTCACAAAGTTGGCATCAGCCCACCTCACAAGCGTGTCACGGTCCCTCTGCATGGCATTCCTTCCCTCCAGTGTACCAACCGAATCACACAGCTTGGTGTCATCGGCAAACTTGCTGAGGGCGCACTCAATCCCACTGTCCATGTCACCGACAAAGATGTTGAACAAGACTGGTCCTAACACCAAACCCTGAGGGACAACGCTCGTTACTGGTCTCCAGCTGGACATTGAGCCATTGAGCACAATACTTTGCTTGCGGCCATCCAGCCAGTTCTTTATCCACCAAGTGGTCCACCTATCAAATTGATGTTTCTCCAACGTAGAGACAAGGATGTCATGTGGGACAGTGTCGAACGCTTTGCACAAGTCCAGGTAGATGACATCAACTGCTCTTCCCCTGTCCATCAGTTCCAGTAGCTCCATCATAGAAGGCCACCAGATTGGTCAGAAGGATTTCCCCTTAGTGAAGCCATGCTGGCTGTCACCAAGCACCTTGTTGTTTTTCATGTGCCTTAGTATGGCTTCCAGGAGAATCCACTCCAAGATTTGCCAGGCACAGAGTGAGGCTGACTGCTCTGTAGCTCCCCGGGTCATCCATTTTCCCCTTCTTGAAAATGGGGGTTATATTTCCCTTTTTGCAGTCATCAGGAACTTCACCTGACTGCCAGGATTTTTCAAATATGATGGACAGAAAGGAGGTTGAAGCAAAGAGGTAAGTGACACAGACATAATAATAAACATAGAGTTAAATAAATACTAGAAATATTCTACTTCTTGTGGGTCAGTTTGCTCCTTTATAGTTATAGGCTTCCTAGGCTAAACAAACTAAAAGTCCTTAGTCACATGGAAGAAAATAACAACTCTGGATATGAGCTAAAGGACATCTGGTTAGAAAAGAGGAAGTATAATCAGTTGCACCAGGGGAGGTTTAGATTGGATATTAGGGAAAATCTCGTCACCAAAAGAATTGTCAAGCATTGGAACAGGCTTCCCAGGGAAGTGGTTGAGTCACTGTCCCTGGAGGTGGACTTGGCAGGGCTAGGTTAATGGTTGGACTCGACGATTTTAAAGGTCTTTTTACAACCGAAATGATTCTATGATTCTATGATCTTACAAACTGTCATGCAGAAGTGAAAACATATTCAGCACTCCCACAGAATATGTTTAGCACACGTGTCTAAGGGTTTCCAGCATGAATTCCCTTAGTTCTTTTGTAAAGGCAGGAGAATGTTTGGCAGCATCGTTAAAAACATTTCTAGCTATTCTATACTCATATTCTGCTTAGACTGTTACTGAGTATAGCCTTTGAAATTTTAACCATACTAATAGAGATGTTCTGAAGTGTTTTTTTAAAGTGTAGCTGCATGTCTAATTTACTACCTATTTGATCTCTCAAAAGAAATCCAATTTTTTTATGTGGTTGTTTAATAATGTAATGAATTATCCAAACTTATGCCTTCAAGGCATACATCTCACTGGTTCAGAGATCTTTTCCAGAAAATTAGAAGGCAGAAGGTAATTGGCTGTAGTGCAGTGACACATCGGTACCAAATTGTATGACTTCATTGGGTAAGTCACAGATCTCTGCTGTAGTTACGTTTTCAAGTATGATGAGACACCTGATTATAAAGAATTACTTCGAACAAGGCAGTTGACCCACAGGAGTGAGACAATGTCAATATCTGGAACCAAACGAACATGACACGCATGTACTAATTATGAAATATGTATTAAGCACTAAATATAGAAAGTAACAGAGCAAAAGAGAACTGGAGGAAAATGCATATTTTGATGTTGTGATCAAAATTTAATCTAAATTGTCTGCTGGTAGTAAAAAATTATTTTTATCTGACTTTGGGACCCTGAAAATAGATATCTAATTTGGATTATCATCTATCTATGTTTATCTCCTCATTTTGATTTGACTGATTCATGATCTTGCACTAGGTTGCCGCTTGCTTCTGGTAGTACCACCTGCATTGTTTGCTTGGTTATTTTATAAATAACCAAACAAATGTGGATGAGTTTATTTTCTCAGCAGCACTTCTGCAACAGTGATAAATGTCACTTTCCATCTGTCCTCCTCCTTGTATCAATGGTCTGCACAAATATAACAGAATTAGTAAAAAAACCTTCTCTCAGTTGACTTACTAGCCAAGAAATAATAATTAACATCTACCTTTTATTCATAAGCTTTATTCAGATGAACATCCCTACAAATATATCTCTAGGGCAGTCACAGTACTGTATTATTAAAAGGCTGTAATGCATTTCAAGTATGAGTATAGCATCCAATAAAGCCACCCAATTTGAGTTCCAAATAATGGAAAATTAGGGGATATGTCTGCAATATCTGCTTTTAGAATGCTGTAATGGTAATACTCTGTCCATAGAAAACAGCTGCACAGTGTTGACACCACGTTGACATGGAAAATGTTTTAGTAACTTATTTATCCTCTTCTTCTTTTTCTATTTTTTTTTTCCTTAACATGCAACTGTAGTTTTGCAATCTGGGATAGGGTCACAGCTCCATTTTGGAGTCTTCTCTAACTGCTTTCTTAGTTGTTACTAGGCAATACAGAAAATAGACAGGTTTAGCAATAGATTATTTTGAAAGAGGAGATACATATATGTGTGCGTGTATGTGTGTGTATATCTATATATAGATATATATGAAAGACTAGTAATTTCTTGCTTTCAAAATATTATCTTGTGCTATGGAGCTGGTTAATATATTGCACAGTAGTATACATCTGCAGAATACTTCCCCTACATTAGTAATTACTATTTGTATTATTATTTATACCAGAAGCTACAGTTATGAAACAAAACTTTATTATTCTAAATTTTATAGAGTAAAAAAAACCCCGTTCCTGCCGCAATACCAAATGAAACAGAATCTATGGCTATAGACAGCAAGATGGAAAAAGGACACTGTTATTAGTGATCAGGTAGTTAGGGGGCCAAATTCAGTCAAGGTTTTTGTGTACACATCATATCAAATAAATAATTTCATAATGATGAGACTGAGAAGAAATTTCTGCTAAATGTAAAGGAAATAACACAGAGGGTCTATTTCAGAATGTAATGTAAGGACAACTGAAGCTCTTATATGAACTTTGGAGGCAAGGAGTCAATGTATCAATGCTGAGTGGTACCAACAGATGATAAAGAGTGCAGATAGATAACAAAAGGCCTCGAAAGAAAATACACTCAGCAGTTCAAAGACAGAGGGATATGTTCATAATGTCAGGCCAGATAATTGATCTATCCAACACTATTTGGAAGAAACATTTTCAAGGCTAGAGGAACAAGTGGTGCAGTATCCATGTTAGGAAAATCACTATTTCTTTGGTGAAAGTCATAGATATGTGAAAGGGTAGCAAAGAGTTTATCTTAAAGATAATAACTGGAAACACTTGACGATATTTACATCTGGCATGGATATGAAGACCTAGAGAGGTCCAAATTATAAGCATGGATCTAATGAGGGAAGGCAAAATGATGAGACTGTAAAGAAAGAAGATGCAAGGGAAGATTTGAGGGGGAAAAAAAGGTCTCCTATGGTTTTGTTGAGAGACATAAATAAGATTTTAGTCTGAAGAGGCCTGGAGAAGGGAAGTAGACTTATGGGGTCATCAGCATAGAGATAGTAGTTGCATCTGTCCTTGCAAATGAGATAATACAGAGCAATATGGAGATAAAGAGACAAAGTCAGGAGAGGAGATGTCTCATTGAATCCTTCTGGATGAATCAGAAGAGAGAATACAGTAATACCAGAAGGATGAGCAAAAGCCCTTAATAGACAAGGCTTTACAAAGAAAACCAGTGCTAGCTATTGGGAAAGTGCCTGTCAGCTCAGAGGACAGTGAGTCTGACATCTGGCTAAGAAACAATCTCTGGAGACTGATAGAAACTGTTCCATTGCCGTGCAAGGGACAGAAATTGGTCTAGAAAAGATACAAGATAATAGAATTAGAGGAAATAAACCACAACGGAGAACTGATGATGATGTGCTGACTATGTGTAGAGGCTGGAGTACAAGAGGAGACTGAATAGAGGAACCTGAGTCTGGGGATTATTTACAGAATAATGTATTTAGTATGGTGAGAAATTAAGGAAAGTGGAAACAAGAGAATGAGTTGCAGGTTAGAGATCAAATAACCATCAGTCCTGTCAGGATTCATTAGCTCATAAATGATATTGGCCCAAACAATGAGGATTTAAAGCTAGACATTAAGCCTTTTGCTCACAGCTTCGACTATCTTATTCTTTCCAGTGCAAAGCAACTTGTGATTGGTATTGTGGACCTTTGCTTTGCTGAGAAATACCTTTCACTCTATGCCTTTCTCTGAAGTCTTTTCAGAAAACAACAGGAGTGGCTTTCTCTAATCTTTTCTATTTGGAAATTGCACTTTTCTCCTTTTTTATTTTAAATTTAAAAGTCGATTATGTTTTCCCAATGTATCACATTATTCTCATAATTGGGTAGGACACAAGGAGTTTATTTAATTAATTATTTTATTAACCATGCAAGCATCTATCTGATGTGGCTGGTTGGTTTCAGCTTAGATGCTCTTACTAGAGTCAAACAAGCACCATATTTCCATATTAGCATAATTGTAAAGCATGTTAGAATACATTGTCTTAATTAAGAGAGAAGGAATGTAAACCTCCAGAGAGGATCTCAAATATATCTGACTGCTGGGATCACTCTGTTGTTCTTGTAAACCAAAATTAACACCCCGTGCCTATTTGTCATCCTGTTCAATAGGAGCCATCGTGTTTCCTACAAATGTAGGAAGCAGCTTGTTTAGTCTGGACAATCTTCAGGAATCTCTCTGCTGCAACAGTAGGCTCAGCGTCTCTCCTGTTAAACTTAGATAATTCCCTATTAATCCTTTGCAGTTTAAGTAACTGCCCCACTGTTGCTAACAGGTCACTAAACATGATAACTTAACCTCAATAAACATGTGCCACCCAATCTTCCATTATGCTTGTAAATGATAAAGACCAAGAAAACAACAAGTTGTTCTAAAAGCATAACAACTAATGAAGGTCATTTTTCAGTCGATGTGTTGTGTCTTTCACTGACAGCATTAATCCAGCTTTCTTGTATAATCCATGTGGGTCCCCTCTGCTCCTTTGGTGGTACCACCCTGAGTACCACCATCTTCTCCCTGTGCTTATGGCTTTCAGCTGGGCAGGGAGGTGATGATGTGGTTCTGAGCTCCCAGGGTGCTGGTGGCTGGTGCTCAGAAGGTCTCTGCCTGACCTCACAGGCCTTGCACTGAACTCGCAGCTCTTGCACTGAAAGCAGACCTTGTCCTTCTTTGGGGACATCCCTCTGGCACACTAAGTCTGCTACTGGCCTTCATAAAAATTATATGAACTCAAAACATTTGAGACCTCTTGTCTCAGTCAAATCTGGTTGCAAATTGTGAGGTGCCTGGGAAGTCAGGAAGGTAGGGCAGAGAATGGCTTGCTCCTCCAGAAACCTAACTGCACATGGGAAACTAAAAACCGATGGAGAAAAATAGTAGAATATTACATTTCCCATTTCTGTTTCTTAGTGGTTCTGAATGAGCAGCTTTGCACTCACCCTAATATCTGCACAGATTTTCCCCTAAAGCAGATTGTTCATGAAAATCATTGGGGTTTTTTTGCTGTTGCTCAGTTATCTCCAAATCTCCATCGACTGACACAGTTATAGTATTTCATTGGCAAACTACAAGATTAATTTTATATTTTTCTTGTCTTCTAACTGAAGCTGAATAATCTGGGCTTAGTTACTGCAAAGTTGAGGGGATTTGGAGAGAAGGAAGTCAGCTCTGAAACAAGTTGGTGTGTGGACTATTTTTTTTATTATTATTTTTCCCAAATTCTCACTCTTTGTAATTTAAAATTCCCTGCAGTGAGTGCTGACTTCTACATTAGGGGAAAGAAATACCTGTTATCTGGTTGCCTGTAATAAAAGGTGCATTGCTTTGATCTGCAGAGGAGATCCAGGCTTTTGTCAGATATTTGCATCTCATAGATGGTGTTCACTCAACTATGAACTGCCATGAACTCAAGGGTCCTGAAGCCTTTTGCAGGTGGTAGGTTATCTTGAATGGGACCAGAGCCCTCAGGACGAGGATGTGGGACTGTTTGGTGCGTGTTGTCACTGACTGGTGTATTATCTCACAATTCCAAGACACTACGTATGACCAAGTCTTGTATACAAGGCCTCTTTGCTTTTTTCTGCCTCACGTTTTTGGCGTGTTAAAAATTGACATTTGCTTTCTCAGCAGGCCAATGAGATTCCATTACTGGAATGGAAAGTAATATAAAATTTAATTCTTATCCTCTGTGAGGTCTAGATACTTGCAGCTCAGTAAACTTTTCACATGCAAAACATGCTGCTAATACTTCTGCATTATATGCCCATACAGCCCCAGCACTCTTGAGCAGAATTTGTCTTTATGATGGATTAAGCATCTTCAGTGGGACAAGGGTTACCCCGCATCCTCTCATCACGCTCTGTGGTAATGAGCTCCCTGCCCCAGTCAGTGTTTTTGGACCTATGCTGCTCAACTTCTACACCGACTCACACATTGCAGGCTTTGGATTCCAGGCAAGATACAGAGGAATTGGTGAGTAGCCACTGTCTTGTGCTTTATGAAATATTCCAGCTGGAGAATGGCTCAGTGTAGAAGATGTTGTACCTCATTTTGAGAATACCTTACATGGATAAGGGTGGTTCATATTCCCTGTGCATATGCCCAGAAGAGCCCTCAGGACCAGGATGTGGGACTGTTTGGTGTGTGTTGTCCCTGCCTAGTATATTATCACACAATTCCAAGACACTACATATGACCAAGTCAAGAACTGAAACACTTTTCCTTTGCTGTAGAAAATAAATGCAACCCATTTTAGCAGGGTTTTTTTTGTTTGTTTGTTTTGGGTTGGGCTTTTTACAGTGTTTAAGGAGAAGGAAGCATCACCAGTTTATTTAACTGGGTTTAAATAAAAGATTGTATCACATACAGGAGAATGGTCTGAATCTTAGTTGTACTAAAACTATGCAACATGGGAATCAGAACAAGATCTTTAAATGGACCCAGCCCTATGCCTCCATTTAATGACCCTCTTGCAGTGCCAGGTATTAATGTACATAAAAATTGGCATCTGGACATATTTTTATTTTTGATAAATACTTTCACCAAAATCTTTTGTCGTTCACATGAGATCTCTTTTGTTTTAAAGCAAAAATATGTACTAGAAAAAGAAGTTTCCTGCTGAGTTTAGAATTTGCATCTGCACTAATAAATATCCCGAAAGATTAATTTTCTTTTCAAACCCAATTTTAGTATTTTCTGGGTTTAGCTTGTAGAGACAGTCCTTGGATTTTTGAAAGCATCGTTTTCTAACTGCAGAGAAAAGTGTGAGTTATTTGCTTTGGTATTTTCCTTAATGCATTCCTCATGTTCAAAGCCACAGCAAAAGCATAAGGCCAAATTCTTCATATAAAATGAATGGCCTTATACAGATAAGACAGAGGGAACGGCACTGAGTAATGACAATGTGCAGTTACTCATGGAAAAGGCCTTCACAACACACTCAAGACTGTTGCTGCTATCTGACTTGTGACTTCTGACATTTAATAAAGATGACTGCAGCCTTACTAGCTTGTTGTATACAAAGCAAATTCTAGCAATTAACATTCTTCTTCCCTCTAGTTGTATTGTTTGCTGAAAAAAAAATGGAAAATGCTTCCCCCTCCTAGTGTAGAATAATGCTGATTCTTTATCCTCCCAGCTCCCGTCCTTTATCTGCCAGTGCTCCGAGCCACTAGCCTTCATGCGGCTGAGGAGCTGTAGCCAGCGGCACTCTGTATGGGACTCCCTTTGTTAAGGTGGTGGCTTGAGCAATGCCATGGTCTTTAAAGCATGAAAAGCTGTGTATGGCTTTGAGCTATTTATCAGCAGAACACAGGGAAACGTTTTTTCCTAAGTTAAGATTGTAAAATAAAGGCTGAAGCTAACAATGGTGATTAGAGTTGGTTTTATAATAGTTTTTGTTCCCTCAAGCATTGAAACTGGGAACAAACATTAGCCACATCCTGGCCTCGTCAGCGCCGGTGGTGTGAAACCCAGAGAAGCCAAGCAGTCCCTTTAGTTCAAGGCTGCAGAGTTTAACCTGCTGCTCAGCCAGAGAGCAAGCATGCAGTCTTCCACTGCTGACAAGTCTCAGCACAAGGTGAGGTGGGGAACAGCCCCAGGGGTTAGTGATACCTGGGGACTCCTCTCTGCCTTTCTGCACAGAGCAAATGATACAGGAATGTTCCAGCCCTGCTGGGAGGTGGAAAGGTGATGAGGTGCTGCATACAACTATTCCAGAAAAGTCAGGAGCAGGGCTAAGTGCCAAACTTTTAGAGGCTTTTATGGGGCCAGGGTTTGAATGAAGGAATGTGTTTGCCACGTATCAACCATGTTTCTCATGGCAAGCTAGAACGCTGCAGTGCTACTCCAGACACATGTCACCCACAGTGCTGCATGGTGCACTCACCTCATCCTGCTGCTCCCTGGTCCTACTGCAGCACACTTGAAATCAGTCTCAGTCTTTTAGTGCACCAACACAGAGCTGTTGTCATTTGGTATAGACTAAGAACAGCCTGTCTCTTCGATACTGACTAGTTTTCCACTGCAAAGCACAACCTGACAGACATTTTCATGTTTACCAATTCCAGGCATGGCAGTGAAGACTGCTTCTACTCTACCAAGGGCTTTTCTTTCCTTATGGTAAAACTCCTGCAAGAAATAAGAGAATTAGGACCAAACTAGTATTCAGAAACTAACCACTCTTTTTTTCTTTTTCCCTATAGCTTGTGGTGGCATTTTCAATGGCTCTGTTGGTATTATCAGCAGTCCAGCCCATTCAGTTCTTGATTATCACAACAACATGAACTGTTCATACTACATCACAGTTGGAAACAACAAAGTAGTGTCCCTCAAGTACGTAATCCGAGTTCAGATTGTCATCAAGGGGAAAGGGAGGTCTCTTATTCCAATTAAAGAGAGCAATTATGGAAAATTTTATGCCTTTCCTTTTCAAGGGGAAAGTGTACTAAAATGATAAACGACTACTGAAGGAATCTTTACTAACCTCAGGCTCTCTTACATCTTTCTCTGTAACTTGTTATGTGCAAACCATCACCATCACCACAATTTTAACTTCCCACTTTGGTTATCAAGAGGATTCAGTCAGTCTTTGAGGAATTATGAGACTCCTGTGAGTTTTTCTAAGGAAAAAAAAATCTTTTAGAAGGCTGGTATTCACTTCATAACCCGAGTAAATACCCACCCAGAAAGAGTATAGTTCTGAGTGTGTGCTATCTTGCCTAAAAGAAGGATAAGGCTGCCACAAAATCTTGCCACTGAGAAAGTAAAAGATGGGTACATTCTTCTGTCACATATATGCTGATGGTGAATTAAGAGAACATTTCCCAGCTAAGCAGAAGACCCGACTGATCTGCACCCTGAGCCTGCATTTTAAATGCCTCTCACGTGCCCAAGGAAATTGCAGCCTGAGAAATTTGCAGAAGTGACGGAGGGTACGTTTGCACAGGGGAGATCTGCTGCTTCACAGAAAGCTGAAGCATACTGACAGTTTGCCTTGCAAACAGCCCTGTGGGTGAGGGTTGTAATTTCTGAGGCTGGTTGACTAGAATGTTTTGCCATGCAGTTAGAAGTTCTGCTTGCTTGTTCCTGAAGAGAAATGTTTTGTCTGTGTATGGCTTTGGCTATTGCTATTACTCGGACCTTTCCTCAAACACTAAAACTGTACATAACACAGGAATAGAAATAAAAATGTGATACCTAAAGCTCCAAATGTATTTTACAGATTCAACAGCTTCCAGCTTGAAATATCTCCCTCTTGCTACAAAGACTATGTGGCTGTATATGATGGCTCAGACACCCATGCTCCTCTCCTCGGGAAATTCTGTGGCTCCACACTGCCTCCGAATATTACAAGCTCCAGTAATAACTTGTTCCTGGTGTTTAACACAGACTTCTTTGGAGCAGATAGGGGATGGAAAGCATCTTTCAGGGAGACCTTAGGTAAGAGTATGATCAGATTCCTAAACCCAAGATTCTGCTGGTAAGTAATTTCCTTTGGTGAGGAGTGGTTATGGTCTCCCTCACTAGGGGTGCTGGAAACAAAAGAATGTTTCTGATTTTAAAAACATTGGCTGAACTAAGATAAATACTGGGCTTTATGGGATCCTTGCATTCCAGTCCTGGTTCTGAACTAATTCCTTTTATTCTTTGCTACCCTTTTCCTGCCTCTCTGAAGGAACAGGCATTTCTTGGGTGACCAAAGCTTAGCAGCACCCAAAGGCCCTCTCTTTTGGAGGAAATCTGGCAATACCAGAGAATTCTAATTTTTCTATAGTCAAAGGCTGGTGGTGTGCTAAAGATGCTTCCTTTCAATCTATCTTCCATTTCCATTTCCTTGCAGTTTGCATCATGCTTTTAAAAATGTAAATTGTTATGTTCAGCCAAGACTGGGGCTTCCCTGCAGGCACCACTGTGATTTTGTGGGATCAATCTGGTTAGCTGGCTATAACATTAATGGGATCATTCTAAGAAGGCACTGGATGTTCAATGCTTTGATGACACAAAAGTCAGGGGCAAAGCTTGATTATTGCTTTAAAAAACATTTTAAACCCAGCAGTCTATTTTTAAGATTAAGATGTAAAAGGAGATTTTTACCTTCTTATAACATCTGAATTGTTTAGGGATGATAAGCAGAAAACTATTATTATATGTAAATTGGTTTCATTTCACCACTACTAGTTTCCTGTGTAATTAACTCAATGTTTTTGTGATCTAGAAAGAAGTAATTGTCCCATGTACAAAGCTGGCACTCACACAGTTCGGAATGAAAGGCTTTTGTGGCAGAACAAACATAGTCTTCTGCTGAGTCATTGAATCCCCTCCCAACCCCTGGCCAGCCGCTTTCCCATTTGATACAGTCTCAGAAAGTATTTACAGATAAAGAAAATAACTGGTTCTACAGGCTTTGCCAGGAAAAATATTCCCACAGAACCTCATGGTCATTACTATTATTAACTCTTCCTTTGCTTCACTTGAAGTAATTGCTACAAGAATACTTAAGACGGCTCTTGTGGACTGTTATTTCAAGTAACATAATATTGCTTCAGATGTTGCTGTCTTTTAACCCTCACATATCGGTTATCAGAGATTCCCTGCAGCCTGGGTTCCTGTTTCCAGGGTGAGATCACCAGGAGCTCCCCAAGCTCTTGCTTTTCCTGTTGGCATTTAGGCAATTTTTTTTTAGCCACTGACTTTAGGTTTATTTGCGTGGCTTGTCAGAGATTCTGCTTAAGCACACAACAGAACAAAAGCCAAGCTTGTCAAGTCAGAACCATGCCTGACAACTTCCTAGAGTGAGGAGAAGTCTTCTATGAAGAAACTTTGACATCTATTAGGCTCGGTTTTGGAGGGTCATTTCTGCAGGCTCCCAAGGAACGGGTGGTTGTGGAATTGCGTGAGTTCACTCAGGAGCAATGGAGTTGGAAGTTGGAAAAGATGGTCATGTGGACATGTGGGTAATGTGATGAAGAGGCCACGGTGGCAAGATGCATGATCATAGAAGCATACAATTGTTTAAGCTGGAAAAGACGTTTAATATCATAGAGTCCAAAAATTAACCTAATAGTAGGTCTTCTTTCTTCACTGTAGGAAGCAAACCACACAGCCACTAGGAAGGACCCTGACAGTCCCATACTAGTACAGAATGGCCAAAAAGTAGAAAAGTATATTATAAAAGGAAAACATGAGTCATAGTCCTGCAAATGTTTCCAGATTGACTTGTCTGAAAAACAGAGCCAGGAAAATCTGTGACACATCTTTCTACTATGAGGTTGGAGATTCTGCTTCAAATGAAAGAGAATAAAACCATAAAGATCTAAAAGACTGTTATTGTAAATGGTACTTTAGAGAAGCTCCCTCCTATTTGTCAAAAGATGAAACCCATGTGGTACAGGGTACAAATGTAACCAGATGACAATTAATAATGATAAATCTCTTGGATAAGGAAGATGGTATCTGTAGAGGAACAAGAGGCCCCATTCTCTGTTGGATAACAGTGAGTGTATTATTCTGTAGTTACCCTAGGGAAGCACAACTGGATAATGTAATTATTGCTCTCTGTTTAATGTTATGAGTGACCCTGATGATGTATTGGAAAGAAGCAAGGAGAAACAGTACTCTCATTTGTAGCAAAATAAGCTATTTCCTTTCCTCACAAGCTTTTCCAAATTCTTTCCTGATCAGGCTTCTCTCAGGGGTACTGCCAAAATCCAGGGTTAGCCATTCTTTTTCTCTTGTGAATTTTATTAGTCGGAAGTCCACCTGATGACCATTGTAGTGAGAGGATAGAGAAGCATAGGAAGGCTGACAGTAACCAGGCATTCAAAGAGATAAACCCAGAAATTTCTGTAGAAAACCATGTTGTTTTAATTAAAACAAGTTGTTTGCATCACTGATCCTGCACCCACTAGTATATTCAAGGTCCCCCCACCAGTCAGAAGAAGGAGACTAACATAAAATATGAAATTGTATTAATTTGATAGTACAGCAACATCTCACTTTTTTTTTATTTTTTAAATGCCTTTTCTTTCTCCTTTCCACAGCAAGTGTGTGCTCCTCTAGGCAATCAATAAAAGGACAAGCAGAGATAATCAATATCAGCTTAAGGCGTTTGGTTGCATGAGATGTCTCTGTGAAGGAAAGAAAGCTAAGATTTCCCCCCAACGAATGAGATCTGCATGTACTGAGCTTGTGACTCAGACAGAGATCTGCTGATTATCTCTCCAGCTCTAAGGGGAGACATGAGCTTTACAGCTGACCCTGGCTGGTAGGGACAGAGTCTGCACATACTTCTGCCATCCCTGCTGTGATAGCAGAGACTTTGTACTTTGGTGATAAAAGGAACTTCTGCCTATTCCCATGTGGCAGTGGGGTGACCCTCTCACCCCAGTTTGTGATGCCTCTGAGGCTTACAAGTACAAAGGCTGAGAAGGCATATATGGGTTTGGTGTGTTTTCATGTTTTTAAAGAGCCAGCAATGCCTGTCGGGAGATGTACCTGTGACCTTATTAACATCACATCATTTCTCCTTGGCAGCTGTCTGTGCTCATGCTACATAGTTCTGTTGTCTCAGTAATGAAATATGCTCCATCGCTGTTGGTGTTCAAGGCTGGGCTGGACAGAGCCTTGGGTGGCATGGTTTAGTGGGAGGTGTCCCTGCCCATGGCAGGGGAGTTGGATCTCAAGGTCCTTTCCAACCCTAACTATTCTATGATTCTATACATCACATTCTAAACCATTGGAGAAGGATGTAGTTTTCTGAAATGCAGGTCTGCTCACTGAGGCTGTCTAAGGAATCCACATGAATTTACAAGAAGCAAAGTGTTACACATGGTTAAATAAACAGGTTGAGTCAGAAAGCTCTTCCTGAGCTTTCTTCACACAATACAGGCAAAACTGAAACATTTGGGATGGTAGGGAAGGTGCAGGTGGAGAGGGGCAGGAAGACTGCCTGCTTTTTCTCTACAGCCCTAAATCCTGCTTGACTTCAAGCTGCAGCCAGCTGTTTCCTCTCCCTTTTTTTTTATACTATCTCTTGTGAGCATGCAGGAGAACTTACATGCTTTGTGAAAGAGCAGTACAGTGTACTGAATTAATATCATCCCTTGTTTGCATTACCTCGGGGCTTATGAGTTCACAGACTGTGATTCCACTGGGCTAGGCACTGTACAGGCAGAATAAAACAATCTGCTGTCACAAAGAGGTTATGATTTAAACACAAGATGAGGAAAACCAGATGGATATAGACAGGAAAGAAGAATAGGGTGGCAACAATGAGAAAACTAGTATTCTAGGCAGAAGAAATGCCTCCAAAACCTTTGGCAACCATTAGGCTGTTGGAATGCGAAGTCATTAAAACACCCTGTCCTCTGCATTGTCCTCAGTTTTCCCAGTTTTATCTTCAAGAATCCCTCTGTCCTTTTTATTCAAACAAGCATTTTTATTGAATGAATTTTAATCACTTTACATAGTGAAAACACCATAAGTAAGTATAGTTTACAAGAAAAACAGTTGGAAAAAAGAATCTTCTCTGATATACTAGAAAAATGCAGTAGGTAATTCATATGCATAATCTAGTATGCCTATCATAGCAGTAGTTGATAACTTATATGCTTTTCTTCCTGAAAAAAATGGTCTGTAACTTACCTGACAAATCATCTGGAGGTGTCTGCCTTCTCTTATTCTATTAGCTATGTATTGAATTACTTATTTCCTGTTTGGAATACAATACAGCAAGTGCCTATCACTAATGAGTTTAGTGCTATGCTCTCCCCTAATGAAATTAAAGTGTACTTTTAAAAAATGGATCCAGTAGAATTTTCATGGCATTTTTATGCTATTTTATCAACAACAACAACAAAAACTGCTTAATATAGTTCTAAGTCCAGTTCTGCCCTGCAAACTGAAAGCTTGGCTCACTCCATCTTCAGCTTCTAGATGCAGATTTTCAGCTGTGCTCAGCAAGCACAGTTGCTGTGGAGGTACTTTTGGATTGTTCAGAATTATTGAAAAGAAAACCCAGTTCTGAACTGGCAATATAAGGTAAAACACTGGTTTGGTTATTCTGTTGCATAGGTCATGTTTAGGTGTTCTACTGTGACTCATTTCTAGATTCTTACACCACCAGGAATAATTCATTGCACGGATTTATGTAAATGATGTTAGCACCTGCTGTAGGTGGCACCAGGCACCTGCAATGACAACAGCAGTTATAGCCCATTAGGTGGAAAAGGATTCAGCACAGCTGAATCTCAGGTTTCCTGCAATCTTTTCTCCTTCCAACAGTAAGTCTTTGAAGAATGTGTCCTCAGCTGCATGAGTGTTGTTGCATCTTTTTGCGCCTTTGGAAAAGCAGCAGTGCCTGGCAGAGATTTCCCAGCCCATTACAACCAGTTTCCAGGGGCATTATCTCAAGATATCAAGACTTAGAACCTGGTGCTGTGGAGGCAAATCTGAGAGGCAAATTGCCTCAAAGTCATAAGTCTTCTTGCAAAATTTTCTTTGGGCTTTGGGTTCACACAACTTTTTACAAAACACATTACACTTTAATATTACGCATTTTAAGATTCATTACATTGTCATGGCTTAACTATGTATAGCTTAATCTATTAAAATAATGAATGAATTTGGCTAATTGTATCTTTTCTTGATCTTATTATAGTCTATGAAAATAAGAGCATCCATAAGAAGCTCAGAATATATACTAATAAGTCACAGTTCCTGGACTGTTTCTAAATATATTTGGGGGTTCAAATGTAAAAATATGCATCAGCCTTAAATCTGACTAAATTTAGAAAGCACTTGCAGTGTCAAAATACATCTCTTCAACATGTCTGAAAAGAATACAACTGTTGAGCTAAGGGATAGTCTACAAATGCATCTCAGAAATGTCAGTTATTTAATGTCTGTGACATTTCTTCTCCCACAGCAGAATAAATAGAAGTGATTTGCTTACTCAGACTAGACAGACAAGAAGAGAGGTAGACATTTAAGTAGACATTTCTGACAGATCTGATAAAATGAGGTGAAAAATTATTTTCAGACACTGATTAAATATAACTGTAGTGACTAAATGGTTAAAAGATGATGGGATATTCAGATGAAAGGCACTTTACACAGGTGTGGGTGAACTCTGCTGGTCTTAGCTTGACTGAAGTCAATGACTTCTTTAGCTGAATATCTGTATTCTGGTGTGTACAAACAAAGGGTGAGGAGAAGTTTCTGTTTCATATCACAGAGAGATCTGCAAACACCTGGGTGGCTGTGATGCCAACAAGTACTTAATGCACTATTTGAATGAGGCCAGACTGCATCGTCTGCCAGTGCTTACCCAGACGAGCATCGAGGAGATAGATAGGAAGGGACATACATTAGGGTTTTGCAGAAGTAGGGCAGGCTTTGCACAGAGCAGGTCTCAACGCTTATATTTGGGATCAGCCAATGGTCTAAAAACTTAAGAATACGAACTTGGTCTTATTGCATTTGTGAAATCCTGCTAAAGCAGGGGACTGGGGCTTCGTAATTCTAAATGTCACTGCTGGTACCATTGCCAGGCCACCAATCCAGTCAAAAAATCCTTTCTGCATAAAGGAGAGGCTAAGGACTAAAAAGAGTCCCGTGCTTTCTGAAGGCTGCTCCTGAAATGTTTCAGGCACTGCGATCAGGCTGGCACTGCTGTCAGCATCCTGCCACCCAAAGTCACAATGTCTGTACAATGATTGCCAAACAGGAACAGCTCAGCTCAGCTTGCAAAGGTTTACCAACCTTCAGCATCTGCTGTGAGACAAAGTATAACAGTACAATTTTTTCCTCCAGCCCTTTGTCCTTCTCAGCTTTACTGTTTGAAACTATGAACCAAAGAAACTATGAGCTAATTATTGCAGCCACTCCTCTGCACTGGAAATAAGGCCCATCAGGAAAGAAGAATTAGGCTTGGCAGAGTTAATCTTTGCTTATTCTGATTTTCAGTTCAGAACAGAGAGAAGCCTAGAATTGCCATGGATTGGTATAGGTGAGACCAAATATGACTCAGAAATCTGGGAGAGGATTTTTATTACTCTTCTAACAGAATTAGAACTTTGCTGCCTTCTAGTAGTTGCTCAATATTTAGTAAGAAGCGAAGGGCAGCAAAATCAGTTTGTTGTGTTTTGAAATGTCATTGGTTTAGTTGTTTCTGCTAGATTTAAAACTACTCAGTAGGCTCCCTTTCATTGCATCCATACCTGTGTAAATGAACCTTACCGTTGGCTGTGTTTCAAAAGCAGGCAGCTTCACAGATTCATCTTCATTCCCTATCTAGAGAATGTAACTTAACAGAGAAACATGTGCTTGATCTCTGCTGTAATTAATTTTACTTGCCATAGGGAACCTTCAAGTCCTTCTTTTCTGAATGGTCCTTCAGCCTTTTAGTTTTGTTAATGCTTCCCACCAAAAGCAATTAGTGATGACAGTGTGCGCCCTAGTTCTTCTGATAATTTGTGTTCTCTGGCAAGCTGTTTATGGGGAGGACAAGATTGCAATCTGATTTATGATGACCTTATGATTTTCATTTTAAATAAGAAACCAGAGACTGAAACAACAGTCAGCCATGTAGTCAGTCCATCTGCCCCACACAAATTGTTCTATAAGGTACATTTCTCATTATTTTTACAAAGTTTAGCCTTTGATATCTAAAAGCCTGTTCTACAGATTAGCAGACTTTTCAGTTCCAGACTTGGCTCAAATTTTAGCTACAATTTCCCGGCTGTGTTAGCCCGCAATGAGTATCATTCCGCTAATGATCACCAGGAGGGTGGATGGCTACTCTTTGGCCTTCTATTCAGAAGTGGTGATGATTTTTCAAACAGTGAGTTTTGTCCTGGCTACAGTGCAATGCAATAGTGTTTCTCTTAGCATGAGTTCCCTCCTATTAAGCAGCTGATCCTTCATTTACTTCTGGGTGTTCCCTTGACCTACACAGCTTCATTATTCTGTAGCTTCTAGTGGCTGCAATCAGATGGCGCATTGATCAGTACTGAAAAGCACCATGATGGATAGATTTTTCAACAAGGGCTGCTCTTTATTTGGCTTGATGCAGGCCTACTTTATATCTGGTTGGCTTCCAGTCTAGCCGATATTGATAATGTACTGTCCTGCAAACATTTGACTCAACCCTGGCTGAGCAGGCTAGGCTAGGCATTGTGAAAGCTAATGATGAAACCTCATCTTTATTAACTGTAAATCATACTTTTAGTTATTTATATCAATTCAGATGTTATTAATGGCTCTACTAGCTAGAATTAATTTTCTGATAATGAGGATTTGGCCTGTTTCTTTCTCTGTCAGGTCCATTTTATGTGCTGTACAAACATATCTTACCCACAAACGTATTTTTTGTCATCTGGGCTGTCTTTACAGCTGCACAGCTAGCACTGAAATGCACCACTACAAAGGTCCAGACATTTGATATCCGAAAGAGCACTGACAGCCTTCCTGTTGCGTGGCTGTGTGGCAGTTCCCTACCTCCTGTTGTAGTGGTCTGACTGGCATCACTGCAGCTCTAACCCAGAAAAGGAGGAAGGGAAGCTTTGTAAGTTGTCTGATCCATGCATCACTTTGGGGTCAGTACTGGAGAGCTGGAAGGTTTGACTATGACCTATGCCTCATGATTATATGCTTAACGTTATGTTTAGTAGACAGTGTCCAGAATGCTGAGCAGGAAATGGCTCCAGCAAGATTGTTCCAGGAGGAATGAATAAATCTTGCAGAAGAGTGAAAAATGAGGCTTAGGCACCCTCCTGTCTGACATTTTCCTCCTTCCTAGACTATTTGTAAGAATGTTATTTATTGCTTGCATTTCCCCCACTGTTCTCGGCTTCTGAGGTGGCATTGGAATGAACACTAACTTCATTAACAGCCCACAAAACTGGACTTGAATCTATTAATTCCTGACTTTTTCACTTTGTAATAAGTTTCTTTTCATTTTTAGCTATAGCAAAAACTGAAATCTCATGTTATCAAGGTTTTGGTGTTAAGCAAACTTCCTCACAGGGTGGTTTTTTTCCGGCTTTGGTTAGTAGAGCAGGACAACATTCAGCCTTAGTCACTCTGGTTTAACCATTACAGTCTTGCAAGACGGGGCTCTTTCCAGCCCTGGGTTACTGCTGCAATCCTGACACTTGTATGCTGATTTTTCACCAGAGTGATCTTTCGTAATACTGCAGCTCAAGTAGGGCACAGTTTTATATGACTGGACATGTGTCAGTGTGTCAAGGTTAAGTCACTGTATCCACCAGACAAGCATATATCACACTTGCAGACGAAATGCTGAAAATCCACTCATGTTGCTGTAGCTTTGTTTCTTATCTAATTCTTTTAAAAGGATTTACTGTGGGAGACAACAGGCTGGTTGCAGTTACTGCTTTGCCCTGTGCAGTTTACAAAAGCTCCTTCTCAGACTCAAAAACAAGAGGATGAACTATATTTTATTTGTATGAGTTAAATAACTGGGTAGGAGACCCCACAGAGACTGGAAGGAAGTAAATAAATGGAACAGATTTAGTAGCTCAGTCCAACCTCTGGAAATCAAACTACTGATAAAAAGTAAAAAAAAAAAATATAAAAAAATCCCTTCAGGTAGTCTGTATTTTTTGCTTGTTTGTGATTAGCTGCAATAAAGGGGTTCTGATCTTCCAATAACTGCTTTTCTTTCAATGTGACTGAAAACATTATAGCGTTCAAATTTTCACAGCCACTAAGTCCAGGACTTGGCTCTGTCTGCGGGATCCAAATGAAAAGCATGCTGCTTTTCAGAGGAGTTTTAAGTTCTCACTAAGCAAAACGCTTCCAGAAGTAGGTCACTTTTAGCTAGATTCATGAATATGAGTCCTGGTCCCAGCGTGGGGCTGCCGAATTCAATTCGCCCTGAACGAAGTATTGCCAAAACAAGCAACTTCAGTTTTAACCACGTTCTCAAAGTCAACAACCAGTGCCCCCTAGTGTCCAAATATTTGTACTGGCAGGTAATAATTGCCTTAAAAGGCCTTTTAACCACTATTCCTCGATTTAATTTCTGCCCTCTGTCTTCAGACAATCCCTTTTAACATTCATATTCAACAAAAAACATGAACCTTTCTTAATTCACTCTACCAAATCTAATTGTGATTTGTATCAATCTAACACATTGATAAAGCCCTTTAATCCTTCAGATAGTCCTTGTGAGACAGCCCAGTAAAATTCTGTAGCACCGAAAAAAGCTGCTGTCTTGACCTTAAAGAGTTGAAGATTAAATAAATGCCAGGAATTGCTCTTAAAAAGCTTCTGCTTCTTCAACAGGACCTCAGAATGGCTGTGGTGGTTACTTGACAAATTCACCTCATAGCTTCGGCTCTCCAGTCTCCAATGTGACCAGAAGATATGAGAGAAATCTGGACTGTGTCTGGATCATAACTGCACCTGCAAACAAACTGATCAACCTCACCTTCACTTCATTTGCGCTCGAAGCACCATCTGCTCAGACTTGCAGATATGATTATGTCCAAGTAAGACAGCAGTATACTTTAACAAGAAAATATGAGTGAGATACAATCCATTATCTTCTCAGGGGGGCTAAAACTTAATTAATAGAAAATGGTCTTATGAAGAAATTAAATTGCTTAATGTAATCAAATTTTTTTCTGTGGGGCTATATTACTATTCCAGATGACAACCTGTCTTTTTGGAAACCAGTAAGAGTTTTAACAGGGTTTATGGGGACACACTTCTGATCTTAGACTGTCTACATAAATGAGCATTTGTTTTACAGAATAGAAACAAAACTCAAGCACTTTGAAATTAAACTTGCAGAGTCATTAACATACACAACTGCTTGAAAGGATTTTAACTTATAAAATTTATTAAATTTTGAATAAATATGTCTTAATGCTCCGTGCTCACCTGCAAAAGCTATTTTGTTGGAGCAAAATGCAAATTGCAAAATGTAGGCTAGCAGAATGTTGTTAAACAAGATTCATCAAGGACTGTTCTAAGGTCCTGTTGAGCTCAGTGAAATTAGATATTAGTTCTACAGTTTGGTGAATAAAATCCACTTTTCTTCTTGAAAAGTGCTTTGAGATTACATATAAAACAGAAATCAGAATGCCAAATTAAACTAGAATTAATTTTTGATAGATTTGCTGAGACAGGACCAGAATATTCCATAATGAGATTTACACTGTCCAACAGGATTAGTTAATATAGCAATGAATAATTATAGTCATCAAGAACATCCTGTTAAAGCACAAGAGCATCTATAGTGCTTTTAAGTAAAAGAAATTACAACGTCTGGAGGGGTCAGAGAATTTCATTTCTATTTATTTGTTTATTGTGCCTAAACTAGTAGTGGTTTATATACTTCTTTCAGATTTATGATGGAGATAACGAAAATGCCAATTTAGTTGGCACATTCTGTGGATCTACAGTGCCAGCTCCTTTTCTTTCTACCCGCAACTCCTTGACTGTGAAATTTTCCACAGACAATTCTGTGGAAAGGGAGGGTTTCAATGCCACCTACACCACAGTGGACCGTAAGTATACATACATATATATATATATATGCATGCATATATATTGTTGTGACTCTTCAATGAAAATAGGTATTTAAATAATAAATCATGAAAATTTATTCTAGGTATAGGGCTCAGGAAGGGGCAAAGACAGGCTTTATCACAGCATTTATAAGCACTGCTAGACCCTGGTGCAATTCTCTTTGGTCTTGGCTGGTTGCAACGTGGCTGTCAGTCTGGAGTACAAACCAGGAACAGTCACAGATTGTTAAGACGTTGATATGATAGGGATCAAACATTTATTTGACTTTTATGACATACATTGACACAGCATTAACATGCATTTTACTTCACTTTTTTTCTTCCAGAGACTCACAGGTAAATACGAAAGTATATTGTCCAGTGTGGTTTTGCTCAATAAATATTCTTTCCCAGTTGGAAAGGTTTTCACTTTATGATGCATTTATCACTGTTCTACACAGGACTGTGTGGAGGAATATATAATGCAACTTCTACCTCCCTAACTGCAACATCTCCTAATTTCCCAAATGAATATCCACCATTTATTCTTTGTACCTGGATCATTGATGCTCCTCCGCAACAGCAAGTGAGGGTGGTGGTAGAGGCCTTCAACCTCCATTCCAGCCAGGACTGCTCTCATAACTTCCTAGAGCTCCAGGATTCTCCAACAGTAAGAAATTAACAGGAAATACCATTTCCCATTCATATTCAGCTCCCTTCACTCTTTGAAAAGAGAGACGAAACCCACCATTTGGTAACAGACTAACTGATGATTCTTTGTGAGGGGCACATCCAAAGCATTACACACTCTACCCCACTTAAGGCGTGTTAACTGGTACACAGACCCCATGGAAGCAAACTATATATGTATTCAATTAGACCTGGTTAAGTGTTAAAACAATTTTTCACAGTTGTACCAACTAACAGGGCTGCCAAACTTAAGACCCAGAAAACACTGCCCAACAGCAAGTTTTCAGTAATTGTACTTTCTCTCACCCAAGAACCATAATAAAAATGAATATTCATGCCTAGAAGAGTGCTTGTAAAAAGCACCAGAACCCCCCCCACTTGTTTATGTTCCTTGCATTATATTATTCTAAACCTTTCATTGTTTCATATTTTGGCATGAAAATACCTGTTACATTTGATTTGTTTCTCATCATAATTGAACATAAAATACTGAGACATTATTAAGTGATTTCCATGAGAACTTTAAAATGTGATTCTATAAATGGTATAAAAAGTGTCAAAAGATTTTTTTTCCTCAAGTTCAGGAAATAGAAAACCGAATTCTATCATTAAGTAACTTGTGACATGTATCGAATTCCAGCACAGCCAAGGATCAGTCCACAGATTTTGTGGCACTGAAACTTTTCCAGTCCCGGAATTTTATTCTTATGATCGCACTGCCATTGTGACTTTCAAATCAGATGAATATATGACTAATAATGGAGTTAGATTTACCTATCAAGCTACAGGTAAGCTTGAAGAAATGTCTAAAAAATCTACCTACCATTCTTTTTGTTTATTTCATACAGTGAAAAGCAATTAAGAGATCTGAAATGCCTACATGTTTCTGGTTTTCTGTCTCAAGGTTGCAGCAGAGAATATAACCAACCATTTGGTTACCTGAAGAGCCCTGGCTGGCCTGGTCATCACCCCAATAATATGGACTGTTCCATCATTCTACGAGCTCCCCAGAATCACACGATTTCCCTCTTTTTCCATGCTTTCAGTTTGGAAGACAGCACCCAGTGTTCACATGATTTCCTAGAGGTATCAAGGAAGTATACGTATTTTTGTGGGCCTAGGTCAAAATCTGCTGACTTCAAAGGATATTAATAAACTTGGATCAAGCTTGAGATGAACTGACATTAGAGACTAACTTATTGCTACTGTTTTATGGGGAAAGGTACTCAGATGTTACACTAAAAGGTTAAACTAAGTCGAAAACCAATAAGTAAATAATGTCATTATTCGCTAACTCATCTTTACCCAGCTCTTGTTGATGTTACACAGTTAACAGAGCAAGCCAGGATAGTTTTCATCTGTTATTAACATCTGAGCTTGAACAGAATGCCATAAATCTGATTACTTTCATTCCAGAAGTAGATACCATCTGCTTGATATTTTTCTTACAGATTTTTTTTTCCAAAAAAAAGCATTTTTTCTTAAAAAAAAAAAAAAAAAAAAAGAAAGGAGCTCTAATAAGAAGTGACTGTCCTTTCATGCTTGTTGAAGGTTTTGTTGAAGGTTTCCCTATTCACTGGTCAGATGACAAAAATCAGATGTCTGTGGCAGAATCATTATTTAGTTCTCCTTTCATATCCTTTTTACTGTATCAAAAAATAGATCTGAGCACCAGCATTATTTGAGCTCAGCAAAAAATCAGATTAAATCTGAGCTATGCAATATGATCTGTGTCTTAATGTGAGTGGTCTGCACATCTTTTCATCTAGAATATTAACATTTCTTATGAAAAATAAAACATGAGCTTGAATTGCAAAAGCACATCTTAGCTACTAGTCAAGTAATTTTTCTCAGTCAGGACATGTACCACACCATAAAATTAAGCTTCCTCTTTCTGATAATACTTGTTCTATGCAGTTACTTACTAAACTCAGACTGGTTAATGGTCTCTTTTTGCTTCTCTTCAAGAATATATAGTAGGAAAAATAACAGTATTAAAATGCTAATTATAGTACGCATGCAAGTCACTACATAGTTTGTCCTGTGCCTGTGTCACTGCATAATTGTACTGGTGTATATCTGGCACAGGGATTTAACATTGACAATGTCTTTTGTGTCCATTGAAGGTCAGAAATGGGAGTGATGTGCAATCACCACTACTTGGCAGGTTCTGTGGAAGCACTGTACCCAGTCCCATCTTCCCAAAAAATCATGTTGTCTACCTTCGTTTCAAGAGTGATTTTTCAGGGGCTCATGATGGATACGAAATTACTTGGACTTCATCACCAAGTGGTAAGGCTGTAATTGCAAAGTAATTCCACATAGAGGGAAAATATATGACTGTAGAATTGGACCCTTCCTCATCAACACTTAAGGCCTTCCCAAGCACCCATAGCCCAACCTATTCAGTCACTGGAAAAAGATAGTTGTTCCCCAAGACCAGCAGGGTGGGATCCATTTTATGTGACGGAAGCAATTCCCTTTATCTAATGTTGACTATAGCAACCCCAGAGGAGGCTGTCCACTTAAGATGAAGACCTACTTCTTTCACTGGGAGGTCAGCTAATATCAGGAACATCTGTCTTGGGATCCACAGAGAGATGGTGGTGGTCACTCAGCCTACTCCACTAATAGTTCAGTAATGTGTCCTAGGATCTAGGCACTACTAAGCCTGAAGGGGACTGAAATTTGCCCCAAGAAAACAACCTAACTATAATACAATGCAGTGACTATATCATAGACACATTCATAAATGGCTTATGAAATGGCAGTGAATAGTATGGAACTATTATAACTGAGGGCTCAGCATTCAAAATGGCTTCTGTATGAGGTATGCTGAGACTTTCAATCTGGTTAAGAAACTACTGAGGTCTACAAAATAGAGTGATATTGGATGATAAATAGTGACCAGCTATTCACTGACATTTTCCACAGAAGAAACAGAGGCCATCAGATAAAGCCAGGAGATGGCAGGTTCAAAGCAAACCAAACAAACCAGTCCTTCACACAGTACACAGTTAAGCTGTGGAGCTCCTTCCCATAGGGTGCTACAAACTTATAGGGATTCAAAGGCTACCTGAACAAATTCATGGAAGACATCTCATAAGCATTATTTAATACAAAGATGCCATGTCTGGGAACTGTGAGCTGAGAAATTTTGAAAACTGTGAGAGTAATCTGCGGCATGATCTGCACAAGCCTATTCTTACTCTGAAAACCGGCATTTCTCCCAAAGCATCTGCTTCCGCCCCCTGTCAGAGACTGAATTTTGACATAAATGGACTTTAGGTTACTTAATATTTTCTCCGAGTTGTTCTCTGCATTTTTCTTTAAGATGAGGATTCACTACTTTTTCATCGCAAAGAACAGCCAGACAATTCATTTCCAGCAAAGTAGCTGAGAAATGAACTGACCAAGACACAGACTTTAGACTTTGGTTCTCGTTTCAAACAGTTTTGGGAGTTTTGATTTTTAATATCCAGTGATGGTCTAATACTCATTGCATATTATTCTCAGGCTCCTGAAGCCAGAGCCTCAGTTTAGTCTCTTATTGGAATAATGCTGTTACCCACATTGGCTGTTCCAGCTCCCAGTGTCTCTCTTTTTCAGTGCTACTACTAATACTGTACTAATGTACTACATCATGTAGTACCTTATGAAACTAAGCCTTCCAGGCTAATTATCAGTGTCTGTTTCCAGGATGTGGAGGAACATTATATGGCAGAACTGGCTCATTTGCTAGTCCCAGCTACCCAGCAACTTACCACAACAACACTGATTGTGAGTGGTCCATTGCTGCACCCAAGGGACGAATTGTCACAGTGAACTTTGATTTCATCAGCATCGATGACCCAGGGGATTGCAGTAGCAACTATCTGATCCTTTACAACGGGCCAGATGCCAGCTATCCCCCAGTGGGACCATACTGTGGGATGGTACGTATTGCCTACTGTCTGTGACCCTGTAAGTGGTTAAAATGAATCTTTACTTTTCCAGATTCAAGACTGTTTCCCAATGCTGGCATGAATTCCCCATAGATGAATGTAAGTGAAGGCATTAAGGCATGTAGAAGCCTTCTATTGCAGACCTTACAGTGACATCTAGTGGGATGCATCAAGCTATTTTACTCTGTATTTAGTGGTATTTGTGATTTAAATATTTGTGATACCCTGAGAGAGAAATGGAACAGCAGTGTCTAGCACAGACTTGAGAGACTTGAGGTTACTTCCAAGCTATGATCCAATTTGTGCCTCAGTTGTAACTCTCTGACTAGCTTTTCCAAAAGACCTTGATGTTCAGTAAAGCTTTTAATTTTTCTTGTCTTTACTTTCAGGATACAAACATCGCTCCATTTACTGCTACATCTCATCAAGTCAGCGTAAAATTTCATGCTGAATATGTGACTTTACCATCAGGATTCCTGTTAAGCTGGACAAGCTAGAACACTGTTTATGAGAAATGTATTACCATTCCTTGATATACTGAAGAGACTTTAGATTATAAAGCAAGCTTGAAATCCAGTTATGATAACTGCAGCTGAAGTAAGGCATTTTCAAAATTACTCTTAGTGTAGCTGTCATGAATTTAGAGTTCTGTCAAAAAAATATCGTGTCCCATTGTACTGAAATGAAATTCTGATCTACCCAGCTGGGAAAATGAGGCTTTGCTACTTTTTGAAACACATTTTTCTTCATTTTTTTTTCACATAATTTCAAAGTTTTACATTTAATGCTACGAAAAGTGAATTAGCCAGGATAAAATTTAAACACAAAATATTCAACATGAAGTTGATAAGAGGATGTAAAATATGAAGTTGTCTTTTGATTAGTTCTACAGAGTTATGTGGGGTTTTCCCCAAGTGTCTTTGGAAACGTCAGCAAGAGTTTTATTAAAATTAGAGCAGAATTAGAAATCGCTAAAAGATGGCCCCTGTCCTACAAGCACTTACACACATAACTTTGATGAAGAACTTCCAGTAGAACATATAGTTAAACATTTTCAGATTAGTAGCCCAGAAAACTTTTGATGAGAGACCACCCCAAACTGAGTTCATATTTGCAATCAAGGCATTATGCAATCTTTGTCCATAAAGTTTATTAAAAACCCCATAAAGGGGATAGCAAGCAGTAATGAAAACAAACATCTGAACTGCCTGGAGACAGAGCTACAAACTAAGCCCTGAAGACAGAAAATGAAGACGTGAGACCCTGCAAGTGCAATCAAGCATGGCTTCAGCTGTTTTCCTGCAGACATCAGAAGTACTTTGCTTCTTCCTTGTGGGCGGCTGCATCACGGGACTTTGTGAATGTCTGTTTTGGTTTTGACCTTCCTCTGAATAGCCGTGGATTTGGTGCAGGGCAGAAAATCATCTCAAGATGTGGCTGCTGTCTCTTGCTGCTAGGTGGTGGTCATGGAAGCACACCATTTTAGGCAAGAATCACACCAGCAAGAACGCTGTCATTTTCTGCATTTCACCAGCCTGGGGCATAGCTCAGGTGGAAGGCTGATAGGGAAGGGCACGTCTCTCCAAACAGCTCCCTGCCACTGCAGGTGGTGCTCTGCAGTATGTTCATCTCACCTGTTAAAAGTGGATCTTGCCCTGACAGACAACAGGTTCTCAGGTTAAACCTTGGCCTGATCAGGAGCATGACAGAGCATAAACTGACGAAAAAGGAAACCTATACAATGTTTTAATGAATAAAGTTAATTTAATTAATAAAGTTCATTAATAAAGTTCATTAATGGCTTTGTGAGACTGGTATCAGCCATGTGTCACAGTTGATGGACACAAAGGTGAGTTTCCCCAGGACACCCCCATGCCTGTGCTCACCACACTGTAGCTGGCCAGCTGTTGACTTTGAGAATAGTGCCTAGTGCAATCTGGTGACCTGTGATTCTGTGATGTGCGTGAGGCCATCTGGTAACATGACCTTTGGCCTTGAGCTCTAGAGGGGAGCTGGAGTTAACCCGATTAAATTTGCACTTCAGAAAGATTTATTTCACCAACAGAAAAAGCACGTTTCACTTGAAATGTTTCGTATTGCTTTTTGGTACGATAAAGACTTGCTTCTGCAGAAAAGAGCACTATGAACGGAAGAGAAATGTGTAAGGTTTGTTTTTTTTTTTAAATCTAACAATAACTAATGCTTGGTGCATCTTTAGATGCTACAAATACTCCATACCTGTGCATAATTTTATTTACAAATGAGTAAAATGCATAAGGTTCTTTAGAACAAACAGTCCAGCAGAGAATTTGTGCACATGCAGACTGTTGAATGAAGCTGCTGGTACAAGGTTCAATTGATCTAGCCCAACTGACTCTTGCCAAAAATAGTCAAAGTCTAAAATTAGAGTAAATTATCAAACCCATTCTTTAAAAAACCAGGAACAAAGTAATCCACTGCAGTCCTCTAACATTTTATATGAGGAACCGCAACAGAAATACCACTGCAGAAGTATTTAAGTGGAGGACCTTAGAGGAGAGAGCTGATGCTAAGCCATGTTTCTGCCTTGGAAGGTAAGGAGTCATTTAAAACACTTGCTTTAAAATGAATGCACAGTGAAAGCAAACAGGAACAACAGATAACTTAAGAATAATTATTCCATGAAACTCTTATGTGTTTTTTGTAGTGTACAATTCAAAATACAAAGCCTCTGTTTTATAATACTTATGGCTTCATCTCACAGTATTGCTGTATCTTTGCTTTTATGTCTGTGCACATTGCTGTCTATTTTATAAATAATGTCTTAGAAGTTGTGAATACTGTGTGTCTGTACTATAATACCTGCCTATCTACAAAAAAACCTTCCCCTGCCAATGACAAAGCACAGATAACGGATGTGCATGTTTTCACTTCCTAGAGCCTGCATGTTTTTAACTTGCATGTAAATAGACTTCTACATGTTACTATACATATTTATTCTTATATGGAGGTATATTTTTTGAGACAATTATACATGAATGATAAGACTAGGATTGAAGAACAGGCTCTAAAAGGTCAGAAACAGTATTTCTTCAACTGCCCTTCCCACGTGGCCGGGCCATTCTTTATAAACAATAAGTGAGAAGTAATATCACAAGAAGATCATTGGAGTTATAGTTACTTGAAGTAGAGAGAAGATATACAGCTAAAGTAATAGAAATCATGGTGCTGCTCAATTTAAAACAGTAGCTAATTTTAGTTGAATTTACAAAGCAGTTTTGACTGAAAAACATTTTCACTCAGCTCATAAAGCAAAGAAGGAGCTGTCTTAGTTTCCCACAGTAACTCAAGGTAAGTGTGCTAGGCACTAGAATTAATATACTTAGTGTAACTAATTTTTGTCAGCTGCCAAACTAAAACCACAGAATTATTCTGCAGTCCTGATTAAAATGAAATCTAACAAAACCTCACAGCATTGACTACTCATAATAACAGCAGCAGCAACAATACAGGATTACTAACAAACAAATGTTTATTTATTAGCTGATAATAAAAAGAAAGGCTAAACTCTAGAATTTTGCTTATATAAGGTAAGGTCAGTAAAACAAATAGTGCATGCCAGTTATCACACATAACAACTGTAATGCTGTACACAACTGGTTTTGCAGATGCACATTGCTGTTGTATTGTTGTGATGGTACGCTAACCCCCCATTAATATTAACTGTTATGACAGCTTTTCTTGGAGAGGAAAAAATGAGATATAAATAGAATAATAATGCAAAGCCTCATTTGCTTGGTTAGAAGAACTACCTAGGACAGCCAGAGCAAGGGCAGTATCAGAGCTGCTCATCCCCTTGCTGCTCCCCAGTACAGTGAGGGGAGGCACATCCAGTTCTCGCTGTCGGGGTGGAGCAGGTTGAGGGGAATGCAGGCAGGGAGCAACTTATCCCTCCTCTTACAACCCCACAGTAGCTACAGCTCTGCCACGCCATCCTGGCCAAGCATCCACCTCAGAGCCACCCATGTCAGCCTGCTGCCCCAAGGACAGAAGGCATACACCACCCTCTGGTAAAGAATTCAGGCATTTGCTCTATAGACATTCAAGCAAAGTGACAAACTTAGAACAAATCTTGACAGATACCAGAGATGTTTTATAGTTGTTTCATAAGCAAAAAATCAGTAGCTGGATAGTACAGCAAGGCCTAAATTGGAAAAGCCTGTACTATGTATGAGCTGAAACACCGTACACGAGGGAAGGGCTTCACAAGGCAGTCTGCAGGCAACAGGCTGACCAGCCTCTACCTGGGGGTATAGAAGGAGCTAAGGATATCTGGAGTCAAAGGGGTTGAGAGACAACTGGATGTACTGGGAAGAGCCAGAACACGATAAGAATCATAGAATAGTTAGGGTTGGAAAGGACCTTAAGATCATCTAGTTCTAACCCCCCTGCCATGGGCAGGGACACCTTCCACTAAACCATGTCACCCGAGGCTCTGTCCAACCTGGCCTTGAACACCACCAGCGATGGAGCATTCACAACTTCCCTGGGCAACCCTTTCCAGTGCCTCACCACCCTCAC
Source organism: Myiopsitta monachus (assembly GCA_017639245.1). Taxonomy (NCBI): domain Eukaryota; kingdom Metazoa; phylum Chordata; class Aves; order Psittaciformes; family Psittacidae; genus Myiopsitta; species Myiopsitta monachus. Next base: position 29,588,927 of record CM029919.1, read on the forward strand.
AGTAAAGAATTTCTTCCTCATATCCAATCTAAACTTCCCCTGTTTAAGCTTGAACCCGTTACCCCTTGTCCAATCACTACAGTCCCTCATGAAGAGTCCTCCCCAGCATCCCTATAGGCCCCCTTCAGATACTGGAAGGCTGCTATGAGGTCTCCACGCAGCTTTCTCTTCCCCAGGCCGAACAGCCCCAACTTTCTCAGCCTGTCTTCATACAGGAGGTGCTCCAGTCCCCTGAGCATCCTCGTGGCCCTCCTCTGCACTTGTTCCAACAGTTCCATGTCCTTTTTATGTTGAGCACAGCAGAGCCCTACACAATAGTCCCAAGTGAGGTCTCACAAGAGCAGAGGGGCAGGATCACCTCCTTCAACCTGCTGGTCATGCTGCTTTTGATGCAGCCCAGGATATGGTTGGCTTTCTGGGCTGCAAGCACACACTGCTGGATCATGTTCTTTTTCTCATCAACCAACACCTCCGAGTCCTTCTCCACAGGGCTGCTCTGAATCTCTTCTCCGCCCAACCTGTAGCTGTGCCTGGGATTGCTCCGACCCAGGCGTAGGACCTTGCACTTGGCATGGTTAAACTTCCCAAAGTTGGCATCAGCCCACCTCACAAGCATGTCAAGGTCCCTCTGGATGGCATTCCTTTCCTCCAGCATATCAACCGAATCACACTGCTTGGTGTCATCGGCAAACTTGCTGAGGGGACACTCAATCCCCCTGTCCATGTCACCAACAAAGATGTTGAACAAGACCAGTCCCAACACTGATCCCTGAGGGACACCACTCGCTACCGGTCTCCAGCTGGACATCGAGCCATTGAGCACCACTCTTTGCTTGTGGCCATCCAGCCAGTTCTTTATCCACCGAGTGGTCCACCTATCAAATTGATGTCTCTCCAACTTAGAGACAAGGATGTCATGTGAGACAGTGTCGAACGCTTTGCAGAAGTCCAGGTAGATGACATTAACTGCCTCTACCCCTGTCCATCAGTTCCATAGCCCCATCATAGAAGGCCACCAGATTGGTCAGGCAGGATTTGCCCTTAGTGAAGCCATGCTGGCTGTCACCAAGCACCTTGTTGTTTTTCATGTGCCTTAGTATGGCTTCCAGGAGAATCCGCTCCAAGATTTGCCAGGCACAGAGTGAGGCTGACTGCTCTGTAGCTCCCCGGGTCATCCATTTCCCCCTTCTTGAAAATGGGGGTTATATTTCCCATTTTCCAGTCATCGGGAACTTCACCTGACTGCCATGATTTTTCAAATATGATGGACAGTGGCTTAGCAACTTCATTCACCAGCTCCTTCAGGACCTGTGGATGGATTTCATCAGGTCCCATGGACTTGTGTACATTCAGGTTCTTAAGATGGTCTCAAACCAGATCCTCTCCTACAGTGGACCTAAAGGTCTTCTTTCTCACAGTCCCTGCGTCTGCTTTCCAAGACTTGGGTGGTGTGGTCAGAGCGTTTGCCGGTGAAGACCGAGGCAAAGAAGTCATTAAGAACCTCAGCCTTCTCCAAATCCAGGGTAGCCAGTTCTCCTGATAGCTTCTGGAGAGGGCCCATGTTGTCCCTAGTCTGTCTTTTATTCACTACGTACCTATAGAATCCCTTCCTGTTATCTTTAACATCCCTAGCCAAGTGTAATTCTAAGTGGGCCTTAGCTTTCCTAACCTGGTCCCTACATTCCCGGAGAACATCCCTGTATTCTTCCCAGGCCAAATCCTCCTTCTGGTATAATTGATATTTTAGTGCTTCATGAAGAGCTGAGAAGCTTTAACAGAAAAGCTTGATAGCAACTCCTCTTTGCAAAATCCAGTGCTGATCTGACTAAGGTATTGATTAGTGGGTTGACTCAGATGAAGGGTTTGCTAAAGCAGGAACCAAATTAGATCACACAGAACTTGGGAGTGATAGATGAACTATTTATACATACTGAAATTAGGTAGATGATAACAAAGAAACAAAACCAAACAAAGACCCAAGCAAACAAATCCTCACAAAAGGCAGTAATGGCAGCATGTTTATTAAGTAGGGAGTAGTTAAATACTTCTATGGTAGGGTTAGACTGTGGACACGTACAATGTAATAGGGTATTGTTTTTATTACTGCATAAATGAGGCAGCAAGAAGTCAGGTGAGCTTCTCATTAGCTATAAAGACACTGTTTTGTGAGTATCTCGTCACAGTTATGTTTGCTTTATCTGTTTGGTGGAATAAGCATGTTAGGACTATATTTTATAAGCAGTAGATGTATAAAATAGAGCCTAAGCCTTTGTTACTAAACGAAGCCTGAAGTCATTCATTCTCTGTGAAACAAGAACAGTACACATGCTAGCACCTAGGTCTCTAGGACAACTGACTACTGGCAATTAGGGCATTTTCTTAGACGGGAAAGGGATCTGAGTTCATGCTCCTACAGACAAAGAGGAAGTGTATGTCATTGTCTTCTACATCGGAGTGACCACGTGTTCTCCTGAGCAATCTAGATAACAGGAAGTTCCTCCAGTTGTGTTCTGTAAGAAAGACCTGAAAGCAGCTTGTAACTTGAGGAAAGGACTCAAGGTAATAACACCACTTATCAACAAACATGCTTCAACTCTGCAACCCAGAATTACATCCCTACATTCCTAAAAAAGGAAAAGCTAAAGCTGCACCTCCAGCAGTATTTCTCATTTCCTGCTTTAGGCACCTTTACATTCATCATTGTGGTTTCTGTGGTTATTCTCTTTCGGCTTGTAGTAACACCATGCAATGCTTAGGGAGTGCATCTGCAAAAGTCAAGACTGAGATTCTCAATGTGTAGCTTTGCATTAGGCAATTTTCTAGTAAATAGGAGCTTCTTAACTCCTGTCAAAGAACTCATATGCCTTAATACATCATGGGTAGTAAGGCTGTAACTCCAACATCATGGTGACAAGATCAGTTTAAAGTACTGAACCTGGGCCCAGAGCTGACTAGAAAATCCACACCTGAAGAAATGGAAAACATTGATTTGATGAACCTAAATTTTGGGGGGAGAATGTTTTTTGCCTTAGGCAGCCTTTGTCAAACTTCAGAGTGCCCTCAGATCTTACCTGGTCATTCCTATGGAGTCTGAGCTTCCCAGCTCCATGGCTCGCCAGCTTCTCCCTTCCGTTGCTGACTAGCTGGGGCATGGAGCTGCCCAGCCACCCTACGCACAGCCCTGCTGGTTTCCAGACCTCGGCCCGGGGAGCCGCTGCTGCTGCAGGTGCCCTTTGAGAGCCCCCCCGAATGCACATTTCTCCTCTGTGCAAAACGGTGCTGCGGCCACAACCCACCTTCTGGGGTTAACACTTGTGCAGCGCTTTTCAAGGGCTATAGAAATGGAAGTGGGTGTTAAAGCTGCACTTTGAAAAGCCAGCTATATAAGCATCCGAGGCCAGCAACGAGACAGACCACCCTCAAGCATGGCGCTAACCCAAGCTACCTAACCCCCAGATGCACATGAAACCCCAAGCGAGCACGGTGAGGAACTGCCGCCACCACAGCGGCAGCATGAAGAGAGCACAGCTCCTTCTCCTAAGGTGCCGCACACCTTAGACAACAGCTCCTCACACAGGCCAGCGCCGGCCACCCGGGCAAGACCCCTTCCAGCCGAGCAAAGGCAAAGAGCCCGCAACAGAGAGCAGGACCCACCGAGTACAGCCGAGCCCAGCCACCGACGGCGCGTCTTTATTGGCCGGCGAACCCGCCTCCAGCGCCTCCAGCCAATCGTCAGCTGGCCTACGCCGAGGAAGGCGCCCTGATTGGCCTGACGCCTTCCCAGCTGTGGGTGGGACCTCTTGGGCGGGCGGCCGCCCTGAGGAGGTGCGGGGAGCGCCTCCGCTTCCCGGGGCAGGGCAGCAGCGCGCCTGCGCGGGGCTGGCGGTGGGATGAGGCTTGGCGAGACGGGGTGGGTTCGTGCGGCTGCCGGGAGCCGCCCTCGGGGCCGCGGGCCGTCGTCTCGCTGCGTCCGGCTGCGAACCGCAGCAGCGCCGCGCGGTGAGTCCCCATGGCGGCAGCGGCGGGCCCGTCCCTCTGCTCGGGGGCGGGAGTGTGGCCGCTGTCCCGGTTAGGGGTCTGCTTGGGCTGGGGCGGGTGCGGCGGGACGGGACGGGACGGGATTCCCGCTGCGGCACAGGGCGAATGAGCGGGCGGGCTTGCTGCTCTCGGCCTCTTCAGGGCAGGAGCCATCCCCGCGATGTCCCGGCGGGAGCCCCGGCCGCCTCCCTCCTCACGGTGTCCACTTCTGCCCTGCCCAGACCATGTCCAAGTCGCTGAAGAAGATCGTGGAGGAGAGCAGGGAGAAGAACCAGCCCGAGGTGGACATGTGCGACCGCGGCATCTCCAACATGCTGGACGTGCCCGGCCTCTGTAGGTACCGGAGGCTGCGGGCGGGGAGAGCGCGGAAACTTCCTTATTTGTCCCGGGACGATCCGGGGCGCGGAGGGGGCGGTGATGGGGCCTCCCCGCTGCCGGCGGCTGCCCTGGCCCCTCGGCAGCGGTGGGGTTGCCCGGGCCTCCTCTGGGTGTTCCGCGGTGTACAGGAGCTCTGGGCATCGGAGCTCGGGGAGGGGTTCGTTCGCAGGGGGAAGCGTTCTGCTACCAGCGCCCCACGGCACCGTAACGAGCCGTGAGCGTGGGCAGGATAAAACGCTCCTCCACTGCACCGGAGAGACCGGCGTGGGGAGCTGGGACCCCCGCCTGGCTCTCCATCATCTTTGCCCATGCACCATCTGCAGCCCGAAGGGTGCCCCGTTTCTCAGTGCTGTCATTCTGGCACTTGAGTGGTGGGAGACTTTGCTTCCTGTCCTTCCTTGCCTCTCCCTGCTACTGAAGCAAAAACTGCCAAGGGGCATCTCCACTGGTTTTTGAAAGGGATAGGCAACACCAGCCTGGAGCTACCCATGGTTGGTCTCTGGGGGAGAGTAAGGTAGTAGTGTATTACAGATACAGCAATAGCATCTCTGGGTATTACATGATTTCATATGCTTCCAGAACTGTGACAGTATGTTTCCTGGTATGTTTCGTTTACTATAAATCAACTACAGCAGTTGCAACATACCAATAGCACCATGCTGTCACAGTTCTGGAGAACACTTGTATGAAGTGCAGGGGCAGGTAACTTCTTGGTTTTGCTTTGGCTAGGAGTGTGTATGATGTTACAGTACAGCTGATACACAGTGAATTAAAGCTGTGACTGGCTAGTGTGCCACAGGCTGGAATTTTCTTCAGTGTGTGGTACAACGGAAGAAAACAGAATCCAGGCTAACCAGCTTGAAACTCTACCCATATCCTGGTTTAGCTCTTTACGAAGCGCCAATCACATCAGGAAAAAATGAAGACTTAAATACAGTTTTGCAGAACTAGGTTCTATACACTTCAGAATTGCAGGTGGGCATTCAGGAAGATTACATTGGAAAGGCTGTATATATGTATATAACTTATGTTAAACAGAAAGCTTCACTGTGTTTCAATTGCATGAACAGTTGTTAGAGACAGAGTAGTCTTGGCTTGAGTAGTCTTACAGACCTGCTTTCAGAACTATGCTTAGCCCTTTCAGATAAACTAATGCATTCAGAGTATGGGGCAGCACCATGCTAGCGTTGCTTTTAAGTAGACTCAATGCCTGTTATCAGCACTAAGGCACATAATTGATTACCCAGCTTTAATCTTTCAGGCGGGGGAAGAAAGGTATCAGTAAAGCACACCAGTAGCACTAAAGTAAGAAAAGCTGTTCTTGTGCAAAGAGTGTTTTGAGTGAGTTGTGCAGACAGGGTCAGGGACCACAATGTGCAACACTGTGGTCCACAGGCAGTCATAGAATAATAGAATAGTTCTTGTTGGAAAGGACTTTAAGACCATCCAGTTCCAACCCCCTGCCATGGGCAGGGACACCTTCCACTAGAACAGGTTGCTCAAGGCCATGTCTCTGATACCACATGACTAATGAAGCATCTGATGCTTGTTTTGCAGGGAGCTCCCTGTATGAGGTGTAGACTTGTGATACCCCAGTTAGGCTGCAGCAGAGAAGTCTGTATGCAGATACTCTTGGTGCGCCTTGTGTGGCTTGATTTAGCATGGGGATGTGAAATCTTCTCCAATTTGAAATGGAAGTTAGGGGAGGGGGCAGTGATGACTGCTTTTTGTTCAGTTGTGATCTTGCTTTTTCAGTTACTCTGCACTCTGGCAGAGAAGGCTTTATAAGTTGGGGCTTTGGTGTTTGGATTTGGTTATTTTTCGTTTGGTTTTGGTTGGTTGATTTTGTTTTGTTTTGTATTTTTTTTTATTGTCAAAGTATTTGCCACTTCTCTTCTGGAGAAGGAATTACTTCTTCCAAATACACCTTAAAAAAGTAATGACTAGATATTACCTGTGGATTTTAGGGAATGGTTTGAGAAGATGTTAAACTTGCTGGTTTTCTAACCCTGTCATCTGGTTCCTAATGGATGACCTTTTCTAGTACAGATCTCAGAACTGACAGGGAAGCTAAATGAGTGAGCTGGTGTCCCCCCTTCTAGGTGTGTTGGGTATCTTTCTAATTCAGTGCGGCGTTAAAGCTTGCATTTTCAGAAAGTTTGGGGTTTTGTTCAATGAAATAAAGATCTTTGTTAAAAACAGCCATCATGATTCATCCCCAATGGCTGTTCTTTCACAGCATCTTGTTATTAATGAAGGCCACTAGTAGATGCTTGGAGATAAGTTTAAGTTATGACTGAAGGGAACATTTTGGTGGCATTTTCCCTGTTTTTGGCCATTTGAGGTTCAAGAACTTAGTAGGTTGGAGGATACTCCTAAGTGACTGCGTTCAATAGCCCCTGACAGGGATTTTGTCTTATGTGATTATTTAATGGTTGTGAATGTCCCTCCCACAGTAGTCAGTAACTCTTTAAAGTAGACTGCTCCCTGTAGTCTTCATTATCCTTCAAGAAAAGGAACAAGCCTTGTTCCACTGCATATGTGAGTACTTGCTGCAGAGTGGCTAGTGGACTCCTATGTAAGCTTTCTTAATTTAATGTACATAAAGTTAATGCAGACACAAGGATTTAGCAGCAGCACAATCTGTAGCATCTTGCTCAGTGTGCCAATCCTCTTCTTTCATGTGCAGACCTATTCTTGTCATATGTGTTTAAAGAAAAAAAATACAAACTCAAAAAACAACCATAAGTGATCAGACGAAACTGGTGTTACGTGGGGGCAGAGAGAAGAAAAGAGAATGGGGAATATATTCCCTGCCTTGGATAGGATTCTTTCCTGGCTTCATTCCAGTCTAATGAATGACTTGATACAATGCAGAGCAGCCACTCGTACTTTCTTTTGCCTTGACTTCCACCTTCTGTTGCAGGTGTGGGAGAGAAAAAAACAGACTAAGCTTGCCTCTGGCAAGTACCAATGTCTTTTTCCAAATCCAGGTGGAATGGATGGAGATAAACACTTGGTATCTGAAACTGTCTTAAGTTAACTTAGACCTACAAGCTTGGCAGCCTCTACATCTCTTCCCACTTTTATGTTTAATAAAAGCAGAGTGGAGTTGTCAGCTTGTTTATAATGTGGTGCTCAGATATACAAAGAAAAGCCTGCTGGTCCCTGAAATACTGCTTGCTCAGGAGTTCATTAATGCCATTAGAAGTTGAGTTCTATTTTTGGAATATTCCTTGAATCCAGGCACTTCCGTGTTTTCTCCTAATGACTTAAAGTACAAACTAGAACTGTGCTACAGGCCTTCAGAGCATCAAAATTTTCGAGGCTTTCATAAATGTAATATGAGAAAACTCTTCTTCTAAAATATGTTCTGTAGAGAAAAGATTTAATTTGAGACTAAAAATATTCCTTGATCTTGGTGTTCCATGCTTTTGCTCATCATACTAATGTAAAGACCACGCAAAACAGTTCTAAACTTCAAAAGCTTTTATCCTTATTCTGGCATGCAATAAGACAAATACACCGTTTATGAGCACATCTGTACTATAGCTGTGCATCCATCATGAAGAATTTTAAAAGTGTCTTGCCCTGTGGAAATGTTTCAATGGTTTGGGTTTTGGGTTGTTTTTTTTTTTTTGTTTTTGTTTTAAATATAATTCCATATTGTGAAAATAATAGATCATATTTGCTTACAAAGAACCCAATATAGACAGGTAATGTTAGCATTGACAGATGTCCTGTAGGATGAACAATTGGGTTCAGCAACTAGGGCATGATATGTCTTTTCCTTTACCCTGATGGCTAGGGCATTTATGGGTAGGACTTTAAACAGCCATCAACAATTAGGGAATTGTTCTTGGGGCAGGGACCAGTCTCTGATGTCTCATTTATGTATCTTCAAGTGATCGATATAGGGAAGCTATGAGTTAAGGAATTATTTTGCCCAGATAACTTGAGACATCTGGTGCTCTGTAGTCTTACTGTCAGTGAAAGAATATTGGATGAAATGCTGTTTACTCTCTAAGTGTTAATTTGTTCTTGTTATCATTCCATCTGTAAGCTATTCATATTTTACATAAAGTACATGGTGTGTGGTAGGAATTAACATGCCTAGAATTACTTATCAGAAAGTTAGTGTTGATGTAATTGCCTGCTCCTAGAATAACCAAAGCACAGAAGATGAAGCTGATTTGTACAATACTGTAATGCTCATCCTGCATTAACTTCCTCCAGTGGTACAGACAATGGTTTATCTTGGTTCAACAAGATCTTCCTGTTTGGGAGTTGGTTTTCCACCCCCCATCCCCTCACACTCCCCCCCTTTTTTTTTTCTTTTTTAAAGAAAATAAAAGGTAGTTTTGTCATCTAAATATTTTATGTAAAGTAAACTTACATAAGTAGTTATATAAAAAGGCTTGATACTAAGGCCAAAAGGGAACAGCTTTAATATTCTTCCCTTGACCTAGTCTGTTTTGAAGCAATAGCAGTACTGAGGCCATTATGAGAACTTGTTATTGCTATGCAAGTCAATTGCTCTGGCAAATGTTAGTATCCTGACCCTCAAGCTTCTGCGTGGATATCTGGTGCATTCTTGAAATCAAAATAACTTGCTGCCTGTGGACTCGTTACTGTAATGTTAACAAGGCATCTGAGGGCTGCAGTCCTGAAGGAGCTGGTGTTTAGCATCTAGGTGCTCCTCCAGTGGCATCATAGGCAGGTTATAGTAATTCCCCCATAGGAATTGTGGTGCCCTTTGAACCCTAGGGGGCTGGCACTTGGGGTGAATACTGGGTTCACTCCATCACCTGTGGAGTGATGCTCAGCAAGTCCTGTCAGTTAGGCTCACCTGAGCTGCACATGTCTCAAGCAAAATGATTCCACCAGGACCCCTTCAGCCTTCTAGGTGATACTTGGGAATGTTAATTAGTTGCTGAATACAAGTGTCTTTATCAGAAGAGGTGATAGTTGAGTTGTCATGAAAAACTGACTTTATGTATAGGATAAGGAAAACCACAGTCAGCTTTTCCCACTGCACAGTACTCCTTACAGGAGCAGGTGAGTGCCAATGTGGTGAACAAAAATGGCGTTTCCAGACTTGTTTTTTCACACAAGGTCAGTTTAATGTAAGTGAGCAAATTCCCGTCCTTGTGCGAGTGACCAAATGCTGCTTTATAACCAGGTTCCCTTTCTTAAATGCTTGTAAATCTGTCTCCAAACTGGTAGTAGCTTTGCACCTTTCAAGATTGAAGATCTTTTTATCTAGATACGGCTAAAGTGCTACTGGAAGTAGTCCAGAGCACAGATGCCTAAACCTTTGCTCTTTTCAAACTAACAGTGGAATGTTGCCTTTTTTATTCTTTTGAGGGATGTCAGCCTGCTTTGCAGGCCAAAGATGCAGTGGAACTCTTTGTCATGCATTGGGATTCACTGAGATAGTTTCAGACAAGGTGTCTAAGCTTCAGTTGCATTTGGGTAGTAAAGTCCAGATTGAAATGTCTTTGGTCTAGGAATATTGGCCTGGAAATTTTTAATTTTGGGACTTTGTTCTATTTTGCATAGACATGTGAGAGGAAACTGTATTGAGAATAGACCGGTTGAAGAAGACAACAGTGTGACAAATATGGAGAGGGAGTATTGAGAATAATGCTTATAAGCTTGTGTTGTTAGAGGCCAGTAGTGCACATGGCTTGATGGTTTAGTCCACAGGCTTACCTTTAAATATGCACAGAACTTTTTATGATACTCAAATTCAGCAGGAGTTTGATGTTCAGAAGACCTGAGTCTGCAGACCCAAAGCTTAATTGCCCTTGAGTAAGCATCCTCACTTCCTATGTATAGAAATGATGAAGTCATGTCAGGAAAGGTTCATCATCTGTGTACATGTGGATTAGAGCAAGGTCTGTCTCAGTTCTCTATTAATAAAACATTTCTTATTCTTTTATTTTTTAGTTCAGTTTGTAAGTGATCCACAGCAAGTACTTGCATGTGTGCTCATGTCTCACACTTTGTGCATTTCAGAGACTATACTTCTGTGGTGCAAATATGTTGCATAAAAGTGGTGTCTCCTGATCAGCTGGCTTCTTGCAGGAGTTATAATTTATCATATTTCTTTATTTTAAATACTGGATTACATCCTGAGCACAGAAACAGACTAAAAGCAGCATTTAGTATTTTCTGTGTAAGTTGTCATTCTGATTTGTGTGCCTTAAATGGGTGTTTTGCTTTGAGGGGCATGATCAGGATTACCTCCTTACCACTGTCTTAAAGAGTTTTATTTTGGTAGCCTTGGACATGTCTAGTCTTGGTCTTAAAAAGTAATCCTTCATTGAAGTCACATCCTGATCATAGAACAGGTGGCAGAAAAGAATTTAGAAATGGCCCTCCTACTGGTGGATGTAGGAGCTGAATTTGAGCCTTTCCTCATGTAGTTTCTCCAGTTGGTCCAGCTGATTTATTAAAAGGCATATAATGGGGATTACTGGCTTTAAAGTAATGAAGTTCATTATGGACTCCAGCAAAGAAAAGAACAGATTATCTGAATTTTGGATTCTGTGCTGAAGCTGGCAAAGCTCTGTGCAAAACTGGAATAAGCTTGTCAAGGCCACAGAAGTGGGGTAACAGCCTTTGTCTTTGTTCTGCTGTAATAAACCAGAGGAAGCATGAGCTTCAAAGGAAAAAAGAAATAGTGCAAAAATTGTTAGAACTCGTTCTGTGCCTGGCTGCCCAATTTGACATTCTAGGTCCCTGCACCCGCAGGGTGGTTGTTGCAGGCCTTTGCCAGGCAGCATCTTCTGTAATTTCTTTTTTTTGTGGGAATTGCATTCCTATGCTTAGCTCTATGTGTAAGTAATCAATAGTGTTAAGTGGTTGCTTATGGTTCAAATGCTGATGTGGTTTTTATGTTTTAGAGAGCTTTATGTTTTTAGAGCTCTTTGAGAACAATGCTGTTCTTGCCTGCCTTTTAATGCTGATTTTTCCACAGTACTCTTACAGACTTTCTTTGGCCCTCTTTCTCTGTCCTTCTGTTGCGCTTTGGGAGGTGGTGGTGCAGGCAATACTTGGGAGTGCTCATATTTTAGGAGAATTTAGGGTGGGTGCGCTGTTTCTTCCTTTCTCCTTCCTGCCTTTCCTTCCTTCACAACCTGTGATTGCACAGGGAACTGTAGTGACTGCTTTCATTCTGCCAGCAGGTTATATTTGCCCATTTTAAGTCATGAGCTTTCAAAGGTTAGCTGAAACATGATGCTGTATCAGTAAGTAAAAGCTCTTCAAGCTGTTTCCTCCCAATTGCAATTTAGTAAGTATTGGCTGGCATGGCCAGTTTTCACACATACTCACCAAGATATCTTCATTCCCTAAGGTAGCAAGATGCCCGTGGGCTGTCTCTGGGCTAATGTTAGTGATGTCTGTTGCTTGAGGAAAGCTCTGAGGGATGAGAGACATGGCGCTACAGCTGTCCTTCAGGCAGGGAATGTTCCCAGCTGCCTAGGAGGGGCATAAAGGTATGTTATAGAGCTGCTTTGCAGAGGCTACACGGGAAGTAAAGAGAAGGCATGGTGGAGGAATACCTCTACATTTTTTCTAGTTCCAATAAAATACAACAAACTTTTTACATGGAGGGGGGATATGTTTGAGAATTCCTTCAAGGTGTGAGTTTCTCCTCTTGATTATTTAGCATGTTTTTCTGATCAGATACTGTTGTCAGCTGTGGGCTATGGAGCTCCTAGGGAAAAAGATAGTGAAGGGCGGAAATAGGCAAGAAGAGATGTAAAGGGTGAAGAAATGTAGGGGTAGTGCTGGCCTCTAGCTGCCTTGTGCCCCACACTTGTTTGTTCAGTAAGGTGTAATCTGAGGGGCTTTGATCAGTCGGATCATTCAGTTAATTTTGAGTAAATATTGCATGCTGTCATTTGATCATTCACCACACAACAACAACGCTAGTCTGCTACCATGCTTCATGGGTGTGAGGTTGTAAATGCAGCTATCCATACTTAGCACTTAAATCTGGCAGTGACTTGATAATGAATTGGGAACGTGTGAAAATATAATTGCTGATGTGTCATGTGTTCTGATGGAATAAATGTTAAGAGTACCTATCAGTTTCAACTTGGGAAGTGTTGAAAGGGTGGGAATGAAAAAGGTGTTTGTGTGCTGAGAATCAGACCTCTCCTGGGAGACACCGGTACTTACTACTCAAGTTGTAGTAGGTCACAGCATCACAGAACGTTTTGGGCTGGAAGGAACCTTGAAGGTCTTAAAGAACATCTAGTTCCAACCCTTCACTGTGGGTGGGGACACCTTCCACGAGACCAGGTTGCTCAAGGCCCTGTCCAGCCTGGCCCAAACATGAAGTAAAGGGGCAGAGGAGTGACTGGATAAGTCTGTAAGTCTTGAGCTTGCCTTGTTTATTATGATAGTGCTCGTGAATCTGGAGTTACTGGAGTGGAGATAATAACTTTCTCTCTTTTTTTTTTTTTTTTTTTTTTTTTAGCTGAAACAGATACAAACTTTCAGTTGCATTGTCCATAAACTAACTTCTTTCTCTCTTCATTTGCAGTTACATTGTCTCACATCACACAGCTGGTTCTGAGTCACAACAAGCTTACCAGTAAGTATACTTCTGGTTTTGGACTTCATTACAGTCAGTTGAGCAACATTGAAAATGGGACATTGCTAGTTTGATTTATTTGAATACATCACAATGTCACTGTTAAAGTGCTTCTTGATGAAGCTTTTAATTAAAATCAAAGCGATGGAGCATGTGACTTAGCAGCAATGTTCAACATGTCTTTCCAACTTCAGTACAGATCTGCGACATACTGGAAGATCTGTAATCCTCAGTTTTGTTGCCAGTTCAGCCCAAAATCTTTTAACTGTATCAGAAATTACACAGTTTACATTTTAGTAGATGGATGGTTAATTTGGCTGAAGCAGGTGAAAATAAACTACAGCACAACTACATTAAATCTATAACCAAATGTGAGCTTCAGATGCAAAAGTCAAGCAGTCTACTTCTGTCAAAATGAAATCTTCTGAGTGTAAGTTGTCTTGCTTGTGCTGCACCCACCACCTTCAGTTATTACCTTGCATCCTGCTTCTCATAGTAAAGAAGCCCTTAAGTGTGGCACTGGTGACTAACATGTCATGAGAGCATAAATCTTTACAAATTGAGATGAGTTTAAAAAACTCGACACCCCCCCAAACAAACCAACCAGTAAAACCCAACCTACTGAACTCTATTTGTCACACAAGCAGTAAAGATAGTATGTGTAATTTAAAACATATGTATTAATGTGAAAATCTCACTTAAGGTTCTGAGCATTTGCATAGGATTAAGTATGAGGGGGAAAAAGAATATTTTTAGATTCTAGCACATAAACGCTTCTCTCATGCAGTTTATTGGGTACTAATGTGTAGCTTAAAGGGTTTGTAGTAGTAGTAAGTGGATAAAAATACGGGTATTATATGAGTGGCTGTGAGAAGCATGAATTAATTATCCTAGGCCGTGCTTCTGATTATATAGTGTCCTGTAGACTGGCATATTGCTATTCTGTTTTTATGCCTGTTGAAGTTTTGACTTTCAACTTGTTGAAGTTTGTCTAAGTTTGACCAGCAGTTTCCAGCCATCTAATGTATAAATGATGACTGAGTGAATTCATGGCCAAATCCAGGCAGGCAAAGTCATACACATTGCCATCAAACACACAGCTCTACCCCTGGTTTAGAAGATTGTGAAGTTGTAAGTAGCTGGAAGCTGAGAGAATGTTTTGGGAGAGCATTATGTTAAACTTGCTTTGGGCGTGTTGCTGCCTGACGTCTTGTTATCAGCCCCTGGTGGAGTTAGGCTATGGGGCTACCCAGCTGGTGGCTTTTGTGTTCCCTCAGGTCACTGCTGGGAGGGACCTTTCTCTGAACTTGAGCTGCTTAAAAGCTAGGCAGTTAATTGTATCCAGCCACTTTAGCTTTCTATGCAGCTTCTGAAGAGCTGCAGGTACCTTGAGATAGCAGCTTGTTCTGCACACCTCCATCTAATGCCTGTCAGCAGACAACCCATCCACAGATGGGTACCTGGTGCTGCAAGGCAGAACTTCTCTGGTGCTGCTCATTTGCTCTGATGTCTTCTGTCTGAATGGCTGCTTAGTTGGCACAAGGATGAAACAAGTTGTAAGCAATACTTTTGGTAAACTTGACTGTTTTTTCTCTCGGATTTGTAAAAATTCTACTACTTTTGAAAACTAACAGGACTTAATTGTCTCTTCTGCATGACACCTTACAAGTCTTATTAAGTAGCTCAAAGGAGGGTTCAGCTGAACACACAACTGGCTGGGCAAATACCAGGCATCTACCTTGCTTTGAGGAAGAGAAGAGAGGCTGAAACTCCTGCAAGACTTGAACTGTGGTGAACTTAGCTGTCTGAGAACTGAGCCTGGGGAGGGTGACATGCTTCAGCATGAGCACCAGAATGAAAAGCTAAGTAACTAATCTGTATCCTAGCTAAATAGCTAACCTGTGTGCTAGCTATGAGTCTTGTCTGTAGACCTGACTGGGGCGGATAAAGCTATGGTCGTAAGAAGTGTCCAAGAAGAATGTGTTCAGATTGTCTTTATTCAAGAAAAATCTAGAGTACACCATTTGTTTAAAGCAGTTTTAGTTTTCAAAATAACCAGTTTAAGGATTGCCATTACTGTAAAGTTGTATTACACTAAATCCTAACTTTTAATGCCTGCTTTCTTCTAAAGTAGTCCTTAGATCAGCAGGCTGCAAGTGTTTCTGTTCTCTTAGCCACAGGATTCTGTCAGCCCTTCTAATTGCTATGTTTGGGTTTATTTTATGGGAAGGTAAAACCACTGCTTCTCCTGAGAAGTAACTCATCAAGTCTGAATCTTACTATTCTTTCACAAATTGATGTAGACATTTCAATAGACAGCACACATTTTTAAAAGGCTAAATTTCAAGTTCATATTCTCGTATTTGACACTGTTGACCTAATCTTTTAAGCTTTGTAATTAGTTGTCTTAGCATATTGTTCTTAAAATGACTAGGAAGCTGGTGGCAGTGACACTTGACATGCTACACTAAGGTCATATTAGCATCTTCTGCTAGTTTTCTGCCATTTAAATGAGTGTTCTGCTTGCTTTTTTCCTCCTGCTGTTTAGAGTAAATATGTCTATCTGGAAGAATAAATACATGTAACACTGGATATGCATATTTTTATGTAACCAGAGTTCATATTTTTGCCAGCAAACTCAAGTAGAAGTAAGTAAAGTTACATAAGCGAGTATAAGGACCACACTATTAACTCCATCATACTTCAAATATTTCTGTGGCATGGCTGTTGTGAATATTTTTAATATTCTGTTCATGCTGCTGGTGCTTGTGCATTTACATGTTTAACTCATTCCTTATCAGAAATGCTCAAGTCTGCATTGATTTTTCTGGAGAACATCAGGCTGGATTTTTTTCAGCTCTCTGGTGCTCTGCTAATGGAGGAGTTTTAAACTGTCTGCTTCTGCTCTAATTAACTTCTAAAACAGCTTCGGTTGTCTTTAGCTGCTCAGTGGGAATTTTTGCTGCAAAATCAGAAGCTAAACTCTAGGTGACACTAAATAGCTGTAATCCTGCAGGTTTTTGAGCCACTTGCTGTGACAAACCTGTGATGAATCCGCTTTGGGGTCTCCTGTGACAATCCAGTTGAAGCAGAGGGAGAAAGTGTATATTTGGGTTTTTTTCTTAAGTTAATGTTGATACTTGGGCCATTGTCCCCATATGTTGTACTGGGAGCTTTTTGTTCCATCATTTAGTGTCTTAAAGCATTTTATCCAGTATACAGCTGAGAAGCAAACTAGAGACAGTCATGCTTATGCTACTGGCCTGCATAGATTATCCAATTCTAACCTAGATGTCTTTTGGACCCATTGTCTAACATCAAAATAAATGGAAGTAATGACAAATATTCCTCAAATTTGTGGGAATTTCACATCCTACTATAGTCCTTACTAATATCCTTACTGGGTATGCTGATGACGTTTGATAATTAAAATCCCTGTTTGATAATAAAAATCATGAATAGGAAGTGTGCTTGAAGAGCATTCAGAAACTCAGGTTAGCTGTCATTCAACCTGGGAGTGCACAGAAGGCAAGATGTGACTGGAAAGCAGGCTGGGATGTCAAAGGTTACTTCAGCATTGACAGCAGGTACAAGTGCTGGTCATCAGAATGTGGACAACTTGATGGGTTTTATTTTCACTTATTTTTGGGGATAAGCTGTCAGGTTTTGATGACTTGTAGCTCCTGTAACAGGAGCTATATAATTTGACTTACTTACCTGAGATGATTAGTTGGTGTTGTAATGATCTGGGGAAGTCTATTTGGAGATTCTAGCTTTTGTGTCATTACCTGGTCATACCTGGAGTGTTTCTGTTGCCGGTGGAAATATTATGTGATTGTGTGATTTGTCCATTAGAGGTCACTGTTTAAATATCTTTCGCAGTTTCTTTCCTGGGGAGATGCCTATGCTCCTGGCAGCGAGTAATTCAGCCTGTCTTGGAGGTAGTGGTGGACAGCAGCCTCGTTTTTGCTGTTCTCTGTCTCCTTAACCTCAGGTGATCCTGTGGTCATCCAGCTTCACTATATTCTAGCCCTGCTTTTAAATGTTCTCAAAAGTTGTCTGCTATTCATGGCTCATTCCTGATGATTTTTCTATCATTCTGCTCTCATGCTTTGATTCCTTGCCCAATATTATCAAATGTCCAAATGATGAGAGATCAGGAACAACTTTTTCTTTCTTTTTTTCTTAAGCTTCCCCTGTATTACCTGATCTTATGTTCGCTGTCTTCCTCTTCCTTTCTTCTGAGCTTCTATGCTATACTGTCTGTCCTCTGCTCTTTTCTTGGCTGCTTCCTCGATTCTCAAGTGTAAGCCTTCACCTGTTTAGTCCTATTCTTTTTGTGAGATGAACCCTTAGCTTTCTTGCTGCTGCTTCCCATTTCCATGCCTGATTTAGTTTGAGTTCACTTTCTTATCCTGTCCGAATAGCTGTCTCTCACTTGATCATGTTCTTTGACAGCCATGTGGTCACCCTTTATTATTCTTGTGCATTTGCCTTTTTCCAGTGGAGCAGTTCAAAACTTTTCTCCCTTTTTCCTACTCACACAGCTTACTGCTTCTTTGCTCTACCATTTCCTTCGAAATTGTCTTGCTCTCCATGTGACCAGCACAGAAGCTTGTCCCTTCATTGCTTGTTAACCCTCCTGATTGTGTCCTTGATCTTATTTAACAGTAAATGCTGCTAAAATCCCTTGGTGTCATTTTTATATGAGGGCATGTCCCTTTTAAGTCACCTTTCTGTCTGCATAGTGTGTACCTGGATGTGTTGGAAGTAGTCCAAAGACAGGTAGCCACACTGTATGTGTCTGTCCTGAATTCTTTCCCAGTCTAGCTGCTTTGTCTTCTCCAGACTGCTGAAACGCGTCATGTTGGCTCCTACTGGTATTGTCTGACACTTTGCATTTTGCCTGGTTATTTATATAGCAAACTTGCTGACTTCTGGAGGAAACTAGGTGCCTGTGTACTATTTACTCTTTGTTGCTTCTTTTATTCTCCTCTGCTTTGCTTCTGCCTCTGCTTCCTTCTGGTAGGTCATTCCATGCTGTTGTACTGACATGACAGACCCCAAAATGGTGCAAGTAAACTACCAACATGGTGAGGCTAGGGTTATGTCGTGCCTGACAGCGGCCTCTCAACTGTCCTTGGGAGTGGGGCTTTGAATTAACTGTAAGCCTTTCCAAATTTGTTATATATTCTGATTTGGTTTTAAATTCCTGTTTTCTGGTGCAGGGATCTGTAAAGGGAAGTATCTTTATGAATGCAGTGCACAGGGCAGTGTGAGAAGGCGGGAAGAGATCCCTATACATACACTTAAGTAAATCTGTGACATCCAAGTTCTGCACAAATGTTTAAATACCTTGTTAGCTTTTTTCTTTTCTCCCTGGAAAAAACAAACAAACAAAAACCAAAAAACAACAAGGAAACCCCAAATCTTTGGTTCTTAGTACAGATGGTAGAGCATTTTAACATTAAACAATATAAATTTTGGCTTTAAGAAGCTTTAAGAGAATGAAGCAGAATAATTTTTTAAGAGTTTTGTGCTGTAATGGTATAAGGAGTGCATGCTGGAACTACCCCAATTTATGCATAAATTAGATTATCAAAGTTTGCTGTATGGCAGCAAAGTCAGTTTTGTATCATAAGTAAGCATATGTACTAAATGCAGCACTAGGCACAAATCACTTTAATACAGTTCTTCAGATGCTGTTTTAGAATCATAGGATCATAGAATAGTTGGGGCTGGAAAAAACCTTAAGATCTTATTAAACCTTTTTTGTAAGTCTCAATGTTTTCTCACATGTTCTAGTGCAAATTTCTTGTGTCTTCACTTATCTCCCAGTGACTTAAAATAGCTGTAATATTTTTGTGGAAGACTGATGCAGATGGTATTTCCCCCTCTATATGTACAGGTTGTAATATACGTTTGTTGGAAATCCTCTTTCCAGCTATAGACTATTTTGAAGTGGCATTTTCAAAGCTAGTGAATGTTGCACAAGTGAACTTGTGTCATTAAAAAGCTTTAATTTTGTATCATGTTAATGAATTTACTGTCTAACAACAGAGTAGATTATTTTTATTCTTTTTTGTTGCCAGTATTGAAGGATTGAGGTGAGAAGGTGGATTTTGTCTAGATTTATGGGAAAATGGACTTATTTTTGTATGCTTGGTTTTGTAGTCTGTTTTCTATGCATTCTTTTGTTCTTCTAGTCATCAGGTGTGTTGGTTTGAAGTGGATGAGGACACAGCATTTCCTTTCCAACTGCTCACCATCTGGCCCCTTAACTCTTTCCATTGGTGCCCTGTGTCAAACACACTGTAGTATGAAATAACCCTTAGGATGAAAAGTTTCATGATCTTTATCTAAGGATGGGGAAACTTGTGGTAGCGTGGTTTATCTTGTCCAGAAGGAACATAGC
Source organism: Myiopsitta monachus (assembly GCA_017639245.1). Taxonomy (NCBI): domain Eukaryota; kingdom Metazoa; phylum Chordata; class Aves; order Psittaciformes; family Psittacidae; genus Myiopsitta; species Myiopsitta monachus. Next base: position 29,608,369 of record CM029919.1, read on the forward strand.
TGTAGCTGGAAATGAAATGTATGAAGCCTGGGATAAGCTAATGTAGAAGCACAGGGAGGACTTTGTAGTGTGCCATACCGGGTATAGGAAGCCCAAACTAGGAGGGAGTTTAATTCATTCCCAGCTCTGAGGGCTGGAACAAGAACCTTGTGCGTGAGATGAGCTTTTTTTTTTTTTTTGGCTGCAGCCTCTTCCTGTGTGTGCATGTGTGTGTTTAGAGGACAGGCTGGTGTCTCTGATAAACAGTGTCAGCATGGCAGTCTGTGATGCTGAATGGGGGGAAGAGTCAGTTGATCCAAGTCACAGTGAAAAACTAGTCCTAAGGGAGTTCTTAAAAACATTCCAGTGGTATAAAAAGTGTCAAGTACTAATACTGTCCAAGACAATGAACTGAAGTTATAGACTATTTGTTAGGTACACTGAAAGCAGGATTTTGTAAAAGAAGCACTGCTAAGCATGTGAGTAGATTGGTATTCTTGAGTTAAGAGGCTGAAATGACCTTGGCTTTTGAGAGAGAACCTACAGTACCTATTCAAGACCTGGTGTTCAGGGCTTCTTTGGTTAGTTCCTCTTGTAGACTGCAGAAAACATGTTAAATAGACTGAAGTAAAGAGAATATTGAGGGAGGGGAAGGTGAACATGCTGAACTTCAGCTGGTTTAACCAGAACTGGCTACTGTGCAGTAGTGTGAAACTCTGAAAAGATGCTTAAAAGAACACCTGCAGGAGACTCGCTGAGATTTAGTGAGACCATTTGCAATTGCAGCTGGTGGAAGCCCAATATAATGCAATCAGCTGAAGTTCTTCAGTCCTGCAGAAGTTATTTTTCTTCATCATTCCCTGCTGTTGAAAGATCAACAGATACAGATGATCTGACCTGTAACAAAGGAACATAGCCTGTGTTCTTCGACCTTTTGCACGGCATGCCACATGGTTTTTTTTCCTCCTAATGTAAAAGTAAAATAGCAAAGCATTTTGGCTGAACTGTGCACTCCTGAACACAATTATTGAAGCTGAAGCTGCTCTGGTCTACTAGGGTACTTACATGTCAGACTAATTCAAAAATCTTGTCTAATACTCTGTCTTCAAAATTATTTGTAGAAACAAAGAGGCGTATTTATAGCAGTATTGTTATACCTGCCTTCGCTTGAACAGCATGGTTCCTTTCTGCTGTAAAAAGGCTAACAAACATCAGATTTTGTGAGCTGGTTTTGGTGTGGTTTCAGTTCTTTGCTGTTAGGCGATTTATTTTCGATTTAGTAATCCCATCCTAACCTCAGTCCCTGGTTTCTGGTATTTCCCTCCAAACTCTGAGGCGTATCTTAAGCTTTCTTCTCAGAGAAGAACAGATTTATCCTTTGTCTTCACTAGATGTCACTTGATTCACAGTCTCTTCTTAGCCTTTCTTGCGCTCACTAGCACTTCTTATGCTGTGGCTTCTAAATTAAAACTGATGACAAATTGCCTTGTAGCACAGTAGCACATCAGTGAGCTATAATATAATTTAAACATGTTCATAAGAACATTTTCATAACTACAGTTCTTCTGTGGATAATTGCAAAAAAAAAAGAACTCTGCTGGTTTCTGGAAAGACCTGAAGATTAAGATGCAAGTTTGGTTTTAATGTTTTCAGTGTGAGGAGGGTGATGGAATAAGATGGAGTGTTTTCCATCTTTGGAAGAAGGTGGATGGAGGGCAAAAGGGGAAACTTGAACTACATAATGTGCAAATTAAGTACTGTATGCTTCAGTTGGGACCAGGATTTTCTCCAGTTCACTGCCAAGTATGATATCAGCATGCCATAAATATTTAAAATGAAAACTGTTGTGTTCTCCCTCTGCTAATTCCTCTTTCATTTTGATGAAGCTGATTGCTTCTCTCTCAGTATTACAGAACCTTGTCAAATTAATCTACACATTGCTCCAGCTCTGTAAGTACAGTTATATTGGCTGCACAGAATACATTATATATTTAGTATTCTAAATTCTTCCTCCCCCATGAAATGTGAGTAACATTTCATATCTTTGTGACCTTTACTCTAAGGGATCCTTACTCATGAAAAGTTCCTGTTGACGCTATCTGGATTAGCAAGTCTGCAAAACTGGGTTTATTATATCGTACAGCCCACAGGTTTTACTTTAGGTTTAAGAAATAGGTTTTTGCTCTTGGTGAGAAAACCTTACCTGGGATCTACACTGGACTGATATCACTCTCAAAAATCAGTATGGAGTCCTTTTTACTCTGTGTGACTCTTGACCGGCTTTTAAGTGGAGCAGTCTAATTAAAAACTGCTGTAATCTTACAGATCTGTTCTCTGACAAGTTGTGCTATTTTAATAGTTCTTCTGGATAAATATTCTATTAGAGTCTAGTTAGGGTTTGGAGTACTACTGAATGTCATGTTACTTGTACCGCAGAATTACTTCACTAACTGAAGCAGCATGAAAAAACAAAGATTCTACAGCTTAAAATTTCTGAAGATGTCAATGCCAAAGAAATGAATCATATTTTAGGTAATTAAAATTCTTATTTCACTGGATGTCTTGATTCAAAACCATTGAATTCAATGGGAGGTTTTCTGTAGTCTTTGAATCATACTTACTGAGGAGATTGTAAGCTTGTTCATGCACAGGTTTAGGAATAGGCAGGTATTGCAGACAGCATTTTTGAAACAGCAGTGAGACAATGTTTATTTTTAATGTTCAGTGTTAAGGTATAAATGAACATGAAAAGTTTAACAGTTTACATAGCAGGTGTTCCTCTCATGGAGACATTTTTACTAGATCATTTCACTTGTCCAAGTTTATTGACTCTTGTCAGATTTTTCATCTGAACTTCCTTGTCTGAAATGTTCTATATATTTTAGTTTTAAATTGCAGAGGAAATCTTGGTATGGGTCTCTTAAGTGTCTTCAGAAATATTTGATTTAATATTCATCCCTACTAAATACAAAAACGCAGACTAATTACATATTTTATCTGAAAAGCAAATGGAGACTTAATTTTGCAAACACCTAAGTGTGTTTACTTTTAAAGTTCTGAGAATTTCTGTTCTTGTAGTGCTTTGAAGGAGCTTAAGAAGAAATAATCCTGAATATTGTTTGCAGAAATAGAGACTTTCTGAAGCCTGTGCATTTTTAGCTGTATGAAGGGCCCTGCCACTACAAGAGGAATTGTTTTGAAACCTAGGCAAATGACTAAAGAGTGTCAGAGTGGAACCATAGGAGAAAAACTATGCACCTCTTTTTCTCTTGTGTTTTCTGTATTCTTCCTCCTTTGTCAGGGGTTGAGTGTACAAAAGAAGCTGGATCTAGATATCAGTGGAATGAGAACTGCTTGACTTCCTGCTTTATGAGAAAGGGTTACATCTGGGGCACTTAAAGCTGCTTTAAGTGATTTAAATGTTCTTAGCATGTTGCTTTGCATGATAGCTGCCTTGGATAAAAGGTCAGTCTAACCCAGTATCTGTTCTCCCACAGGGGGCAACATCTAACTCTAGTAAGGACCTCTGATCTAGTATTGGCTTCTGGTTCTTGATGTGGAGAGCTAAGGTCCAGTCCAGGATACTGGTGTTATATAGGCGCTGAATAGTAGCATTTAATCCTTCTTCTTCTGTATGTTTTGGAAATTGTATCAGAACTTTTGAACAGCTGTTGCTCATGTAGGAATAAAATGTACCTTGAGTGAAAGGCTGCTCTGACGAGAATATATTTTAGTGCCCAAAGAATTGCCACTAACTTCATGGCATTTTTTTTTTTAATGCTTTAAAGTATAACAAGTTGCCAATACTTATTTTCTGCAGCATGAACAAAGTCCTCTTATTCCTTGGTGCACAGCCTGTAGATCCTCTCTTTCCTTCTCAACCAAGCTCTTGACAGCTATAGGCTTCACCTCGATTTTGTAGTGAATCACTGTATGCAATTTCCAGTATTGAGCAAAGGAAAGGATTCTGTTCCTGGTCTTGTGAAGTGAGGCTGAACATGAATGGGGCTTCACGATGTGACTGGAGCTTCACAGGAGAATGCAAAGCCATTGGGCTGCCAAATTTTACTAGCATTTGCTGAGGGGGAGTTTCGTTGTTAATGACACTGGGCAGCAGATGGTCTTAGAAGAGTTGTTAAGACACTGTGGATCGTACTGTAAATATGTGGGTGAATGGAACTGGGATGCTGACAGTTCACTCTCTCAGCTCATCATGAGAAGGTGACTCGAGTGGAATTCAGTATTGCCAGAACATGAATTTCTTGGTATTTGGCAGTCTGCAGTATAGCTGGGAAGAATTTTGCAACATAATAGTGGAATGGTAGTCAAGATGCACTTAGCTGTGTGAAGTTCGGAACACAGAACATTATATGCCTGGTTAATCTTGTTTGACCATTGCCCATCTTTAGACCTGAAGGTACTGAGCCTGTGCAGTTCAGCTACAAGACCAGTACAGAAGTTAATTTCAGTCTTCTGTTTTTCTTTTGAATCCAAGAGAGAATTCTTCGTATTGCAGATGAATCTGAATTGTTGAACCAGGAGATAAGCTATTACAGCAAAAAGTCCTCTCCCTGCCCACACCTTACCACATGCTTGGTCTTGACATGCTTTTCTGTTTTTTTTCTTCTCACAAAGTATCTGCAGCCCCTCCATCCAAACCAAAACCCACAATTATGGATTGGGGCTTTTTATTTTGATTTAGCAGGGTGAGACACAAAGTATTTCGTTCAAATTCTTTGCTGAATTTTTAGCCTTTTTTCTCATCTCATCTAAAATCTGTGCAGCTTTTAGTATGGCTTGAAGAACATAATAATGATTATGTTATCTTATGTGTGAATTATGAATCTTAAGTGTGATTCACGTGAAATACCTTTTATGAGAATTATACTGCTGTATCAGAAACTTAGTGGACAGTGTTCAAGGACACAGCTCCTGTTGTTCGCTAAGGACACTTACAACTGTCCTGTCAAAAGGAAACAAAATTAAAAACCTCTGCTGAATTATCCAGTGGAAGTTTAGTTTTTCCCTGTGTCTGCAAGTGGGGTGAACAGATAGAATGTCAGATTTTTCAACTCTGTAGTAACCCACTTAAACCAGGATTCTCTTTGATGCTGTGATCTTCAGTGCAAGTGTAATCTTCTTGAGTGTTCATCTTCTTCCTTGAAATGATTCTTCTTCTCTCCACAGCCTCCTACCTTCAGTCAAAGTGAGATAAAAGGTTAAGAGTTCATTTATTCTTAAAGGAGGAAATGAGCTTGTTGGACAGGTATTTGAAAGGGCACATCCTCTAAATCAGTGTCATTAATTCAAGGTAGCTCAGTAACTGGATGCAGCTTTTTGCTTTTATGTTGCTGTCAGGCTGCTTGAGGGGAGTTGTCCCTATCTTGTGGTCTGTTCACAGGTGCAGAACAGCTCTGCTGTTACTCTGTGATACAAGAGTTTGTTAGGTAACTAAATCCACTGTGAATAGGACTGACTAAATTTAAGGTGCCCATTAACTGACACTTATTCAGCCAAAATGCACATAAGGTATTGTTGTCTGTCCTCACATGAGGATAGCACTAACAAACTGTCTCTGTGGTCTGGCAGTTTCTGCTGTCCAGCCTCATAGAAAGATGAAAAAACTTCAGAGGCTTCTCATCTTTATAGTGATGGCATTGTTGTTGATGTAAGATGTACCTTTCTAGTTGGCTTTGGGTAATTTCAGCACCTTGGATAACAGCTTCTTAATTTAACATCTTGTGATGGTGCTCAATTGGAAATACAAACTTGACACACAGACAGCCAAACTGACTGTAGGCTGACAAGTCCGGCCTCCTGGATTTCAGGCTCTTGTTCAGAGTTCCCACAATAGAGCTCTGCATTACATTTAGCATAACTTGTGCTGTTAAGTTACACTGTTTGGTTTCTTTTTTTCCCTAGGAGAGCGTAATCTCTTATACTGTCAAAAAGGCCAAAACCTTCATACCAGATTTTTATTAGTTGTATCGACAGTGTAAATTCAGGAGAATTGTATTTGGTGTCCGTCTGTATTGTTTAGGCTTTGACTAAACTAAACCCTGTATTTGCTAGTACTTCTGATTCCTTGTCTTGCATAAACATAGTATCTGTCTGAGAAGAGCAGAGATGTGGTTTGCCAGTCCATTGCATCTCATCAAAGTCAAATTATAAAGTCTGATTTCTGAAAAGAAAGCCTTTTAATAAGGGCAGTTACTGTTCTAGTGAAATATTGAGGCTGGAAACAGCTGAATTATGATAATTAAAATCCTCAGTTAACTTCTGTTAGGGAATAATTTAAAACAACAATAGTAGTACATTACCTGTTACTTTCTGAAGGCACATAATTCTTGCTATCATTGAATGACAGATACACATGGACCAGTTGGAAAATGCCACAAAGGTAGGGCTTTAAAATGTTCAGATTTGCCTTAATGACTTTATAAAAAAAAATCTGCTAAAAATCTCCTGAAATGAATGGCCCTTAACAGTAATATTAATGTAGTGTAATTAGAGTGTTTGTTAGGGGTTCTGTTACTGTTCACAGTGTAATTAGACTTATAATCTAGTGAATGTGACATGCTATAATGTTCTGCTTTGTAAACATTGACTCCATTTTAAGACTGAGATTGCCTCATGCCAACAAATAAAAGAGAATGATGGCCTCATAAAATCTTCTGATTATTTAGATGTGCACTCTATGGGTTCCCAGGGCAAAGTTGAGACTGAGCCAAGGTGAATATTGAACACAGGTGCAAGCTTCAGTGCAAGTGATTTGCCAGCCTCCTTTTATGTAAACTTCATCTGTCTGCTTAAATCTCACTACGTTTTAAGGGGGAGAAGATGCAGATCTGGATAGTTTTTTGACCTTACTTGCACAGGCATATTCATATTGTCTTCTGCCTTATTTTTCATGTTTCTAGATAATGACCAGATATTGATCTGCTGGAAATCCAGTGTAGCCATGTAGTGTATTGATCAGTTAGTTATTCACTCATGGGAGGTAACTGAAAATGGGCTTGGCTAAATAATTCGTCTTTTAGGGCTGAACTAAATTTTGCTGTATCTTAAATGGACAAGAACTTGGATACCAGATGATTGAAGTAGAATGGGCTGTTGCTAAAAACTTTTATTTCACGTTTGCTGTTAAAGACCTTTAATAAAACTGTTGTCTTGGTGTAGTTACATAATCTGGGGGTTTTTTTTCAGCTTAATGAAATGATCCAAAACTTTTCGGCTCTGCTCTTTTGAGACCTGTGTGTACTATATGAACTTGGAGGACTGCCTGCCTCTCTTTTTTAGTCTGTGAGAGCATTTATGAGTTGTTCTTGCCTCTCACTTCAATAGTCTGTGTTAGTCAAAATATCTTACAATACTGGCAGTAGTTTTCTGAAGAGCACAAAGTGACTGCTGTCAGCAATGAGAATGGATTCCAGATAGGAGGCTTTTTTGGTACAAACTTTGCTTTTATTGCAGTAGCTATTAGATGCTGTTTCTGCTGTCAGCCACTGTAAATACAGAGCAAAGGATAGGCACTAGTGGTGCCTAAAGTCTCTCTAGGTAGCTTGTTCTAATTGCAGTGTCTCACTGTGAAATCTTTCCCACAGCTGTGCCAGCAAACATTGCAGACCTGAGAAACATAGAAGTGCTCAACTTTTTCAACAACCAGATTGAGGAGCTGCCTACACAGATTAGCAGCCTTCAGAAGCTCAAACACCTGAATCTTGGGTGCGTATCGTAATGCAAAAATTTGCTGCGATAGAGGTACTGTCAAATGTTGTCACCACTGAACCTGGAACTTCTTACTTTTTGCTATTAGAAGTTCTTGTTGGAAGTGTTTGTGAGGATAACTTGGAGATTATGGCTTCAAAGTGTTTATCTAGTGTCCTGGATAATTGGATGCTTATGTGATCAAGCACTGAAATAGTTACCAGTGTACCAGAGTTGAGGGCTACAGCAACTCCCATTCATCTACTAGTGAAGTAAAACTTAACAATTATTGACTTTTACTTCACTAGCAACTTTCTTTTAATTCTGTTGTTGCTGCTTCAGTGGAGTTAGTGATACTTTGTAATTGCCAAAGGTTTTCTTGAATTAAGAAAATAAATGTGAAGCACAGAACCTTCTTTATTAACTGGGCATATTAAAGTGCAACTACTTGAGAAAGCACTGGTAGGAGTAAGCTCTAGCTTAAAAAAAAGTTTGTATTTTACAAATCCAAACTTCTGAACACCTTAAACTGAGGATTTTTTACTATTTTAAATATCAAAGGGTTTTGGCTAAGCTCTCTCTATCCTGCTTTAGATACTTAAGTAAAGTGCTGATAACTGAATTGCATCTTGAACTGTTGAATGCCAATAAATGTTTTCATGATGATCTGTTGTCTTTGGTCTTTATTGGGTCACTTTAGATCTCTAGCATGTCTTAGTATCTGCTTGAACCTGGAATTGCTTTTCAGAGCAAATATTATTTCATGATTGCCATACTATGTATCTTAGGGGTTGAATCTACTTTTTTGGAATTGCATATAGATGTGTTGCAGCATATGGAGGAAAGAAGTTGGGCTCTTTCCATGGATTAAAGCAGTGACAAGCATTAGTGTAGTTCAAATACTGGTCTTCATTAATTGAAAAAAATGCAATGTAAAAGTCCACTTGGTTAAGATCAGCAGACCTTTAGGTCTGGACGCACAGCTGCCACCTTCATGTAGCCCAAGATCTTGTAGTGCAGATACTCTTCTTTTTTAATACTCTCCTTACCCATAATCTCCAAGGTACAGGATTGACAGCCCAGCTTTAGCTATGCAAAATAGGTTCTGCTTCAGAGGTCAATGAAGTCAGTGAAGATGAAACTCTTTCTGCCCCAGCACTTTGCCAGGGGCAGCCCAGAAACCCTCTTGTTATGTGCAGTGCATTGTACACGCAGGGCATCAAAACAGCTCTCTGGGGTGGAGGAGGAGCTTGAATAAGTGCTTAGATTATTCTGGGGAGGAGTTTGGTGCAAAAGGGTCAAATGGTGGGGTGGAAAGTGGGAAGGTGTACTGCTGCACTGAAAGATTTAAAGAAAAATTAAAAATTTGGGAGGCGGATATGGCCTGGTTGCTGTGGTACAAGCTCAGTGTTTGAACTTCTGCATGGCTACATAGCGTTGGGCAAGGCCTGTCAGCTGATTCTTTTTCCATGCCAAAGAATAGATACCATGCCACCTGTTGTCAACAGGGAGAACGCTTTTTCTCTCCCCCTTTCTTGCTTACAGAATGGAAGGCTCTCAGGACCACTTATTCTTCTTGCTAGTGAAAGAGGAGCTGCTTTCTTTAGTCCTGTTTAATATAAAAACAATTTTATAAACTGAGACAAGTCTGTAGTAGTAGTAATGGAGAATGCCTTTCTGTATTTTAATAGGTACTACTACAACAGTAATACTAGGTGAATATCCCTGGTAGGACTTCTTATAGATGATAAGGAGGAAGAAGTTTTCATCTAGAGTTTAGCTACAGAGGGCTGATCTGTACAAGGATCTTGTTTTAGTAGGGCTGGCTTATTCAAAAGTGGGAGAGGAAAGGTAAGGTTAGTATGTGAGAGCTGTAAAATAAATGTTATGTGCTACTCCTTCTCCACTCACCTGCAGTTGTCATGCTTAGTCTGGAGGTGCAGCTGCTCTTATGTTTAATTCAGTCTCTGAAGAACTTTAATAAAAGATGGGCTTATTTTCTGTCCTACAGGTGTATTTCATACTATCTATCACATAGTATAGCAAGTGCTGGCCAGGTCTACTGGAGGCTTGTGGAGCTGTTCTGACATAGGGGGAGAGCTGCTTTGGTAGGAGCAAATTGGTTGCAAATGCTCCATCCCTGGCAGTGTTCAAGGCCAGGTTGGATGGAGTCTTGGGTGACATGGTTTAGTGTGAGGTGTCCCTGTCCATGGCAGGGGGGTTGGAACTAGATGATCTTAAGGTCCTTTCCACCCCTAACTTTTCTATGATTCTGTTCTATGAAGTGTTTGACAAACATTACACCAGGGAGGGAAGGCCTTAGAAATCAGAGTTCTTTATTATTTTTGGGTACTTAACTGTCAATACTTTGTGTTTTGAGTGTGTAGTGTTGCATCACACTCCAAACGTTCACATTGCATCTTCTCTTGACTCCAGTTTTGGCTATTGCTATTTATCACTTCTGCATCAGAAGAAGAGTCAAATTCAGAATGTGTTTAGAGGTACATGAAAGGCCATGATTATTTCCAGTCATCACATAAGAATAAAATCCACTTCTTCAAAATAGCTCCCAGTACATGCTCTTCCTGAAGATGCCAGTCTTCTCTGTTCCACTTTCAAACCCAGGTGACAACTGAAGCAAGATCCATACATGGAAGCTATATGTTTGGTGTACATGCAACAGGAATGGTATGAATAATAAGCTGCTAGTTCTTTTCTGTTTGTGTAAGCAGCCAGAGCTCTAGCTCATACACAAACAGTAAAGGGACTATATTCTATGAATTTGGTCTCTAGCTCCTTGCCTTTCTTTGTCATGGCAGCAGCTCCAGTGGTTATCTCGATCACCTTGTCTGAGTCCTTCAAAATCAGAAGGAACTTACTGTTTTCTGTAGCTTGTCTGCTTCAGGTTATCAGAGAAACTTTTTCCTTCTGCAACCTTTCCTGTGTTCTTCCAGCTGCTATTGTAAACCCTCTTAAGACTAGCTGAGAGAGCTCTATTTAGACTAAGCCTCATCAGTCAGAGGACTGACATTTATTTCATGCTTCATGTGCATCAGTAATTATCTAGTGATACAAATTTGCCATCCTTAGGAAGGGGTTTGAGCAGCAATTAGTAGTGAACATGAATACTGTGCAGTTGAGGTATTCCTCTTTGTATTTGGTACTGTGGTGAAGAACTGTGTGATATGGTGGAATGGAAGATGGTCAAGATGATGTGCAAAAAGGTTATTTGTAGTTCAGCCAGAAGATAAGTTATCTCCCAAGAACCAGTGTTCTCTGTGGCAAACTGTTTAAGCTGAGTGTAGTGTTGTGACACCTTTCTTCCTTGTGCTTCATGTTTGAGGTGTGGCTGTTGATAGACCTAACAGAGAGGATCCCTTGTGAGTGGTTCAGTTTTGGGCATATTTATGGGAAAAGGAGATTAAAAAATATAATCTGCATTGCGAAAGTCTTGCTCAGTGTCCTCTAGCATCAAGCCCTTTTCAAAATAGAAGTGAAGCTTGGTGTAGATTATAGTTTTTAGAAATTAAGCTCTTGTTGCTTATATCATTCCTGCTAGGTAAAGTTAATACTGATGTCATATTCTGTTTTCTTTTACCTCTTTACCTACAGCATGAACAGGTTAAACACCTTGCCCAGGGGATTTGGCTCTTTACCAGCTCTAGAGGTTCTTGACTTGACTTACAACAATTTAAATGAAAATTCTCTACCAGGAAACTTCTTCTATCTGAGTAAGAAACTTTTCTAAAAACTCTGCAAATCTTCATGATATGATGCTTTGCTTTCTGCAGTTGAAATTTATTTGATGGAGACCAAACTCCAACAGAATTATTGTGATATTTATGTTTTTCTTTGAGTATCTCTTAAATATTTCTACATAACTCAGCAATATTTATCACTGATATACAGTTTCCTGACACTATTGGACAGGAGAAGACTTGGTTAGTAATGGTATATTAGTTTTCTTCCGAGTAATATTTGCTTGGGTCCAGAACTCAGTTAAAACTTCATGGAAGCTTGCATGCCTCAGGGCAAAGTAAACTGTTTTGCAAGGCAGCTCTTAGGTGTTGCCTCTGGAAACAGCAGTGTTCCTGATGGTTTATTACTGAAATAGTTTTAACAGCATGTGGAAGTTAAAGTGTCCAGTATGTTAAAAAATATGCTAAGGTTGCAAAGCTTGTCACAGGAATGGAAGAGCTAAGCTGACCTTTGCACATGTTAAAAATACTCAGAGTTAAAATAAAGGTATTGCAATGCATATGTGCAAAAGGGCTGCATTGTGGTTGCCTAAGCAACTTGAATTCTGGCACTTTCTGGATTTCAGTGATTCTGCTACCTTACTGGTCCTTTCAGTGTGCTCTGCTGAAGTTGCTTCAGGATCAGTGCATTTAGCAGCAAAAGTGACAGGCAAGGGGAGAGGAAGGAGTGCCGCTGCCTGAGCGATTTTGCGATTGCAACCTGTCAGAGGGAAATTTTTAGTCAGCGTTATTAAAAATGGTCACATTTAATGAAATGAAAGAGGAGGAGGAGTAAACTGCGTAAGGCAAGTGGGATCTCCTCTGGTGGGGAGGAGAGGTTTTGCTGACCTGAGCACCTTCCTTCCCGCTGCGCCCAACAGTTCTTTGTGAGTCTCCATTTTAATTTTTGTTTTCCAAACTGTCATGTATGCTCGTTCTGTAATAGCAAGCTACGTGGTTGGGCTGGGTCATCTCTTTGTCTCTGAATTTCGTAGAGACTAAGCATGGAGATTACAAATTATACAGCTTGAATCTTCTATATTGCTCTCGTTTAATCTCTTACCTAGCATTAGGCTGTACTTTTTATAGAGCTTGACGTAGATGTTTGTCAAAAAACCTCAGATGATTGTTTTTAAATGTTTGTTCATGATGCAAATTGATTTAATCAATAAGAATCAGAGGCAATAAAGAGTCATGACTGTATTCTGACAGCTAGGCATCAAGACTATATGCCAGAACCTGCCAGACTCTGTAGAAATTGTTAACTGTGCCATTCCTTTCAAATATAGATGTTTTCCTGAACTCACCAACAATACAATAAGCCAGTAAATCTGAGTTTGACCTGGTTATTATTATTGTGAGCCTGAGTATGTTAAAGGCTTTTCACCAAGTCAGGGTTATTAATCAAACCTGACTCCTTTTTTATTGATTACACCTCAAATGGTTGGGTTATATGCCACCCTGTTTATATATTGCTATTTAATTTGCAGCCACCCTGCGTGCACTCTATCTAAGTGACAACGATTTTGAAATCCTGCCGCCAGATATTGGGAAGCTCACAAAGTTGCAGATAGTAAGTAATTTATCTAAATTCTTGGAAAATCGATGCACTTTTGCAACACTTGTAGGAATAGAATCCAGTCAGTTTAAGGAGTAGTAGGGTATGTTGGCAGGAATAGACCACTACACCTGGAACTGTTTCTTGTTTGCCTGTAGACACTTGTAAAAAATTGGAAGAATTGGGTGTCTAGGAGAAAGGTAGAGGCAGAGGGAGTACAGTTCTGGTTTAGACTGTTTTATGGTAACTGATAATTGTTCTGACTATTTTATATTCACTCTTAGCTGAGTCTCAGGGACAATGACCTGATATCGCTGCCCAAAGAAATTGGTGAGCTCACTCAGCTTAAGGAACTTCATATCCAGGGAAATCGCCTTACTGTGCTGCCTCCAGAATTAGGTAAGATTATGGATGATCGTTTATTTATTTAAATAATAATGATGATAATGATACATTGTGTTTCTTCTGAAATGAAACCAGTTGTTAAACTCCAGGAAATGATTATACTTAAGCTGTCATTGCTGCAAATATGCGCTTTCCCCTGAGAAACAGTCACTTTTTTGCTGCTAGTGGATATATAGGAGGAGCCAGATGATGATGTGTGCTTGCTTTTACAGTTTTTTACATGTTACATTTTCCTTGTCTGTTAGTACACCTCACTGCCTATTTGTATATAGCATCTTACTTTATATAACATATAATAAGTATTGAGTCTGCAGAGCTATTCTTGTGTCTGGATGGGTTTTGAGAACACTTTGGATTAGTCAAAATTAGATTAAGCAAAAAAATGACAGCAGGATAAGTGGCTTTTTTTGTGACTGATCCTGTAAAAATGTAAGTTTGATCAATTAAGAGTAAAATACAGCTAAATGAGAGGAATTTTTCATTTTTCTGTTTCAGTAGCCTGCCTTTCTTAGTGAGGTGACAGCTCTTTCACTTAAAGCAGTGGAGCTAGTTGATATATTTTGTGACGCTGGCCATTTAAGTATGATTACAAATGGCTTCTTTCCAGCCTATGGACTTTTTCTTTGAAACGTGTTGATATGCTGAATTTACATTGCAGTATTCCATTTTATGTGAGGAGCGTTAACTTCAATGGAGGTTTTCCCTGTTTGTCCCAAGCCAGAATTTGTTCTTAAATCTCTTATGACAAAATATTTTTACTCAGAATACTGTAGTTGCATCAATTACTTGTTATTGAAACTCCTGTTACACACGGTTGGTTGCTTATTTTGTGTTATTGTGGACTGTTACATAGGAAAGCTTCTTTGTTTCTACTATTACCTTCCAAGTAATACTTCCTCAAAGCTCAGAAAGATAATGACTGAAGTTAACATCGTAAAGCAAAATGATTTACTGTCATAAGAACTTGCTTTGACCCATTAGAGATTGTGTCAACTGTGTGCATAAATGTGAGAGTCTGCAGTGTGTGCTCTTTTGCTTGTGTGCAAAGGAAAGTGCTATTTCTGTGAGGTGGGGGGAGATGTTTGTTTTGATTCTTATTTGTTTGCCCAACATGGGTTTTTTTTGGTTTTGTCAATCTACTGGATTATATGATCCTGGGTATTCTGCTTCACCCCCAGTAGATGATAGTTGCTCTCGTTTTCTTAATTTCAGATGTTTATTCCTTGACACACGTATACTTTCTTTAGCGTCTTGTCAAAGTCGTATTTATTTAGAAAGTCTCTTTCAACAGCAGTAATATTCAGAATCATGTAGTGTATGTAAATTTGCTTTTTTGTACCTTCCTAAGTTATAGCTTTGTCTTTTTCTGGGTAGTGGAAGTTCAATGCTGCACTGACTCTAACCACTCTCTGTGGCTAATTAAATGTTCTAAACATGCTGCTGCCTTACAGACATAACAGCACATTCACTTTAAATGGTTTACCATCATTGTCCAAAACAAACATAAATGTTTGAAGCAAAATTCATGATGCTTATTTTGCACTGACCTTCAAAACTTGGGATGGCCAAGGGAAGCATTCCTTCTCTTTTGTTTGCATTATAGAACAATATAAAAATCTCATAGAAAAAGGGCTTGTGGTTTTTCCTCACCTGATCAGGATGAGCTGCATTGGCACATCTTAAATACTTGTTGGTTTCATTCTGTTTGACTCAAATGTTATTCTATAAATGATTCTTTAATGTATTAATTTACCAGTTTTTCATTTGATGGTCTTACTCTTTCATTTCATGATCAGTTGGCATCATTTCTGTTGCACTCTATGCCATGTGTAGTGCTAGAACTATCTCAGGCACTTAAAAACCTAGATTTGGTGGTATATTTCCAGAAAACATTGCCCTGAAGTCTAGGTTTGTAACTTATGCAATTTGCAAGCATATTTACTATGCAAAGCAATGCTCTTCCTTGTTTATTAAACATCTAGGCAAACACTTAGGGAATGGATTTTAGTGAACAGAGCACAAGGCTGGGCTTTGGAGGGCTTGTTTGAGACCAGGTAGGAGCCAGGCCACAGGCAAGCGTGAATCTCCTGAATGATTAGAAAAAATTACTTCATCTCTGCAGCCTTGTTTTCCCTTCTGCAAACTAAGGCAATTTAGAGAAGCATGCCTATGCAGACAGTTTTAAGTCTGCCAGTGTAAAGGCTGTATGTGAACGTTGCACCCTAATACATGGACTGCCAATAGTTGTCATCTGAGGGAAATCCAATTTTATCTGTTGTCTGAGTTCTCCCTCCTAAATTTTTAAAATTGATTTATAATGTAAGAAGAGCTATCCAAATACTTTGTGCTGTGCATGCTGGATAAATAGCTGTTCAATGAGCAGGTCTTATTTGCATTAATTAGAGATACTGCAGTTCCAGTTAAAGCAAACAATCTTTCCTCTCTCATTTTCACTTTCATAATTAAAGGCACTGAAGGCTTTTGATTGGCACTGGTGGACAGCAATGAGTCGTTAGATGTTCATTTACCATGGACATGGGTGCAATATAAAAAACCAGAATAAAACAGTGTCTGTGAATGAGGGGAAGGCGGTGGGGAAGAGTACGTAAAGCTGGTTTTTAAAGGTAATGGAGATAAGTGCAGAAGAAAATACCAAGTGTTGGGTACGAGAAGAGGCCACAGACAGGCACTGGAATCCTAGTTTTGGAGTGGAGAGAGATGCCAATAAATAAAACACTAAGTCTCCTCTTAATTTCACCCAGTGAGATTTTTTGTGGCAAATACCAGTAAGAGGCCTGGGGGAAACCAGTATTTTCCTCCTCTGTGTTTATCAGAGAATACCTATTGCTAATTTAAGAGAAATACTCCTGCTTAGAAGGAAATGCAGGGACTAGAAGAGCACACTGGTGTTCTGGGTGAGGGTGCGTGTCTGTAAATACAGTACGTGTGAGTGATGAACACGGGAAATGACCAGGAGTAGGTGGGTGGAATTTGCAGCTTGTTTTTATCATTTGTCTCTCAAAACCCTGTTCATGAGGAATGGTGGTGGGCAGTCATATATAAACTTTAAAGAGGCGCTGGCATTTTTTTTCCTAGCATTTAAAAGGTTATGTGCTGCATTGCGAGACAAATAAATCATGATTCACTGCAACAACAGAGTTGCAGTCAGTTATATAAATTGCCAGGGAAGCACTAAATCTGTCACTTTGTGTATTCTGACCATTTAACGATTGGAACAGTGCTTGGAAAGAAAGCCGAGTAGAAACATGAACCACATAAAGTGGCAGATGCAATTAGTAAGATCAGTTGTAGTGTTTTAAGTTCATTGTATGGTCATCTGGATGTACCCATATGTGCCATGTAAGAGATTTTCTTATCACAGTCAGGAATGTTCAGAATATTCACTAAGGTGTAGCTAAATGTAAATAGCCACCCAGAAAATGTAACTACTGGGTTTGCTGTGAAAGCATGACTAGCGGGTTTGCTGTGAAAACAAATGGTATGATTTTAGAAACCCGGATTCTAATGTTGACTGTGTTCTTTATCCTGTTGCCAACACACATGTGTGTGCACACATACAGGGAGTTCACTCATATTTATGTATGGGAAGAACAGTAATTTCTAAGGATGCATTTTTAATTACCATTCTCTTTCCAAAACTGAATGTTGGCACCAGTAGCTTTTAAGTTTACTGTTCAATACTCTTCTAGTTTATCAAATTATTTTCTCAAGTTAAGGGAGAAGCTATCAAAACTGTGAAGTTAGGTATATACTTGATAAGTGGAAAATTCAAGCTTTAAAAAAGGGAAAAAAAACCTTGATAGTGTAAGTAGCCATGTTTCCTCCTCAAGGAGGGTGAAACATTTCATAAATTACATCTGTATGGCAGAACAGCTAAGTAGTTCTTTCATCAGCTTTTAGTCTTGAACAGCTAAATTATCTTCTGTGGGTGAAAGACTGGCTTTAAATGTGAGGTTCAAGAATCATGCTAAGGTCTCCTTACTTCCTTCACAAGACAACATTTTAAAGTTTAAGCTTTTGAAATTACTCTAGAATTTATGAACGAATATTATATTCCTCAAAGTAGTTGCTGCAGTTGTTTGTTCAAATTAATATTAATTGAAATCATGGTTTACTTAGGTAATTATAACAGGCATGAGCAAACATCGAATCACTTATTTCACAAAAGATATTTCTTTTCTAAATAGGCTTGACATAAGTGCCAAACTTATTGCAGTAAACCATCACTGCACTCTACCTGTGTCACACCACCACACTGCTCACCTGTAAATACAGGTCTGCTGTGCTTGTTGGAAGCCTGAGCATCCTGGGGCTCTTTAGACACCAGGTCTAAGCTGGAACAACTAATTGATACCTTGCAATTTAAAAGAAATAAATGCCTGTTTCTACGTTTGGAACTAAGGCAAAGGTGATGTAAGAAGATAAAGAGCTTTGTGACGGTTCCCAGTGGATAAACAAAATAACTTGTTTTCTAGGACTACTGATGTAGCAGTTATTACTTAAAGAATAATAGAAAAATCTATGTAACAATGTAGGTCACAAGCAGATTATTTATCGAAGAAAAGTGTCTCTGAACTTTTGTGAGTATTCTAACTGTGGTTTTCATTTCAGGCTTATTTTAAGTGAAAAAACAAACATAAAAATACCACAACCAAAATCCAACACTTTTTATGTAGTTGGAGACCAGACTGATTCCCAAGTACTTGATGGGAGTTAAGGTGGTATGGGAAGAGATGACAACTCTGCAGTTTCGTTATACACAGAAAGATGTTTTCTGTAGCCCGTCATTTAGATATACACCACAGGAATTCATTTCCTTACACTGGTGCGTTTCTTGCCAAAAATTCTTCCCAAGATTCAGATTTGATCTTACTTTTTAAAATATGCAAGTCCTACTGTTGCTTCTCAGATGACTACTGTGTGTGTGTAGACTCTCCTAATGTCTCTACTTACCCTGATTATAAGTACCATCAGCATAATAATGATGCCTCTGTTAGAAGATATTTCATCTGTTCTGTTGGAGCTGTGGTAGGTAAGAGAACCATAATTGGAGCCAATCTGAGCAAATGTTATATTTGTTGTTAAATTTGGTTTATTTTACATGTTTCATAGGACTTAAAAGTGGTTTTGGTTTTCTGAATACTTGGCAACCTGTGTTTGAATGGAAGCTTCAAAGGTGTGGGGTAAAAGCAGTACAGTGCATCCTTTTTGAACTCTCATTTTTAAATTAACTAGATTTTGGACCCTTCAAAGAGATAATGCTCTGTTGAGTTCCCACGTAATTGAGAATCCCAGGGGAGTTTCTGAGGTTGGAAAAAATGTGCCATATATTTCAAAATAAATTGGGATGCTTATCTTCTAAGCCTGTAATATTTCCTGTGCCATTGAAATGTCTTTAATGTTAAACTATATTGACATCACGTTAATTCCCTTTGTTCTAAAACCTGTCTGCTGCAGGGTGTGTTTCTTTGGTTTCTTCACTGGGTGTACTTAGCAGTGACTGTCGGTTTTGCCCCTCATGTTCCCCATCAGCAACAGGCATTTGCTACACAGAGCAGTGAGGGAAATGGTATTTACAGTACAATGTGTCACCTTTCAGAGAATGAAATCAGTGAAACTTAGCAGTACTTGTAGGTCTTCTAGTAAATGGTTTCACATTAGGAATGTGGGAGAAATTAATTTAATCGAGTTTTAATTTGAAATATCATTAGAAAAATATAGGAAACATTTTGAAGGAACTTCTTGGATTTTTGTCAAAATGCTGTGTCTTCTGCCATTCCCGTTAGCTACCCACATGATGGCATCAGCCGGGCTGGTTGCCTTGGTACCTGAAGGCTGTGTGGTGGAGTTTGGCTGTTGAAATGGTGCGATTTGTCATGTGGAAGTACGGGCCATTCGCAGAATGTTGTTTGCCTTGTGTGCTACGCTGAATATAAGTTCCTTTTTTGAGGCTTTTGTTCATGAATGTTAATGTTATTTACTCTTTCTACTAGTTGTCCTGCTAAGATCAGGTTTGTTGTGTGGAGTGATGATAGAAATTGCTGGGACTCTCCCCCTGTTCCCAGAGGGTCACCTGAATATGGAAATGTGAGCTTTGCCCAGCCAGGTTAGGTCTATATTCTGCCTATACTTAAAATCTGAAATGTGGTTTAAGGGAGTTGTTCAGCATTTAATCCATTCTGTTGTCTTTCCCAGGCTTCGTCTTTTGTCTTGACATGTTCTGGAGTGGAAGTCTCCTCATGCCAGGCTCCCCATTGCACTTTGCTATAATGATTCTGGCTGACCTTTGCTGTGTTGCTGGAATTCCGTATAAATATCCCAGGACTAAGTTCACTTTGTTTTGAACTCTCTTCTGTGAAAGGTTGAGGTGGAACAGTGCTGGAAAGTAAAATCCTCTTCCCATAGAATTGTAGCTGAGGTAATACCAGTTAGCTCTGTATCACTTCACCTTTATGTCTAGGGTAAAGAAGTCAAGATTTAGTTGGTCTGCTTTTACTTTCTTTATTTTCAGCCGCTGTGGTCCTTTTGCGAAGAGTTAAAGGAAATAGAGTAGCTATACTGGGATTGTACCAGAGTCTGTATTTAACCCGTGGAAGGGAAGTGAGAGGGGACTTAGCTGCTGATTCTCAGTAACTCCATGACAAGAAAGCACAGGTCATCTTTCTCCCTTATTGATGGGCAGAATGCTTGAGACCTAAGACAGCTCAGTTCAGCAAAATAAAGGATGCATTTTAACATTGCTGGACCATTTGAACAAGACACCACTGGCAGAGCCCCTATCTCCTGACGTTTTTCAGACGTTTTTTTCACTTGAAATATCCTTGTGAAACTCTTCAGTTACTGAACTGACAAGAGATTTACTGTTAGATGTATTCAAGTGACCATTCAAGCTGGGGTCTAATCTCTGACTTCATTGTCAGAAATTCTCATTTTCATCTAAGAAGTTGTTAGAATTATGTGTGATATTACAGTATCTGCACTCCTGTCTCTGAAAATGATTGTAAAACTGATAGTGACCCTAGGTGTTAGTGTTTGGCTTTCAGATTGCTCATTCAACCTTCCCTTTACCCTGGGTCTTCCTGTCTAACCTCGCAGGTGAGGCTGCAGACGTTCCTATCTGTGCGGTCAGGAAAGCAGTCACGGAAGACTTGCAACCTGCTTCTTGTCTGATGGATGCTCTGGAGTATCTGTTTGGTTTATTTGTATTACTGAAACTGACTTGTTATTTGAGACTTGAACCTTTTCCCGTTTCATAAAACTACCCCAAAAGGTCTTTTGGTGTTCTCTGAAGTGCTGGTGACTCCATGTGATACTGTTAGACCTCTAGTACAAGAATGCAGAGGTGAGAGAGCAAAAGTGTTGCGGGGATCAGTCTTTTGGAGATGCTTCAGTCTAGGTTTAGATTTACTAGTTATTTTCTTTTAGTGCATCGAAACTCATCAATAAGCAAATGTATATTTTTGACATAATGCAATGGAGCAGGTAGATTTGTTTATCATACTGAATATTTTTGTGAATATTTCTGCTGGTTCCAAAAAGATTGAGTCACACTTCACTTATGTAAAAGCAGTCCTTGCACTCTGTTGTCTTACTGCTCCTTTATAATTACTGTTTAAATCTACTTTTCTGTTACTAATACTTCAAAAGTAATAGAGCTCTTCAGAGCAAGATGATCTTGTTTACAGGAGTGATACAGGTGATACAAGTTACGAATACACAGCTTACAGGTGCTTAAGATTGGTGTAAAAATAATTTGATTTTAGTAACACTTTGCGATATAGAAATCACTATATATTTCCATTTTTATCATTGATTTTAAGACATCATTCAAAATTACTTGCTTTGGCATAATTTTTATGACATAATAGTCATGATATTTCTTCTACCCCATGCTTAAACCAATCTCTCTATTGAGACAAAGCACATGCCACAGAAGTAATAAAAATGATAAGCCCTGTAGTGTTAAGCAAATCTAAAACAAGCCAGGACAGACGTAGTTTTACATATAACCTAAGTTTAAATTTAGTGTAGTGGATTGGTCCCTTACTTAGCATTTAATAAAACAGGATTCATGGGTATTTTTTTCTAAATAAAGAAATAGAAAAATTTCATTCCTCCTGTCCTTATATATGACAGAAAGTAAGAACTTTGTGTTGTATAGGGAAAGTACATTTAAGTTGCGGTCTTAAGAAGAATTGCTAAAAGGGATGTGTTACAGCTGGAGGACTCTCCTTCAGGTCAGTGCAGTGGAGTATAGTCTGGAAGTCAGACTACCAACCAGAGACAGATGTGAAACTCAACCATACACAGGCTAAAAATTATTTCCATTGATTTTAATGAAGCTGCACTAGGGATGAATTTAAACCATTACAAAGAATCGTTGATCTGGTATTTTACTGCTAGGATCATGTTTCTTATGTTGAATGCCAATGTTCAGTTCTCAAATGTCAGAGTTGTTTAATTGCTTTATTTCACCTTCTAATTTTTGAAAGTATTTCAAGTGTTGCCAAAGGGTATTCAAGTGGAAAGGGCAAGTCAGGTTTGTGTTCATTCTGGTTTCTTTTGTTTGCATTGAAGTAATGCCTATGTACACTATTCATACCCTACTATACCTTAAGTATACATACATTGGGTAAATATTACACGCTCCATATGTCATGCATCACAAGAGGATGATGGGCTTACAGCTAGCTGCATGTAAGAGGTACTTACCTCTGGTAAGAGGTGAGTATGAAATGGACAGGAGCCTGGGAAGTCTGGGGAAACACCCATGGTCAAAGTGAGAGGTAGCATTGTCACTGTCTCTGACACTTTGTGCAAACACGACTGCGGGTGGCAGCATTTTATTCGCTTTTATGAGCTCTTTTTTGACCTTTGCAGGCAGTTGAGCAAAATATGAATGTTCACACAAACCACTTTTTATTTCAACAGCAGTGAAAGAAAATAACAAGGAACATACACTATCATGCTTTAGCTCAAATGCAGGGAAGATTTACTGACAGAGGTGCAGGGAATCTCTAGCTGCCTTTTCCCTTTAACATCATGCAGGATGTGTGCACTGTCACACCAGGTGTCCCTTCTGTCCACCCATGGCTGTGGAAGCTCTGAATTTAAGCAGGAACAGTTTGTTTTTAAGATGGGTTAAACACAGAAGGTCAGTCACACTGATCTGTCAAACTTAATGGTACAGGATCATCTTTAGAGACAATGACTGCTGAGACAGGAAAAAAAAATGCCAAGATCAGGTATTTCTAGGACCACACAGCTGGCTCCTTTTAGGCTTTTGGTTATTCTATGCAGGTCATCCACACCAATCAGCTGTTACACCTTTATGTCTGCTCTTTTCCAGACTCTGTTCTCTTTTCTGTGTCTGCTCACTGGTTGCAGCATATGTCCATTTTGCATTCTTCCTCCTTGAAAATCTGTTCAAGATAAAAAAGCTTAAAAAAAACACTCTTGAAGCTTAGAAATTAGAAGGTTATTTAAGCATGTTAGACCTGGGTTCAGGGATGTGTAGTTTTTATTATTTATTTATTTATGAGAATAATTTTAGAAGCACCAAAAAATAATTTGAAAAACATTTCTGTGACCTAGGAAAAGGGCTGTGCTGATTAGTCTTAAATACAGCCTTCCCCTCCCCTCTTACCAGAGGCTTCTGATTGTTAGTGCATAAAAGGTAATCTCTTTCAGTTTGGCAAAATAGAAGGATCCTTAACTCCATTATGAAGAAATACCATTTTAGTCCACTTAGTTATGCCAAATTTTAGAGGTTATAAATACTTTTTTAATAGGCTGATGTATATGGAAAGAATGAACCAGCAATGACCAATGCAATTTCCTAATCTATTTTGTGATTGAATCTTCAGTACTGGTTTTTCATTAGAGGCAATTTTATATTTTGCTTACTAAAAATATCCAAGGGATTAGATGTGATCTGTTGTAGCAGAGCAATATATAAATTTCCTTAAAGCCCTGAGAATAATGTTCTGCTGATGTTGCTGTTAGACAGTATGCGTGACGGCTCATCTGCCATGGCTTTTTCCCTGGCCCATGGCTCCAGTGCTGCAGGGATGGAATAACAGGATATCTTAGTGCAGTGCTGTTGTCATAAAAAGCATCTTAGGCCAGGAGGCAGTTGGGGGTGGGGAGGGACACATCTGTAAGGTGTCCGGATGTATGGCACTCCTGCGGTGAGCCTAGTACCAGCCGTTGCTTCAGGCATGTTTGAATATCTCTTCCATGCTGATGGGTTTGTCTTGGTGCACTGGGATAGAAGCAGTCATGCAGGGCTCTCCTGTGTTTGGTTAACCCAGCACATACTGTTTCTGAGATATTACGGGGACTTGGGACTTCTGAATGTCCTACAGCCAGCCCCAATTCCCTCTGTGATTAGGTTAATTTTACTCTAAGGGCCTCGCCTGCCTCTTCTCTCTGAAGGTAAAAAGTAGTATCTGTACCTGCCTCCAGTGCACTTTGGGGAAAACCAGAAGATGGGAGGAAATGAAGTGGTTACTTTAGCATGGGCACCTACAGTTCATTTTGCTTGAGTAGTCCTCTTTTTGCTGTAAAATTTCTTTGGCTGTAATAGAATAGTGTTTATTACAATTAACGATGTTTTAATGGGCCATATAGTATGTGGAATGGAAGTGGGCGCACCTTGCCGTGGGGATGGAAACACAGCAGTGTTCCCTGGGTAGTACTATTTGTGACACAGCTCAGGATAAGAAGATT
The DNA here is from genome assembly GCA_017639245.1 of Myiopsitta monachus. Classification (NCBI taxonomy): domain Eukaryota; kingdom Metazoa; phylum Chordata; class Aves; order Psittaciformes; family Psittacidae; genus Myiopsitta; species Myiopsitta monachus. The sequence goes on from CM029919.1 coordinate 29,632,507, forward strand.
CATCTGAGACCCTGACTATTGAGATTTTGGGAATTGTGACTTATTCCTGTGAACAACATTAATTTGACCCATGATGTGGCCACACTTGCCTCCCCAGATTTAACTATTGTTGTTAGTTGTACACGGATTGATCAGTTTACCTTGACGCAGTATTTGCAGAGCTGTAATTACAAGTGAGTGATTACAGCGTCGGTAGTTGTGGAAAGCAATGTATGTGGGTTTTTGCAGGTAATAAAATGGAAAATCCAATTTGCAATTGCAAAGCAAGCCCTGAGTGATACATGATCTTCATAGCAGTGCTGGTCAGGGGGTTATGGCTAATCGCAGTGCTGGCTTCCTTCCCTGGCGGCCTGTGCCTGAAAACTGAATAGTGGGCAGTGTGAGCCTACGCTTTGAGCCAGCATAGATTTAGACACACCAGTTTCTAGCTTATTAGGTCCTCTTTGTCACAGTACTTAATCCTCCTTCCTGATCCTTGTTAGAACAGGGCTGCCAAGTCCCTTAATAAAGGAGATGGGTGCAAGGCTCCTAACGAGGCTCACTGAAGCGTGAGGCAGCGAGGGCAATTGCTGTCTGACTGACAGAGGGGTGAAGTGCTCCCTGCCCGTTGTTATTTCAAAAGAACAGGCCCCAGACAGCTGACAGATGAGTGTGCTGAGGAAATGGTAACTTGCTGATAGGCCAATATGAGATGCGTGACATCTTCTCACACGGTATAATGGTCTGTCTGTACACTAATTGTGTTAACCCTTTTTGCAGAGAGCAGCACGTCAAGAATTAGCTGTAATGCGGAGCATGCAACTGGAATGGCCAGCAAGCACACGGCTTGCAGTAGCTGCCATAGCATGCATGTCTGTTCATGCAGCTTAAACAAGTGCCTTTAGTTCTGAAAAGTTAGCACAGCAGGTTGCTTTCAGATTTCTCTGACAGCTTGACTCAGTCTTCAAAACCTTGCAATTTTGTCTTTTGTTTCCCATAGCTAAAGACTTTTTTGTTTGTTTGTTTCTTTAGAACGCTGGGGGAAGGGTAGGCCTCTCTCCATCATAAAATTCACAGAAAAAATGTAAAATGTAGCACAGATTTCTTGTTTTGATTTAAAGAACGTGAGAAAATATGCCAGTGGCTAGATGGTCCTGGAATTCAGTCTGTCGTATCCATAGTCATGAGGAGTTTCAGCAGAGCATGTACAGTATTGTTTGTGGGTAGTAAACATATACAAAATGAGCAACAAAAATAATCCCCAAGAAAACCCCCAATAGGTCTCTTACCTGTTCAGCTGACAGGAGGGCTTAAAACTGGCATGTTGCAAGAATGTCACTTTTTGTTTGTTTTTCACAATATAGAGAACAATAACCACGATCAGTGATGGGATCTCAGTGCAAACAACATGCTGGCTACTGGGAAGTCAAATAGTGTATTGGGCATCACTTGTTGACATGGTGCTTGGAACAGTGATCAACAAATGCTTTGAATGCTAAGCTTCAGCAGAGCAAACTCCTATCCCATTCTCATTCTCCTTTCACTCTTGCAAGTGGTAGAGAGAGCCCAACACCTATGCGCTGTTAAGCCCTGCTTAAAACTAATTTGGTGGATAAATACTCTATGTAATGGGCTGAGTTCAATCCTGTTGAGCAATATGTGATGGCACTGAAATTAATAGGGCAGAACTGCATCCATCATGGTGGGGACTATTATGTCATCCTCTTCCTCTCCACTAAGACTGAAATATTTGTTTTTATTAAATATTTGCTTTTGTTATGGTTGTACTCTCTGAAACAAATGAAAATTTTTCTATTCACAGTAGGATATTTCTTTTAAATTTTTCGTATTTCACGCTTTCTTCATATGCTGTTTTGTTTAATCCCTTTCAGGTAATTTGGATTTGACTGGTCAAAAGCAAGTCTTCAAAGCAGAGAACAATCCTTGGGTTACCCCTATTGCTGACCAGTTCCAGCTGGGCGTATCTCATGTTTTTGAATACATTCGTTCAGAAACATATAAATAGTAAGTATTACCTGTCACTTATATACTGTTGGCCGTGTTGTTGGTTTTTTTCCTGTAGTGTGTTTGGCAAAGTGTTACCAGCTGTACCCTTCTTTCATAATTCGTTCAATAGCTTGGTATTCAGGGTAAATATGCAAACCTGTACATTTATATTAAGGAATTTTACTGACAAGAAGGAAAATAAACATGGTTTAGACATGTTTGGAAAGCACAGAGGCTATTTGATATTGTCCTGCATTTGTTGTTCATTTCCAAGAGCTGTTAAGCAACATAAGAGATGTAAAAGAGCAATCATGACAAGCCTTTGACAAGTACTGATTTTAAGTTGAAATAGATATTTGTAAATGTTTCTGGATGCAGGTTGTTATGCTTTGAAGGATATGTCCAGGATTCAAACCTTGTTTAATCTGGGTGGGTTTACAGAAGTCTACAACCCCAGTAATTCAAAACAGGTCGTAGTGTTTTCTTCAGCAGTGTAACTGGAAAAAAATACCTCTCACACTGGGACTTCTTTATTTTAATTCAAAATTCTATGTACAAGTGCTAAGCATTTATTTAGGAAATTATGTCTTTAATCATTCACTGAACTGAAATATTTCTTTCTAGTAAAAATGTCCATGTTGCAAGTCCACAGTGAGACTTCAGATAGGAAGTTGCTTTTATGTATCTGGCAGCAACCTTGATGCTGTCTTCCTAGAAGCAGTGCATGAAATTAAATGATCCAGCAATGGCTTTTGTAGGCTGTTCTTAATTTACAGAGTTTGAGTGAATAGGATCACAGATGGGAGAGTGGTTACAAAAATTGTGTGTCTCAGAAGTGTCCTGATATTTATGCTGTAATATGTGTTCTCAAGACAGATTTATTCATAGGTTTAAGTAGGTTGCAACACCTTCTTCCAGTAGTACTCTGTACTACAGATATGGTGTAGGAAACCAGCTATCTCCTTCGACCGTCCGTTCTCTGCAGTTCATTCTGTAGCTGTGTCTAGGTCTCTTGGTGGTTTGTAATATTTTTTTTGTCTTCAATTTTGTTTGTTTGCTGGGCAGTGTAGTTTAGAAACCTCCATGCACTTCTCACCACTCTGGGCACCATGAGGACAGCCAAGTTTCAAGGCTTGAAGTGCAGTTTTTTGGATTTGACTCATATTCAGTTTGGTTGGGTAGGGGCTGTTGTTATGTATCCATAATAGGGGAAAAAAAAAGGTTTTATAACTATGGATATATTAAACTGCTCTGGCAGCTTTCCTCGTGCAATCAAAATTGACAGAAAAGATTCTGTAATTCATTACTTGCTCCACTGTTGTTCTTCAGTTTAAATTAGCCGTATTATGTTTGCTGTCTTGTTCTTTGCTGAGGTGTAACAGTGTTTTGTTAGCTAATGGGCTGATTTTCATTTTGTCCACAGTAAACATTTGGAGCATTTGTAGTTAACAGTGTAAGCAAAATGAGACTGTAGACATTAATAGGGGAAAAAACAAAATCAAAGAATCTTTCTATGGCTCATTCATGGCCTCTACTTAATCTTACAAGCTCATTCAGTTAAAACAACATTATTTTCAAAGATCAGTGATGAAAACCAAATGCATGCAGATGTTAAAAATTCGAGGTTTTGGTGTTTTTTTCTAACTTTCAGGGTATAAATATTTTATATTTAAACAATAAATTTAAAATATTTGTATAATTTTGTCAGGATCCCAGTAGCAACTTCCTTTTGATTCTTGACTGTACTTGTTTCACATGCTATAAAGAGAGTGTGGATTTCCTGCTGAAAAAAGATTGTCCTTTTTTTTTTCCAGTTTTCTTTAAATATGTGATCTGAGAATTACTTGGATGCCACCTGCTATACGCATTTTTCTGTTTGCATTTGATTTTAGGTGTTAAATATCATAAGCAATGGCACAATCTAAGTAACAGGTCTAGTAGCATTATTGTGCACAAAAGCTGTCAGTACGGAAGAAATGAAAATTCCTTTTTTTGATGAAATCTTGATTTATTTTTTTTTTCATTTCCCTGCTAACAGCCATAGACCTTCTTCAACTTTCTTTTGCTTTCAGAGCCTACATCCAGGTAGTGTCTTTTTTCTCACTGAGCAAATGACAAGGTTGAGATGTGAATGTAATAATTTCGTTTGTAGATATCTGAGTAAAATTGATCTCGAGAGTTTTTTGGATCGATTCACACAAAAGAAAAATTTAAAAATTAATTTGCAACATTTGATAGACCCACAGAGCTTAACTTCTACTCTGAAATAAAGCAGTACAGTTAAACAGATGATTGGACAGAATGCTGTTTAGATAAATTCACTTGCAACACTGAGAAGAGAGAACAGCTCACACACAGTAGCAGCTGACATCAGATCAGTAAGTTTACTTTCAGGTACTGGAAGACACAGACTTTCATAAACCAGGAGTTGTGCATCTATGTAGTAGATGGATCTTGAGCTCCAAAGATAGTAATTGTTTCCTTGTGCCGATTGTGTTTGCTGGAATTACTGATTTACGTTGTTTACATGTCTAGCATTGTCTGTACTAGCTAAGAGAGAGGGTATGCTCATACAATCACACATGCCAAGTTTCAGGGGCTTAGCAAGTTACATTTCACAAAGTGGTTTATGCTAATACATTTTAGTTTGTGTTTGCAATGACTAGAACATCATATTTACTCAGTTGCTGTTATCTTAGCCAGAAAGTGGTAACTCAGTAAGTCTTGGCAATGTGCTCACTTGCAGTCATGTTACTAAACCTTCAGATTTCTACTGATGGCTGGCACAAGCTGTAACTGTATGCAGCAGTCAATGTCAGAGATTTCCATTTGAATTCTGTGAGGTTGCCCTTGTGAAGCAACTACCAAATAGATCACAAACCTCTTCTTTCCTCTGTGAAATGTACTGGCTGTTTCAGTCATATATAGTGAAAAATTAGACCCCATTTTTAGCTTTCTCTTGGGATATTCATGCTCTAGTGATTAATTGACAAGCAGGGATGACACCCATGAGGGATGATTATATCTAAAGATAAAATGTCATTTGTCTCACATACTTCTACATTTTTACACTCCTCTTATACTCATGCACCAAGAATAAAACTGGAATTGCGCTTTTCTTAGAAGCATGTTAGCCAATAGGGCCCTAAGATCAGCTCTTCTTACTTTGTAGCTTCTTTCATTTCCTTTAATTTCCTTACCTTTCATGAGAAATGATGCCAGGTGATTTTTTTTCCACCCTCATTTTTCAAGGAAGACTTGTACTGACAAAAAGATGGGACATATATTGTGGCAGAAAATGTGTGTGGAGGGGCGTCTTAATTCTTAACAGGAAATTCAGCAGCTCTTGGCGCTTTGCTAGCTTTTGTTGGCTAAAATACGCCCACTGCACATATCATCCTGTCACTGCATCATTTGGAAATAGGTCAGTTTGCCAAGTATATAATGATTCTTAATCTGTGACTGCTGTGCTAACTTTCTGAAAGTTAAGTTAGTAAGCTGAGTATTGGCTTTGATTCTATATATACTCAGGAGCTGCCATTAAACTCCCCGTGTGGTGTCACGATGGTGTTGAAAAGCAGTTGAAGAACTTACTCAAACATTAAGGCTAATGACAACATCATCTTCTCAAAGGATTTGACTAAATGTTTTATTTTTATTCATGCCTTTAGTTAACTTTCAAGTGACCTTTATGTTGTAAACATATTCTCAAAAGATCTCTTCTAAGGTACTGACAAGGAGATGATGTATTGTATGATTTAGTGCTTACAGTGTACTTAGACAAGTGCAAACAGACATGTATGTTTGAAAGAAAATAATGAATAAGCTCCTATGAAGAAAGGAAATTCTGTGATGCTCCTCAGGATCAGTGTAAGATAATTAGAGTTTTTATTAAGATGAGGTAAAGCTGAGAGGTGCAATTGCTACCACTGAGTGAGTTTGGTTACTGGCATTTACAGTAGAGTTAATCCAGAAAGTTACTCTTTGGGTACATTTCTGGCATCGATCACATGTTCTTGATCAACCAGCATGTAAAACTTGCCCTTTGCCTGGTGGTTCTTGTAACAAATAGTGATTTTTGCTTTAATCACAGCATTCTTGCAGTCATCATCAACTGATAGTGTAATCTCAAATAAAATAATTTGCTGGGTCCTGAGTCCTTAGGATAGCATCCAGATTTCTAGCCTGTTAATCCTGCCATCACCTTTTAACACTTTATTTACTGATTGTTGTCTCCCTGTTTGACCTCCTTATTCCAGCGAGGCAGAATTATGATAGAACAGTCACTGTTTTTTAGGTTTCTAGAAAGCAGTTTTTCCCCATGAGGCAGTCAATTTGGAGTGAAGAGTCTCAACAAGGTATTTTGTGAAAGGAAGTAAGTTGCACGTTTCACACTTCCATCAGGAAAGGCGGTAGAAGAGCAAGCCATTTTAAAGGCTGACACATTAACTGTTAGCAGAGGAAATGGTTTGACAAATGCTGTGCTGAGCGTATATTGCTTGGCAGCATTGGAACATAGGTTTCCCTGGGCAGGCTCTTCTATGCTAAGCATTGTAATTGAAAACCTCATTTTATCAGCAGCGACAGTCTGGAAAAATTCACTCTTGATTCAGTCCTGTATTTAAAGACAATCTTCCCACCTGTCTTCTTGAAGATGAATTGTTGTACTGGACCCCCAAGATTATGTAGCAGCTGTTTCCAGGACAGCAGACGCAGGTCATGAAGTAAGAGATTCTTCTTCTGGGTTATATTAAAAAAGTGTATTTCAGCATTTATTTTTAACAACTAGAGGAGACTGGCAAGATACTTGGTGTAATGCACTAGAGTACATACAGTATCCTTAAATAACTCCTGTTCTAAAACCTATTTGTTAAACCTGTTGTTAAACCTATTTAATTTCAGCTGCATGAGTGGTGCTGTCCAGGTTGTGAAGATGATGATCAGTAAAACCACCTATCCCAGAGTGGAAAAAGAGGTCAAAGAGGAGAAAAAAGAAATCCATGTGTTGCTGGTTGGGAAGCATGCTGGGGAAGTGGGAATTACCAGCAGCTAAGATGGAGGCATCAGCAGATTGTCCTGGAATGGTGTTGCTTGTGCAGCACTGTCTTGGACCTGCAAGAACTTAATTTTTTTATGTTAGCACAAAGAGCAGGAATACTTAGGTGACATTTGGTGATGACACAAAGCTAGTAGCACAGAGGAGAATCAGCGTGCCCCACAGGAAGAATTAGCAAGTGAAGAGGAAGCCTTGGGTGTGTTAGTTAGAGGTATTCTGTGAGCCACCAGTGGGATATGCTTGAGTGAGAGGAAGAGAAAGCGAAGCACAGTCTCCAGAGCTGGGTTAAGAGAGTGGAAATTTTTCAGTCCAGAAAAGGAAATATTACACAGTTCTGGTCATGAAGTTCATGAAAGATAAATTCAGGCAGGAACAGGCAAAGTGAGGTAGGATAATAGGATGATAAAAGGAATGAAGAGCACAGAGGATATTTAAAAGGTATTTGATTCATTCAAAGCAAAGACTGACAACAGAGATCACTTGTCATTGCAAGGGAAATGGGGATTTCATTTAGGGCACTAAAACCAGGAGGACATAAGAACTAATACAAGTAAGTTGGTAGGGTGTATATTTGAAGGAAGTTCTCTATTAAGGGAGCAAAGTTACAACCTTCTGATAGAAATAGCCTTCTGACAGAAGAAACGAAGGCCAAGAACTTGTTTGTTTCAAAGTGAGTTCTGATCAGTTTGAGCAGGAGGATATGATGTGACTGCTTGTGGCAGAGGACAGCATGTCTGTGATGCAGACAGACCTTTGTACTCATCTTTGTATTCATCTCTCATGATTTTTGAGTGAAAAATTCAGATGACATTACCCATATATATTAACTGCACAGTGCAATTGACATTAAGCTAAGAGAGGCAAAGCTCTGTTGTTGGTTAATATAAATAAGGCAAAATATCATTTTGACTATTCCTGTGTTTGATAACTTGTTCAAATATGTATGGCAGTTCTGTGCAGTAGTTTAAAATGACTAATATTTTTTAACAACCCAGTAGTTACTTGTTATTACATATTCATTAGGAAAAAATCGTCGGGGTTATGAAAATCTTCATAATGTTCCTTTCTCCACTTAGATACATAGAGAGAATGCTTTTTTTTTTTTTGGCTGTCTCTAAGTAAAATTAAATAACTCCTTGTATTATCCAGTCGTTCTCTCATCTTGTAACAATACCAAAAAGAAAGGAATTGAGTACGGTATGATCTTGGAAGTAATTTCTAATGGTGAATATTCTGGATCTGGGGGGAGTGTCATGGGTTCAGCAGCAGCAGTCATTTTTCTCCTTCTTGGTTGCTGGTGCAGCGCCGTGGTTTTGATTTTGGGCCTGGGAGCAGCGCTGATAACGCCAGTGTTTTCAGTTACTGCTTGGTAGTGTTTTGGTTTGACCAAGGACTTTATGAGTCTCATGCTATGCCAGGGAGGAGGAAGAGCCAGGAGGAAGCAGAGACAGGACACCTGACCCAAACTGACCAAAGAGGTGATTCCATACCACAGCACGTCATGTCCAGGATGTGAAAACGGAGAGCAGAGACCTGGAAGGGCACTGGGGGTACACAGTGGTGGTGCACTGGGGGGTTCGCTGTTGGGGATGCACTGGATGAGTCGGGCTGGTGAGCAGTTGTATTCTCTTTCCTTGTATTTCTCTTGTATTATTACTGGTGGTAGCAGTAGTGATTTGTGTTATACCTTAGTTACTAAAGTGTTCTTATCTCAACCTGTGGGAGTTGAATTCTTTTGATACTCCTCCCCATCCCCCTGGGACTGGTGGAAGAAAGAGAGGTGAGTGAGTGAGAAAACTTCATGGGTGAGGGGCTTAAACCACAACAAGGGGAAATAAAGACCATAGAGAGGAACATATGCGAACTGCTTAAAACGTCTAATGTAGATCTGATTCAGAGGTGTGCGGTTGGACGCCTCAGCTGTTTGTATGATGCGCAGAGGTCAGTGAAGGTTTAAAAGACTTGGATAGTGTGAGTCTGCCCTGCCTCACTAGAAAAATAGGCCATAATAAATGCTATTTTCCTTTTTAATTTTTCTTTTGTAACTAGTATTATTTGGTGGTTCATGGAATAGAAGGTTTCACACATTAGTTTTCTCTCAGGCTCAGATCTACAAATACTTACACTTCTAGAACAGGTATTATCGTTGTTGAAGAGATTGCTCTTGTGCATGTGTGCATAGGATGAACCTGTAGTAGGCGGTACTTTTACCTTCTCATTTGCACAGCATGGTTATCCTGGGCCCTCTACAAGACAGAAGGCTGCGTTGTGTCCAACAGCCCAACAGCTGGCTTCTATATTTCAGTGATGTTTTTGCCCAGCATTTTTACCATTTGGCCCCTGATGCGGAGGCACTGTCTGTGCCAGCTGTGACCTCATGTACTTTAGCTTGCTTTCAAAGACTGGGTAAAGCTAGTGAAAAAGAGGTGACCTCAGTGATTTACCTTAGGTGAGATTCTCCGAGATGCTGCATCTGCTGTGAAAATGAACTCACAGCAAATTAACCTTCGCTCAAAAGATGGCAGGAAGCAAGATCCATCATATCTAAGAAATAAATAAGTTTTAACAATCCTGGTTCACGCATTTTGGTCACGTACCAGTAAAAAAATTTAATTCACCAATAAAAATCTTTTGCCAACCTGATGTGGGGAAATATAAAAATGTCATTTACGTTTGGTTCTGTTTTATCAAAGGCATAGTATTGTGTATTTTATATGAAAATACCAATTTGTATTCCAACCAAATGTTGTATTTATTGGCTGTATTTTAAAAATTGATAAATATATTAGTACATTATTTCCAACAGAGAAAATAGATGACTCAGAGTCCTGACATCTTTAGACAACATTTACATGCAAATCTGTAACTGTTCCTTAAAGAAGAGCAAACTGGAACCCATGTTGAAAGATAAACAAGAAAAACTGTATCTCTGTATATTTGTGTTTATATATTACTAAGATGGATATGTAATAAAAACAAAGCTATCACTGATGTATCTGACAGATACAGATACTGCACATATAAATACTGGTCCAACTACTGATATTACTGTTCCCTCTGATGTGAACTTTCATATAAAGTTTAGAATTTTATGCAGTAATCCATTTACCATGCCAAGGATGATAACCCAGGTCTTAAGTCACTGGGGCAGATGTCTAGGGCTGTTTTAGAAGTGAAATTGGAATGAAGTGAACAAAGCACAGAAGCTGAGGATTTGATGAAACCAAGGCAGGAAAACAGTAACAGTAAGATACAGGATTTGAGTATGGAAGCAAGGCGAAGTTGCATCTAACTATAGGGCAAGGCAAGACCAGTAGTTGAGTTAAAAATCCATGGTAATTATGGTAAAATCCCAAATGATAAAACAGATGGGGATGTGCCAAAGAAAATGACAGGAAAGAGAATCAAGGACAGGTTTGGGTCCAGGCAAACAAAGTGTGAGATGTACAGCTGTGGGCAAGTGTCACCCTGAGCAGGAAAGTGATAAGTGAGATTGAATAAAGTATGTGCAGTGGGAAAGAGGGCTGATCCAATGTGGGGTCTATCTTTTTAGGCTGTCTACTGGGCCCTTTTCTGAACTGTGATGGTCAGATTATTAATAATGATGGAGGAAAGTCAAGTTCTGTGTTCAGTGCAGGGAGGATGATCTTTTAGGGAAGATGAGTTTTCTCAGTTCACTAAGTAGGAGCCTGACCAACATTTTGTTGTGAGAAATGGTTTTAAACCTCCAGGCCTGTGAATGTGCACTCAGAGGGTTTAGGAGACTTGACTTGCAGAGTCTGGACTCAGCATAGTTCAGTCTTTAAGTTGTGGTGTAGGGAAATGCCAGGAAGTGACAGAAGTGTTAGTATCCTTCCCATATCAAGGAAGGCAAATAGAGCAAACTGGGTGATTATGACCTAATTTACTCTGACATCAATTTTGGGTTAAATAGTGAAGAGAAGACATGGGATTCTGCTAGTGAAGATTTAAAGAATGTGACTGTAGTATGGATATAATTCATACAATTAAGACATGGATATGATTTTGGGAACTGTTTCCTGAAGAAACATTATAAATTTGGTTGGTCAAAGCAACTCTTTAACTACTTAGAATTTTGTGAACCATTCAGCTTGTACAGCTGCACAATGTTCTCATAATTGAGAAAAAGCGCTATATATATATATAATATTTAAAGCGCTATATAATTGCCATAAAACACTAAAGAATTAACAACTGTCTCATAGGTCTTGGGAGGTAATTGCCAACCATGACATTTCTGGTGTGCCCCAAAGAGATCTGACCTGGCACTGTTCAATGTTCTTCTCGAGTATTTGGAAACAAATACGCAGTTATTTCTGATTAAAAGTTATACTTGACCTGGAAATTGGTGAAGACCCCAGTGAAAATATGGTCTGTCCTGGATCACTTAATGAACTGAGCCTGTACTTGTTGTATTTTAAAACAGCTGAAAGTGGAGTTATGTATCTGTGAATAAGGCATGCAGATTATACCACACATTGTGGTTATGACTACAGGAGGAAATAAAAAGGAGTGAATACTGCTTTCCAGAAAGCAATTGGCTCTGAAAAATGTTTTAAGAGATGTAGTATAACTGAAGTGCGCCGTCAGTTCACAGTTCAATGCCATATCTGAAAGGCCTAAAAGAAGCCTTGGGTCAATGAGTACAGGAATAGTATCTTACTACTTTCAGCGTCAGCTGAGGCTGATACTGAATTCAGTTCTGGTGTTAATAGTTTTAAAGGGATGTTAAAAAAGTGTTTAGATGCAGACACCTCAAAATAATTTAAGAGTGTAAGTCAAGCAGATTAAGAAGAAGAAAGCAAGGCACAGCCCTTGTAAAAGGATGCTTATTAGGGTGAGCTGCCAGGGAAAGCAGCAGATTCATTTTTCTCTTATTGCCCTCTGATTGCTTCAGGATACTTCCTGGGAAAATGTGTTTTAGAGCAACATCTTGGTATGAAAGCTACTGTATGAACCATGATGCCTTTTAATGTGTTACACCTAGTGTACAAAGATGAACTGTTGCCTGATTTTAGACTCTACCAGAACTGCCAGTTTTAAGGCTTCATATCAAATAGTGTGCTTCTGTGCTCTAGCTGCTGTGAGCAGGTTGAGTCCAGCTCCTCATCTCCAATGGATTCAAGGGGTTTGCTCAACGTTTCTGAGTAGTGTTGCTAACCAGAGGTAGTGTGTCCAGTAAGAAACTTGACTGGTGTTGTCTGAGGGTGCTTCACCTAATTTTCTTTTTGTTGTTGTTGTTTTCTTTTGGCAAGGATATTGCAGGGAACAGAATTTGGACTTTACAGTAGGTAAAAAAAAAGGTTAGAACATTCTAAAGAAAATCCTCGAGACTACAACAAGCAGAAGAATATATAGAGCAGACAACAATACTAATTTAGAGCTAATGTGAAAAGCATGTAGCAATACGGGTTTTCTGGTAAATGTGTGTAGCTAACAGTAAGCAGTGGTAAGCCTGTTAACCCTTTGTAATCTTCAAAATTCAGTTGATTTGCTTTCTTGTTCTTCAGTTTGATTCTTTACAATGAAACAACAAGAGTTACTGCACACATTTGCTGGGTTTATTTTGGGGATAAATTAAAAAGTGGCACTTTTATAATCAAGCAGAGCTTCCTGCAGTTTCTAACTCTATGCAGTCATATCTGGTTTATTACATACTGGCTTTTATTGAACCCTAGTTTCTTATTTCATTCTCGCATTATTTGAATGGGCTTGTGTGATCTGTAGCAATTTCTTTACTCTCCTTGTGAAGGCTATCAGTTAGAGAAATGTCCCTAATTTTATGCTTATCAACTGTTCATCCAGTGGAAGGCTGAGGTGGGACTGATTCTGGTATAACTTGCTGAAGCCACTTGTATTGCAAGCTCTGATAAACGTTTCAACAGTCATGATTTTGTTTCAGGAGGTATTATTGCCATCTAGTTTTCTGTGCTTTTACAGCCCCTTATAACTAAGACAGTTTTGAAAATCGTTATGGTCAGATTTCATTTTAAGTTCTTGCTATTAAAATGAACTTTTTCCTGAAAAGTATAACCTGAAAATCAAGAGCTTCTACTGCGTGTGACACAGGATTTCTCAGTCGTGCATTTCAACACTTTCCTCCGTCCAAACTCTCAGTCTTGCATTTCAACACTATTCCATCCAAACAAGAAATGTCCTTCTGTTAAAGCTAGGGATAGTCAGATTTAGGTCCTGTTTAGGCAAGTCCTTTCAACTACAGCTTTGCAATGACTTTTTTTCTATTCTGTGCCCAATTACACTAATAATTTAAAAATCTGATGTACTGAAAATTAGTATCGTATAACCCAGGAAAAAAATATCCTGTAGTGTTTCTTCTTTATTACACTTAGTTGGGAAACTGGGGAAAAAAAATACAATCCGAAGTGAAATATTCAGTAAGCAGAATAACTTGAGATACTGATCATTTCAATTGTTCCGGCTTCAGCAAATCAGTAATAATAAATGCAAGAATATTAGCCCTTTTCATAGTTTTGCCAGATGTTTTAAAAAGCCAGCTCCAGTGCTAGATGCAGACAGCAGTGTTTATTTCACTGAATGAGGAACAGTGATTCCCTGAATCCTTTCTGTTGTCTGTAAAGCCCACTTATAAATTTATAATCAGATAGGTTTTGAATCCTACAATCATATATCTTGCAACAAAATGTTGTCACATTATGGCAAATATATGCAGAAGTAAATAGAGCAAATCCTAAGTGCAGTGCTTTAAGTATTGTTCCTTGTAACAGGAAAAGGAGAAATTTGATCCCTGTTCATATATACCCAGATCCCTACCACTCTACTGCTCCAGTGTCTAGTTTTGTGGGACTTTCTGCATGTTAAATGTTTTTGGGAGTTATCCAAGGGATGAAAGTGGGACCAAAGAGTCCAGGACTCTTTAAAGATGCATTGCAAGAAGCTGCTACATGCAAAGGCCCCAGAAAACACCTTTTTAAAAGGATGGGATTTAGGCATGGATATATATTTGGTGGTTTTGACTCCTAAAATACAAGTGAGTTTTACTTATAAGAGCTGCAATACTGAGAAGATGGAGTTTAGTCTCCTTTCGACTAGATGTAATTTCCAAGCTAAACTCTGAATGTAAGTTTTGATTATTGTTTGGTATTGCCTCCTTTTCATTTCTTGGCTATCCCAAATTTAGATTTATTCTAATGTTGACTTTTAAAAACGGAAAGGTATGCAAGGACTGAGAGTGATGATCCTGAATGTAAATTATATCAAGCAAATTGATGCAAGATAAAATTACCAAATCAACCTTTTTTATTCTATATTTTATGGAATATCTAATGTATGTTTGGCAGTAATTTACTCTTGCACATGAATTTCTGACAGTTTCGATTCTTTGGGCTTATTAATCAATGTAGTCAGCACCAGAGCAATTTTTATGAGACTCACTAGTCATCAAAAATTTATTATCAGATAAATCAAAGAAACAACTAGCATCTTAATAGGGTGAAAAAAGTGACATGTAAGAGATCATTCAAGACTACATGTTTTTGACACTTGTGTATTGCATTTACTGCTAGGGTCAGAGGTTTTGTTTGCACTTTCATTAACATACTCATCACTATGACACAATTGATTCCTTTTGTGCTAGACTTTCCTTCCTTCAATTTTTTATGTGTATGTATATTTCATGTTAGAACTATTCTGGTAAAGCATGAAACTTCTATGTAAAATGTGGTATAGAGCTTTAATTAGAATCTGAAACTTTTATAGTGGGTTGCAGTAGATCATGGGCACTTCGGGAGTAGGGTGGGATGGAAGTAGCTCTGTGTCATGGTTTAAGCTCAGTCGTAACTCAGAACCATGCAGCCCTTGCTCAATCCCCCACTTCCTCCCCCGCTCTCCTGGAGGTATGGGGAGAAGAATCGAAAGAATGTAACTCCCACAGGTTGAGATCAGAACAGTCCCGTAACTAAGGTGTAACACAAACCACTGCTGCTACCACCAATAGTAATAATGATCTGGGAAATAAAAAGGGAAGAGAATACAACCGCTCACCACCCGCCGACTGATACCCAGCCTGACCGAGCAGTGATCTAACCCTTCCAGATAACTGCCCCCAGTTTGTATAGTGGGCATGACATGCTGTGGTATGGAATACCTCTTTGGTTAGTTTGGGTCAGGTGTCCTGTCTCTGCTTCCTCCTGGCTTCCCCTCCTCCCTTGCAGAACATGAGACTCAGAAAGTCCTTGGTCAGAGTTAACATTACTGAGCAGCAACTAAAAACATCGGTGTTATCAGCACTGTTCCCAGGCTGAAAGTCAAAACCACAGCACTGCACCAGCTACTAAGAATTAGAAACAATGACTGCTACTGCTGAACCCAGGACACGCTGGCATGCCCCAGGTATGCTTCAGTCTCTGACCCCATTGCATAAGGAGCTCTGTTACTCCTAGTTAAACCTCTAGTGTCTTTATTTGATACAGTAGTCTTTCTCCTTTCTGAAAAGATACACAGTTTCTAATTCAGTATTTTGAGAATTATCTTGTCACACTTCTTGCGGCTGTTGTAACAAGTAAAGGGAGGCTGAGTACTTCACAATCTAGCTATTTGTAGGTATGTCTGCCACATAGCAACAGAGGCTGGGGAGCTGATACAGCTGGAATCTAATAATTTGGTTTGGCTTTTTTAGTCTGAATTGCTTTCTTGATGTCAGTGCCTGGCAGCCAGCACTAGTGCTGCCAGAAGGCAGCAGTGCACAGCCATAGGAGAGGTAGCCCATTGGGCTAAGCTTAAGTTCGGAGAGATGGTTACATCAGCCCCTCAGCTGTGCATCCAGAGGCATGGTGGGGAGACCCTGGGTCATTACATGTATTTTTCACTTCGTGCACCAGATTAAGCAAACCTTCTGTGCGGAGAACATGAGTGCTTTGAGACTTGAAAATAAAAACTCCCAACATCAGTGAACTAATGGGAAGTCTGGATCTGGATTTGTCTATGTGCAGAAAATAGGGGGAGAGAAAAACTCCTGACAGCCTGTGTGTTTCATGTGAGTCTGGTGATGCTGAAAATCTGCAAGTCGCATTAATGGAGTTCTTGTAGCTAGGTTTCTTATGTTTTGCCTAACAGAAAAAATAACTGAAGGGAGATTGAATTTATTCTGTGTTAATAACCAGAAAGTATGTTTCTGGATGGCTATCAAGCCATGCAGAACTGTGAACAACACAAAAGAAACCCTACTGTTCCCTCTTCCACCCAATGCGTGCTTTTACAGAAGAAACTTACTTAAGCACTGGAGTTTTTTCTGTGTTTGTAGACCCAAGTATGACTGAAAATACAGCTGTCTGTGGGATGAGTGGCTTACAGAAACACTTGTCTTGTAGCTCTTAAAGTTTATCTCCCTGGGCTGATTCCAGTTCAAGTGAGTTATGGCTGAATGTGGTTGCTGTGGGTTGCTCATTTAGCAGTGTATGTAAGGTGTAAGGGAATGAGATATAGATCTTATAGGTACATAGAGATAGCTCTTACAGGTCATACTATAAAGGTGTGGTGGTTTTAAAACCAATTATAATGTCCAGTTATCTGGATGTTGTTATTAGTTATTATGCTAACATCTGACTGCAGCTGTGCATTTCCTTTAACTGTCTTTACCAGCCTATCTGCAGCTTTCATCTGTGTGAATCTTACTTCAAGAGTAGATTTTAATCTTCTTAATTTTGAGACAAATCTATGATGAGACAAAGCTGGTGCATTTGTCATTAACCTATCAAAGTAACCATCTTTCTGTACCTTTTGTATGGCTGTTGCTCAGCAGAATTTGCATTCAGAATAGAAAGGACTAATCTTCTCTGGTCTTTGTTTTAAGGCAGACTGGAGTTTGGACTGGTCTGGGTTTAGGACAGCTTTCTGGTGGACTATGTAAAACTACATAAACTGTGGATTAAATGCTATGGATTAAAGGCCGTGATTTGAACAGTAGCTCAGGAGTCTTGCTTGAAATACGTATGTATTTCAGCGTACTCCCGGAGCAAGTTTGGAAGCATCCATTGGATGATAGCGAAGTGGGAATTTGAGATCCAAGTCTTTCTATAAATTGGAGAGGTATCAGGAAACTGACAAGACAGACATAAGTTAGAGTCCTAGTCGCAGATTCCATGTATACTTTAGCGACTTCTTCTCAGGGATCTCAACACAACCTACCTTTAGCTTAAGGCCATAAGCTTTTAAAGGCTTATAATAGTGATAATATATATATTTATAATATATTTATTTTTATGATTATGTTTATTATATATTATAATTGCATATTATAATTATATATAATTATGTATATAAATATATAATTATATATTCTTATTATGAACATTAGTAATAAGTAATAAAACTATAATAAGAGTAATATAATAATAATAAATTCAGGCTACTGAATTAATATACAGTAAAGAACGTGTATCCATTTTACCATAGAGAATATGCAGTTCAGGTGGCTGGCAAGAAATAAACCAGTCAACAGCAAGCTGGCATTAGAGGACACTGTTTGCTCCATTCACTGGGAACTCCATTCACTTCATTCCCGTTGTAAAATCTGCATGGACAGGCCTTCCTTTTCCATAACTTGACAAAGGTTCTTAAGTGCCACAGATAGGAGAAAAGCATAAAGATTACCCTTTCATCAACACACAGAGTTCAAGTGGGGTAGGTTCCTCTCCTGAGGTCCAGGATCCCACAGCTTCTTCTATAGGACCTACCACTGATGAGAAGGGTTGAGATCTGCTCTAATCAGCATTACGGAGAATGTGAGGGACAGGTTACTTTCTTTTTCATGAGGTGCCCTGCATTTCTGTTAGAAGCTGGAAAGGATCAATTCTGTTCAGTGTATTTGAGTACTTACTGTACCTGACCTCATGCATCTGAAGTGGTCTCTGGTGTGACACGATATAACTGAAAGAGATGATTCAAAAACCAGTTTTACATGGGTATATCAGATCATGCTATATTGTCTACAGATTTCTCCACCATCAAGCCATTTTTCTTTTTGTTTCTTTTATTCTTTCTTTTTTTTTTTATTAGTAGTATTGACTCCTTTTTCTTTGTTGATTGACCTTAATTTACAATTTTACTCTGGGAATTGAAATAATAGTTACTTTCTGAAGTTGGGTGAAATTTTGTGAGATGCAGTCTGGCATTTCACAGTTTAGACTTTGATTAATTTGTTTACTCTGCTTCAGTTTTGAGAGTATTCTGTAGGCGCATGCCAAAAAAAAGATTTTAATCTGTTCTGGGAAAGTTGGTTTGTCCTGCTTTCCTCTTAAGTATGGTCCTTTTTGTATGATGAAATACTACCAACTAGATAGCCCTAGAGATCTGGCAGTGCCTGTGATGAAAAGCTGGCTGCTAGCTGTGTATCAGTTCCAAGTGATTCACTGCATAGATTCATAGCTTTGGAGGTGGCGAGTATATGTCTGAGAGTTGCAATAACCTGCACATCCCATGTTGTTTTATGGAGGAGGCTTTGCAGGTAAAGGTTCTTAGTGGACCAACTTGAAATCAACAGATGCATCATATTAGGCTAGTGACAGTAACCTGAGTACTCACAAATATTTGATAGTTCAATTTGCAAAGGTAAACATCTTCCTTTAATATACTGGTGTTGTTTGCATTCCCATTGGATTATGGCAGTGCTGGTGCTTGCTCCTTTTTCTGAAGATTTATTTTTATAAGTATTGAATTTCTTGATTATTATTGTTTTCACTAATACCTGTGGGCATACAAATGCCTGGTATTCTGTGGTGTTATGAATGGTAGTTAAAACTTAATATTCCATCTGCTTGGCAACTTGTGTGTCCACAAATCTAAATAATTATTCATAAATTTAGTTTCATGCTTTATTATGCTTACTGTTTAGTTTTAATCATCTGAAACTTGGTTTACTAGAACCAGATTTCCCTACATTCACAAAGTAAGTACTGTGAGTTGCTTTCATTACTTCCTCACTGAAAAAAGTATTAACATTTACGTGTAAGAAAATGAGGCCCTCGTAACAAGGATGAAGGTTAGTCATTCTCTTCCCGTGTAAAGGATTGATTTGTGATATTAGGTAATACTAGGACATACGTCACACAAGAATTCCTTTCCACAAAAAGAATTTCACAGGCAGTGGAGTTGGGAATCAGAAAGGCCACTTTCACTACAATATTCTTATGTTAGCAGGGGAGTATATGCATTAGCACTAATGAGTATACTGGAGAAGCGAGGAGCCTGGATTAAGATAAGCTAAAACACCTCCTGTGTTCCTGCTGGGAGAGAGATGAATTTCTAACAAGTTGTGAGTTTATGTGTTTGTAGTGTATGTGTCTGTGCACACACATCTATCCATAAATATTCTCTCACATTCCTGTATATATTTAGTTTACTGCTGAAATTATGTATTGTTCAGTAGATGCAGCCGTTAACTCAGTTCCATTTTATTCTTTTCCAGGAAGAAGGATGGATTTGGAAAACAATGGGCATTGCAGTGTAGAATTCTGTTAGCATGAAATAAAAATACAAATGGTGTTAAAAATAAATATGTAAAAATAATATTCAGAATACTGAAATGATCAAAACGAATCATGGGAGGAACTGATGCAAAATGCAGGTATTGCAGAATCCAAATTATTATATTCATGGGGTTCATAATTATTTAATTCTAGATATATACACACTATAGTGTATATAGCCTAAAATGTATTGCAGGTTTACAACTGACTAGCTGTTTTATGTGGCAGAATATAGTCTTTGCATATTTATTAAAATTATTCATAACTGGTGCTGCCTACATGAACTGCTCTATTCTTATGTCTTGCTTCAGTACATTATCTGAAACATTTTCTCATGACACCGTAATGGAAATTTGTCTAAGTTTTAGAGTGATCTATGGGGCATTTTCCAAAACTCCCATCAGCATCTCTTAAAAACATGTATTTGCAATTTACATTTAGCAGTGCTTTCAAAGGGTTTAGTAGCAATAAATATTTTCTATATATAATTGTTTGCTGCTTTTGTTAAAAAAAAAAGTTATATATTTAGTTATATTTTAGAAAAAAGTTAGAATAGGCATTTACTTAAATTTTCTGTGCTTATCCATTCTCCAGCTTCTTTTACAGATATCATAGGATGGCGAAACATGTTCACAGTGTGATTTTATAACCTTTCCCACAGATATCCCAGCAAAGTTCTAAAAATCAATTATATACCTCCTGAGCGTGTAGTGTCTCACCTTTGTTCTCCCGTGTCCTGGGTTTAGCAGCAGCAGTCACTTTTCTCCTTCTTGGTAGCTGGTGCAGCGCTGTGGTTTTGATTTTGGGCCTGGGAACTACGCTGATAACACCAGTGTTTATAGTTACTGCTTGGCAATGTTTTGGTCTGACCAAGGACTGTCTGAGTCTTATGTTCTGCCAGGGAGGAGGGGAAGCCGGGAGGAAGCAGAGACAGGACACCTGACCCAAACTGACCAAAGAGGTTATTCCATACCACAGCACATCATGTCCAGGATGTAAAAGCGAGGGCCAGAGACCCAGAAGGGTGGGGCTCATTGTTGGGCGGGGGCACTGCTGGGTCAGGCTTGATATCAGGTGGTGAGCAGTTGTATTCTTTTTCCTTGTGCTTCTCTTGTAGTATCGGTGGTGGTAGCAGTAGTGATTTGTGTTATACCTTAGTTACTAAAGTGTTCTTATCTCAACCTGTGGGAGTTGCATTCTTTAGATTCTCCTTCCCATCCCTCCAGGAGTGGGGGGAAGAAAGAGGGGGGAGTGAGTGAGAAAAAACTTTGTGGCTGAGAGGCTTAAACCACAACACCCTGGATTGATCGTGGCTACAAGACTATTTTTTCCAAGGGTGGGTGTGTGACAGGGGGAAGCAGGGTGGGAAGGTTTTCAGGCTTTCTGCCAATCTGATATGCAGTTAAAGTGACTATAAAATAGTCACGGTTGCCTTATCTGGTGGCAGTTGTACAAATGATTGGCTAATTTGTGTATACAGGTATGGCATCATCATTTCCAATAGAATTCAAACGAAGTCTGCCTGTACCAATATCCAGAAATAAGCTGAGATTGTACATCTAGTGTATCTTATTTTGTCAACCATATTTGGGGTTTTTTTAAGTAGTTTGGAAGAGCACACGAAGAAAAAGTTTAGTTTTCAGAAAGAACAATTTAGCTTAAAACGTTTCCACATTAGGAGTCTAGAACGGTTATAAGTTGTTTGGAGCTTGTTGTGTAGAATCATAGAATGATTTGTGTTGAAAGGGACCCTAAAGATCATCTAGCTACATCCCACCTGCTATAGGCAGGGGCCCTTCCCACTGGACCAGCTTGCTCAAAGCCCTGTCCAGCCTGGCCTTGAACACTGCCGGGATGGGACATAAAAAGAAATGTAAAAAAGAGTAAAGCTGAAGGAGCGTGATCCTGTGGGTCCCCTGGAAAGGGACTGCCATTTGTATGGCAGTGCAGCACGTGTAGTGAAATTCTGCACAAACTGTTAGGTGGACACTTTCCATTTGATTGAATATGTCTTGGTGGAGAATAAAGGAACAGTCTTTTTTATGCATTGTTATTTCATGTCTTGCTGGAATATACCCAGATTCCCATTTATAATTAAACAGATAACAGTTAAACACATTAGCTCAAAAACTAACCATGACAAATTGCTTTATGACTGCCACTGCCATGACCATGCTTTGTCCACAGAATGCCTGAGGTACAGCAGTTGCTTTACATTCACACAAAAGACACAGTCTCAGCTGTGTGCTCCCTGCTCCCAGAGAAGGGCAGCGTGAATCTGTTTATCAAAGGATTTTGCAAAGCATCAAAATTGTTTGTACTCCAAGGGGCACAGGAAATCCTCTTGCAAGATGAAGGTCTTCCACATAGGCATAGTGCTGCAAATAAAATGGGAAAAAATGAGAAATAAGGAAAGCTAGAAGAAAAAAAAAATACAACTATGTATGTTTACCATATCTCTCTGGGAAGATTTCTGTCTGGATTTCCTGGCCAAGTGGAAGTATCCATAAAAAGAAATCCAAGATATTTGTTTTTAAACCAGCCTATTTATCTGCATTCTGTCTGAGCTCACCCTTACAGAAACTACAATACCTTTCCGTTGTGATATTTGTTCACTTAATTCCTGTGCTCAAATGTTTGGGACTGTTGTACTGGGGTTTTGGGAGCTGCCTTCTATTTTAACTTTTCAGCAGAATAACATGTGAGAAGTCTTTCTCTGCAGAAAGTGGGACACTGTGGTTCAAGCCAGTAGGCTTGCAGTGGAAGTGTGTTATTCAACTTCATTATGTCTTGGGCAGAACAAAAACTCCTCTCACAAATGACCCCTGTGCCTCTTCCCAACCTAAGGATGTTGTGTCGTAATGGTCTGTACATGCAGATGTGCTTCTCTGAAGCAATGTGATAAGAGAAATCAGTTCCCAGTGGTGGTTGCTAGTAATTTTTGCTACAGAAAGTGGACAAGACAAATAACTGAAGTGTCTGGATTCCAGAACCTTATACAGCCAGATAGCTGCAAATGTCAAAACTATGTACTGGTTTGGGAGGGGTGACAGAGACAGGCTCCAGAGCAGTGCATGAAAAAGTGCCTCAAACCCTCTGTGACATTGTATTTTGCACTACAGTCAGCGAAAGGGTTTTCCCTGTACGCAGGTGTAGGTTTTACACCTCTAGTTGGGCAGCAGTTTAAGTGAAGCACACGGTTGTCTGAACAGCCTCACCTATCTGTTCTGCCAGCACAAGCCATGTAGATAAAAGATGCTTGGTGGGCTTTTGGGGAGTTTTGTTATTGGAAGTAGTTTCTCTCTGGATATCCAGCACAAAAAAGCGGCAGACTGTCCGGAAGCTACTGAGAGACCAGGACAGGCTTGTGCTTACAGGCTAAAAGTGAGCCAGTGGTATTAATTTCCTTGCTCAGTCTTGGCAAGCAGTGACACTTCCTACTAGCTGTGGGTTTCAGACTCAAGGTTTACTGTCAGCACAATTGTTTTGGGGATGAAAAATAGGCCACTTGGAAAGCTTAACCTTTCTTTTCTCCTTCAGAGAGCAGATAACCCTTTTCCCTCTCAGACCAACATATTAATTCTACCATGGGAGGCTGAAAGTTTTTCAGACTTTTCCTAACCAACATAATAGACAATTTGAGCCAAAAACTACCCTTCTGTAACAGCAGCCAGTGAGATACTGTCATCAATTTCATTCTACCCTTTGCTTTCCTGTGAACCTGCTCCATTGAAGGGAAATGCTTAATGCTGTTGCTGTTAGAATCTCAGAAAGTTTTCAAGTCAGTAAAAAAATGCTAGCTCAAACTTTCGGCCTTGTTCCTGAAGTCTGCTTTAATGTAATTGTTATTTATGGCACTACAGAGCGGTAAACAGCTGCTCGTGCCTGCTGGGGTTTTTTGCTTTGGTTTGTTGGGTGTTGTGGATTTTTTTCCACCTAATGATGCCAACAAAAGTGACCTGGTGTTTTTCCCTTAATTAAAATGGGCCTTTGTGAATTAGTGTGTGAAAATCACGGGATACAGCACTAATTGGAGTTTAGGCAACTGCTTCCCTAACCTTTCACAGTGAAACTTCTAAATGAAATGTTTCAGTTTTCATTTAGTAACTTGAGAGTTTTTCATAGCTAGATACAGAATGACGTTTCTTGACCTTTTCAGACAAATATATTGTTTTTTTCTGAATAACACCTTTTTACCGCATCATTCATTTGTGGCTTGTCTTACCTGTGGTTTGACTGCTTGAGCTCCCAGTTCGATAATGTTCTACAGTGGACACCTTAAGGATATAAGGAAAGATTTTCTGTGTCAGACCCATGACCCAGTGCGTGCAGCAGCCTTACCCCAAGAGGCTGCAGTAGATACTGTTCAGGTAGAATACACAGGACTGGCTGCTACCTGCAGTCCCTTCCCTTTGCTCTCTCCCAGCATCCAGAGCTGTGGTATTAGGGGTGATGGAAAGTACACCCCTGACTCTTCCTTTTATCACCTAGTTTTGGGCCTGTTGTCAGCAGATTTGTCTTTTTTTTTTTTTTTTGAAGCTCCTGAGACTGTATGCCAGCACCTGCTTCACCAGCAATGTCTGGAAGTTCACTAACTGCTACGTCTTTTTTTCTGTTTGAACTGATCTTGCTTGATCGAGGGCCAAATGTGGAAATGGGACTTATTTTACTTAGACTCAAATTTTTCTGCTAATAGGTAGATAGGGATAGTGGCAAGGAACCACCACTGTAGCTAGACCAGCCATAACTTTTCAGATGAGATATTGTCATGCAGAAACAAACTGGGCGCCACTGTTTGATATAAGCCACTGTGTACCAAGTATAATAAACTGCACCTTATTCCTATAGGTGCCAGACAGCAGCTTCAGGAGCATTGGTCTAGTGATGTGGTTTGTAAGTTGGCAGGAGCGTCTGCCGGAAGAGGAATGATGAATTACTGGGAATGAGTTTAGGATCTTGTAGCATGAAGGCAGGTGCACAGTACATGGGACTGCAAGGGTAATGCAGCACTATGGAGCTGTGTTGGGAACGTAAGGGTAATAATGTCACTGCAGTACTACAGTCAGGCAAGTCGGCATGACAGTAGTGCACTGAAGAAAGAATTTACTTCAAGAAGATGAATACTTGCTTCACTGAAAAAATCCAGAGTAAGGTTACTGATAATGTTTACAGTTTCCTATGCCTTTAGGCTAGGATTATATTCTGGAATTTTACAAGCCAGATGTTTGTCAGGTGTATATAGAAATAGCAGAGGATTTTGACAGTGTTAATAGGTTTTAAGTATAAAATTCCAGGTGTTCTAATTGCACTAAATGCTGAAGGTTGCCATTTTGGAGAACAGCACTCCCCCATAGATTTTGGACACCAATTATCAATCTGTGCTGCAGTGGACTAGATCAAAATCGATATTTCTGCCTGGAATTCACACAGCCTCTTTGAGAGACGAGATTAATATGGTTACTGTTCGACTCTTATGTTCTCAATCAGTTAAGTATGTGCACTTGTCATTCATATTTTGGTTTTAGGTTGTTATTCTGACAGAAGAGTCTCTGAGGAATGAAGGGAGAGCCAGTTTGAAGAGTAAAGTGATGTAACATTTACATATTTTCTCACTGTTAGGGAAGCCGGCTGTTAGACTTTGAACATTATTTATTCATTTGATGCTGCTATTTGTTACAGACCTCTGCAATATGTTACTGACAGTAACTAACCCATCCATCTCCCTTTAGGATTTCTACTTATTGCTAATTTTGTTGACTAAGTGGCGGGAGAAGTTCGAAATGTTTTATATGTAAAAGGAGAGGGTTCTGTTAGGGTTTTTTTCCTAATACCATGCTCCCATACTGAGTTGCATGAGAGGGTTTTCTGATGTTGGCACATGCACTGAAAAAAAACATCATGTTGTGGGCCTTGCAGATCATTTCAGTTGGTGCTCATGTGTTCTAAAAATCATGCAAATGAGGTTTCTCTTGTAGTTGTTTTCCAGTGGTTGGAAATATAACTGTCGTATTCAGAGGAGTTGAACCAACTAACCCTGAACGCATTTACTGGCAACATGGATTTTTCCATTAGCTGGCTGAGCCCTTTGGAACTTGAAATCTCTAAGGACAGCATCTAAAATGTGTTACTGCTTTTGTTGCTGTTATGGTTATTAAATTTGGGATGCTACCAAAATGTCCTGGGTGATACTCAAATAAATACAGGACATGATCTTCTGATCTTGAGAACTAAGGGGTCAGAAATACAGAACAATGTCAAAGGGAATAAGCAGTTCCCAAATGCCTTAGAATTTCATGGTTATTTTTGATAACTGTTTAGATGATTTGCAATATCAATTAGACTTCACTGAAAATATTGAGTTATAAGGGGGTAATTCCTTGCTGTGGCATAGCAGGAGAGATTTGTCCATACATGGGTTGGCAGCAGAACATTGGGAGTTTGCTCTGTGGGAAATGGGTAAATGGGCAGTAAAGATAGCATCATTGATAGGGCAGAGGAAATGTGATTGATAGGGAAAAAAAAAAGATGGTCCTTTTGTATCAGTTGAAACAACTAAACCAAAAAACCAAGTAATGAAAACCAGAAAATTGAGCACAATGCAGCTGAAGAAGGAGAAACTTTTTGGTAACTTCTGCTATGGACTGGAAAGGAGTGATATATGCAGAGGGAAATTATGTTCTTTACTGTTTAGGCAGTGGGGAATAGCCACATTTTCAGTGTTGTGAAGGAAACTGCATCAGGATTCAAATCTCAGTTGCTCCAAAATTTGTTTGATTTCTAATGGAATAATTTTCAAGGCTTTGCAACAGAACAGAATGACCATGAATGCTTGAAAAGATTTTTTTGAGTCTTCAGCCTTTGTCATGGAAGAATGTGAACAGAAAACTGTCAAGCTTATTAATAAACAAAAATAAGTATTTAAAACAGAGAAGTGTGCCGCAGCATGCTTGCCACCTTATGAGGTTATTTTCTGCTCAAGTATGGCTTTCAAAAGATTTTTCCTTTGGGGATTTTTGGAAACAGCAACAAAGCCTGAAAGATTGTCCTCTGTAGGTCAGATTTAAAAATTTCAGTGTAAAAAGATAAAATAAATAGAATTTAACTGTTTCATCAAGCAAATTTTTTTCTTTTTTTTTTGAGCTGAGAAGATAATTGGGAGAAAGTAAGAAATAAAACTTGATGCATCAAAGATACAAATCTAAGTTTGCTGTTCTTTATTAAATATTCCCTTTTATTCATCCTATAGTAGACAGGTGGTGTATGGTCAATTACTGAAACATGCTGCAACTCACCTTGGTCAGAACTCACACCTTGTGTGTAGTCTGAATTGGTTTCCCCAGTGAAATCAACGACTGATTTGGTGTTTTGTTTGAAACACCTAGTTGTTTCAGTCTTCAGAGCAATTACTGTGCATATTATAACTAAAGTAAAATATATTCCTGCAAGCCTGATGTACTTGAGTTTTCACATTGCAGTGAAAGAAGAAATTATGCAAAACATCAGGTTTTCAAGCACAGGGAGGCCATTTTTAGTTAGAATTGAATATGTGGGGAAAAAAAATGGCTTGATGAAGAAGGTTTTAGGGAAAGGAAACAAGGAAACATCTCTTAAAAAGTGTACCATCAGACTTGTTGGACTGTGCACAGTAGCCAGGTTAGGGTCATAGAACACTGCAATCAGAATAGTTACTCAACATGTTCGTTTATGATCTCAACTTGGGTAATATGATTTAGTCTTCCATAGTTCACTTCTGCCACTCATTAAATCACCCTTTCTTGTGCCAGTACTCTTTGCTAGGGGAGGGCAAACCCCCTCAGCTCGATCATACAGGGGATGCAGCCCATCCATAAACCTGCTGTAGGTCTTTTGTGAGATGAGGTCCAACACGTTCTGGCTGCTTTGGCCTTTGTGCAGGTGTGGAGGTCAGGCAGAGCATATGCACTGGCAAGTACAGTAAAGCCAGAACATCCCAAATACAAAATGTTACAAGTCTTCTCAACATAGTTGAGTTCTGCCAGTCTCTGCCATGCCATGCATGTATGCTTTCTTCCCTTATCCTTCATTCTTTGCCTTATAATATTATTAATTATTAATTTGCAGAATATGCAGCCAGCGATTCAGTATTTAATGCCAGGAATGTTTTATGTATCTATCTGTCTCTAAGCAGAGAAAGTGCCATGGTCCCAGGGATCCTTATCATCTCAGATAACTATGTCGCTGTTGCACAAAAGGGATTAAAATTAATCTGATTCAGAGACCTGTGTGCTGAAATAGTATTTGATATGGTTATTGAGAGGTAAATATAAACTTTTTGAATGTTGAAAATGCATTAGGAGAAATTGCTACCCAGCATTTATGATGGGGGAAGAGAGGGGAGTAAGGAAGGAGAAATAACTGGTTTAGGGACTGAAGTTAAGTGAGAGACACCGTGTCCTCAGACCTAAGCACCACCTCAGTAAAGATGAGCAGTGGTATTTCACAGCAAAGCCCAGCAGTTCAAAGAGGTGTGCTTAAATATGCCATATACTTTATCTTTTTGGTCTTTTTGCTTACTTAGACATATGTTACCTAGGTGTTCGTTACCTGGGTGTTTGTGCATAAGCCATATTTAAAATGGCTGTTTCAAGATCCATGAACCTAATGATGTTGGATGCGCACAATGAAAGCAAGTGTTTACTGTGCATCACTGTTACTTGTAGAATTATTTAAAGAACTAAGTGTTTTGTTGTCACCTTTCCTCTATTTACACCTCTTAGTTTTTTTTTGGTTTATGAGCAGAAAAAGCAAACTGTCACTATTTTGCTGTAAATTGAAGCTTTTAATGACTATGTCTGTTCTACAGCATTTGTCAGCTGTGAATATTCTGTCAGTAGAAAATAAAAATAGCAGGAAATCTCAGCAGCAGTGACACTGAGAATTTATCTGCTTATGCTCAAAAAGGTGTAAAATACAGGCTTCAAGAATAAGTAATTGTAGTTTTTCTTTCAAAAAAAAAAATTTGCATTTCCTGTGGCTAACAGTAAACTCTATATAGATCACTGCCAAAATAAATGACATGTAATGTAGTAATCTACATGAAATACTATTAAACCCCTTAAGCAGTAAGAGATGGCCAAATATGTATTATTTGTCAGACTTCAGCATTAGGTGCATTGTTGGACACATAGATGAAGTTGTAGAAATGCTCTGAAGAGTTCTGCTCAATAGCAGGTGTGTTTTACCATCTTGTAAAACTTGACTGTCATGTCAGGGTGTTTTCAAGTAAAAAATAAAAAGACATTTCAGATGTAAACCATTCAAATAGCATTATTTTATTCAACCCGGAAAAGTGGTTGGTAAAATAAGGATATTTAAAAAAATTAAATTCAAAGTTTATGTCTGTAGGCAAACTGTGCAATTTTGTTGCTCTTATTTTTCAGTATTGCTGAGGGAGGTACTCTTTTGGTAATTATCTTGTCACTGGGGTTTGATTTCAGGTTTTCTTTATTGCTCTGTATTAAGTATTTCTCCTTAAGTAAGAAAAAAAAGAGGGGGGCTTTATGAACTTTAATGTTTTTATTTGTAAGTGAAGCATGACCAGAGGAATGGTACAAACTCTGAAGTACAACTGGTTTAAATTGCGGTAGATCTTTTGTTACAGAACAGGAATATTCTGGGACATCCCTGGCAGGATTTCTGCTTCTTCATAGCTGAAGTGTTTCACTTGCAATGAGACTAGTTTAGTTCTACAATCAAATATGTGTTATATCCAGCCTAAAATACTGTTTTCCAGCTAATGCCATTTCTCTTTCAGACTCACTTTTCTCTCATTTCATTTGTAAAGCTTCTAACAAGGTAGTGTTGTGGTTTTAGTCTTAGCAAATATCTTGGCAATTACCCATGCTTCTTTCTGTTCAGTAGGGAATGGCTAATTTTTAATTGCGTTCCTTTTTCCTGGCAGCCAGAAAGCCAGTAGATACCATTTTCCTTTCCAATAAACCACCTCATTCACAATCCTCCTTTGCAATTGTGAGGCTCATTTTGCCAAAAGATGAAACTGATTAGAAAGAGAAAAACACTTTCTATTTTAGGAGAGGGTCTACAAAAATTTTATCTGGTCAGAAAGAAGTGTTACAAGATTGAATTCCTGTCCTCTGTAGATGTAATTTTTGTGTGACAGAGCCTTCAATCTGCTGTCAGTGTCTGTCAAGAGTAATATGGGAATGTAAAGAAGGGGGGGAACTTAGCTAGAGAAGGATAAAATTACTCTTTGGGTAAATACTTTTTGTTTGTTTATTTCACAGCAAAGGCTTGAGTCTGTTCCTGAAGTAAAGGTCAGCACAACCTAGACAGGCCTTAGCAGGGAGATTGTGACATATAAGAATTCGTTTAATTTAGGAAAAAAGGAAAAAAAAATCTTAATTCTCTCTCATTTTTCTGTTGGATTTTGTTGGGCAGAAATTGTATTCTAGCTAGGGATCATGATAAAAATGCTTTTGTCTTAGAAGTCATCGGGCCAACTGAAGCCTGTAAACCAATTTCTCTTCTTCGTAACTTTCAAAATATTTATTATGTCAGGATTAGGCATACCTGTATCTAAAAGTGATTCATGTAGTACGCATCTGTAAAACTAGAACAAAACCTCTTCAGCCTGGAGTGACTTAGAATAGTGGAAAAATGAGTCCATTGTGTAACAAAACAAAATCTAGCATGACTGCAGATTTATAGCAGAAATAGTTGGAGGCTTGCAGATTCAGAGCTAATAGGCTTTCAGTGTCTTCACCTAGTTAGGAAGGGAGGGCATTTAAATTAATTAAATTAATAGATAACTAATATTGGAAAACTGTGTATTCAATGGAGAATTATAAGTAATACAAATGTGCAGAAATAGATTTGAACTCTCCACCTTGGAAAGGAAATGATCAACCAGGATGCGTTAGAGAGCTGCAAAATACTCAGTGGTATGATCCAGGTGAATAATGAACTTTACTCAGTATTTCTCATAATTTAGGAATTATGAGAAATAATCTGGGACATATGTAGAACAAACAGAAGGAAGGAGTGAGGTGGTTTGGTTTTTGTCAAGTCATTCAGTAGCAGGGACAGACAGTATAAACTTGTTCCAGAAGCAGTTAGACAGACTCATGGAAGAAAGTCCCTACAAATAAGATACACGAGGTGTGACCCCAGTTCAGGAATTTTCTAGAACTGCTGGAAGAGGATCTGCCACTGGAATAAACGGTTGTTCTGGGTCAAAAAAGTCTCATGCAGTCCTGTAGTTGGTAACACACAATGCAGGTACAAAGGTACATGTACGAAGAAATTTTGTATGTCACATCGTGTTCTCTTGCTTCTAGGGTCATTAAGAAATACGTATATTAAGGGTGAACTCTTAGTGTGCAGGTAGTCAAACACTTGGCTCGTGAAGAATCTCCTTTGCTGCTTAAATTAAGGCAAGAGCGCGCCCCTTCCTATCCCCGTCACCGTTATCCCCACAGAAAAGAAATTGTGGTGCACTGACCAGGCAGGAACAGGCACATTGATTTGGATAATGCTGGGATGTCAGCATTATATGCTGCACGTATGTATATGCAGAACAGTTAATAAACAGCCTCTGTACTGACACAGAAATCTGCTGTGTATGTAGGAACAGTTGTCTGTAACATCTCCTGATCCAGGTACTGTATCTAGCTACACTATTACCGCCCCCGCCCCCCCCCCCCCCCCCCCCGGTACAATTTTTGCCTTTGGGAAGGAGCTGCATTTCAGTCTCTTGGTCATTCCTTGCATGTAGCCAGAGTACCTGTGTTCTGGATAAATGCATAATATTCACATTATTGGAGATTGATCCACCTAAAGCTATGTGGGGAGAAAAGCTTTTATTTGGTGGTATTAAGATGATGTGAGTTAGAACGAGGTTGTGTACAAGTCGCTTGTGGGTGACAAGAGGTTGACACATACCAAAGAGGAGATGCACTGAGACTTGGGGTTGAGAATACCCCTTTGTATGGATTTTTTTTACCTCTCGTCTATGCACCTGCATGTTATGTCAGCCATCTGATTGACATACTCTGCTGAAGAGTATATTGCAGGGGGCCACATACTTCAGGTGGCATTTAGCTGAAGAGGAGCTAGCAGTTACAATGTGCTGAGAGGTCCCAGAGAGGGAGCTTCTCCAGCGCTAGCTGTTTCCTCTGCAGAACATAGATACTGCTGGTGAAAGTAGAGACTTGTTTTCCTCTGAGGTGCAGTGTCTTCTGTTACCTGTTGGGTTCTGCTGATTTGGAATGGATAAATGCAGTCTGACATGCCACTTGTGCAAGGTTGCTGACCCATGGTCTACAGAGAGAGTCTCTAACTGCTGCATTGCCTGCGAGGCTACGATTAATTCAGGGCCAGTTCAGCTTTCGAGGCTGGAAGCTATTTTTAAGATCTCAGCTGCTACAAGTGTTCTTCCCTGTCCTTTCTTCAGTGCTGAGGCTTCAGATCAAGGGTCACACCACCTTCCAGCATACCAGCTGCTCCCTGAGACCTGCCAAAATGCAGCCTCGTGTTCTGAGACAAAGGTGCTTTACCCCTACAGTAAAAGTCACCTGCCAGTTACTTCGTGGCTGGAGGATGATGCAGGCAGCTCCTGCAGGAGCAGCTCATGAGCTGTAAATTCATGGCCTGGACTTGTCCATCAAATAATGTAGTTGCTGGAACTGCAGTTTGCACCTTAGGGGGTCTTTGTCCATCTTGCTTTTACATATGTTCAGCATGCATATGGTTTTAGGCAAGTTTTGAAACACCTAGAACTTAAATGTTTCTCTTGTACCCATAAAATCTCTCACCTCCATTTCAACAGAGTTATAGAAACTTCAAAGCAACCATATAACAGTACGACATATTTTTAACAGCACCTAGTGGCCCCAGTTCTCATTTATGTTTCTTGGATTTGTAACTCCAACAGCAGTATTTTTAAAAGTCAGATAAAGCGTTTTTATCTATTGGTTATATTTTTTGATGCTTTGGGAGACATGTTTAGTTCTTTTGTTGGAAGTTGCCAGGCTATTTTAGAACCCGCTGAAAAACGTCTGAGAAGGGGAGTAATCATATAGCAAAGCTTTGGGAAATCACAGGTTTTCAAGCAGAGTTTCTAGTAAATATATTAGATCTGTAGATAGCTTTAAAGACAGCACTTCTAAGGAAGGTGTGTTCTTGCAGAAATAACATTTGTCATTAAGTCTTTCCTCCCAGGTAAGCACTCTTAGTTCAGCACTCTGCAAGCAGGGCTTGATGTGAGACAAATGCCTCGCTTGTGCTTCTCCTTCCAGAAAACTCCCCCTGTGCTTGGAATAAATAGTCTAGCTAATTGCTCTGATGTTATTAAGAAAGCTTTTTTGCCATCTTCTGTCCCTGTGCCTTTCACGTTTCAAACTTTGAGTACATATTTCTTCCTTTCAGTCCAATTGTATTGCGGGGTGCAGCTGGTTTAAATGGCTTTACTGTGTGAATTGGTTCAGTAGCTCGGGTGGAGCAGTTCAGTGACAAATGCCTTTCAAAGTTGTCCCTCAGACCCTCAGAATAGTGCTCTGGTGTGACAGGTAATTCTGATGCCTTTGAAACAGGAACTCTCAATAAAACGAGATACATTTTTTATTCACACGTGGGTGATGGTGATCGTTTTTAATTTTCTTGACAGTCTGCATGTAAAAGAATGTGTATGTGCGAGTGTGAAAGAATGTGTATATGTGTGTAATTTAATGAATGGGTCTTTTGTCCTTTTCACCTCACTACTCTGTCCCAATCCTAAAAACAAAAAGGAAAAAGAAAAACCCCACTTCTTAGAAAAATTTTGATTAATGCATTGCTTCAGAATTCTAGCATCAAGAAATAGAAGAAACGTATTTTGGGTAACTGGATTTTTCTGGAAGACCTGCTTTTAAAAGATGACACGTTAAAAGTGGCTTTATATCTTTGCCTGGGTTAAGTGATATAGCAAATGCTTTTGATATAATATTTGTGTTTCGTCTGAAGGCTGTAAATATTTTTTCAGATCTGCCTCTGATATCCCTATGTCTAGCAGAAATTCTCCCTCTAACTGAAGCATATCCATCATTCTTTAGGGAATCCATCATTGCACATCCAAATTCAATAAGAGATGATATCTCATTATCCTTCCAGTGAGTCACTGTGTTTATGGATTTAACTGTTATTGTCCATATGTATCATCTTCAATTCAGTGTATTGGGTACTGTGGGACTTACTCCCTGTACTCTGCAGACCATAGGTTGCCATTGTGTGATGCGGGGCCTTCCCAAGGCCTGGTTTTATCTGAGAGTGGTATCAACAGATAGCAGTTGAGTTTTGTCAGTGCAGAGTTTATATATTCAGTTTTGTTAAAATAGGAGGCTTTGGTTTAGCTTGTAATACCAAGAAGTCTAATCTGATTTGACAGTTGGGTTTTCACATAGTGTCTTTTTCACAGCCATCACAGAGGATTGCATATATATATTTATCCTTGTTTGGTTATTGAGTGTTATGTGAACTCTCAATAAGTATTCACCAATTCTACATAGATATTTCAGTTCTTTTAAGAATTGAAAAGCGTAAGGTATATTCAAATTGAAACTTCAAGAAATCTTAATTGTGATGGAGTATGTGACACTTGATGAGGTTTTCACTTACAGAAATACACTTTTTAAAAGAAGATGCTTCACATAGCTTGGCATGTCCTTCAGACATGTCCATTTTAACTGGCTATGAATGATTAGTTGAAAGCTGTTTTCTTTTCTGCTTGTAATTACAGTAAGATACCTTGTGACCTCATTACAATCTTCCTAAAAAAAGAAATCAAAACACAAAGAACCAGGTGTACTTTTTAAATTAGGAGATACAGTAAAGATTACACAGGGTTAGAGGTCAGTAAAGGCATCGTTTCTTGTTCATGCATTTTCATAAACAATTATAGAAAAGAATTGAGGAGATAGGCTTGCAAATAAAGCAGAAGACTCATGAGGATCTGTGCTTCTGTGGCAGTAGTAGTTGCTGGTAATGCAGGAAGGACAAGAAGTTAATTATAGGATCATAACGGTCTACAGATGTTTTAAAGATGAATACATTCGGCAAAGTAATTTTTATTTATTTATTTATTAGCTTATATTGTAGGTGGGATATGGAGAGAGTTTGAGCCTGAATGCTACAGAAGACTTCCTTGTAGCAAGATACAAGTGAATTAACTCTTTAGATCATACTTTCCCCTGAAGTACTTAAAACATATTGTAGCAATATTTAATAAGGGGGTAATCTCATTGCTCAGAGCTTGGGCTGGGTTCTGTTTCTAGCTGCTCTGGTGCTTGAAGCACTTTTCTTGGAGCCATCCAATTACAGCAGCCTGTTAACCTCTTTGGAGGAGAAAACTGAAGCCCACGTCCAGAGAGATGAATGAGATGGACCTGAGGGCAGACAGCTCACAGAATAGGCTTTTGATTAAAAAATTACCTTGTTCTTGAGTACAGATTGGGGA
The DNA here is from genome assembly GCA_017639245.1 of Myiopsitta monachus. Taxonomy (NCBI): domain Eukaryota; kingdom Metazoa; phylum Chordata; class Aves; order Psittaciformes; family Psittacidae; genus Myiopsitta; species Myiopsitta monachus. The sequence goes on from CM029919.1 coordinate 29,667,560, forward strand.
ATTTCAAAGAAACAGATGAGAGAGATCCTGATATGTAAAAATTCTTGTGTTTCCTGCTGGAAAAGTGATTGTGCAGGCTGGAAGTGGCCTAAATAACCAGCTTTTAGAAAATCATCTTTGCAGAAGAGCGGTAATTTCACTGTAGTTTTTGAGGGGCAATTGCTACTTTCCCCAAAAGGTGTTCCTGTTGTTCATTACATGCTGGTAGCAGCCAAGCAAAAAAGAAAAGTAATTCTCAAGGAAGATCGTTATTTTGAAGCTGCAAAGTCATGATCCAGATAATTTGGAAGCCATGTTTTAACCTCTTGAGTTCCTTCACATAATGTCATAGACTTGCCAAATTAGAGGAGGTGAGAACTTAAGAAATTATGAAAGCATCAGACAAATGTCCCAAGTCAATTCCAAGAGAACATATGGGTAGCCAGAGGAGGGGAAACATGCTTCAGTGGAGTTACTGGGGTGTTCTTAGGACTGGGCTGGCCGAGCAGGCAGTGGAGATGTGGTGTTTTAAAGCCCCCGCAATTCAGTAAGCAGATGCAATGCAGAGGGGAACCTCTCTTCACATTCCCCAGCACTCACAAGCCACTTTAATAGATCTTTTGGCACTCCAGCATACTATTTCATACTAGATCAAGTCTCAAAGGGACCCTTTCAGTGACAAATTCTTTGACCCAGTGTGGCTTTCTGTATCCCACTTTTTTCCAGCTTACTGTTGGTGAATTCTTGTATTCCTTGAATGCATGGCTAATTAAAAAAGCTGCCTAGATGCATCACCATGCATTAGTGAGAGATTTAATACTCTGGGTCAGCTGTGTCCTCTGAGGTCAGAGCTCATTCAATCACAGTGTCTTACAAGACAAAGTTGCTAATTCTTTTGGAATAGAGACTTGGTAAAACTGAATTCTCTGTTCATTTTATTTTATTATCCAGGCCTCCTCATGCTGTCCTGTCCTTAAAGCTGGAATGGCTTTTAAACTTTGCAAAACAGTTTTCTTCTGTTCTGGTGGGATTTCTTCAGCTTCCATCAAGTTACAGATTAGTAGTTTCCAGAGAAGAGTGAGAGCAATGGGGAAGAATTGTTACCTGCATGGTATTTCCCTTGCAGATCCCCAGTGGTGGTCCTGGCCATTCAGCAGCTGCTCTTTGCTGTGCTGCTTGGCGTGACTTGTCTGCTGTGTCGCTCTTCTGATTCTGGCATGTATTTTCTGTCCAGCTTGACAGGTTTGTTGTACTACCATCCTGGCTTTGTACTCCTGGATAAAATTTCTTGCAAACATAGTGGTTCCTTCATATGCCTGGCTGTTTTCCAATAGATGTGAGGCTGCGGTGTTCATTGTCAAGATTTTGATAGGGTTTCTCAGGTTTGGCACTCCCCCACCTATGCAGTACTCAGTGTTTCAGTCTTCCTAAGAGGCAGTGTATGTTGGTACCTTATGGAGTTTAAGAGTATTCTTGTCTGTCAAAGAAGTTGTCGCTGTCAGAACAGAAAATGTTCCCTCACAGGAAAGTAAAAGGAAATCATTATTAATTCTCATAACTGTAAAGTATCCATGGCTTTTTTTTTTTTTTTTTCTTCTTTCCTCCGTTTTTTTCTGCAGTGGAAAGGAGGGACCTGGAGGGTTTCTTCTAATTTTCTCAATTTGTGTTCATCTGTCCACCTAAGTCTTGTATCCTGTTAAATTTAAACCTCCTTGCAGTTGGTTTTAATCTAATCTACTGGTGTCTTTACACACTGTGTGTGTTTCCAATGTATTTCAGTGATTCTGTGTGTAACATTTCTGAATCATCTGTGGGCTCGTTTGTTTATAACTGTTTATTTATTTAACCAGTCCACCTATCAAATTCTTGAGTATTGTCTTGACAGTTGATGTCAAAGGCCAGATCTTTTATCCTGGAATGTAAGAAAAGGGTAAAATGTAAAAATGTGAATTCATTGTGTCTTAACTTCTTAATATATAAATGTTACATATAACTTTTTAATATATATACATTAATATATAATATGTTCTATAGAGATATTGTCCACTGCTGTAAGATGTCAGAGCTCCATCATGCTGTTCCAACTTGCACCTAGCCATGATGGGCCCCATGGCATGTAAACAGAGCACACTTCAAACGCTGTTTTTGTCTGGTTTTCAGAGGAAAGTCTGATCCTCAGAGTGCCAGAACGTGTTCGAGCTGGCTTTAACAAGTAAGAAAAACCGTAGAGATACAACAACATAAGGTTCAGCAGTCTTGTGCAGCTGAAACACGCAGCTCTGCTTCTTCACTGCTTGCTGTTTGTGCTGTCTTGGCTGGGAATCGCTTATTCCCTTTCAGTACAGATTTGCGGCTAATGAAGGACTCATCCCTTTCTTGTTCTGACATTGACCTCAGCAGAATTGCTCCTTTTCTGTGTGTGAGCAAATGAGTGGAGAATTGAGCCTGTAATCCTGAGAAGAATTGCTTAAATTTGATCTCATGAATAAGTACTGAGTCCTAATTTCATGCTATTTCTGGTGTTCAAATGGAGGTAGAAATATATTAGGGATTAAATAATAGTTTTGAAGCAGGACTGAAAATGCAGCATTTGCGGTTGCTTCGTTGCTACCTAAATTGTGTAAGTGACCCTGGCGAGCAGACCAAACTGACTTTTTTCGTTCCCTCCTGATGCTGACTGCTCTTGCCGTCCAGCACTCTGGTTTTTGCTTTCTTTTAAAACAGATCAGTAGAGTAAATTATTATTAAGGGATTAGGTGCACTGAATTTGAATGCAACACTCGCATTTGTGCCCTAAAGCTTGTGTTAAGCAGTAAGTCTGTATTAAGCAGCCATCTCTTCAAGATTCTGGGGTTCAGCTCCCTGAGCTGGAGGAATGTTAGCATTGTTTGGTGAGATATTAATGTCTTTCCTTTTAGAGAAGACAGGTTTGAAAGAGGAAGTGTCACTTTGGTGAAGCTGTGTTTGGGACTCAGGTGCGTGCAGTGTTAGTGCCTGGTGGTTGGCATTTGTAAAAGTGTTTTCACCTTTGTAATTCTGAGCTGCTAAAATGAAGATCACAGAGAAACAATTTCCAAAGTAGAATAGACTTTCCACTGTCCAGAAAATAATGCTTTCAAAATAAGAAATAATTCCTTATTCCTACGGCCTGCATCTGTGGTTAAGGTAACTATGAATAATCACCTTCTGAACTCCCTTTAGACTAATAGCAGTGCTGTTTGCAGCTATTACTCTTGAGTATAGCAGGAGCATTAAACTTAATGGCTTAAAATAGAAAAGAAAAAGACCGTATATATTGTTATTGGAATTTAGTTTCACAAGGTTAGATTGTAACAGTGAAGTGTTTAAAAAAAAGAAAGACCAAAACCCATCTCTTCTGGGCCCTACACTCAAGCACCTTCTTGTCTCAAATGAGGCAGTTGCTGTATGGGCCTTGTAAGAAATGGCTCAGTAACCAACAGTAATAGCTGAGCTGTCATTTCTTAGGTGTTTTGTTAGCTTCTGTTTGTTAACATGTCTTCATCATCAGGCTTCATGTAGCTGCAGTTACGTTTAGGACAGAGTAAAAAACAGCATGTTTTTATGGTAATGAGATGTCATGTGATTCCTTTACATTCGCAGTTTGTCAAAGGATGTTCAGGATGATACCTTAACTGCCTCCCACTGTCTCCTGTTTGCTAGGGGCAAAGACCAGATGGGATGAGACTCTTGCCAACAATTACAGCCCAGTGGCAGGAAAGGGCTTGCAAGAAAACTAGATCATTCAGTCAGAATCCTCAACAACTGTAGGCAACACAAGGAAAAGCTGTGCTGCAATGTGGTCTGTGATGGATCAGGGGTGCATCCTTCCACCTCACTCGATCAAGGAACTTTGCGAGCAGCTCCATGTCTCTCATTCCAGTAGTTCCTGGTAAAGCTGTCTGGTTTGGATGCCATTTTGCAAAGTTATGTTCCCTCCTGACCAGTGTTCTAGTAAGCGGGCCCTGAGGAAAGTTGTGCATTGATCTGACAGGGATGTTGAAAGATCATTACTGCTGAGCAAGCCAAGGTGTTGTAAACCTGTCGCGTTAATGCAGCAGTGCCTGGAACAAGCTGTACTCATCCACTCTGGTTGAAAGGGAAAAGGCTTCCTCTTTCAGCTGTGAGGCAAGGGGTCCAGTCAACCTGTCCTCGTGTTCTCCTTTTTCTACAGTGTTAAGAACTGCTACACTGCTGTCTGAATTATGTTTATTTGAGTGCCACTTTAACTTTCAAGCTGCAGTAACCAGGAAGAGATCAACAAGACAAAGATCATAAAGCAGAGACTGGGGGGAGATGTAAAGGTTTAAAAGTGATCTGCTTGGAAAAGGTCAGCAGCTTCAGGCTGAGGATACCTGGCCCACAGGAGCCATTTCTGCCTTTCGCACCGAGGACAAGTGAACAGGGTTCTGGCTGCTCCCGTCACCCGTCGCTGCAAAAGTAGCTTAGTGCTGAGGACTTGTCCCTTGTAAGAAAAGCACAGCTGTCATTTAGAAAGATGTGTAGATGGTCTCAGATGAGAGTGTTAGGCACGTGGCTCTACTCACAGAGTAATTTAGCCAGTAAAAGACCCACCCACATGTTTACTGAGCTCTTCACGGTGTAGGAAAGAACGCGATGGGTTTTTTTTCATTCAGTTTTTATGAAAAACAGACCAAATGAAGCAGCAGGTATGAAGAACTGCAGTTTTAAAATCTCACGCCAAGTCATTCAGCCTGCCAGAATTTCTCTAAAATCAAAGGGGGTGATTTGTCCGAGGTGGGACTTGATCTGAGGGTTTCAGATAAGAGTAGGTGATAATCAGAAATACGCTTCATAAGAGCTAGCTATTAAAATGTGTTTGTAGCTTAAAAAAAGGTAATGAAGTTAATGGTAACCCACTCAGAGCATATTTTGGCATGTTATTTTTGCTAATATACATGTAGCATGATGTGGATTTTTTTTAAACCATGAATCTGTGTGTGTTTCTAAAAGCCCATATCAGGAAGGTGGGAAGCACTGAGGTGGGTGCATGGACCCTGTGGCAGTAGGAATGGTGGAAATGGATGCACAGTGATGGATGAAAGCCTTTTTATTTGCTAGCTGACTGCATCTAGTATTAAACACTTGATCCCTTGTCCTTTATATTAGTCGGTAGAGCAATGCCATTGGCAGATTGCTTAGGAAAAATGGCATCTCAGTACCTGGGGACACTTCTCTGGGAAAAGTATTATTCAGCTTAACCCATCCGCATTTTCAGATGCAGAATTATCAATGAGACTTAGAGGATTTAACCCTAAAATCCCTAGAAGAAACTCTAACCCTGTTGAACGCAGGGGACTGGAGTTTTACCATTAGCTTCAATTGAGTTGAAATGGTAACACACTTTGCTTCCTCCATTCCATCACATGCCAGGTAGTCTTGACCGTCTTGTTTGGCCATTCATTTGTTTTCTTATGCTCATCTATGGACAAAGGAATTGTATGTACAATGTTATACATGAATCCTGATTGGGGCTACCTGTTTCTGGATTTAGAAGTTTAGACCATCATGGATAGCACAGCTGAGCCATTGATAACACCAAATGACTATTACTCAGCTGAGAAAATTTCATAGTAAGTCACTTTTGCTGCTACCACAGTAAAAAACTCTGAAACCTGGGGATTTCATTCAACACAGGAACTAATTAGAAGCTTCAAGACAATCAGCAGGCCTCAGATTTCTTAGCAGTTTTGGGACCAGCAAGAAGTTAAGTGTGTGGATGTATTAACTGATGGTGTCCTTCTGGAAGCCTTTCTTGCCTAACCTGATGGTATAAAAGTTAGCAGCATTTTGTTAGATCTAGTCCCCTCAGTTGCAGAGAAAAAAAAAAGGTAGAAAAGGTACTTGAACTCTTAAAAAAGTAACAGTTTGTAGCCCTGGTCCATGTAAGATCAGTTGTTAATATGAGAGTACAGGGGGTTGGTGTTAAACTCTGCCAAAGATATATTGGGTTGTTTATATACAGATAAATATTTAAAAAATAGAGCTTGTGAGATCTATTTTTTCCATATTGTTGCAATGAAATGTGAACCACTTGTTCCTGGCTCATAAACTGGACATCTGCATGAATTGCAGGGCTACTGTAAATATTTCTCAACACAGACAGGTAGATGCTATTGGAAAAGCCAGAACAAATTCTTAGGTTGCCAATATTGTCACAAAGTCTCCCTGCAGAATGAAGTTGTTTGACAAAGTGTTTCCCTGGTGATTTGGCTGCAGATGAAAATGTCTTCAGCAATAAAATTCCGTGCTCGGGTCTCAATTCTCTGTGCTCATCAATCAGCAAATGACATATCAAGGATCTTTTTTGCTGGATTAGTTAATATGGTGGGGAAAATATGTAAGACATTGATACTCCTTTGAGTTTCTATACATAGCAGGTATTTTCCACTCTTAAATACACGTTATTTTTTAAAATACATATATATTGTTGCCTTCAGCTTCCATCAGTAATCAATAGAGCTGCAGTAGGGCTAATGTAAAACTGGTTTTTATGTACACAGATTTTCTTGCCTGGAGATAATGCCTCCTCAGAAAATCACTGTCAATCATATGAAAGGGAGAGCTGGGGGAAGGAGAGATGTACTTTTGGTGACAGCGTTTTCTACCCTCAGTGTGCTGTCCTTTGTGGCTTAATATATTAATGGTTTGCTAACAAATGGCATTTTGTGGATTTCTGTGGCTTTTTATGTCGTAAATGCAGTTTTGCTGAGGATAGTCATGTTCCGTATTTGCTGATCCTTTCATAAGGTATGGTTAATGGCTTTAGAAAGTTCAATTACATGGCTGCCAAGGAATAAATCACCTTATAGTTTAATTACCTCTAATATAACAACAGCAAATATCTTCTGGGACTCTGCCTTCTGTGTTACTAAATGACTGTCAATGATGAAGCTGCTTTCTTTAAAGGATGCTCTATTAAGAAGATCATTTCATAGTGGTTTATGCTACATCTGTTGTTGCCACTACTAAATTCTATAAACTAATTTAAAATATGACAGATGTCAGTAATAATTTTTATTTCATGCCTACTGTTTAAGGGGAAAATTGAACTTATTGCAATTCCCCTGAAGATTTATATGAAATATTTCATTAAATTCTTTTTAAATACTTTTAAAATGTTTTTTTGAATGATGATATGGAATCCAGTGAAATATCTTAAAACACACCATAGCAGATCCCCTCTTTGTAGTGTGTGTCCATCAGCTGAGGAAAATCCCAAGAAGAGCCATTCATTTTCCTACTTAAGTGTCTCAAAACAGAGCCACTCCTATTCAGATCCAACCACCTGAGAAGCAAGAATGGAACACAGATGGAAAGATGAGTATCCTATATAATAAAAAAAGAAGTGATAAAATGATGAGAAATAAGGAAAGGAAGGAAGAAAGCATAAAAGTGGTACAGGAAGAAAACCAGGAAGAAGGAAAAAGCTGATGAGCTGGGAAGGGAAGAGAAATGAGAAAAGCCAAGTTTCTCAACCAGGAAAATAAATGAAGAGATTCGGATGATTAAGCGAAGGGAAGAGATAGGAGGGAGTGGAGCAATAGTAAAATAATGGAGAATTTAGTAAAAGCAGAAATCAAAGACACCAAATAAAGGATAGGATATAAAAGGATATTGGCTGTCTTTTCCTCACAGTACCAGTCAGTAGATGAAAGAGAGAGATTATGGAAAAATGTCAAAGGCACAACCAACTTGTATTTTCTTGCTTGTCCTCTTCTGAGGACCTGGGTTTCTTTTGTGTGATTGTGGTCCACCATGTTTGCTTTGGGTAGACCATACTTCCTTTGATACCACTATATAGCTAAACTCTGTGACTACTTTGAATTATTTGAATAGTACTGTTTGGGGATCATAGCTGAAACTAACAAGCTTTAAGATTGCTCTGAGCAATTTTGGATCATCTCTTGTCCTTGTGTTTCTAGAAAAGTGCAAGTCTCAGTATATCACCTCCCCTCTTTTAATCCAGTAACTAGCAAATACTTTGACTTGATAGCTCAAATGTATAAGGGATGTGCAGCCTTCAGTGTGCTAAGTATGGCAGTGTGTAATCTCAAGCGTATCTCTGTCCATAGGGTGGTGGGGTGGCTCCAGAAGAGGTACAGAGGTTGCAGGCACTGACCTAGGTGCATGACTGTGTTCAGGGATGCTATACCCTTAGCCGTGATGTGGCCCACCCTTTCGTTTGAAGGCTAGCAAAGGTTAGCCAGCATGGAAGGAGAAAAGAGCAAGGCTTTTTGAGTGATAAAGCCCCTGGTATATTTTTGTTCTCAAGAAGAGAGTAGCTCAAGGAGCGTGCCCTGTCCTTTTCTTTTGGCAATTTCCTTACAGCATGGTTCATGCATTGTTAACACTTTACAGGCTAATGGGTAGGTTGTTAACTAATGGCTGTTTTCAGCCCCTAACTTGCAGGGTATAACAACAAGAATACATTCTATTTCAAAGGGTGATTTTTTCTTAAAGAAAAAAAATATTTTTTCTGAATTCAGGAGGCGGGAGTTAGGCAGCACTTAATGTATTGAATGCAGTGAGAGAAAATGTGAGCATAAGGTACAGAGACATGTAGGTTGGGTTTGGATGAACACATTTGTGTGTGGAAAATTATATACTGCCTCAACAAAAATGACTTTTTCTTTCTGAAAGTGTTGTTTTCTCCCATGTATTGAGCAGAGGTGCAGATCTTCCATTGTAGCATGTGTAGTCTTTATTCTCATGCAAGTAAACAGCAGTACTATTAAACTAATTTTTGCAAAAATTATAGAAGACTCCTCCAAAATTGTGTCTTTCTTCCTTGAAACTGTTTTTATTCTATGTGCTGATTATTTATCCTGAAGCTGTGAACCCCCGGCCTGTTCTTCATTGTTCTGGCAGAATTATAAAAGCACACCACAAATGTATTCCCTTCCAGGAATTTTCAAATAAAATAACAAATCTTCAGGGAGTTTGTGAAAATATCTGGTCTAGAGTTGCCAGTACTGAAACAGTATTTCCAGTATATAGCAAAAAATCAGTAAGAACAGAATCAGCTTGAATTAAATCTTGTTTCTCCCAGGCCAGGATTAACGTAAATACAGAATGGGTGTAATGTGAGGAATAATAACATACAGTCACAGCGCAATTAAAAAAGTAGCAAGTGAGGAAGATGTGTCCTGGAAAAATATAGATCAAAGGAGAGCCTTGCTAATTTGTCCTTGCCTCACTGTTTCTATTTTGGCTGTCTACAGCTGATCTTCAGTGCCCCTGCTTAGCAGGGGAAGCCTGCTCACAAGAACCAGGATTTTCAAGAGAACGTCCTCAGTCTGCCTCCAGGTCCACTTAGAGATACCCACACATTATGCACCAGTTTTGGCTTTGATTTTGGCTCTTTTACCTAATCTTGAGTGGGACCATGTTTAGGGCAGCCGTGGGTTCACGCCATGGGGTGGTGGAACTGTGCCAGAGTTGGGAAGACATTGGCAAGGAGTAAAACCTGGGGTTTAGAAACATTGCACAGGCAGAAGAGGCAATTCTTAAAACAGCTCAGATGAATGAGTGCAGAGCAAGCCCCGAGTCGGCTGGTGCTGTTTGCAGGATGATGGGCGTTGCCATAGTGACTGAGAAACGGGGAACAGAGGAGTTTGAAGAGAATATGAGCTGGAGCTTCAGTAATGCTAGCTTAGCATGTGATGTCTGCCAGAGATCCACCAGGGTGATGGGTAGTTATGTAGTATGAGTGCATGAGAGCACCCAGGTCACCTGGCGTCGAGTCATGGCTCAGATGTATAGGGGGGTGGTAGAAATAAACTCATTGTATGTTCACATACACAGGTTATCTGTTGGCACATCTCCTAACAGGGTAATTGCTTCATCTTCAGTTTCTGCAAATACTGGGTTTAATTCTAACAGTGGCTGCTATGGGAATAATTCCCAGGTCCCACGTGTCTTTGAGAGCACCACCCTTCCATCCCAGAGGCTACGTGGGCTCTCCCACCCAGGCTGCCTATTTCTCTTGCGAATCATAAAGCTATGAAGAGTAGCTGTGGGCTGACTTTTTCTTTGTGCTTCAGGAGTACTTTTGTGCTCTTTGTAGGTTCCTTTCCTGATTTAGGGAGACACCTGTGGTTGGTGTGTGTTAGGGGAATCAATTAGGAAAGTGGGTTACCTGCATGGGTCTCTTCACTAGGGTGCTGCATCTGTGCTGTTAGGATGTAACATGTATGCTCCAAGCCAGATGCTGAGCAATACTTGTAGGCAGCTCACTGGACCTACTGCTTATCCCTCGAGACTGAAGATCAACCAGCTCTTTTCATGGAGCTGCAGATTTTCTCACAAAAGCATGAGACCAGGTTTTGGAGCCAGGTGACTTCTCTCTTCAAGCAGATAGCTTGAGCTGTGTTGTGCCTATACTTGACAGTAATTTGCTGTCCAGGATTTGAACTAAAAGAACTCATTTTTGCTTAAGAATTACTGTCTTTTACTAAATACAGTAAGCCTATCAAGTGAGTACAGGACTAAAGTTGTTGAGTGAATGAATCATGGGCAGGAAGGAGAGTCAGAACAGAGTTTGTCTCTACAGCATGGAATCAGGATCTAGACAAGGCTAAGAACTGCTCAAGATCAAGATATATGACTGCTCTGATACAAAGTAAATAGCGTTTTTAAAATTAATGTCCTTGGCATTGGCTATGTTAATACTTCCCTTTTTTAACTTTTAACTGAAAGATGGATGTGAAGAAGTGACAAGCACCATGTATGTTTAAACAGGGCAGGTCTGCTGCAGTCCCTGCTCATGGTGAATGTGCTTGGTCTTGAATTAATGGTATTGAAAAACATAAGACTAAGAACTTCTTACACAGCATTTGGGGGATAGGCTTTTGCACAATTCAAGAGTCCCCCATGTTCTTCTGTTCTATACCGTAATGGCTTCCTGATTTCACATGGTCTGCATGCTCATTAATTCCTTCATTCCCTCCATGTTCCTTTTCCTTACTAAAGTGAGAATTGTCTGCGTGTTTCTTGCAATATACCAGTGTTGTACTCTTTTTCCCATGCCAAGATCAGTGGTTTTCCCTACCTGAAGCTTTGTGTGTTTCTTCATCCCATTTTGGTCCTCACAGCCCTTCCTTCCTCTCTTCTGTCCTTTCCCTAGCTTGGTGTTCCTTTCTCTCCCTGAGGCAACTTGTTCTGGATGTCAGCATTTCTAAACTGTACTGGGATCAAGTTCTGCAAGGATATGGAGGAAGGGGGGGATCATTAACGCTGGCTCTTTGATTTCCAGGTCACAGATCTAGATGGCTAAAACAGCTGTATCTGCTAACTGACTGCAAGAGGTCACAAACCCAGTGCATATGTGTACCTTTCCCCTTGAATTTTCTTGTTCTCATCAAAATCTAATACATCCTTGGCAAGAAATCGGGGCTGACCATCATTCTCCCTTCCATTGTGCTTGTTCTTCGCCACTCCTTACATCAGCTTGCATGGGCCTGGGGACTTTGGGTGAGAGTGAAGTTTTCTTCACAGCACATATGCATGTCGCTCTGTGTAGTTACACCTTCTGATTTATTAAGTCTGATTTGGGGGGGGGGGGTTAATTACAAAAATGGATTGATCTAATTTCTTTATCTTTTTCCTCTGGCTAGGGTTTCTCATGCCTTCATCACATTAAATCTGGTAACCAGAAAGCTGTTTAGTCATGTTAACTTGCTGACATGAGAGAAAGCGTGCACTCCGAAAATAACCATTTTCTAATCAGTGTAACTACAGTGCTAGAAAGTGGTCTGAGCAAACCATACCATGAGCGCTAGAAGAAGTGAAGTTAGTGTACTTTTTGGCTTTGGTTATTTGGGCTTAGTTGTGTTTATTTTGAATTGGCAGTGTGGTTTTAGATTTGTGGGGTTTGGTGTTGGGTTGTTAGGTTGAGGTTTTTTATGAAGGGGTATATTTGTTTTTTCTTAAGCAGAAAACTAATAAGAGAGAAAAGGGAGAGTTTTAGAAATAGAAATAATAGAATGAATAGAAAGATGAGTGGTTCTGGAATTTGTTTCCTTTGATTTTCAGTGTGAAGTATATCAAAAAGACTTAGTTGGGAAATTGATGTAAAGCATTAGAAAAACAGTTAATTGGATGTAGTAGTATTTAACTTTTTAACTGGACATTTTTCATTAATGCAGAAATGTGTTATATATAGTTTGGTTTGAAGTTCAGTCTTGATCCAGTTTACTTGCTGTGATAAAAACTGCAGTCCACTGAAGCCCCAGAGAGATTCATAGAGAGCAGTTGTTCACCATGGTATCATTTCTCAAAGATAAATTATGCAGCAGTAAAGACAAGTTCATAAACTTTATTGTATTGCTTTAGTAGCAGTGCTTTAGGTACTACCGGGAAGGCAAATTTAACACTAAGGCCTTCCCCAAGGTTTATTAAACTGTCTTAGAAGTTGCCAGTGTAATTTGTTTTTTTCCCTTTCTAGGATATTTTTCTAAGCCCACTAGTGGGAGGGAGGAAGAAAAGGATGGCCTTTTTTTCTTGATCTTTGGTTAATCTTTCCAGCTTCCTACTTACACTAACATGTAAAAGAATCGTACTATAAGAAAAAAATTACACTCTTTTTATACTTGATTGACTCAAACACATGTAGCTTTTTATAGGCTTGCCATTTTTCTTCAATAGCGTGCATCTTTGTCATAGTTTAAAAACTATCTAGAAATAGTACAGTTACAGTTCTTAAAATTATGTGCAGCTATGAGCAATATGTACTATCCACATTTTCCATATGTTGAGACAATGTTCTAGTTTTATGTGTATAGTAAAAAATGATATCAGTGATAAATAGTCAATTGGGTGGAACTGTATCTTAATTGAATACTTAAAAAATCAGGATCAAAGTGTTTTACATTTGCTTTCAACAGAATTTTAGTACAAAATGTTCTTCTTAGGTTACGTGGTAACCCTGAAATACTGGGTCTTTGTGGCTTTTGCAAACTGCTAAGATGCAATATTGGCATCAGAGGATTTATGGCTGTTTGCCTTTAATTGATTCATTTTTTCTTACGAATTTCAGAAGATCTTTAAGCAGCTATCACTTTCATTATTTATCTCTGGGTTTTATTTTAGGAAGAATGTAGAAATGTTGAGCTGTTGCTATTCTAGCCAATGTTTCAGTCTCTTTGGTTCAAACTGCAGTTTACAAGATTGAAAGACTTAAAGAAAGATAAGAGGCAGAGTTTATGTCTTCACTACCCATGAAGGTCTGTTTTTTACAGCATAATAGATGTTCTGTTGTAAAATCCAAGACACTGATATTTTTTTTGCCATAATATCTCTGGGTGAGTTGAGTCCTAGGAAACTCCATAGCCACATCATGGTAAATACAGCTCTGTCTCTGAAGGTGTTACAGAGCAAACAAAAGCTACTTCTGTTGCAGTAAAATTCTCATCCTGACAGTAAAGCATAGTCAGGCAGAGAGCTGATACCTTGCCTTTGAGCCATATTTTAGCTCCCACTGCCTTTAGCTAGGACCTGACAAGTGAGTATCAAGAATTCAAGCATGATCTCAAGAATGCAAGCACAGTTGTTCCCAATGGGGCCAGATGTTTCCCCTGTGCTGAAGCAGCCATGTGGATCTCAAACCTCTTGAGTCCCCATTCTAAGCCCTGTTTTCTAGAGCATGTGCTAATCAAGTGGGTAAGCTATCTGGAAACACCATTAGAAAGCTACTTGTCCACAGTGCAGTTGTTCACCTGGGGATGCATCTATTCTGTATCTGAACACATGTTCTGAAAATATCTGTTGGCCAGCTTAGAGCACTGAGCAGTGAGCTGATGGTGCCTGAGTGCTTCAGTGAAAATACAGCACCATCTCACCAGTGGGTGCCAGAAAATATGTTACCTGAGATGAGAGTGAGGGAAGCAAGCCATCTTCTCTGAAGGCCCTCACTTGGACATCAGGCGCCTTTCTGACTTTGGGGACTCAAGTGTTTAATCTGTGTGAGCCCCTCTATACTGATTCTGCTTATTTTGTTTGTCAGTAAATAGGAGAAAACAGCCAAAAACACAACATCACATTCTCCAGGGCCTGCGTATCTGCATACAACTGTTGTGTCTAGGCAAAGTTGGTATTTATAAGAGCTCTGGGGTGGTGAAGAAGGGAGGCATCCCATGTGAGAGAGAAGATGGTTTTAGACCTTAAAGAGGGATTGATTTGTGGTTATTATTGCTGCCTTTGATCTGCCAACAGGGATCTGAAACTAATCCACCAGAGCAGCACAAGTCTGATATATAGTGCCAGATGGAGATGCCAGAATAGGTTACTCCTGCTGTCTTTGATGCTGCCTTATCATGAAGTGATAAAATAGGTAGTACAAAGCAAAGCAAGCAAGGGTTAGAAGCCTGTGCGCCGCAAGAATGCTGCTGGCTGTGTGAAGCAACTGCCAGTTGTTAGAGCCACTGCAGGATCAATTAGCCATTCGCAGCATCATCCTAACCCAGTAAGAAGCTGAGGGACCCAGCTGCACAGGGCAGTTCATTGGTGTACAGAATTGGACATTGCTGGGTACTTCTGTGCTAAATTGTGGGAGTAGAAAATGCAGACTCCATGGATTTCGGAAGTAATCCTGTAAGCACAAATGGCCATAGAAGTGAAAAACAATGCTTTGGGTTTTATTCACTTGAGTGAAAAGTCACCTTGACTTTTATTCATTGTGAGTGCATACCCCACCTATGAAGTGTATGGGTCTCATTTTAAAAGTTAGTGCTGTAAGCAGTGAATATGGTCCAGCTGCTGAGGTGTTGGTGGGATTTTACCACTTCTGGTCTCATTTTACTTAGAACAATTTGAGCTTAGTACAGCTATTAGTGCTCTATAGATCTCATGATTGTGTGAGTCAGCAAGTTCATTGCACAAGAAAAGCTTTATTTAGATGTTGGATCAATTGACAGTGAATTGCCAATAAATGTAACTCCTAGACACTGTGCAATTGACAGGCTAATGAAGTGCTTTCTGAGTGACAGAGAGCTGTTGACATCTTTTGCCACTTTGCTTTTCCCACTACTGCATTTCTGATAGATGTGTTCCATGTCACAGACTTAGGGAATACTAGGGCAGTTTTATAAGTAGGGGGGTGCCTGTTTGCTGCCTTGTGTGCGTAGGCTGGGATTTGGCAAACACGTTAGTAGCCTGTGTGTTGAGGAACCGGAAAGTAAGGAGGGTAGTCCGAGGACCATGTTTTCCCTCCCTGCAGTGCGTTTTCCAGCATGTTTCTAGGAAGACTCGAAGTAGACATCCTGCAGTTTTTTGTCCAACACTGCAACTTAGGGTTTGGCTCCTCGTTGTTGCACTGTTTCTGCCTTCATTGCGCTTAGATTGATTCAGTGCATGTGGTTTCAACTCCATTTTCCTTTTCCTCTTGCGAAGAAGCAGGTGGAACCTCTGGTTTATTTTACATCACTCATTTGCAAATGCCTAATGATGGAGTAAACTAGTTCTTGTCCTTTTAAGAATAAGTTTGGTATTTGCTCCTCTAACTCATGAGCATACGTAAGCACCAGTGATATAGAATTATTTAGGATGAGTGCTGCCTACCTATGGCAAAAAGATGTTCAGCAAAACCAGATCATATCAGTATGCATAATCCCACCTTCCTTGTAAGAGAAACTATTTTGGTTAATGCGTGCATTAAGAAGTTTACAGAATGAGTCATAGGGCCTAGCTATTGCTTGCACTTGAATAGAAGACGTAATTTTCACTCCAGTGTTCATAGCCAGCCTGGATGTTCTTCATATGTTGTTGTATAGTTTGGGGCTTGTGAGCTGTACTGCAAGTGCAGTTTGCATATTTGCTTGCATAGATAACAAGGGCCATGTGTAGATGATTTAAATAACAAAGAACATGCTGTTTGATTGACATCATAAAGCCACGTTTATTTTGGCAGTTTCCAAGATATGCCTCAGTTGTTAACACAAACTACAGCACAAATTATTATGGAACTTCTGTTGTGTTAAGTAGAGATCTTTGCACTTCTGAGGTTACTCTGTTCAGGAGAGAGCTAAAGTAAGAATTACAGGTGATTTCTAAGAAGACTATGATGAGATCTATCTCACAGGGTAGCCAATGCTGCCTGGTGTGCACTACTGGATTTTCAGTTAGCAGGCATGGATTGTACGGCATTAAAGGCCAAACCTTGCACCCACTGAAATCAGAAGAAAAACTTGTATTGATTTTGTTGAAATCAAAATCAGGCTGTGACCCTATGTTTCCATTTCATCTTGATGGACATCGGGGAGAAGAAAGCCTTTCGAAAGGCTTTATGTTCCTCACAGTGTGGGCCTTGAAAGACACTAAAAGCAACTTGGGAAGTCATGTGGATTGGATGACACCAGAACTTACTGATGTCAGCATAACTGCTGTTTTCCACAGGGTGGTCAGCTTCTTGCTTTGCAAGAGGGAAGGAAGCCAGTGTAAAACTCTGCAATGGAGCAGGGACAAGGTTTCACATAGCAAGGGAGACTTCTTGTCTCGCCCAGCTCATCCAGCACTCTGGAATACAAATCTAGGAAAAACACTGCTGTCAGGAAAGCATGAGTGTGTATATATGTACATATATATATCAGTTTTTTTCTAGTAGACTAAAGGAAGTCCAGCCATTCTTTCAAGAATGGAAAAATATTATGTTATATTCCTGTTGTCTGAGAACCGCCTCCAACTTCAGGCAAGTTTGTTTTTCAGAACAAAGAAGAGGACAAGCTAGAAAAGAAATAGTAAATATTCGAACAAATGTTAGTGTCTTGTGTTACCTTAAGAGCTGGTTCAGTTTGCTGATGGCTCAGTTTCAGCGTGGTGTGAGTAATGAAGAGCTGACTAGTGAGCCTAATTTGGTGTAATTCCCTCAGTACTCTTGAAGCATAACAAACCCAGAAAGACTGTAATGAAAAATAATAGAAAGGTAGCTGGGGGCTTAACTTATGATCTCTGCTCATTACAGTAAGCGACATTTTCATTGCAGTGTTACCATAAAGATTATTGGCTGCCATACAGCATAGGTCCCTCCTGAAAAGATTCTGGAACAGCTTTGCTGGCACAGTAAAAGCCATGGAAAACCACCACAGATTTGCTTAAAACCCAGTAATTGTTTGCCAAATATTAATAGTGCAATGCTTTGTTCAAAACCGGCTGGAAAATGGGGTGAATAGTCCGTATCATTTTATTACATGGTATCTATGTGACTGTCTTTAGTCTTCCACAGTAAATGTCCTCCAGAGAGACCTTGGCAGGCTCGAGAGGTATGTCTGTGCAAACCTCATGAAGTTCAGTAAGACCAAGTGCCAGGTCCTTCACCCAGTTGGGGCAGTCCCAGCCGCAAACCCAGGCTGCACAGAGAATGAATTAACAGCAGAGAAGAAGCAGGAGAAGAACTTGGGAATGTCGTTTGATGAGAAACTTGACATGATCAGACAATATAAGTTTACAGCCCAGAAAGCCACCCATGTTCTGGGCTGCATCAGGAGTGTGTCCAGCAGGTTGAGGGAGGTGATTTTTCACCTCTACTCTGCTCTCATGAGACCCCACCTCCAGTACTGTGTTCAGCTCTGGTACCCCTAACACAAGAGGGACGTGGACTTGTTGGAGTGAGTCCATAGAAAGGCCACAAAGATGATCCAAGGGCTGGAGCACCTCTCCTGTGAAGACAGTTGGGCTTGTTCAGCCTGGAAAAGAGAAGGCTCCAGGGAGAGCTTAGAGCAGCTCCCAGTGCCTAAAGGGGCTACAAAAATATCTGGAGAGAGACTTTTTACTGCCAGTGACATCAGTCACCTCAGTGTGCAGCACAGCAGGCTCAGATTAACTCAGAGACTTCAGTTTTGCTTAAACACAAAAAGAGAAAAAAAAGAAGGAAAAAAGAAGATGCTCTGTGTATCAGTATTTCCCCAGAGCCCCTTCTATACGTTTTACTGGTACACTTTGTCTAGTTACCGGAAAAGAAATACATACCTGCCAGGCACAGAATAACTTAAAGTTCCTTGGCTTGCGCTTTGCTATTTTTACCCTGTGTTTTCAGGTTTTTAGTGATAATTAGGTGCACAGCAAAATGCATGTAGTAAATCAGTAACAAAGATTCTGTAAGGGGATTTGTCTGAGCAGCAAGCCCCTTAGTATAGTATTCAAAAAGGAAAATGAGCACTGTTTTGCTTAATCCCAAAGGACCCCATGTAGACAACAGCATTAAAGTAGCATAAGAATGAAGGGGACTGTGTTTGGCTGGTGCCAGGAAGGTGTGTGTGCTGCATTGCCAGTTATATTTTCTGCACCATGTTCCCTGCCTGTCCAGGTTTAGTTTGAGAGCCAGAAAGTGGCCCTGCATATGATCCCAGCAACATGGCTTGGTGAAATGGAGCAACCTGTTGATTTGCCTACTGCATGCTCACAGAATTACGAATACACATCAATATCACAAATACAGAAAGATGAAGTTTGTGATGATACAGATGACTTCAGTAAACAGAACATGCTTCTTTCTCACTTAAATATTCCTTCTCCTTCTTGCTGGTGCATTTTTCTCTGCAGCCACCTACTGCTGGCTTCTGCCAAAGAAGCTGAATCTGCTCATACAGATTCTGTGGCTCTTAATTACTTCTGATTCATTAGGTAGAGGATGTCATGTCTTCTGGTGGATACCTCAGCCCTCAGGGTTTACCGCTGGTGCCTGTATCTGGACTGAAATGTTTTTTTCTGGTCATATGTAAGTGAGAAAGCACCATTTGGTCTGTGAAAAGAAAACGAGGGGAAAAGTATCCCACTTCAGTCTCTGGGAATTCTTAGTTGTGAGGGCTTCAGGTTCCGACCTGTGGAGTTTCTCCATGCCTGGGGTGGATCCACGGACTGGTCTGCATGTGTAGGCTGACCCACTCACCAGTCCATTTTAAATGGAGCATGAGAAGGGAGATAAGCCCTCCTGGATGCGCTTGAAGATGCAAATCCCATGTGAGAAATTCTTCATAACTGAGATAGTCTGATAGGACTGTCCAGGTACTGGAACCATTCATTCCCTCCCTGGTCCTCTCAGGCTGCAGTCTCATTATACTGGGCTAGCTGGGAGTTTTTGTCAGTGTAATAGATTCTCTAGATGAAATCTTGATTCGTGCTTGTCTCTGTTTTTAAAGAAATAAGCATAAGCACATCCTCTCTTTTATGCCCTTATGACAGTTCCATGGGGGTCCCCCTTGTGTGTGTCTCTGGCTTTGTAGCACCGCTGAGATTTTCAGTGCTGGGCTCCCTGGGTATTAGGTAGGTCTGACTTTCAGAAAGCAGATGTTGGTATTCTGTGCGCTTTCAAAATGCTCTCTGTCAGAAGCCACATTTCTTGTAAGGTCTTTCAAGTGGGGTGTGCAAAGTCATTAGCCAGTTTTGCAGATCTTGGCCTATACATTTTCCTTTAAAAAAAGACTTTTTTTTTTTTTTGCTAGGTTTCTATGAGCTTCCAGCTGTGCTGCCCTAACAAGCTTCACATTTAAAGTACTTGCTTCAAAAGGTTGCTAGCCTCAGAGAATATGAAGAGAAGGCTTTTCTTTATTACTGTATATTAATTAAAAAAATGCCTAACACCTACTTGAATTCCTGTCTGAAAAAAAAATAAAATGAGTTCTCCTTAACATGTAAGATGGTGAGTTCCAAGAAGCAGGGATTAAATTAACCACTTTTAAGAGTGGATGTGTCTGGCAGGATTAAAATTATCCAGCAATTGCTAGTCCTATAGGAGATCTGGTGTTTGTAAATCAGTTACCTCAGCTCAGATCTTCCCACACAGACATGTCTCCCCCAGGATGTCTCCTTATACATCCTATTGGATGGTATTTCTTTTACAACTGCTGTGTTTGGGCGGTTGAGTCGTGATGACAGGACTGATGATGCTATTGTGAGGAGCATCACAAGGAGCTCCTGAGCTTAGGCCAGAGGCCCATCTGGTCAGAGTCCATCTCTGACAGTTACCTATAGGGAAAGAGGGTGGGAAAAAATGGCCCATAGAGGTTACAGGTGGCAACAGCAAATGTAAAGGGAGAGATCTGGTGGAAGGGAGCCCAGTGGGGAATTGAATGGTGAAGTGGCCATTGGGAAGCATACAGGCTGGGTGGGCTTATTTTGGAGGATTCATATTCTACACAGTTGCTGAGACTGTGAGCTCCAGGACAGTTTTGGCAGAAAACTTTCTTTTGCTTACTGGCATTTGGAGTGTTTTTAGGCAGGAATTTGCAGTAAGTCATCATTGGACTGTATGACTCAGCAGTCTATAATGTGAGGTAGCTAACAGCTTGTGCAAAGTGGGAGCAGACAGGGAGTGGTTGCTTTGGGTGGACTTCATCTAGCATTTTAAAACATCTAAACATGAGTGTCTGCATGTCAGCCAGCTGCCCACTATCTACTGTAGTTGGTGAAAATCTGTAACAGAGTATAGCCATTAACCATCTCACAGCGGATTGTGTTACTTGTACTGGGTCACTCAAAAAGCTGTCTGCCCTGCTGTCTTCTTTGCTATCTCTTTGACTCTCGACACTGGTAATAGTAGTACAGAAAGGTGGCTTCTTTACAAGGATGGTTGTGTCCAACTCAGATCTGTTCTCCCAACAGAAAAATGTTGTGGGAAACTACCTACTTAGGAAATCTCTGTGAACTGATGAAGTATTTTGAAGCAACCCTTGGTGGTTTGGGTACAGTAAATCAGTGAGCATTCTGAATTTTAACTGAATGTCTTCTGGTGGACTTGTCTCTCCTACTGAAATCCTGTTAAACACTTCATTATCAGGAAGGATTTCCTCAGTTTTAATAACCGTTGACAAAGGGAGGCAACGGTTTCTGAGCCAGTTTTAGGGAATGATCCTTTAAAGACTAGTTTTGCTTTATTCTGTGTAATCCTTTGGAGTCTGGGAAACCTATTAGCTCATTATCTGGTCACTGTTTCCCACTACAGTATATTCTATAACACCATAGGATTTGACTTTTAAGAAACTTTTAAGCCAATCTCCACGGACTGCAACATGGGCTTGGATACTAGCTCTCCACCTGTAGTGAATCCTCTCCTTCTCATCTAATTCGGGCTCCAAAAAATGAAACTAGCTACAAAAAAAGAGTTAAGCCAAGATGGGAAGAGGTGATCAGTTCGCCTGTGGTGTGCCTCTGGAGGTGAAAGCACTTGAGGCGGATTAGGGATTTCTGGTAATGCAGAAAGTCTCTTTGGAAGGTGAAATGCAGGACTTGGGGGTTTAGGAAGGGTGATGGCAGGGCAAACACTTCAGGAACTTTGGGTTATGAAGATTATCAGGGCAGGTGGAGGGAACAGAAAAACATCACGGGCTGTTACACGTTGAATTGTCTTGGGGGTGGGCTCTGGGATGTGGAGATCTGGGGCAGTCTGAAGTATTAGGCATACCAGAGTGTGAGTGGGCAATAGAGGAAGACAAACTGTTGCAGACCTAAAAATACTGAAGCTGTTTCACAACGCATGAAGAGCTGCAGGTTTGGTAGCCCAGAAGCTCTTGCAGTGAGGCAGGCATGCAGCACCGCCAGCGCCTGCCCCCTTCAACCAGCCGGCATTGCCTCCAGTTCAGAGCATGAGGGGTGAGCTGCTACACAAACAGGTGACAGGTCAAAGCTGAGTTTCCTGAAGAAACTTGCAGAGAGCTTCAGATGATAAATGTCTCTGACACTGCTGCCATCTGCTCTCAGCGCACTCGCAAACAAGGGGCAAAAAATTAGCTGAATAGAATGAGTCACTCTTGTCTGTTCTTCTTTATTAAGAAAGAATCCTAAAACTGCAGCTTGCCATCCAAGTGTGCAAAGAAATCACATACTGATCTCCCTTCATTTAAATCATCTTACTTATGCCACAGAGATTAAAAAAAATTATTGTAAATATCAAGGCAATGTGATACTTGCAAAGTAATTTGAACCACCACTGTTTTCTTTCACTGGTATATTACTGATAAATTCAATCCTACTCTCTGTCCCCTTCCTGGGACATGATGTGGTTTGAAGAGGTGACATGTTAGAGCTCCCTTGGGAAAAAAGGCCAGCCTCAGTCACTCAGAAGGGATATCAGAGCTGCAATAAGCTACGCAAAAACTGCCAGGGCAAAGGCATCTTGCAGTAAGTGCTTGAGAATTGTGACCGATGCAGGCTAGCCAGCACATGTCAGTCTTGCAGGTACTTCTTTCAGTTTTGCCTCTGTAGTGATACCACCGCAGATTCAGCCTTTCCCCTCTCCTGCTTCAGCAGCTGGTACTGGGAGCCAGTCCTGTTGAGGTCACTGTAAATGCCCACATCTGAAGCCTGTGTCTGAGCTTTAAACACCCACCTGAACCTGAGCTCAAGGTTCTGGAAAAGCTGCAGCACTGGAATGTTTCACCTTTGTTTCTTGGATTACAGTACATATCTGGAGGTAGCGTCTCTCCAGGATCATATTTAACTGTGTGCCCTTTTCATGCTGCATATGCACCCTATAGGGCTACTACAGATGTAAAGTGAGAGCAGTGTCTTTTTTTGTGGCTCATTCTTGAAATCCTCTTTCAAAATGCTTAATCTCAAGAAAATCAATGTGTTCATCGAATACTTCACTAGCTTACACAGGCTCACTCTTCTCATCTGTGGGACATGTAGCTTTCAGCCAGCAAGCGTTTTGTTGTACAAGAGAGAATTGGAGGCAGTTGTGCTGCGGGTGGTTTTTGAAGGTGGTGCTTTTGAACTTTATTAATTCTAACTACGGCTCACTTTTTGAATTCAGAGATTCTGGTAGGAAGCCTGGATACTTTCAAGTTACAAGGTTCCATGCCTGATCTTGTGCTGTAAATTGCAACATTTAGCAATTTGTAGTTTAATTTAGAAGGATCACCTACTTTCCTAAATGCTTAAGTAATGTGGCAGGCTGTGGTTATTGATTCTCTCTGAATTTATTACAAGAAAGCTGTATTCACTCTTTCCTCTTGGGAATGCCCTTTCTAAACTGCATGCTTGCAAGTGACAGCTTAGACCCCTGATACATAACCAAAGACCTTGCCTAATATCCTTGCAACTGCTTGGGGAATTTTTATTAAGTAAAAGCATCATTAAAGTAGACAGAATGATGAAGTTTAATGAGCGTCTTTCTCACTTGATGTTGTTAGTTTTGCTGCAGCAGCCATAGTGCTCTCATTTGTTACTTCCAGTGGGGCAGATAGCAAATACAAGGAGATTTTTTTTTTGTATTTATATTTACATACAAAGAAACATTTATGTTCATGAGAGATACTTGCTTTGAAAAATACATACAAGGAAAGAAGGCAGCTGGTAATCTGTATGAGAGGGCTTTCTGCATTTTCAGTCTTGCATTTAATTTCCCCTTTCACTTCAACATAATGAGAAGGCTGCATGCAGTACTGTAGCTGTTAAGCCTACAGAGGTTCAGCAGTTTGTGAGCTGTGGCTATAATAACTAGCTTCTGACTGTTACTGCAAAATGCAAACATCTCAAATATTTATTTGCACTGCAGACTTTTATCCTTCAGCTGAGATTTTTGTCCGCAAGATATATGTAGTGACCAGCCCCATGAAAAGGTGATATTCCAAAATATCAAATGTGAAAGTGTTGCCATGAATGTATTGTCAGCACTTTTATCTCACAAATCTGTCTTGAAACAGAAGCCACAATCTACCTCACTATTCCTTTGTCTGTTTATGGAGACCATCTGCCTTCGCTGAGGGTCTGCTTGTACAAACAGGTATGTCAAAGTGCCATCTCCTCGTACATTACCATCCATCAGCTGACCTCTGTAACTGTCTGTGTGCAGGTCTTAACCTGACCTCCTGCTGCTGAAGACAGTGTGCAAGTGTCTCTGCCTTACATGTTTGACTTTGCAGTGATGCCAGAGCAAGAACGTGTACACAGTTAGTACATCTTGGCTGACAGACAGTGACATGCAGGCTATGGTGTCTGTGTCCTTCCAGTAGGTATCAAAATCATAAAGGACTGTATGTGTAAATTCCACATCTATTACAGCCAAAGGGTTGTAGTTTCTCATGTAATTCAGGTAGTTGCTTCTCCGTGTGGACCAGCTCCATTAGTTTTTTTCTTTATGTTTTTTTCTCAGGGTTTTTTTTACACTCGGGAGCTACAAAAGTGGTGCCTGTTGTTGTACCAGAAGTTCATTGAAAATTGTGAATTCAATTTTCCCTAGAGTAACAGAAGGCAAATTCTGTCCCGGTGGCATTACCACAGTCATTATTGTATTTAAATGTTGTTGTGACACCATATGTCTCCTCAGTATTTGATGTGTGCAAACACAAGAGAGAGTTCCTGTCTGTGAAGGCTTGTATAGTCTAAATACGTCTGATCCTTGCTCTTTGCATAGCAGACTACTGTGATAGATTGTAAAGCACTTATCTTCAGTTGAGATAGCAATGTGCAGCTGAAACTTCCTTGAAATTTTGCCAGAGAAACCTAAGTAGGGATATTTGATTTGCTTGTTTCAAACCAAGTAATTATTTCTCTGGAGGAAAATTAAGCGCACATTCTGGTAGAAGTGGTTGGGCGTGAGAATAACTAAAAACAATGTAAAAGTGCTGTAGATGTCTGCAACTCATGCACATCTACTGCTACTAACATAGTATTTTCATGGGGTGGAGGTAATTCCTGGAGTACCAGTAGCACTAAGTACTGTAAGGAGCAAGTATCAAGAGAAAACTGCTACCAAGCCCACATACAGGTCAGTTGGGTTTTTTACTGCTTAATGCATGCAGTGGCCACTGGACCTCATTTTGCAGTCAAAAGGTGTTGCCCAAGGAGACTTCCTCAGAACTCGCTGAAGTTCATTGAAAATTGTCAATATTCAGTTTCTGCACTTCAAAAGCACCTGTGTAGTCAGGAGATTTCCCACCATAACCTTTAACTTCAGGAGAAGTTCACTAATCTGAGCCTAGAATGAATGCCAGAAGTGTCATCTGAGAGGGAAATTCAGATTACGTTTCCAAAGCAAAAAAGTGGAGCCTAAGCCAACAGTGAGCAAAAAAGGGTATGTAACACCTGAAAGCCACTAAAGCTCTTACAGTCCTCTGGGTTGGCACTAACCGGGCCAAGGAGCTGTGGGGCAGCAGGAGGTGGAAGACAGAACAGTGACAGGGGCCTTCTTTTCCCACGAAGACTTCTTGTGCTCAGATACAGTGGATCAGTAGATTCTCTGTTAATTCAGTGCCAAAAGTCCCAAATGGGTTCTTTCTTATTACATGAAAAGAACTCATGTTCTGTTCCAACATAGCATTATTTCTCTAGAGCCAAAAAACAACTTGAATGTTAATTTAGTATTTAACTGTTGGTGCTCACAGATTTGAGCATGCATTTCCACTTCTCTGTTGCTGACTTCTCAGAGTTAGAAAATTATTGCTGACAGTGGTTGAAATGCTGCACTGCATATCACTGAGAACAAGATGCTGATTGTTTACTGACTTTTTCTGCCTTGGATCAGTTTCTGATGGGGCAACCGTCTTGAATGACACTTCTGTGCTCTTCCACACTGTCCTGGGTTCAGCTGTAACAGTTATTTTTCTCCTCCCAAGTAGCTGGTGCAGTGCTGTGTTTTGGCTTTAGTCTGCAAACAATGCTGATAACACACCAGTGTTTTAGTTGTTGCTAAGTAGAGCTTGCCCTGATCAAGGACCTTCCAGTCTCATGTTCTGCCAGTGAGGAGGGACGCAAGAAACCGAGAGGAAAGCAGAGACAGGACACATGACCCAAACTAGCCAAAGGGTTATTCCATACCACAGCACATCGTGCCCAGTATATAAACGGGGGGGAGTTACCTGGAAGGCCCAGATCACTGCTTGGGTCAGGCTGGGTATCTGTCATGAGTGGTGAGCGATTGTATTGTGCATCACTGCTGTTTACTGTTTTTTTCCTTTCCCTTTTTAATGTTGTATTCTCTCCCCTTGTTACTTCCCTTATCATTAGTAGTAGTAGTAGCAGTAGTAGTTATATGTTATACTTCAGTTATTGGACTGTGCTTATCTCAACCCGTGAGGTTTACATTCTTTTGATTCTCCTCCCCATCCAGCCTGAAGGGGGGAAAATGGCAAGGGGAAGAGGAAACAGCTGCACAGTTCTGAGTTACTGACTGAACTCGAACCACAACACACAGTGACAGCATTTCCTGATATTGAAGCATCTCCTTCCATATCTTCCCTCCCTCGACTTGCTTAATGCCATCCAAAGCAGGACAGTTATTTAAGATGGATATTTGATTAGTATGCATACTGTGTACTTGGATAATATATAGCCTTGCACTGTTGGGGCTGTATCTCTTATGGATAGAAAAATATGTGTACTGTAGCTAACAGTAAGCATGCAGAGAGTCAGGGCTATCTGCGTTCATCAGACAATGGTGTCTGATCCCTTGTTGACAGTAGGTGATGGCACACGTAAATTTATAGTAAGGTGAAGTAATGTCTCAGTTTACAGTTGTGTTTTCCTTGAGGAAGTCTGTTTTGGGTACAGTGCACCTTGACAGCAGCCTACTTAGCAGCATGATGTAAAACTGCAGCTGCTTGAGGAGGTGAAAGTGTGGGATGCCTCTCCACCCGTCCTGCAAGAAGCTCTAATCCCATTCTGCAGTCCAGGAACTCCAGGATTGAGGTGGCTTCCAGATACAGCAAAATAAATCTCAGAGCCATTGGTAGCTTTTTAACCTTCTCACATAGAATAAAATGAGAATAAAAATATAATGTATATAATATAAATATTAATTGAATGTTTCAGTTGGAAGGGATCTACAGTGATCATCTGGTCCAACCGCTTGACCAGTTCAGGGCTGACCATGTTAAAGCATGTTGTTAAGGAATTGTACAAATGGCTCTCAAACACTGACAGGCCTGGGGCATTGACCACCTCTCTAGGGAGCAGAACCATTCACACGTGTCCTATCACTGGATGACAGCAAGAAGAGCTCAACACCTCCTTCTACTCATCCCCTCCTCAGGAAGCTGTAGAAAGTAATGTATGTCATAACTAAAATCTCTCTGGATCTGACATAAATAGCCCCTGTATGGCCATGTCTTATAGCACAGTAATTCAAGAGTATTTCTACCTGTTTGGAACCTGGTTCAATGTGTCTTGCATACAGTTGACTGCATAGTCCTCCAGGCCTTGTAGAAGAGGGAGGGTCCATCGCCTGCTGAAATTAGTTTCAGCCTGCAAAGCAAAAGTAGTCACTGTAAAAAGAGTCACTTTATCTCCAAGATACCTGTCGAGGGTAATACCCACTGTAGGAATGTATGTCAGGTCATACTTTCTGGATACGCAATAGCGTATCATGAGTAACTATGTCTGTCCCAACATGACTGAGCAAAAGCAGCAAAAGAATCTGTACCTGGTCCTGGTTTGCAGCAAGGGGCTGGACAGACATGCAAGCTACATACACGGACTCTGGTGGGAGACAGTGCATGTGAGGGTGTGTGATGGACCAGTGCAGCTTTCCTGTAACAGCTGGGAGCTTCTACATGCCCCAGACACGTGAAAATGTGGGTCCCAGGTTCTGTGGCAACAGTGCTGACGGTTTCCCATCCTGATTTTGGAACATCAAAAGGCAGTTCTAGGAGAGTTGGAGTTTCTCAACCCCAAGCTCCTGATCTGTCCTGCTCCTTGACAAGGTCCCCCAAAAGGTAGAGGTGCAGTGACACAAGGAAGCCTGTTGTGGGAACTGGTGCCATTATCATCCTCGGCAGCAGAATTCTGATCAAATGTTAGAAGTTGTGTCCAACTCTGCTGGCAACAGCCTAGTACACCGCTGGTCAATGTCCACTCAGTAGATTGGGGTAGACATTCACCAGCATCGGGCTGAAGCATTAGCAGTGGGACACCTTTCAGAGGGATTTGAGTATCAGTGTCAACATTGACAGTGTTTATACAGCTGAATGAGTAGAAACAAAGCTTGTCTCTGTTCCCTTTTAGATACACTGACATCCCCACGAAGTATGTCTTCAAAAAGCACTTTATGTCAATAAGGGAAGTTAAGTTTGAGCCAGTGTTTATTTTGAGTAGGTTTTTAATTTAGTTTAATCAGGATTACTCATAAATTGTCTATTAGTTACTATGTGATATTTAGCAAGATCCTTTCAGCCATGTAGTCTATTTAGCTTCTCTGTGAATGCTAGTCATCTTAATTGTAGGATACTTTGTCAACATTTAATCAGTGGTACTTACTAATGTGGCATTGATGTGTTGGTAGCTGTCCCAGTGCTATCAATCATGTGTGAGCAGCAAAGGCGGCTGTGACACCATTGCTCTCTGTCACATTATCAAGCCCTCGGGTTTTCTGGTTAGGGATGATGCTCACTTTGCTCTAAGCAGGCACTCTATCTCTCTGGTTCAACCCAATTTTTGTCATTGTCGGCTTGAATACACATCCTTGCAGCCTTCTGAGCCTTAATCCCATAACTGCAGAATAAAGGTTGCTAGTTTCTGAAGGCAAAACTGATTGCCCCTTCACTGCTCCAAAGGCCTGCTCTTGCCGAAGTTGCCCTCCTGATAAGTCACAAAAAAACTGATGTTATTGATTGTAGCATGAGATCTAACAGAAAATTCAGTGTGTTGAGACAACATAAGTATACTTTCCTTTTTTTTTTATTTCTAGTTACTAGATGCACTGTTTAACATGCTGCAGAGCAAAAACCTGTGTTTAGTGGTTGTATCACAAATATTCTTTGTCTCATTTCCTTACAGTCCTTTATGGTAGACACATGCAAGCGAATCCTGAACCTCCAAAGAAGAACAACGACAAGTCAAAGAAGATCAGCCGTAAGCCTCTGGCAGCCAAGAACAAATAAGTCTCTGGCTTCTGCCTCTGGTTTTATGTCTTTTAAATTGCTTTTGCATGTGCCTATAATATTCCTATGCATCTCCTGTTACTCATATTAAAGCAGACAGTAGTGGTAAAAGCAATTTACTATGTATACTGCTTTAGAAGATACTGCTGAAGGAACACAAAATTAAATAGTCCTCTAATTATGGTCACATTTATGTAGCCATTTAATATATCACTGTCAAACACATTTTTAGCGTTTCTATTTATATGTATATTAATGTCCTCTCTTCACATGTATCACATCCTGTTAGTATCAGGGGTTTTGCACCTATATTATACTATATTGAATTTCATATAATACTCCAAGTGATTTTAATAAAGGTCTTTCTTTGCATTGTGTTTCAATTTCTTTGGTAGGACTTCAGAATAGTGAATTTCCTGAGGAACGGATGCGTCCAGTTTCCTGCAATGTGTTAATTTCTTGTGTAGGAATATGCTAGCATTTTATCAGATACAAGTTAGTCAAAATGTAAAGCATTACTGTTCAAGGAGTGAAAAATTTTAAGAGGTTTCTATTTCTTTTTTTTTTGCATTACTATGTCTTGCTTTTTTGTCTTGAAGGTTATTTTGAAATCAAGGAGTAGGGGAAGGTAGAGAGGAAAGGAAAAAAACTGTCTTTGTAAAGAGCTGTCAATTGTCAGCCTCAATTTGGGGAAAGAGAACTTTGTCATTTGAAGAAAATGGTATTTCTGCCAATTTTTTAAGCGTTGGTTTTTTTTTTTTTTTGTTAGGCGGAAAACCCAAATAATGTATTTAATCTGTGCTGAAAGCGCCTGTATTGAAGAGCTGTTCCAAATGGCTTTTGAAAATGCCACAGGTTCTATATTTATCTCCACAAAGCCAGCACCATAACTAAGCTCAGAAGCCACAAATTGTTTAACATCTCAAATAGCTTCAGGTCTTAACCAATGCAGGAAGAAAAACCTAAAATCTACAGACAGTGATTTCCAAACAATTTTAGTCATAGCAGAGGAAAAGCTAACCAGGAAACTCAAGGAATAAGAACAGTTATTCATACCTAGATTGCTCGTGCCAGGACCTTCCTGCCCTTGATTTCTGATTTCATGAATTTCATGCATGAGCTGAGTTTTGGCTGCCATCCGGACAGCGAGCCAGGAAATACACCCAGACTGACAAAACAGGCCCTTGGTGTTCAGTGAGAGAAGAAAAGGTTTAAAATATCTCATGCTAGAAATTATTTTTTCTAAAAAAGCCATTTTGTATCTCAAGTTTCTGTTATCAGCACCAGCCTCTTGATCGCCTTTAAGATTACCCCAGCATTTAAGTAATACATGCCTGCCTTAGTCTAGGAATAAATGTATTGACATATATTTTGCAACAGATTTTTTAAATTGGCAAGCAGGAAGTTGGCATCAAGCTTTAGACACATTTTAAGTGGTCTTTGGTACTTGAGAAGAATGAGGCAGTCTTGATAGACAGATGGAAATAAGTAAAAATGGTAGACTTGTCAGAAACAGTCAGTTCTATCTGTCAAAAGCTCTGCAGAGGATTTTCCAGACCTCCTAAATTAGTCTGTCTAGGGGAACAGGTCCAACTGAAACAGGCCCTTGGAGGCACTCGGTTGGGTACATGTTAAGAATTCACAACAAAAACTGGCCCCCGGCTGCAATGTACACAATTAAATCTAGTGCCAGCATTAACACGTGCGGGTACCTAATGACAGTAATAATCGTGCTTCAAAAAGCCCTGAAGAAATGTCAGTGAAATGTCAGAGGATCCCCAAACTACCATTGCAAATTCCTTTTGGAACAAAATAAATAGCAAGGGCACATCTATCAGGAAGAGGCTGTAGATCCTTGCCCCAGTATCCTCTGCTGGCACTGAACGCTATGGGGTGGCAATGCCCACAGGGCTGACCTGCTGCTCTCCTGATAGATGCTGGCAGCTGTGGATAGACCCCTGCTTTCAGGCTTGAAGAAGTTTGACTTATGCTGGCTTCCAGCTAAACTGGATTCACCACTCCTCTGAAATCTCCCTGGGTACCCTTGGACATGGTTTTCTTTGAGCAATATGGCTCCTTTGATATAAACACAAATCCAGCCAGAGAGAAAAGTATCTGGTGGTGACCGAGACTGTGTCTGTCACCTGCTCTGCGTCTTGGGGTTCCTAAAGAGAAGAGTCACCACGGGGCAACAAGGGTTTCAAAGCATAGAGTAGAGTCTCTAATGTAAAAATAAAAGCTTGTTGGGCAAGGCCTGATGATGGTGGTGGGAAGCTACAGCACCACAGTTAAAATAAGCTACTGATTTTCAGGCATTAGTCAGACTGCCATTAACTAAAAGTGTTGAAGGACTCGTGCAAGCTCTCCTCTGCAGGGTTTCCAAGTATTGAGAGGAGCATTCCTGGGTGCTCGTTCATAGCAAAAAAAATCCACCCAACCTTCCCACTTCTTCCCCCATGAAGGAGGAAGAAACACAGTTTTGACAAGCAAAAGCAAGACTGAAGGGTCTGGGGAAGAATAAGTGAAAGGCATAAGATAATAAGGATAAAAGAAATCCTAACGGGAGAAGTATTGTACCAGAGATAGTGGCAGATGGGGAAAAAAGAAGTGTCTTGAAAAGAAAGATGAAAAATAAAAAGATAATGATCTGAGAAGATGATGGAAAAAATGGAACGCATAAAGCTTTACAAACAGAAACAAAACAGTGGAAAGGAGTGCTCTTCAGAGGCTCAGGGCAGGATAAAAGACATGGGGAAGAAAAGCAAACCATCT
Source organism: Myiopsitta monachus (assembly GCA_017639245.1). Lineage (NCBI taxonomy): Eukaryota > Metazoa > Chordata > Aves > Psittaciformes > Psittacidae > Myiopsitta > Myiopsitta monachus. The sequence goes on from CM029919.1 coordinate 29,699,155, forward strand.
GGGATGTAGCCTGCTAATGTTTTAGTGTTTTTAAAAAGGTACCAGCTTCCTAGAGAAAACTGCCCAACAATCTGAACGTGAGTTTGATGATCTTTAGGTATCTATCTTTAGGTATCTAGAGCCATTGCTTTTTTAATATTTAAAAATGACTTGTTTCATGTTATTGGGTCACGTTGATTTCCCCCTTGTACTTGAAGGAAAGGGGCTGCTATGTCCTACTGCAATGAACCAGTTAATGAGCATCACAGTTCGTGATGGTCCCTCTGATGGTCCCCATGGTCATTTCTCCAGTGGATCCATCAAACTGGGGCTCCATCCAGTGAGCCCTTTGGTGCTGCCCGAGGCAAGCAATTGTGTTGTGCTTACTGGAGCACAGAGCTCTGTAAAGGCAGCTCTTTGCTCCTCTGGTCAGTGCTGTGTCACCGGCCTGGCTGACACTGATTTTGCCTGATTCCAGGGTGCCTTGAAAGGACTATTTTGCCATCCCTTCATTCACTGTCACTGTTTCAGGTTGCTTCTTTGGGCCAAACTCTCACACAGCCAACACCATGCCACTTCAAGGGGAGGAAATGATTCCTGTGAGAAGGAAAGTTGCTTTTTAGAGCTTTCCAGCACCTGGGAGCTCTTTGAAAACAGTGATGCAAGTAATTCTCTAGTTTAATTTTGCATACAGTGAGCTGGAAAGAGTTTGGTAATTTTTTTGCATACAGTGCACCCTGACAAAGAAAACTTTTTGAAATTACCAATATGCTGTGCCATTGCAAAGAGTGGCCTGGGGAATTAATGCACCTTGCTATAAGGATAGGGCAAAATGAAGGCAGAAATCCTGCATGTGCAGGCACTGTCCATGGTTTACTTGTGCTTACAGTGCCTGTTAACTCTGTACTCCCTCCTGCAGTCCTCCTGATGGACTGGTAACAGCTTAAGAAACCAAACACTCCACAGCCAAAACCAGTCTCAGCTCTGAGAGCTTGGGCACTGCTGTTATTTTCCTTCTTATCTGAAAAAAAAATGTGGGCAACAACACACATTCTAAAGTTTTACCTTTCTATGATTGTTAGTCTGGAAATACATTTCCCACGGAGTCACTGGTATTCAAGCATCTTTAGTTTGGATTTAAACAGGTCTTTCCTATTAAGGAAATGACACTGTAGCATCTGTTCATCAATTAGCTGCCAGCCTTAGAGCTGGCAAATCACACCAGCAGCATGAGCACGTCTCCTGAGATGGCAGCTTGTTTGGAGGTGCGATCAGAGCCAGTGTGGCTCTTGCCTCTCCTTCCTCCAGCACCTCGTATCCATCCTCTCCATCCTCCTCCTCCAGGCTCTCACCACCACACCCAGTGCTGGGCACTGGGCTCCTGGAGGAGCTAGAGAGAGGTAGAAACCTTCCTCCTGCTCTGCCAGAGGAGCAGAGCGAGGTCAGGAGGCATTTCCAGCCCTGGCAATGCTGGCGCATGGCTCAGTGCTGGTATGAAAGCCGGGAGGGTGAGTCTGTGCCGTCCCCAGGCGTGCTGAGCAGCAGGAGCTCCGGAGATGGGTAATATTTCCAGTTTGGAGCGGGTGGGAACTGTTAATATCCTCATGACAACCAGGAGGAGTGAGATTGTCATCGGTTATATTAGTTGTTAATTTGGTAAATATTAACAATTTCTGGGGTTATGGCACAGGATGTCAGCTGTCAGCTTGCTTTGTTTTCCTCCTACCTCTTCTTGCAGTGACACATCTTTTATACTCCCAGATTCGTGCCATGTGTTCGTTGCCTCGTGCTGACACCAGCATTGGCAGATGTTCTGGGATAAAGCCATGATAACCTCCCAAAAGTCAGATTTTCATCCCCTCCTGAGTACTTTGTTTCCTCTGATCTGAGAAGTAATCTGCCTGTAAAGCACAGTGATTTATAATGCCTGTGGTTGGTTTCCATCCCGCCTCCCCTTCCAGCTCACCTGTGAGTGCCGCATGCAGGCACTGCCATTCCCCATCTCCCTCAGAGCGGGGACTGAGTTACAGCCTGGCAGGAGCTGCTTCCCTATTGTGCAAAAGCCCTTATAATTGACATTTTTACAATACACCTCAAGAGCAAAATTTTAACTGTATTTTTAGATCGAGGCGCACGGTAATCTGTGAGTGCCAGCCGCGGTAGTCACCCCTGCAGTTTGACAGACGTGTTTGAAAGCAGCTTTAGCAACGAGTTGTGACTGGGGACAAAGCACCGAGGAAGGCAGCTTTGCCAGGGCGCCTTGGCTCCCTTGCTGCTGGTGGGAGCCCCTCTGCCCACTCTGCTCCACTCCTGTGCCGCCAGCATCCCGGAGTGCACAGCTGGTGTGCAGCCAAGCAGTGGTGAGCCCCAGGCAAGCACAGCTTTCCCTGACATCCCAGTTACTCAGGATAACGTTTCAGATGGCCTGGTGCTGGGGCAGCTGAGAGCACGAGGAGCCGGGAGCATAGCCCCGGCTGGATGGGTGCTCTCAGAGGAATGAGTGGCACTGAGCTGTACCCTCCAGCCTGGAGTGATTCTTTCCTCTGGGTGGCAATATGCAAGCACTGAACAAAAATTCCCCCATGGTTTCAACAGTCATTTAAATGGGGTGCCCTCTGCAAGGGCTGGCATCTCACAGGCCTTTGGGGCAATGTACAAAGGCTGTGATGTGTGCAGGAACACACATGGCCCAGGCTCTCAGTGAGAGAATGGATTTTAGCTTAATACTGGGTGATGGTTTCCCTCCAGTTGTGTGGTTTAGGTCGTACATCACAGTACTGACATGGAGAACTGGTGATCTTGTCAAGAGCCCCCTCAAAGGGGTTAGTTTTAGAAACCCCTGTGGATTTTAGTATTGTTGGTGGTTTGAGCAGCCTTTAAGCCACCTCTTCTTTGTTCTGATACCAGTCCAGCTATGCTTTATTTTAGGTAGCTACTCAACCATGCCTGGCATATGTGATTTCCCAAGATCACACAGAAATGAGCATATGTGTTTGGAGCAGCAGAGAGCGCTGATTCAGAGGAATGAGGTGCACAGGCACTTACTGTGATGTGATCCTAGCAGTTCCCATCCAGACGGTACAAAGCAAATTCTCTGTTTTAATTTCTGGTCAATTTAAGCTACTCAAAGATTTCTGCTCTGCCGGTGATATCCAGCGACGCATCAAACACCTTGCAGATCCGGAATTCAATACTAATCCGTTCTGAGGGCAAACATAAAAATCAGAGCTTTGATTTAAATTCAGGTACCTTGCAGATAGCATGTAGGCTTGGGGCTCAACTGTCAGAAGCTCTCGGCTGCTTGTTCCAATGGGGAGGGATGACCAGCGGCAGCCAGAAATGCAGTTTTCCGCCTTTGCCAGCAGTGGGTGCAAGAATGCAGCTAGAGCTGCGAGGAAGCAAAGCCCGGACCTGAGCAAAAACTGAGGCCTGAGGTCTTTCTAATTCCTCGTGTTGCTGAGACAGTTCGCAGCGACAGTCATCCCCGGGCTTAGCAGAGTGTCCCCGGGGAGGCTGCAGGTGTTCCCTTCCCCTCACTTTGCTTTGCATCAACTCCTCCAATTAAGGAACCAGATAATTCAGCGGCAGCCATGCGGCGCTGGGTGCCCTCGGAAGGGCTAAACTGTAGCCCCAGAGCCTGGGGAGCCGAGTCTGCACCGAGCAGAGCCTGATGCGGTGTGTGAGAGAGGATCACAGCCAGGGCTTGCCCCATTTGGGGGCAGCCACCCCCATGGCAGACCTGTGTCTGGCAGCTTCACAGTCAGAGAATCATGGAATAGAACTGAGCAACCATTCCTTTTCTCCAGCAAGAAAACAGGAATGGACACTCCTCCCTGCCCAAGAAATAAAGATTGGAAAATAATCTCTCCAAAGTCCTTGAAATGAAAGAAGGGGGAAAAAACCCTATAGGTTTGGGAGAAAAATGGAGCTTCTTTTGAGTGCCAAGAAAGCAGGGAAGGCTGGGCCACTGGCAGAGCTTCACTGCGAGGCTCGTGCTCCTGAGAGGGATGGGCAGTTATGGAAACTAAAATAGTGCATCCCGTTCTGCACAGAAGCTTTCTGTTCTTGTAAACCAAATGAAATTAATCATTACATTTATCTACAGGCTGTTCTATAAAATCAATCAGCTCTAGCGCTGCCTAGCAATCAAAATACGACAAGGCACTCAAACTTTGCCAACTCAATCCCGTTAATGATATCTTCATTAGAAAACAATCATTTTTATAGAGTCAGTTGACTCTTCAAGGACTATAATATAAGCTTGATACAAGCTCATTGATTTTTTACTTTATGATTTCCAGTTGAAAGCAGAGATCACTCGCTTTATAAAATGGTGAAAATATGTGTATTTAACATAACCAATGTTATTTATAAGCAGCAGCTAATATTTAAGTGCCTCTTGTACACCTTGATAGAAGTGGTTCTTGAGTTCAGCCCTCTGAGATGTTCAGAGGGTGTTCTTCCACATTATTGCTGTCGTCATTTGTCTTTCCTCTCTGACGTGCAGGTTTTTTGTGCAGGAAAACTGTAGACAAGGCCTGTCAGCAAGGAGGAGGGCAGCCTGAATACCTATGAGGTGTTGCTGGAATCGAGCGCTTCCCAAAACCCTGGCCTGGCTCTCACAGCTTTTCATGCAGCAGTCTGGGATCTTGCAAGGCAAAAGGGTAACCGATGAACCCTGAGGAAAGCGAGAGTGGGATAGGACTGCAGGTGTAGGGGGTTAGAGGCAAGGAAAAGCTTATTGGGTAGTAAGGACTTTTTGGGATGATAAGTAGAGAGTGAAAGGTTTGGTTTGGGGTAGGTATTGGAGGCAGGATACTCACCAGGTGCTGGTGAAGCTCACAAACCCCCTTGGGAAATGAAGCTAAAAGACAAGTCCTGCAAAAACACCCATCAGGATTTGAACAGCACTGAACCCAGCTCCTCTCCAAACAGCACAGGTGGGGCACAAGCATTTCTGTGCTGCGTGGTGATGGTCAGTGCTGCATACACATTGGGTTTGGAGGGGGGTCCCTATGCCGTGTTGCCCCTTGGCAACACCCTGCATGGAGCCAAAGCCAGAGCCGAGCCTTGGTGCTCCTTGCAGGACTTCAACAGTGCAGATCAGAGCTGAAAACTGCAAGTCACAGGTAAAGTGCCCCAATAAACTGGCACTGGTGAGAGCTGGTGCTCAGTCCCGAGGCAGGAGGACTGCCCCCCATTCATACAGGCCTGGGGGCTGCTTGGGCTCAGCTTCCTGCCTAGGTTTGCAGGAGGTTTGAGTTCAATCCCCAGGAGCAGCCAGGCACTGAGAGGCAGACAATGCCGGATCCAATGGGATTTTATCCTTTTTGAGCTGCCGTTCATGAGGTTAACATAAGACTACTCAGTTTATGCCGTGGTTTCATTGCCAGGGGACACTATCTCCTGCCTCCAATAAATGCATAGGAGAAATCAATTTAACCAGCAGGAAGGTGCCACTGGCTGCCCTGTCCCTGGCAGCGTTCAAGGCCAGGTTGGACAGAGCCTTGGGTGACATGGTGTAGTGTAAGGTGTCCCTGCCCACGACAGGGGGGCTGGAACCAGATGTTCTTAAGGTCCTTTCCCACCTGAACCGCTCTATGATTCTATGATTTCCACAGCAGTTATTTGCAGTTACATGGTGCATTACTCCAGTTTCAGAGACACCTTGCCTAGCCAAGCACCAGGGTGTCACTGGCACTGCTGGAGGTTATCGCTCATCCACAAGCTGATGGGGAGGGGATACAGGCACCCAGCACTGGGCATGGGGCCACATCTGGAAGCGGGTGAGCCTTTTGCCACAGCAGGAGGGCTGCAAAGGCCAGTGAGCAGCCAGAGGCAGCACCATCATTGGGCACAGGTACCTGGGCTTGGCTCAGCAGGCCAGAGGACTCGGTAGCAGCAGCCATTTGTGGCTCAGCTCTGTAAGCTCCAGTCTTTGGGAAGACAAGTTGTAACAATCACTGAGCAAAGCTGGGCTCAGTCCTCCAACTGCTCGTTCCCTCTTTGCCATGGCTTTTGGATGCTGGAAACAGTATGATAGAGTGAATAATTGGGTGAGTCTCAAGAGAGTTTTTTGATGGTCTTGAAATCAGCCGGGTTAATAGGAGTTCCTCAAACCAGCAACAGGGGAAGAGGAGGAAGAAGGTGTGACAAGAGGAGACAATTACTCACCTGCACCGGGGGGGCCCAGCCTGAGCCAAGGGAGCTGCTACAGAGCTGGCACCTTCTTACAAACACGGAAGCTTGCCTGAGGCAATCAGTTTATTTCTGGCCAGGATTAAGTGCAAGCACACATAAATAAAAGAGGCTTCAGTGTCTTTGTCCTTGACTGGTTGACCTGCATGGGTCAACCCTGCAGAAGGACACAGCTGTAATTAGTCTGAGGGCAAATGAAGGAGAGGCTGAATGCAGTGGGGAGGTGGTGGTGAGAGGAGATGGGGGCAACCCCTCTTTGTGCATCCCTCGTGGTTTAAGCCCAGCCATAACTCATAAAACAACGCAGTCGCTCTCTCACTCCCTCCCCTTCTTCCCCCTGCTCCCAGAGGGATAGGGAGAATTGAAAGAATGTAACTCCCATGGGTTGAGATCAGAACAGTCCAGTAACTAAGGTATAACACAAACCACTGCTGCTGCCACCAATAGTAATAATGATAAGGGAAATAACAAGGGAAGAGAATACAACCGCTCACCCCCACCGACCGATACCCAGCCTGACCGAGCAGTGATCTAATCCTTCCAGGTAACTGTCCCTAGTTTATATACTGGGCATGATGTGCTGTGGTATGGAATAACCTCTTTGGTCAGTTTGGGTCAGGTGTCCTGTCTCTGCTTCCTCCCGGCTTCCCCTCCTCCCTGGCAGAATGTAAGACTCAGAAAGTCCTTGGTCAGAGTGAACATTACTGAGCAGTAACTGAAAACATCGGTGTTATCAGTGCTGCTTCCCAGGCTGAAAGTCAAAGCCACAGCACTGCACCAGCTACTAAGAAGGAGAAAAATGACTGCTACTGCTGAACCCAGGACAATATCCCACCTATGCAAAGCCTGTCCTGAGGCCCAGGTAAGCCCTGCTCCAAAATGTAGGAAGCCCAGGGTAGCAGGAGTGAGCTGTGAGTCTGGTGGCATATAAGAAGCACTGCCCAGGGCTGTGGTGCTGTCCCCTCAGAGGGAAGCTGCCCATGCAAACACAGCAGCAAGAAATCCCTTACAGAAGTGAGTGACAGTAATTGGGAGTAATTGAAGCAATGCAGACATGAAGAAGGCTTTTTAGTAATTCACTGCTCCCTATAATATTATATGAATAATCTCTCTCTAAAGTGATGGTTATGACTGCTCAGCCTTGTCATTTTTTCAAGCTTCGCCTTAAACTAGTTGTAAACTGAGATGATCAGGTTTTGTGGGATTATTAAGAAGATTGCACATCTATTGCGCTTCTCAAATCAGCCACTTTTCCACGTTGTCTTTATTTAATGTCTTTTTCCTTTTATTCACCCTTTAAAGGGAGAAGATGGATGTCCTTTGTCACTTGGGCCTGCTCTCCTGCTTATGGGTGCCCTGGAAGGCATTTCCTACCAGGAAGGGAGATAAAACTTGTGTTTGGAATAACCCTCATTCAGTCAATGTTCTCTGTTTCAGCAGAGGAGGCTCAGCTGCCTTCCAGGCTGTACTCACCACACTGCTTGGAGCCCTGGAGCAATGGCTGCTTTCAGCCTGGCTTCTGGGAGTCAAGTGGTAGCACTCCTAAAAGCAAAGGTGTAGGAAACAGAGGGAAAAGGGTCAGACTTCCCAAGGGGGTGAATGAAGGCAAATACCCCGGGTGGGAGATACAAGATGTTCTGAAGAGGATGAACGTTCAGATCAGGACAGGGAGCCTGGTGCCCGGTGCAGGCACAGCCATGCCCTGCCTGCTGCCAGCTCTCATCACTACCCTGCTGCAGTGCCTGGGGGCTGAGGGCTTCTTGAAATAAATCTCCTCAGGGTCTGTAGCAAAAGGGAGCATTTCCACACTACTGAAAGCCAGGCCTCTTACATGGCTGTCTGAACAGGGCTAATGGCACTACAGCGGGAATCCTCTGCTGCTATTTCACAGAGCGTGTCCCTCGCCATTTCAAATAAGGCAGGCTCACTGGAAAGCTGGTGGGCTTCTTGTGAGCTTTCCTTCTGAACCAAGTATGCTAAACTGCTTCTGAGTGGCGTGAAATGCTTTAATCTGACATTTGGTATGCTGGTACATGTCTTGTGGTCTTGTTTCCATCGATTGCAATTCCCCTTCCAGGCAGGCCGTGAAGTGACTTCCCCTTCTGCGTGTGCAGTGGGCTATGGAAAATACAAACGCGCTGTAAGCAAACTCAGATGTGACCCACCATTACCTTTTAGGGTTACCATTCAGGTGCACACAGTGAATGAGGCGGGCTGGGGTGGCCAGGTGCAGTTCAGAAAGAATATGAGTAGTTCTGCAGAGCAGATCTGGCACAGAGATGAGCACACAAACCAAGGAGCAGATGTCAGAGCAGCACAATTAGAGCATTTGAGCAAGGAAGGTTTGAATGTGGATTTATTTCATTCTCTGCAGCTTGATCATTCTATAGAAGTTTGGAAAAATGTGGGCAAATACATTATAGGATCACAGAATGGTTTGAGATGGAACGGACCTGAAGATCATCTAGTTCTAACCCCTCTGCTATGGGCAGGGATGCCTCACAGTAGACCAAGTTGCACAAAGTGCCATCCAACCTGGCCTTGAACACTGACAGGGATGGAACATTTACCACTTCTTTGGGCAACCTATTCCAGTGCCTCACCACCCTCACAGTAAAGAACTTCTTCCTTATATCTAACCTGAACTTCCTCTGTTTAAGTTTAAACCCATTTCCCATTGTCCTATCACTACAGTCCCTGATGAAGAATCCCCCTCTTGCAGTCCCCCTTCAGATACTGGAAGGCTGCTATGAGGTCTCCATGCAGCTTCTGTTCTCCAGGTTGAACAGCCCCAACTATCTCAGCCTGGAGGCCCAATTTGCATAGCCTGTGAATGCATTATGATGTATCACATATGGAGAATCTTTATGCTCTCATGGCTGTTGAGCAGTGAAGTGTCAGCACTCAGGTCCAGAAGAAATTCTTAATAACTTTTTTATAGTGGTAAGGAGCAGCCTTTCCTTCCTTCTGCAGCCATTCCCCAGCAGTGAGCAGAGAGCCTTCTGCGTGGCAGGCTGGGGTGTCTCTTTTTCTCCCTCCTCCCCTTTAAAGCCAACCACGAGACCTGGGTGACTCTGAATCCTTGAACAGGGTTCAAAGTGGAGCAGTGCTCTGTTTCAGCATCTCCCCTCCAGAATATCCACTCTGAGCTTGCAGGGCAGATTTGCCCCTCTGTAGAGCCCAGACACTTATCTCTAAAGGGAAATTCAGGCACCGCCTCTAGAAATAATCTAGTCTGCTCCTAGTATCAGGACAAAAAACTTCTCAATGATGGATTAAAGAAAGGAAATTTCTGCCTAGCACGCTCACGTAACTTTGTATCTGTCATGCTGGAAATAGCTCCCAGATAGCAAAGCTCACTCATCATACAGACTCTTCTATACCAGTATCTAATCCTTTTAATTACCCACTGCAGAATGGCTTGTCTGCCATCACACAAACCTCCTCAACTCCACCAGTATAGATAGAATAGCATCCTCATGGGCACTTCTCAGAAATCCCACCAGTGCCAAGCTGGGTTTCAGCATTTATGGGGCCTACCAGCACAGGCTGGTGGCTCTGTTCAATAGGTGCCAAGGCTGAGGGCTTGGGTACCCCCATCAGTCCTAAGATGCGGTCATCCCGCTGCCTGCATGGTTTTGGCATCTTCACAGGATTGCAAATAAAGCTGGTAATTTCTGGGAGGAAAATGACAAAGCCTGTTTCACTAGCAAGCTATCAGAAGCAACCTCTTTGATTACTAAGTAAAGCAAGAAACTGAATCAGCTCCATTTCCTTGCAGCATTTTTGGTATTCTGTTGGTGTTTCTAAGATTTCTCATCTCCTGACACACTGAAACATTCATCTTCAGTTACAGTGAAAACCCACAGGTTTGCAGAAAAGTCAGAAATTTGTCCTCATCTGCTGCCTGTGATGCAGTCAAATGTTTCAAGCTGGCAGCCCCAGAATATCTCATCCCTTTGGCAGTGCTTGTTCAAGTATGTCCACTTCTCCCTAGTTCTTTGCTCCTCTTGCGGTGTTTCTCAGCTAATGGCTGTGCTTGAAGAGGGCTTCACTACGCACTTGCAGCAATACAAACGTCAAGAGAATTTGAGGTGCTCTGTCAAGAGGCTGTTAAGCAACAGTGCAGCTGTAGGAGAAAAAGTGGGAGCAGAAGTAACACCAGTAGGGTAGAGGGACCGGGTACACCTCACAGAAGCACATCAACAAAAACACGAGGGGTACGGGGTATCAAATTAAGCAGAGACACAGGATAGTGCCAGTGGGGAAAGCACAGAGACAAATACATTCTTCAGAGGGGGAAAAAAATAAGACAAGAAAAAAGGCATTGTAATTCTGTGTGAAAATCTGAAGTAGACTGTACCTTCTAGCTGTTGATTGGTTTTTCCTGAGCTGCTGAACAGAATAATTCTTACGGAAAAACACAGCAAAGATGTGAAGAAAACATATTAGGAAACCAGAATACATTTGTCAATCTAAATCACTGAGCTTTAAAAAATTACCCAATACAAATGGCACCAGGAGCATAACCCACACCCGCAGAGGCATGCTGGGGGACCAGATCCTTGGAGTGCCACATGGACCTGTGACTGGCAGCTGCCTCCTCCCTGGGTGCGAGCATCCCCCAAGCCCTGCTGAGCCCCTTCCTGCCTGTGTGCTTCAGTTCTGGCTTGGGAAGCAAAAAACCAAGCCATGGCACACTTGAGGGAGCAGACCCCTCATTCAGGGAAGGGTTTGCTCACTTCTGTGATCCCTGTGGCTGGAGAAGACCTCAATTAGCAGGATTTTTTCAGCCTGTCTGCCCAGACACTTTGAACAATCAGTATCGAGTGCATCCAAATCACGCTCACTATTCAACAGTGTTTAGCTCAGGTGTCCTTTAGGGGCATTAGCGTGCGGACACATTTATATTTCTATATTTAAACGTTTCTGTCACACACTCTGAGATTCCCAGGCTGCTCCTGTGTGGCACAAATCCTGTTTACTCAAGGTTGGCCCAGGCAGGAACAAGAAAATCAACCCCATTCAGCTGCAGCCACACAGTGCTCTTCCACGACTGCAGGTCTAGTGAGTTTCCTTAATCTAACAGGGACAAATACCACCCCTGAACAATGCCCTCTTGCCTACCTGAGTCTGACAGGTTTGTGACTGTATCGCAGACTGACTCTGATGTGGACTGACAGGCACACTTTTTTGCTGTAAAAGAGAATAGAATATGTTTCGTTCACATAAAAAATGCGTAGCACCGTGAGTAGGAAGCACATTGTATATTCCTGAGAACTGGAAAGAAATGCAGGCATTGCTGGCTCCCCCACGCCCCCCAGGGTAATTAAACATCATTTTAGACCCTATTGAACAACAGGAGCCCTGAATTACCTACATCAATTAGAAACCAATTTCGTGTCACTGGCACAGCCCCCTTGCCTGGACACTGCCAGCAGCCGCAGTGCTGTGTTCTGGTTTAGCTGTAGTTGGGCAGGAGACTAAACCAATTTCGTTATGCAGTGAGATGACTAGAGTAAATAAAGTGCTGGTGCTGTCTGCCCTGCACCCAGCACCATTGCTGGGGGAGTTTGCTTTGGTATGAGAATTCCTTTCCAAGTCAAGAATCCCTAATTCCTGACCAGAGGCTGTTGGAAGAAGTGGTAGTGAACACAGCGTGCTTTACCAGCTACAGTGCCCTTTAGCCCAGCTTAGGCATGCGCTTCCCATTACCCCTTTTCTCATGGCAAAGTAGCAGTGGTACTTGGCACCGTGCTGGGCAGAAACCCCCTTTGCAGTGGGCCAAGGAGCTGCCTGTTTCCTGCTCCTACGGCAGCCAGGACAGCGTGTTTCTGCTGCTTTTCCTTTTGGAATAAGGACTTTTTTTCCAAAGACTTGGGATATGCTCCCCTTCACAGTGTGCCTGTGTGCGATCCTTTGGCCAGACAGGCGCTGGATGTTGCCAGGCTGCAGACAAGCGCGCCCCTTGTAGACCAACACCAGCGTTGCTTTACCGGCCTCAAGCTGCTTGATGTTTCCAGCAGCAAAGGTGTTTTCTCTGTGGGTACCGCATGCAACCAAGCACTCTGCTTTCCCGGCACAAGTGGGCAGCCTCATCCTTCTCAATTCTGTGAGCTGGAAGAGCCTCAAAGCAGCATTCTCGGTAAAGGGGAGCAGTCAAGGAGAGCTATGCTAATTATCTTGGGTAGAGAATCCTTTAGGTCTTTGCCAGTTTTTATCAAAGCATAAAAAGCAATTATTAAAATTAATGCAATTTACCATGTGTTCTACTTCTAGCAAAGCTATTTTTGGCAAGGGTTTCCATCTGTCCCATTCAGCAAGATCAGCTACAGACTTTTGCTATTCCACTTCCCACAGTTCTCATGTGGAGCTAGGCAAACACATGCCTTTTTGCAGAATCAAGAACCTCAACTGCAGCATCTAGCTTACCTGAAAATGGCCATCACCTACCTTGTGGTGAGTGGCCTCTGCATGACAAATGCTTTTTCTTCTCTCCCTATTGCTCTGTCTGCAGGGTGACAAAAATCAGCTTCTGTCTGTATTTTCACTCTACCTGAAGCAAGCGGAGATTAGTTCGTTTATGGTTTTATACGGCTAAAGATAAACCAGTGCAAGGAGAATAAATGTGTAAAGAATAAAGACCTGAATCCAGGATGGCATCTGTGGGCCCACAGCATTCCAAGTGTTCCCACTAGGAGACTCTGGAAGACTGGCAGTAACACCTGTATAAACGGGAACCCAGCAGGACTGATTGTCCCGAGTGGAAGCAAGTGAATTCTCTGAATGACTGGAGTGCTGGGGATGGTTTTGCATTTGCCATTCCCTCGCAGTCCTCTGGCAGCAGCATCCTCTGCACTGAGACCTCTTCTCTGTACAAATGAAAGAGAGCCCTGCAAAGGAAATAGCGCAGGCAGCTCAGTCTGTCCTTTGTGCCACTCGTCTGAAGTTGCGCAGATGGAGGAAGCTGGGCAGATGAAGGAGGCAATTCAAACGTGACACACTGAATCACAGCGGTGAGCCAGCTTATTTTCATTGGAAAATAGAATAAAACAACTGTATTTTTACCTGTCCACTGAGCACAGTAAGAGGGAGGGAAGCCCAGATGTGAGGCTATCACTGAGATAGACCCCTCACCCCCGCTCCTCTTTACCTGGGGAGAATATATTAAGCTGTAGCCCTGTATATAGTATGCATACTAGACTAGCTACTTATTAGCACTTTAAAACGAAGAAAGGTGCAATAGATTGAGTGAGGAGATGTGATAATGACACAATTAAGAAGTGGAAACCTGTTATATATGTTAAATGCCAAGTTGATTCCTGCCCAGTGTAAGTAAATAAATAAATAAATCTGGGATATAATCCCTAACTGAGATTATTAATACGTAAGGAGGAAACTCCGACTCTTTAGGCTCAGGCTGTCTGATGACTGGATCCCGTGACATCCATGCTTGGCAGCCCTACAGCATATTGCTTTCCACTTGCCATACTTCCTGAATAAAGGAACCTGAGTGACAAATCTGGCAGCAGATTAGTTTGTGCTTAAAGTCACTAATATCCCTACCTGGTGGGAGATGAATGTTGGAGGCACAGTTACCAGACAAGTTGTCTGGAGGCAGAATTTGGTCAAAGCTGCCTTGAAGTTTCCACCATTCACCTTCACTGCAGCACAGCTCTGTGCGTCGAAGTACAAAGATTGCTCCTGCAGACACACAGTCTCTGCTGTGTTGTGCCCGCCTCAAAATGAAACGCCTGAATATGTTTATTTCAGCACAGTATCACTATAACATTAGGGCTAGAAATGCTGCTCCCCAGAAACCATGTTCCCTGTGTCACCCAGGTCCACAGCAGTCTCCCGGTCACTCTCGTGGTTACATTGTCTTAATCTGCTCAGAGGCACTGCCCTCTCCTCAGGTATTTTCTTCTTATTCCTCCAAGGCCTGCAAGGAGAAGTGGCATTTATTAGGATACTCAGTGCAAATTCTTCCCATTTCATTCTCTCTCGGAGGCATCAAATTCAACAAAAGACTCTTGCCTCTTCTAGATGTTTAAAGACTGACATTAGCGATTTAAAGTTGATTAAACAGAAGATGCCAGGCTAAAATCCGTTCTCACAAATAGCAGTGAAACTCTAGTATAAGTACAGTGTGCTTCACTGCATAGTAGCACAAGAGCGACGGCTCCTTCCAGGCCAGTGGAGTCACTGATGTGTAAAGTGCAAACAGCAGTTGGCACTCTATCAATTAACTCAGTAGAGTAACTCCACATGTGACACAGTGATTGAGAATATTTTCATGGAATATTGTGTATATTATCCTGCTCTTCTGGATCACATTTAAACAATAAAATACTAAATAAGGGTTTTATATATATATATTCATGTATGCGTAGGTATTATGCACAAAATTAGTTCTAGGTAGTCCTGTGAGGAGCCGGGAGCTGGACTCAATGACCCTTATGGGTCCCTTCCAACTCAAGATATTCTGTGATTCTGTGATAAAATAGCAGGTTACTGAATTGCAATAAACACAGATTTTAGTGTTTTGTTCTGCTTCCACAAAACCATCCACATTTCTATTTTACATTTGTGTGCATATACGTGCATGTGTGTGCCTCTGCATATTATAAACATATGTATAATGTCTCGCTACATGACAGGAAAATTACAGTTGAGATTTTGTCTTCCTGGAGAGTAGAAAAATCTCAGTCCCCAGATGGTAGACATTCTCCCCAGCCAGTCGCATTCCTCTTCTCCTCTGATGCTTTTTGGATTTGTGCAACAATTTTGCATACTGGAGTTTTATTGCTGTATGGAAAGAATACCAACTGTCTAGCTGAAAATGCATATATTGCTTAGGAACACGCGCATATCTCAGAGGATGGTAAATAGTTTGATTTTCCTCTCCAATCTACATCCTCTTTTGTTGTTGTTGTTGTTGTTTTTATTGCTAAATGCACAAATGCAAGTTAAATTCACAAATACCAAACCCAAAGTTACATCCAATACAGGGTAGCCTATTAGTAATGGCATTGGCAATGGATTATGCTGGGAAACACACATAATGGTCCTTCTGCATGGCTCCTGTCTCTGCAATGCTCAAGGAAATGTCCCAGTCCCTTCCTCATTGTGCAGCACAATCAGTCTCCTCTGGGGATGAGAGCATTCCCTTTAATGAGAACATTCTCCCTGTGCTTTGCAATGCTCCAAATGTGATGCAACAAGTAGATCTCACTTGCATTAGTTAACTACTCAGTTTACAACTTACCTCCATAGAGCAATTCAGAGTTTGTGATGGATCAGGCCTACAGATCAATATCGCAGCATGGGGCTTTTTTAACGACACACAGCCAAATTTCACAGAATTCTGACCACAGTTGCCTTCCATAATAATCAAAGGCTCAGCCTTTGATCTTGCCATATCACCCCAAAGTCCACTGTATGCCATTTTGTTGTAAAGAAAACTGTTTGGGATCAAAGTGTCTCCCACTTGAACTAATGAAACGGATAGGAAGAAAAATGAATGATCAGAAATAACTGCAGTTTGAAAAGTAATTTACACCATTAACTACTCCAGAAATCAATACTTAGGCACAAAATCAGTTGAGGGGATGATTGAAGGAAAAATAAATCTCTTGGGCATCTTGCCACTCCGGGGATTTTAATTCTGAGTTTTCCACTCCCAGCCATCCATTCTTATTGCCCATCCATCAACCTCCTGATGAATATAAAGGATTCCAGTATGAAACACCAGAAGATTGCTGGGTTGGTAGAACAATGGAAAGGGAGTCCTTCAGGTTTGGAGGAGGAAGGGTAAATCGCAGATGACAGTTTAGAAAAGCTTGTCTCTGCTCTTGCCTTTTCCCCCCTAACATCTCTTTTTAATATCATTGGCAGTCTAATAACCATTTCAAAGGTAACCAAAATCATACTCATGGGCAAATCACCTGGAAATCTCCTGATTGACTCTAACAACTGACATAATTTTTAATAGAAGTGCAACATGATTTATGCCTTTGCTTAGTGGTATAGTTTAAAGCAGGGACAAAGTGGTTGCTTAATCTTACTCCCATGTTAGAGGCATTTATCTTCCACCCCTTTGTATTTACTATTTACATCTTCATAAGCATGCAGGCACTGTAACCTTCACTATTAGCAATACTCCCTGATTTAATAGCACTTATGAGAGGATCTCTGTATTTTGAAGGTTATTAATGAACATTTTGAGTTCTTCTGTGTGCCTGTTTATGACAGGCTATCTGCTATGGATTTTGATCAGGAGGGAGTAAAGGGGGGTCAAGCAAAAAGCCTACATGAAAAATATCACAACCACTGGGGTGGTTACCTAGGCAGTTGCAGAAGCCAAGACTTCCACACCAAAAGAGGGTGACGAGTTAAAGTGCCCATCCTACAGAAAGGGAGAGGTCTGGTGTGCAGTGGAAATGGGTGCTTTCAGCAAGTATGGCAGATGCAGACTGTGAGCTGGACCCTGCTGCAAGCAGATACTATCGTGGTGCCTGGGGGCACAGGGTGTCCAGGCTCCTGTAATGAAAACTGGTGGAAGTGCCGTGTAAAAAACCTCACTGTTTGAAACCCAGTTCCTAAAACTCAGTGCACTTATTGGCAAATGGAGGCTGTTGATGGAGGAGTTGTTTACTGGTTGGTGCAAGTGTTGCTCAATTGCACCTCCGTAGCACCGTGGCTCTTGGTGCCCTCACTAGAAATTGTCCAACTCCCAGCCCCTCCTGCAAAGGAAAGCATGGGCCTGCCACTTGGAAGGGGTGGCTGATATTAAAAGGATCTCAGTGGGTGCAGCTTTACCCAGAGACCGTGAAGCTGATGCTAGGTACAGATCTCTGCAGTTCTATACCATCACCAGTGCAAGAGCAATCAAGTGGCCAGGCACCACCGGGATCAAAGCATGAGCGTCACTATGAAAAAAGCACAAAGAGAGAAGGAGCCTTGCAGGCACGTGAGAAAGGAGAGGAGAAACCTGCAAGAACAATCTTTCGTGCTTGCAACTAGTGGTTTAAACTTTGGAATACAGAGAGTCACTTGGCATTATGAGTATCTTTTATTGTTAATTACTGCTATTTATGTTGGCATTTATAAAGTGGCATGCGTGATTATTTCATATCCTTAAACTTGCTCGGTTGAATGTGTAATCTTTAGCTCCCTATGTGTTTAAGACTTATTTTTACACACTCAGATATGTTTCTATATTTGCCGTAATTCACCAGTCAAAACATGACATACATGACTTGGGTACATATCTTTCCGTTTTAATTGACACCCCACCCAGTTACCAGTCATGTTTGACTGCTTTTTCAGATTAAAAACTAAAAAGGAAGAGTTATGTGGAATTTATTTGCAAATTCTCCTTGTTGAGCCCTGTCACTTTCATGACAGCC
The DNA here is from genome assembly GCA_017639245.1 of Myiopsitta monachus. Lineage (NCBI taxonomy): Eukaryota > Metazoa > Chordata > Aves > Psittaciformes > Psittacidae > Myiopsitta > Myiopsitta monachus. Next base: position 29,716,743 of record CM029919.1, read on the forward strand.
CTCCCCGAATTGCCCCTCATTTGGGTTGGAGAAGTGGTTGTAACCCTTTCAAGGCTGGACACATTTTCTTTGGTTCATTTCCCTGTTTGCCTTTTCATTCAGAGGCAGATCTCCAAAGGGCATTGTTAACAAAACCAAATCCAGACCATTTCCAACTGCACACTAAACACAAAGAAGGCTTAAATCCCTGAATAGCAGAGAATGCCCTGCAGAAGGGCTTCCGACATTCCAAAGGACAGGTTAAAGCTTCAAACAAACAGCACAGCAGTTTTTTTTCTCTCGTACGTTGAAGCTGATTTTCCTCCCATGAGCATGAAAGTCTTAATTTCATTAAATAATCCAATGGGCAACCTGCACCACTATAAACACAGATGGTCTTCGGTCATGCTGACCAAAGCAAGTTTCTGGGAGAGCTTAGTTAACACTGCCTGTACCAGCTTCTACCCAAACTGATACAGGATGTGTCCCTGTCCAGAGCCTACTACCTGACACATGCCCTGAGATTATAGCAAACTGAGTGAACAGAAGTGGAATAGGACACCAGGAATGGCTGAGGATAGCAGCTAAGGTGGCACCACCACGGTAACTTTGAGCCATCTGATATGAATATTTGTCCTCCTTTTGTGACGTATTTTATTTTGTAGCATTGAACTCACATACTGGAGTGGATGCCTGTTTTTCCTTGACCCTACCACCGGTATCCAAGTTGAAATGCTAACCTTGGCACACATAGTTAAGCCGGTGTATATAAAGGTACAGCGTAGCAAAGCCTTAACTTCTGAGTTGACTGAAATTCAAAATGCTTCAGTAAAGTAATAATAAAAAAGAGTTAAAATATAAGGAGGAGCAAAACAGATGCAGATAGGAGCAAACAGAAGCAGTATGGAACTTAGCACAGCGTTCGAACACTCCTTTGTCCGGCACATGCCTTTTTCCACGTTACTCCTGCTCACCGTAGCTGGTAAAGGGCTGCCCTTTCTCACACGATATTTTTTCCTGGGTTAACCCCTTGAATTTAACGCATCAGGCATAAGAAGCCATTTTGTGCCTGGCAACTGCAGAATGTGTTCCCCTGTGTGCCAGTGGATACGTTCTTACACCGTTTTCTCCGTGTTTACCCTATATTAGCGCTGAGGCAATTTCACACGTGTAAAATGGACAGGCACGTTATGCTGTACATCATTAAGGCTCTGTACGAACATTAACTAATTAGTCAGTGAGGAAAAGAGCTGTGAGAAGGCTGTTTCAAAGAGCAGAAGCTGCAGGGGATACAGCTTGAACACCAGCTGCGGTCTGGATGTGTAAAGGCCCAGAGGACGGGAAGGGAAGCAAACAGGCTGAAAGGCCGGAGCAAGCCTGCTCGAGGGCTCCAAAAATACAAAGAAATTTAGCGTGTTAAGACTGGCAGCAGCTCACGTAGGTACAATTAAGATATTAAGAATGGACTGTCAAGCTCGAGTGTTAGCCTTTATCATGAGAGGAGATTATACTATAGCATAAATGCTACCCAAGCCTTAATACAGCAAATCGATGCTCTGACATACCACTTCAGGAAAACAAAGGTCCCATGGCAAAAAGAGGTTTCTACATTTCCTGTAACTTTGCTCCAAAATACTGAGAGCTCCACTGAAAAACCGAGCCCTTTGGTTTCCCATTCTTAGTTTCCTTGGACAATAGATATTTTTTCCTTAGAAACTAAGGATAATCTGGTAACTAAAACATGGGTCTGGCATGCAAGGTCCCAGGCTGTATTCCCAGCTAACGCACAAGGTCCACTGACAACCCAGCACCAGTACTTTCCCTGTTCTCTCAATTCTGCTTACTCAAGCTGTGATTTTTGTGACTGTCTTCTTTGGGAGAAAGACTGCAAGAGTTTAGAGTCAATGAGCGCTCTTGGCAATACACACGAGAATAAAACTATTTGTCTATTGAGAAGGTAAATGTGGTTGGTATGGTAGGACTTCACTTTAAAAATCAGGCTTATCATAGCTGGAGTAAGAAACTGAGAGTGTGCTTGATGCCAGTAAGTCACCCAGCATCACTATGGTTTGACAGGGCATGAGAAGTTAGTGCCTATTTGAGAGCAAAGTGTTTTTCTCAGCATCTAACATGGCTGTTGCAATGGAGGTTTACGCACATCCCTGTCCTGAAAACCACCTGGGTTAGGGATAACTAAATGCAACACCTCAAGGGCCCAGCTACAGGCTGAGATGGACCCGTCACTCTTGCCATAACTTTTCTTTTCTGCCTGCCCAGACGAAAGAGCAGTGCTGAAAGCCCTTTCCTATGGGGTGAGGAGAGCAGTGAGATATGAGTATGATCCTCCAAGTGTGTTCAACTGCCTTCCTGGGTCTTTAGGGGAAGCCCTTACCGAGGGAACTGGCTAGCTTGTGTCAGTGCCAGATAAAGGATCATTTAAAGACGGAGCATTGGAGGAGAGAAGGAAGAAAGAAGAAAAGAAAAAAAAAAGAAGGGAGGGGAGCAAGGGATATTTACAAGTGTGGGAAATGGACGCCTTATCGGGAGATAAGGAGCCAGGGCTGGCCCGTCTCTGCGCAGCGTGGACACACTCGCTGCCTCCGAGTCTCTCAGGAAAGAGCAAAAGGAGCTGCTGACATTTCTGCTGGAAAGGAAGAATCAATGAATCTTTGTTTCCCAACGCCTGCTTGTTTGACCTTATTGTGTTGCGGAGTAGAAAAGGAAAAGGGAACGGGTGAGGGGAGAGGGGATTTGTGCTAATAAAATACAAGATCACAGCCCTCTGATCGCTGGAGATGCCATTATTTGGTTGTTGTCCTATTTGCCGCTGTTGCTCATTTCTGATTCTTGCCTTGCTGTAATAAGTCACACTCTTTCCAGCCATCATCCCTGTATTGACAGGCAAATGTCACCCGCGTTTGATTGACGTCCATTGCTCCTGAATACAGAAGTATGATTTAGGAATCAATTCTGTTTGTTTATTTAAACAGCTCTTTGTGTACCTTGTACATCAGTAAGCAGGACAAGTTCCTTAGTATTTTCTCAGGAGAAATGCCACTAATACTGCACATTCGCCCTCCCACTCAGTCACAGAGGTGCTCATCAGCCCCTGGGGGAGGAGAAACCTTTCACACACGTACCCAGAAAGGAAAATTAAAAAGATCGAGGAAAAAAAAAAAGGAAGAAAAATCAGGACTCAACAAAACGCTTTGCTGCCCCCGAGTTAAGCCAGAGAGAGGCTTTTCTTAGGTCCAGGCATCTGTTGATCTGCGTATGCCCGGCACTTGCCTTTGGCTTCCACACAAAAGGGAACTCTTTCCCCCGGTGTCAGTTTGCTAGCGAAGCGGTGGCTGAGCTTTAACACTGGGAAAGCGCTGCAGCCGGTGATGGGTACCGTCAATTCCCAATTCACAGAAAGAACCGCTTCCTTCTCTGCCTTCACGGTTGCAATCGGGGAAGGGGGAGAAGAGGGAGATCCGAAGTTGTGAGAGATGCTGATCTCTGTTACTGTGCGAGGTGGGAGGTTTGTGTTCAAATAACTTCCCCTTGGACAATGGGTAACTGTAAAGCGTCCCTACATTTAAAGCAGTATTTCCCAGAAAACACTAATATGGCAGGTCAGCCTCAGGGAAGCGTTAAGCAGGAGGTGGATTGACCTTTTAATTCTCGATCGGTGACCCGAAGGGTACCCAGAGGCTGCTAAATACATCTCTTCCTTTCGGTCTGCTCCAGAAAGAGCTGTCATCGCAAGATGCAGCTAGTGAGTGAGGCTCACGATTTCACTGTTCATCCGCTTGCGGGAGGGGTGGGGGAGGGAGAGAGGTGTGGGGGGGAAATACATATTTCCCACACTGCCAGAGTAATGCCAAACTCTCTGTGAGTGGGAAGAGCAGAGCAGATGCTGGAATGAGATGCCAAAGCAGCTCCCCTTTCCCCTGCGCTTTTGGGCGCCTATAAATTGCTCCAGAGCGCTCGTCAGCCTCCTCGTCTCCTGGCAGGTGGCACCCGGGCAGGATCCCGCTCTCTCTCCGGCTCCGGCTCGGGCTCAGGCTCCGGCTCCGGCGCGGCGGTGCGGTTCGTGCTCTCGGCGGCGGGCAGCGGGGCGGCGGCGGGGCGGCCGGGAGGCGCGTCCCCGCTGAGGACTGTCGTCTGTGCGAGGGGAGAGAGCAAGCAAGCTTGGAGGCGAGACGGGCGACCGCGAGAGGGAAGGCAAGTTCCAGGGAAAGTTGGCTCAGGCTGGCACGGCCCGCAAAAAAAAAAGTCGATCGCCATCAGGAGCATAAAAGTGCGGGCGGCCGGGGCGCGGCGGCAGCGCTCCCTCCCCTGCGCTGCTCTCCTCTGCTCTCCCTCCGCCCCGCGGCCGCAGCGGAGCCGCGACCCGCTGAAGCCCCCGCCGCCACCGGCAGCGGGAGGGCGGCGAAGCCCCAGGGGAGCCGAGCTCGGGCGGGCTCGGCGGTTTTTCGGCTCTGAGAAGGTCCCCCGCCAACCATCAAGATTTTGTCCAAAAGCAGGCAAGAGGATCGCCCTGCGCTGAGCCGGCTGGTGGGCAGCAGGCGGCGGCTGATCGCGGCCGGCGCGCTGGGGGTGGTGATGGTGCTGCTGCTGGTCATCCTCATCCCGGTGCTGGTCAGCTCGGCCGGCACCTCGGCGCACTACGAGATGCTGGGCACCTGCCGCATGGTCTGCGACCCCTACGGCGGCACCAAGGCGCCCAGCACGGCGGCCACGCCCGACCGCGGCCTCATGCAGTCCCTGCCCACCTTCATCCAGGGACCGAAGGGGGAGGCCGGACGGCCGGGCAAAGCGGGGCCCCGCGGCCCCCCGGGGGAGCCGGGGCCGCCCGGCCCGGTGGGGCCGCCGGGTGAGAAGGGCGAGCCGGGGCGGCAGGGCCTGCCCGGTCCGCCCGGCGCCCCGGGGCTGAACGCGGCTGGGGCCATCAGCGCCGCCACCTATAGCACCGTGCCCAAGATCGCCTTCTATGCCGGCCTCAAGCGGCAGCACGAGGGCTACGAGGTGCTCAAGTTCGACGACGTGGTCACCAACCTGGGCAACCACTACGACCCCACCACCGGCAAGTTCACCTGCTCCATTCCCGGCATCTACTTCTTCACCTACCATGTGCTCATGCGGGGCGGCGACGGCACCAGCATGTGGGCCGACCTCTGCAAGAACAACCAGGTGGGCACCGCGACGGGGGAAGTCACGGGGAGCAGGGGGACTTGAGGGCAACGGAGACCGGAAGGGAGCCGGGTACCGTGAGGGGATCAGGCACCCGTGGGGAGACGGGGTCTGTGAGGAAGCGGGCGCCAGGAAGTGAGAGTCGGATAGTTCGGGGGTTGGAACTAAGTGATCTTCAGGTCCCGTCCAACCCTGATCGTTCAATGAGTGGGCACCCGAGAGGGAGAGCCGGGCTCCCTGAGGGAGTGGGCGCCGTAAGGGCAACGGGCGGGGAGGGGCGAGAACCCTCGGGGGAGCTGAGGGACCTCGGTGGTCGCTGCTCCGCAGCCGACGGGGACCCTGACGGCTCCGCCTCGGGTGCCCCACCGGCCCGCGGGGTGAACGCGGACTCAGCCATTCTTTTCCCCGAGAGTCCCGCCGCTGGCGCCCGCTCTCACCCCTCCGCCCGAGCCCGCCCGCAGGCACAGCTGCACCTGGACCCCGCTCGCTCCCCCCGTCCCGTCCTGGCTGCCGTCCTGTCCTCGGCGTCGGCCGCAGGCCGCGGAGCGCTAACCGCAGCACGCCGGTCCGGGAGCGGAGGGCGTCCGGGGCGGCTGCTTCCTGCGGGGCAAGCGGGACAGGAGGTCCCCCAGGGAGCGGAATCTCGCTGAGAAGGAAGAGGAGCGGGGGGAGGCGGTGAGCTCAGAGGGGTGATCCTGCGTGGGGAAGGGTGAGATGTGAGCGAGGAAAACAGCCACGGGACGGGGCTCCCACGCCCGATTTGGGCACGCTCAGACCCTGCTGGGAGCGAGGTCTCCCTCTGCCAGGGTAAAGCCGGTAGCAGTGAGAGCACGGTGCCCGCAGACCTATCCCATCGGCGGGCTGGCACACAGCAGCGGCCCGAGGTCTGTCGGCATCCCTGACAGGAGGGAACCGTGCGGAATAATTAAAGGCCAGCCATGCTAGCATCTGAGACACAGAGGAATCATCCATTTTAATTGGGGTAAAGGTCGCCACCGCGCTCGCAGGGGCCGTGCCTATCACACCGCCCCCGAGGAACATACTTCGCAGTTTTGCCTTCCTTCCGTACGCTGTTCGCAGACAGAGAGCTTGGCTCTAATTATTACAGCGCTCCGCGATACCGCCGTCCCTCCCGCCCCAGGTGCCGAGGGCAGCACGGGGCTCTCCTCGTCTCCGGGAGCCCCGTGGTGCTCTCCCCAGCCTCCGCTCTGCAGGGAGGGTGAGGGACCCGCTGCTCAACAGGTCCTTCCCCGCCCGGGGTGTCCCGGCCCGCAGCGGGTTACCGGGACGGGCTGCCGGCTCTCCCGGGTTGGGGTGCCCGGCTCTCTGCCCGGGCTGTTCACCCGCCGCCGGGCTGGGCTGGGGGTTGATCCGGTGGCCCCGCCGTGTCCGTTCGCTCATCGATGCGCCCCGTCGCCGCAGAGCATCGCAGCTCAGAGGAGCCCGCAGCCCCCCGGCCCTAGGCGCTCGGCGCAGGCGGGAGCAGCGGCGGCCGGTTAATTCATTTAATAGAGCACTTAACCTTCTGTTTATGGCCCCTCAGAAGTACCAAGGAACCAGAATAATGAGGCCATCAGCAGCAATTAATTAAATTAGAAAATGTCCACCATAAATACTACCTCAGCAGATAAAGCAGGACTAGTAAAGCGAAGTACATCGTTACATACTCACTTCGATTTCTTCAGACAAAGGCAGTATTTTCACCGCGAGAATACCATTTTACTTGCATTAAAACATTCTTCTGGTTTTGACCTCCATTTATAACGTTTTAAAGTGTTTATTTACCCAAACCCTGAACAAAATACGCACCAGCACATTTTAAAAAGTACTCAATTATAGCTATTGCATTGAACCTGAAGTCTAATCGTTTCCAAATGTAACTGCTTCCAGTACCCTCCATGAGACAAATTAATCTTGCAGCGGTTCAAAGGGGGGGGAAAAGACAAGAAAGGGCAGGGGCTCTATGTAGGTGTTTGTATCTATCTATGCAAAGATAAGTGTTTAGGTAAATACAAACCATTTAAAATTGACACACAGTTTTAATGCAGCAGTGCCTCCTTTTGATGAGGATTTATGCTTGAAACACTAAACGCTGCTGTGACAGTGGTTAATTTTGTGTATTATTCGTGAGAAAGCTCAGAAATTTTGGAAGGAAGTCGTTAAATGGGAATCTGACAAAGGTCACATTATAGATCCAGTGTTTTCTAACAATGAACAGACCAAACCGCTGGAAAGTGCATGACTTACAGAGGGAAAAAATCATCCCTAAGCAGTGCACAATTGGAACCTCAAGGTCTCTGGTGTTAACACACTGCCTTCTTTAATGGTTATGAAGCTTGGTCTCAGCTTTAAGGTGAACTGAGATTACACAGCTTACCTTAGATCACACTACTTATTATGCATGTGCAACCCGAGAGCATAGCTTCATGAGAGAACTCCCATGTAACTTCTGAAATGTATAGCCCATTAGCAGTTTCCTTCTGAGATACATTTACCGTTTTGCAGCAGTACACTGGGAATTCATGAGACTGTTCTCCTAGCCTTTGCTCTGGCTAACCAAACAAGCAGGTAAAACCTCCAAGAATAGCACACTGGAGTATAGAGGGCATTTATTGCTATGCAGAGGGCAGGAAGATTGGCACTTTGGTTTCTAGACTTTCGATACTCAGTCTTTTTTCCTTTTTCTCGTCAGCCAGTATGTACTGGATGTAGAATCTTAAGTATTCATTGCTGTTGTAGTCAGTGACCATATGTTGACTCCCTTAAGATAGTCACTAATGCAACTTGAAATCTCCTTTACCATCCATAGAAACACAACATTTTAGACAAATCCACAGAAGTCGCATTTCATTACCATGTAAATGGGAATCTGGAATGAACTTTTAACCATTTTGTTTGCCAGTTTGCAAGACACTAGTTCTCTATGAAAGTTTTCCTACCTCATCTGTAGCCTTTTCTCTCCTTCCCATTCCCCCTCTGTTTACACCCTCACCTTCCCAGCGAGTGTCTCAGCCCATTATTTCCTTTGAAGGGTATTTCCAGGGTTCATGGCCCACAGACTCCAACTCCACCCTGCCCGTCATTAATCCAGCGGAAACACCCAGTGTTTAGAATAATTACTGCTTAAACACCAGCCAAACAGCTCCTCTCTGTAAACAATCCCAGGCAGTTCAGGATCAAGAATTCCTGAAATAGTGGGGGTTACCATCGTGCCATGTATCCGTCTAAATTTGCAGCCTGTCACACCCCTGCAAGCCTTGTGAGCCTTTCTCCCTCTCCTTACAGGGTGTATAAAGAATTCCCACCTACTGTGATTTTTTTTCAGCTGCATAATGCCATAAGAACCCGCGTGGTAAAAGAACATTTCAGTATTAATGTGAAATCCTATCACATGAAAATTTAATTTGGAAATCTATCATTTAAACTTTGAAAGGAATCCATTGAAAATTGTGAGTTATAGCCTATTTTTTCAACTCAGAACAGATAAAATCCCACATATAGTACACCAAGTCATGCATTATTACTTAGTTCAGGTTTGCAGTACCACTAAATCACTTACTGCTCTGTAACTATGTGAGAACAAAGCCAAGCAGATGATGTGTTACACTGAAATAAATCACATACAACTAAGTTTAAATATTTTACTGAACAGGGTCAAATTATACATAAATGCTTTGGAGATTTGCAATGGCACGGGACAGTCAGTGCTGGAAACCAACATGCATCTTGAAATCACAGATTACTTCCAGTTTGCTAGTAATGTCAAATGTAGTCAGCAGCGGAATAGCAAGGGAGGAATGGGGGAAAAAATTAGGTGTAAGTGGAAGTTGCAAGTGAAAAGCCCTCAGTGACTTGTATATCCCAAACCTCCTAGAGCGAAGAGCCACTTGCGTGTGATTTTGCAAATTTACATCTCTTACACCACACCAAAATTAAATGTTTGCTCACTGAAATGTGGCACTAGCAGTTCCCCTAAACCCTGACCAGGCTCTTTACCTGCTTTGTGTGCATTGGAGCGTGCGTGCGGCTGGGTCGGATGTTTTGTATTCTTTTTGCAGCATAATGCCATTAGTAGTACAACAATAAATCGCTTCTGGGAAAAGTCCAGCCAGGTATTACCAACAGGGCCTCACTGTGGATCCTCACCAGTGTCGATCACTCATCCCACTCAAAGAAAAGCAATGCCAATGTAAAACTGGCACATGACCAGATTCAGTTGTCCCAACTCCAGCTGTTATTCCACATGTATTTAAAAAGGCTCCAAACATCTACAGGAGTGCGGGTGGTGGTTGTGTGTTAATAAGATGACTGAGAAAGGATAGTTCTCAGTTACTGCTTTCATTTCGGAGGTTGTATTATAGGAGAAAATAAGCAATACCATAGGAAAGAACTACAGTATATGTTGCCAGGCATTTAATGTGGCAACTTGTGCATGCTGAATAAAACATTGAGGATATGCTTTAATTTCACCATGCAGGAAGAATTATCTGAGTTTTCTTAACCACTCATTATGTATTTTATGTAGGTTCGAGCTAGTGCGATTGCTCAGGATGCTGATCAGAACTACGACTATGCCAGTAACAGCGTGGTTCTTCATTTGGAGCCAGGAGATGAAGTTTACATTAAATTAGATGGAGGAAAAGCACATGGAGGAAACAACAACAAATACAGCACATTTTCTGGATTTATTATTTATGCTGACTGATAATGCATAAAACAGACCCACCAAACCAGTCCAAAAATGAAGGTTGCTCTTCGAAGCAATGGATTTGCGTGGCAATGAAACAAGTCAATGAAACAAGCACCCCAGCAGAAAGCGACCATCGAACACCTCAGTAGCGGGGGGAAAAAGTCGAATGCTACCTGATTCACATCTGTACAACACAGAGAAACCTTATGTTAGAAAATTACAAAACAAGTTAAACAGACGTGCGATCCAGTACCGCCAAAGCAAATACTTCCTCATTGTCAGTGTCCATGTGAATGAAGTCCTACATAGAGCAAATTTTTATAGAAAAATAAACCACCACCTAAGGACGCTGAGGTATTTTTTCAGTGTATATGATACTTTGATGTGTTATGATCTTGCTGCTTTATCCATACTTCAGCTTTGGTTCTCGTGACTTACTTGCTAACAATGATGCTTGGAGTCCACTCATAGTGTGATGAGGAATGATTTTCCAATAAAAGGAAGGGGTAATCAAAATATACTTTCTCTCTCCAAAGGAATTGTTTGACTTGTACTTTTCTTATCCTTCTACATAAAACTAGAAACCAATCAGCTTCAAGCCTTAACTCAATGTTCCTGCTTTGTAGGTTTACATTAGACTTTTGACATCAAATCAACCCAGTGGAGTTGCTGAAATTTTGTTTTCCCCTTAGCTGTGTTCTAAAAGAAAAGGGATAGAAGAAACACTTTTCTTTTTCTTACTTCCTGAAAAATATAGCTATATAAAATAGAATATAAACTATTCTATTGGACCAAATCCCTGATTCCACCAAAGCCAATGGCAAAACTCCCATTGACATTTGTGGAAAAAAAAGACGATTTGGCCTTTAAATTGTAAACGTGTAAATATATATATTTAGGCAATTCTTCCAGGCCCATTCTTCATGGTTAGTTGTGTAAATATTTAGCAAGGCTGGCATTCACATCCTCAGACTAAGGTAGAGTGTTTCCTTTGCAGCAATTAGTTGTCATTAGTCTTTTAGCACTTAGTCTGTATTGGGTACTATTTTTAATAAAATAGTTATGACTTAACATACTGCAGATGTTCAGCTAGAATTTCGTAGGAGTATAATGGATCAAAACATTACTTGTCTTAGGTGTCTTGTCTCACTGATGTTAGTGGGCTTATTCCTACAAAGGAAGAATGGCAGATCTGACACGTGAGAGAACGCTGTCACACAGACTTTTTCCACGGTAGCTAGTCACCAGTTTGTAGTAAGGTGTGCCTATGAAAGGGACACAAATAAGCATATTACCAAAAATGATAACACATATGCAAAGAAAGAAGCAGATATTTACATGCAAAAAAAAAAAGTGTGTATTAAAACCTATTTTTCTCATTCATATATATATATATATAGATATATATAAAGTCTCAAAGAAGTTTAATCCATAGAAAGGATTAATGGCTTGGAGAATTAAACTAAACACAGGCAATATGAGTTGCATAGTTATAAAAATGCTTTAAAACCAGTTAATACTAGTAATGTCCATGGAGTATTTTTATTTAGAAAATGGATTTATTATTTGTTTTGGTTTGGGAAGGGGAGGCTGTCTATTTCTCTCGGGTTAAAACCTGCAGATCTCGTTCTAAACCTAAATTATAGCAGGATAATTAACTAGCTCCTTAGCACAGTTGGTTATGTTGCCTAACGTTTCGGCAAAATGAAGGTAATACTTTCATAACTAGTTAAAGAGTAATAGAAGCTACCCTTAGCATTTCTGTTTCATGTACTTTGCCACAAGCAACCTTGTCTAATGTACTAAGGGTACAGACTCAGATTTATCTGTACTAAGATGCTGAAGGTGTCTGCCACTGTGACAAAAAAGCTCTTTGATGCTGGCTGCTCACTAAAAGGCTTTATGAATCTCTCTGAAAATCTCTTGTTTGAACGAGTTAAGCTTATTTTAAACAGAAAGTGTTACTCCTTCTGTTTTGACTTGTTTAATTCAAAGCAAGTACCGAGTTAGTCTAGGCTGACAGATCCAGTCTAACTCAGCTAGGATTTATAAAGGGACATTGTGCTGCCAATTGCTTGTGTATTATTTCACCAGGCTGGTAACGCTTTTATTTATATGACAAAGTGCCAACCTATATCCGTACATCGCAGTGATTACTCCTGGGTTGGGTTTTTTTTTCCTACAAGGTAACGTATTTTATTAACAGATGTGTAACTGACTTCAGGTCTGTTCGCTCCATGGTTGCTTTCATTGGTTAGCACACTCACGACAGCAGTGTAGCTAGAGATTCTCTACATAGTATTCAACAGTAACGTAGCAGGCTAGAGATCATTTACAACTAGCAGTGTGCATTTACTAAGGTATTTATTGGAAAAGCTTAATACTAGCAGATGATAAGGTCAAAGTTGAAGAAGCTTTTGAAATCAGGCTACCACTGCTACTGGAAAAGACCATTTTTTGGATAAATCACCTGCCCTGGTTAAAGTTAGACAAGAGCAAGGAATACACTTTATGTGAAAAACACACAGAAGGCAAACATTTCTTCCTTTTTCATCATATCTTGATATACTGATTTGTAAAGACTTATATCACAACCTTTGTTATAACTATTACAACTCATTAAAACTGTATTATGTAATACATTTTGACTATTGGTGTTGCCTCCTTACAAAAAAGAAGCTGGTCTGCCTGAAGTTTCACATGATCGCTGTGAGATCCCAAAAGTTCAGGATAAAAAATTGGTGCAATTTAAAAAAGACATCCACAATAACACACATAGCTTAAGAAATCATCAAATTGCTTTATTCAAAAACATATTTTCCAAGTAATTTCTGCACTCTCAGTTACAAATAAGTTGATAAACTAGAAAGAAACAGTATCTTTTTAGAATTACTTGAGATTCTTCCTGCCTTCTATTGTCTGTGGAAGCTATATAAAAATCACAGACCTTTTAGCAAGCATTATTTAAAGAATACAAGGATAATTAGAACATTGTCAATATTACAAGGATTAAAATAACCCCCTGGAGAAGGAGAATTTAATTGAAAACTCTAATTTCCTTCAAAGTCCAGATGAAGCATCTTCAATAATACTTTGGGTATCATTTAATAGCAGTATTAGATTACCCTGTAGAAACAATAATTTTAAAATTTCAATAGAAAAGATTTTGCAGGTAGGCTCATATCCAGTAAATTATTCATGAACAGACTTCTAGAAGGGAGAAAATGCAGAGAGGATATATATTAGTTTGTTTTTCTCATTAAAGAGAAAAATCATAATCAGTTTCTTCGCATCTAACTAATAACTTCCAGCTTCTCTGAAAAGAAGCATGTTTTAAAATTGACTGCTCTCCTGAAACAAACGTAAATTTTATCAAGATTCCTTATAAAATAGGAATATTTATTCATTATTCTTACTTAAAAGTCAGCCACCCCTTTGGATTTGCTAGGAGCATTTTATCAATTTTGTCTCGGGATATGCCTCTAATCAGCATTTTAGGAACTATATTTTTAAGGATATGTGAATATCCATGGCCTCCATATTTCATCAACCTATTCTTAGTATGCACATCATGAGCAATCAGAATTCTGTCTTCATGGCCTTCATCGACCAGCATACGAATCCTGCAAAAGTAAAAAGCATACCTGTCAGTGAAAGGCTCCCACTGCAACAGCACAGAACTGAGCAGATTTACTTTTTTTTCCTCATTACTGTACTGCTGGCCTGTATAAGTAACTGAAATACTTATTTTCAGCTACTCAGAAGACATATTCCTTATATGCAATTGAAAATAAACCAGGCAATTTATTGAATGAAAAACCCCAAACATCTCTGAAACATACCACCACACATCTCAAAGTGGAGAAGGAAAACACTTCGCAGTTGGTACATGACTTTGCATTCTCAGCCCCATTAAGTCCATGAAGGAATTCAAGAGCTTCAGCATCACGAAGCATGGGACATAATTTGTAATGTATAAAAAATTTATAATTTATAAAACTATATTATATAAAGTTACAAAATCAATATATTATATAAAAATATAATTTATAAAAATGATAAAAATGAAAAAGTAATAATTTGCTACATAAACTCCTTCTCAGCAGGTTAGTTCTTGCTGCTCTCACAGTGCTAGTCCCACTACATTTGTTAATGTACCAGACTCTGTATGTGACAGGTCCTTTGAGAAGCCCAGATCAATCACACAAATACTTCCACATCTTTAGCTAATTCCCATTTAGCAAACTTTCCATATAGACTGTTATCATACAGACACATTTCAAAAGATGCTTGTTGAAGAAGAAGATCAGACAGGTGTTGCACAGTGCATCTGCCAGGAAATGAGAGGAGTTAGCACAACAGCCCAGCTAAAAAGACTTGACAAAACGACAAGTTAGCTTGGAAAAAGAAGTAATCCTTCTGGTCACTGCCTTGTACCAAGTCTGCTGCAGCAAGCCCTTCTGTTCCACTGTTCACCCAGGTAAACTTAATCCTTTGCTCTGCTCATTCTTTAAAATTTATTCAGTGGGTGTCTAAACTCCTGTTTTGCATGACTGTTACATTTCCCACTAGGCTTCAGTTTAGTTGGCAGTAGGTTGCAGCATTAAAGTGGTAGAGATGGACAGACCAGACCTAGGAAGTGTTTGCTTCTCATGAAGGCACCCAACTCCCTCATTTGCCAGCACTGTGAAATTCTAATTCTTAACTTCCTGACTTGTGCTTTAAACAACAAGAAAGTAAATACCAGTTTTATAAGGAACCACACCATATCTGAAAGCCCTTAGTGTCAGGTTTCAATACAATTATTTACGAGGAGATACATGCAGCAGGATCAAATCAATATGGGCAGCAGGAAAAATGCAAGTAAGATAGAACTTGGTAAAATAGGAGCATTTTTCAAAAACCTACCATAAGCTGTACTATTTAGTGCACAGCACTATGTATACTGCAGTATTACAACATCACAAGTATCTTTTCCAGCCTAAAATTCAGACAGACCACAAGCCAACCAGAGAGTAAGAGCAATGACACTGGAGTGACTAAGTTCTTTGCTGACCAAACAGAGTCATCTCCCTTCACGTCTGGATGAATTTCAGGGGTTGGGAAGCATATGGTCCTTTACATCCCATACTCATTGTTTCTTTTTGCTCATTATTGTAAGTTTAGTTAGTACTTGCTTCTGACTCAAGAAAAAACTGCCCCTGAAAATATTCAGTTCTTTTACTTGCATTGACAGTAGACTGCAGCAAAAATATGGAAGTACACACATGGCTAAACTGTGTTTGAGTAGGTATGGCATGAGTTCAGGAGTTTACATTTTGAATAGACAAGACCCAAATATATATTCTTTATTCAATATTTTCATCGACACATTTAAAGGTGAATTTCTTTTCCACTTTCTCTGGTGCTGTTTGACAAAAAAGACCAAACCCTAAGGAGATTGCCACTGTCACCCTATGTCCAGTGTGGATGCAGCAAAAGCCCAGCAAAACCCATTTAATGGCACATCTAACTCAAATGTGCATACTCACACCATACAATGAGAACACTTTTTGTATTTTCTTCCTATCACCAGCCTGCTGCAAGAGATACTCAAATGCCAGAGAGCTGAAGGAGAGACATCTATGGCTGAGCAAGTATCACGGATAGAATGAAAACTTTGCCACGGTTGAACAAGCACTTGCTAACCACGGCGTAGCACATTCCTCTACACACACTCCTCACAGCCCTGTGCACACACTGACCTCCCATGGCACAGGAGAGGAGGCACAGGGGAGAGGAGCAGCTTTACCCATTCTAAATGTGAAAACTGTGTATTTGGTGCAACAGTTTAAAATACCAAGTGCAAGACTGAGAGCCCTGTTAAGACAGAGATAGGATTTCTCGTGTGAAAAGCAGCAGCAAACACTTGGCAGTAAGTGGAATAGCAACCATGACACCTTCTTAAGAAGAGAACAGTCTGAAAACAGAGATTAGTTTTGAGGTTAATATGACGATGAGGGGGAGGGAAGCTGTGTCTGAAATGTAAGTGAAAGCTGAAAAGTTACTTAATTAGTGATCAAGGATCACAAAATGTTTCTAATCAAGGAACTCTGAAAGAAAAAAAGGCACAGGCAGGATGGCAGCCCACCCTCAGAAACCTGCCACTTCACTGCACATGAACACTGTGGACAAACAGCAGAGGAGGCTTCCACCTCCAGCGTGGAAGGAGTGAGATGCCCATTCCCAGCTGATCCTACCTTCTCTCTGACAGTTTCTGCAAGGAGTGCATCTCCTTGGCAATACCTCATGTTAGCACAGCACAACAGATTTGCTGTGCAGCTGAGCTGAGACTGCATGGGCTGACAAGAAGCAAGGGAGAGGGTATCCTGCCAGTGGGGCCAATATTTTCACATTGTGAGTGTGAGGAGCATGGGACTGCTGAAGAGATGGGAATCTCACCTTTCAAAAGAGAGAAAGGGCAAAAGGAGAGGGGAAGGAGAGATGGCAAAGTGCCTGGAAGAAAAAAGTGTAGTTTTCAGGATGGAAGCACAAATCTGCCCAAGACAACCAATGGGTTTTGCTGGTTTACCGCATTTGTGAGGAGATGTAACAGGCTCAGATGATGTTTGGCAGCAGCACTAGGTTTCCAATACTGTGTTTCAAACAAAAGCCAAACCTTAACATGAATCCAGTATCTCCAGCCTTTTTTACAGTCTATATAAATGCAGTAAATGACAAAATTCAACCAGATCAACACAGAATTAGGACACAGAATGAAGTTAAAAAAGCTCTTGATCTTCTTCTCAAGTAACTTTCCACAACACTATGATTCTACATCTTCCTTTGCAGACAGAAGAAATTATACATGCTGCTCTAATGACATGCCAGCAGCAGGGGAAAACTGTCATTATTTTAGTACGAAAAAAGGCAATTTTGAACAGCAAGCAGAATCACTGTGACAGCCTTAAAACAAGGACCAATAATGTTCATTTGTCAATGGCAATGCTATAGCTTAAACTGCATGGAAGCAGATACCTTGTAATTCTGTCATTGTCACTCGGCATGCCAATCTTGGGATGGAAGTGGTGATGAAGAAATTCTGTACCAAATAGGTCATACTCTAGATAGCACCCAAAGTCAGCAAATTCCAGAAGTTTCTTTGTATCAAATATGGTCCTGAGGAACATATAAAACAAAGTCAGCATTGTAAAGGGAATTAAAAATCATTATAACAGGAACAAAAAAGGGCATAAGTATTTTGTGACTTCCTACTTCAAGAAACAAAACCAATAATCTAAGACGTAGTTCACCCTTTTGGAAAACAGGACTCCTGTCTGACACATGTAACTTAAGCTCATACACCTTCCACCTCCATCAGGGACTTCATGGACTAAAACAAAATAAACCAGAACAAACCCAATTCTTCCCCCATGAAATAATGAAAACATTTATTATAATCTTTAAATGGAAACAGGAAAGTTACTTACTTTTGATATCACTAACCCTCTCAATAGGCAACCTAACAAGGAAGGACATTTAAGGAGAAGGTTAATTCACAGAGACATTTAAGAAAGACAACAGATTAGTTACAGAAGACAGATTTACTTTCTCAAAAGAGTTACAGGAGACAGCTACATCCAAGGCGCATTTCATCCATTCACACATCAGCAATACACAACTTTGTCTGTAGTTTCTATTCTGTACACTGATGTTTCTAGATTGTCATTAGAACAGCAATATATCATTGTCTGCAATGGGCTCTGGCCAGAATGCTTTAAGGAAATATTCTCACCAGAATATATAATGGCACTGTGAGTACCTGGAACTTGGGCTTTGCAGCAGATCTGAAAAGTGAAGGAACAATGAGAAACAAAACTACTAAAACCTGTCACTCACATGGAAAAGAATGGCAGCTGAAGTAAGAGCTCTCTGGAATATATTTTTTTTTCCTTGGAAACATTTTTGCCAAGAGTATAAGCTATCCACAGGCAAAAAAAAAACCAAACAAAAAAACCAGAACAAAATCACTCAAATGATATAATTTTATCTTCATAACCACAGTACAACTTTTTTCCTCTAAGGAATAAACACATGTCCACAGGAACAGCACAGTTAACCAAAAAGCAGTTGTTAGGTTTTTTTATTATTGCAGATATTGATGACACAAAGTAATTTTACCCTCTACAATGACATCACAGTCTGTTGCTATGGAAATGGCTGATGTCACAATCTCGATATTATGACTTTACAACAGGGCCAAGTAGGAGGAACAGATGGGCTGAGAGAGAAAACCCTTGTTGAAACAAACCTGCCATCAGTGGGACTCTAAAATTTGCCAACTGTAATTAATAAAAAACATTATTTTAAAATAAATGTTACAGTTTACAGAGACTGAACGTTTATTACCAAATGAGTTTTCAAAGTGCAGAGCAAAAGAATGGGTTATTTTAGATCCAGCCCTGCTCAGTTCACATGAAGATGGTAGCCAAGAGTATTCAATCCTGAGCAGGTGGCAAAACCCACCCAATGATGCATTTCAAAATCAGAGCCAGAAAAATGTCTTTTCAAAACTGTTGTTGGTGTTGTGCTTTTGGGTGCTCTGACCCAACAAAGAACAGGAGAGCGTAATTTCATCATCCATTGGATCCCCTTGTAAACCACATGGATGTAGCAGCAGCAACAGCTACCAGCTGGAACTGCTGAATATCTGTGCTAGAATTAGGTGTTTGGGCAACAACGTCCTTGAGCAGCCCTGAATGCATGGGAAAGGAGATGGCACACAGGGAAACATCCTGTAGTTTGGACCTCATCCACACATCACCAGAGGGACACCCACCAAACCATTACCAAGCATTCATAGCAGTCACTGTGAGTCTTCCAACAAAAGCTGCTCAAGTGAATGTGTGTTGATATCTACCAAGATACCTTTATAACTGTGTCCCCTAACAAATGGCCAAAGCCAAGGCCCAATAGCTTCTGCTTCCCAGCCTTTATCTACACTACAGTTTCACTATGGACACTTGCTACTTTTTGTTCCAAGATGCTAAACTGAAAAACATGTTAGCCGACATTTTAGATTTATCATTTGATTGTAAATCCACTTGAAAACTACCATTCTGTCTGTGTCAAAGCAGACATGAAATATGGAGCTATGTACAAATTTATCTCACATTTAAGGGACTGGGATGCTCCCACGTGGATTCTTCTCACTGGAGGAGACTTAAAATGTTAAGTGCACATTGCACAGCCAAACTTCACAGTAGTTTAAAGACTATGCTACAGCAAATGCCAACTTGAATGTGTGAAAGTAATGATAGAAGGAGTGTAAGAAAATGCCATATTGTGCACCAATGGCTGTTAGTGAAACTGCACCTCTGTTTTGCCTGTTTTCCTACTTATATTGCCTATTTTCCACCAATAAATCACTGAATTCAATGATTTACAACAGCATATAAAGGCAAAAACCCGTAACTGTGTTTATGTTGTATCAAAATGGCTACACGAGTACTGACACAGGCAGCTTGCTCAGTCCTCTTTTGTAAAAAGATTTAAGTAATCATTTTTTCTTCAAAAAGGTGAGAAAAATATACCTAAGCTACAGATATAATGAAACGCAGGTAAATACATAAAGTAAGCTCATATCATTCATATATAATCAAATATAAATAAAATTCCATCGTACTGAATTTTATGCTCCAAAAATTCCCAAGTAAAACATTGATCTCTGTGTGAATACAAAAACACCTCTAGCTCAATTTGCAAGCTGTTAGAGCCTGTATCTGTTAGGAATTTGGAGCACAGTTCTCTTGCCTGTGTTACATTCAAATAGAGGGCAAACAATTCAATTGCTGAGAATCATATGACCACAAACAGTCTCCATTATTCAGCAACTGTCCAAACTAATCAATGCTTGGATATTTTCCAGCTCACCACGAGCAACACAAGGTCACACAAAACAGATTTGGTAATAGAGGCTGTGTTTCTAAATTTGGAGAGAGAAAAGCACCCTAATTCCTCTCCGTGTCTAATGTGGGGCTCCTGCATTTTTTTTTTCAAGGAAACTAAAAGTTAGCTCTCTGGTCAATGCTAAGAACTATCCAAACCCCAACTATTTCCTTTTTAAGCAATATTTCTTCTGTCTGGTAGAAGAACATTAAAGATCTGCCTTCTGCTTTGATACAGAATCCAGCCAAATCAGGGAGTTCTCCATTAGCTTTTGTGAGATTTTGGTAGGCCCTTAAGAGTGTTCCAGTTTTAAAAATGCCAGAAGCCAAGAGCTTCCCACCCAATTTGGTGAAAGCTGATCAATTTCTAATGCTTTTGTGCAGGGATATGAATGAATGGAATTCCATTCTTTTAAAAAATGTGGCTACAGTTATTCCTAATCTTGCTCCAGGCCTTCAAAGAGAGCATTAAAAATACCAAAATCTCTTTATCAATGTGAATCTCACAGATGATCCTGACTGAAGTGCTGGAAGCTGATGAAGCTCTATATAAGCAGTTATTTTTAAGCCAGTAAATTTGAAGATAATTCTTCACATCGCGATCCCAGTGCACAACAGAAACCTAGCTATTTGCAGCCGCTGTGGGCTGTGGCAACACTGCCCGAAGGACAGTAGAACAGTGTGCTTACCTGTAGAGGTGAGACATGACTGCCTTTGAAGTATCAGCCCCAGCTTCCTGCAGAGTGCGGATAAGCTGGAAAGGTGAATCACTGTGCCTGCCAGGATGGATGATAATGGGGCACCCAAGCTGTGACTGAGCCTGCGCTGCTGCCTGAAGCACTCTGTGTTCACTCTGAGCCAAAGGCCAGGAGCAACCTATTTCTCCCACTACACCACACTTGATGTCAGTCCCATTCGCTCCATTGCGTATCTCATCAACAATAATGCCTGTAAGCTAGAGAACAGGAAAATGAGACTTTTTTGTTATTAATACTATTTGTGTTAAATAGCATCAAATTTGGCCTATGAACACTGTGCTAGTTATACTCCCAAGGTCTCTCTGAACTTACTTAATTAACAGTTGGGTGCATGAAAACACAGAGGTTAAAATCTGATTTCTGTCAATTAATGTTATGCTAGCCACTCACTAAGACCAAAATAAACACAGAAGCATATTGATTTAACAGTATCCACTCACACAGTTGTCCAGGTTTGACAATAAAGCTGGTCTACATGTAATTTGAATACTGATGTAGGCTGAGACTAATTTTTCTTAAACCTGTGCCTCACAGTTGTGAAGCAGATTCAGAAACAATTCAATGTAATTTTTTGTGAATAAGGCAACCTTGTCATTCAGATGGAGAAGGGAAAACTCTGGCAGATGCTGAAGACACAAGTTTCAGGCAAATCCTGCTTGTGTGAATGCCAATGTAAACCAGCAAGAGCTCCTCTGACTTACCAGAACTACAAGAACAAAGCTCAGCTGACAAATTTACAGGGTCAAAATCAGCTTGTTTTTAAACATTGACTAGGCAAACAGGACATCAGAGTCTCCTAATAAAAGCAATTTGCTATAAAAACTACAGTTCTTCTTTTCCAGAATAGGCCATGTATCTTAAAGCATACATTCAGAACCAAGAGCACAAAATGGCACTAATGATCACCTAACTCCTTTGCCCTTGAATCTTAAGGAAATCATGATTTCAAGGAAGAATAAAGTGAGCAAAGGAAGAAGGAAAGGTTTGCAAGCAAATCCGAGAAAACTGAATTAATCTGTAACTTATCTCTACTCCACACCTTATCTGCTCAACAGACTCATACAACATATTAGTAAATACTCAATCTACATACAGAAGTCAGCCAAGGTATTACAGTTTACAGCAGGCTTCTCCCCGATACTTTATCCTATAATTACACACCTCCTGCTTCATGTCTAACCAGTCTGCCAACCATTTCTGTAGACAAACAGATACCGAATTCACTCCTCTCCTGAAGAGCATCTCTCAAAACACCCCAATTGTCTTTGTCTAATCATAAAACATATCATCATGTCAAATTCACTGGCAAATAAGGAACCACCAGTTATCGAGGATCAGCCATTGCATAACCCTTTCTAAGTAACCATCTTCTGGACTAGATTAAATATTGATGACCTGCTGCATACAGGACACCCGTGTGTCTCCAGCAGTCCACATACAAAAGGGAAACCTCTGCCCAAGAAATCCATTTGTTATCAAATTTCAAACAATGGAAGGATATTAAGGAAAAGTAGTTCCTGTTCCATACAGCTTGGGCCCGTGTGGCTGGCAGAGCTGCTCAAGTTACGCCCATTGATTTCTAAAATTAATTTGGCTCATTTGTAAACTATGACAGATTTTAAAAACATTTCCCCAGCTCTGTTCATCTCATTCACAGCCTCCTGCCCTGGAGAGTTCCCTTCCCTCTTCTATCATCACATTTTCTTAACAAAAGGTGAATGAATACTTATAATTATAGGAATATCTGAGGACCTCAGTCATTATTAACATTGTCTTAGGCACCGTACAAACAATGTGATGTAGGCTCTGCCCTGAAAAGTCTGGACAAATGGCAGAGAACAGAGATATAACACACAGCCTGAGCAGAACAAGGATTTGCAACTGTCCTGTAAATACTGCAATTATTTATGCTTTTTCAAGAATCCTGGGTGTTCTCAATGGGAAACAACCAGAAAAAGAGACAGAAGCAGCGGAAAGGATATACTCCTTCCTTAAAAAATGTAAAAATAAAAGGGTAATTGGTGTTGTACCAGATACCCACAGATGAAGTACTTTATTTCCGTTTCACCGGTGCATTATAACAAATTTGTCAGAGAAAACAGAGCTTAAGAATTGCAAATGCTGACAAATGATCCCAGCACATGCAAATAGTGCTGTTCCAGCTATAACACACAAGCAGTAATGCTGTTCCCAAGACTTTCATGTTGAGAGCTTCTAGATTTCATCCATTTTGCTGGAATTTCTCTCCAACTTTGACTTACCCAGGGACAATTCATAGGAGAGAGACTCTGAAGTAATGGTTAAGACTTACCTGCTCCACTGTCATCGCCTGTGTTTGAGAAGAATGAGTAGAACCCACATAAAACCCAGACCCAGCAATAATATGGACTCCAGTTCCTTCAGCAAGTTTCTTCAGCAAGTTTCTTCAAAGTATTCCTATCACAACTAATCCCTGTAGTCATGTTTTCCACAATCGTCTCACCACCTGCTGCTTTGAAATGCAACAGCTCCTCCTTCACAGCATCTGTTTCCTGATACAGAAGGTTTTCTTTATGGCTGTAGGGATTTTGCTTAATCCAAAACAAGCTCTTCATCTCAATGGGCCCATCAGACAGAGGCGCTTGGCCTGGAGAAGGTGGAAAAAACTGCTGCTGTAGTTCATGGCCAAGTGTTTCATGAGTTCATAGCCAAGGTGGTCTGGCTCCACAGGGATCCAAGACAGTCTGTACTTTCCCGCACAAGGAAGGCATTTTTCTTCAACAAAAAGGAAAAAAATGATCAGATTCTAGAAGAGTCTGGGAAAGAAGAAGAAAGGAAAGGAACATTTCAGAAAGAGCAAACCTTTCTTATACACTTTCTGAATTTATAAGAATTTATTTACACGTACCTACATACTGTGTGTGTTCGCTGAATGAAATGTTTTCAAATGTTTTCAAATGCTACTTCCAGTAGAGCGCTCAATGTGAAAAACATTTATTTTACCTAAATATACTTGTATCAGTACTCTAGCAATGTAAACATATCACACTCATCATCAAAGGAAATCGTCATCATTTATTGTGCTATAGTCAGTATTACGGTTTGAGAAGTGTTTCCTATTTAATTAACAACCACTGTATGTTCATTTAGGATTCTTTGCTCAACATCAGCTGTCAAATTCTGCTGGCTTGAGCTGCCATGAACATACTCAGCACCAAGGCTGAGTATTCCTTTCTGGTACATTCAGTTTATTCACCTGTGTCCTCCAAGACACACTGTCCCCTGCGCATGTCGAGGAAGCTGTGTTTGGACACCTCATTTGTCCCTCTGCATGAGGAATCCAGGGATGGCGACAACATTCTGCTCCTTCAGCTTCAATGGATCTCAGGTTGTTTTGCTAGCTGTACAGCTAGAGGTCTGGAACAGCCCAGGACAACTCTCCCAAGGCTAACAACAGTCGCTGAAGATACAGGGTGGTCCCCAAGCAGCAGGGAGAAGCCAAAGAGATTTTCCCATCAGCTTCATTGGCCAAATATTTCATCAGTTAAGAACAGACCTTAACGTAACAATTTACATGGCTCAGCCTTTAGGAGACATTCATCTTTAACATGAACAAAACAATGTTCTTCCTCAGAATCTGAAATGAATGATGACAAAGACGCACATTGACTCTACTGTCTGCAGTTGCTTCACGTCAAAGGCATCTGCCCTGTGCCAGCTTGGCCTGACTCACTGAAGGTTAGAATTAGCTGCATCTCTCACCACTTGGGATTTGGGGGGAGGTTTCTCACTGGGGAGTGGGGGCAGCCCTGACTACCCAGCTCTTGTTAGATCTTACTAATGCTAGTTGCAAAGGCTTGAGGATATATAGTTATAATCCCTAGTCAACCAAAATCATCAGTTATGAAACAAAATACATGTTTAATCATGTCCAGAGGACAGGACTAACTAGAGCATGCATTATTGATTAAAGAGAGAGGTCTTCCCATTTCTGTTTCCCTTTTAGTGAATAATGTCATAAATACGGTTTTGTTACTGGTGATGCCCTCAGAGGACATCTTCCTTTTAACTGCTAAACTTAATCTACCAGGATGCCAGAAAAACTGAAATCTGAAGGGCAATGAACTCTACATATCAAAGGGCACAAGAACATCGAGGTCTCTTTGGGGATACTTTGATCTCACAAGCAGCAGTCATTGTCAAGAGTACCAATGTACAAAAGTGACTCAGCCCCTGCAAAAGGCAGCTATCACCTGCCTAGTGATGTCTGGAGTGCTGGCAGTTATTTTAATACAGAAACTTGGCCATCCATAAGAAGAGAAAGGACTGACTGACTGTTTGCCTTGTGTAAAAGCAGATTTAGGAAGAACTGTTCTTTTATGAATTTCCTATCTAGACTAGTGTGTTGACTTGTTTGAGAAGGCAGAAGAATAATTACTCTCAGAACAGACTGCTGGCTGATTAATATAATGATTTATTTTTTGCCAAATAAATTAAGAAGTGCATGATTTCAGAAAATATTATTCTTGAGCAAATAATCAAAAGCAAAATACCTGTCTTAATCAGAATCTGCTGCTAGCTGCAATTCAATTAAGTTGTCCAACCCAGTCATTGATTCCATCCTTGAACAAAGCTGGTGCTCTATAGAGCAACCCACTATTTTGGAGAAAGTTCAATGATCTGAGTCATTCTTAGATGCATAGCAAGGAGACTAACATAAGTCTATGATAATTGCATTACATTTGCTTCTCCCCATCCCTTTTTTTTTAACGTTAAATATCTACACTCTGGTATTCAGTAAAACACTGACAGCACAAAGAGTGATAACTACTCTCCGCATTGCAGACACGCTTTTCTTTCCCCATGTTCACTGGCAATTTTCAAATCCATTCAGGAATTTCAAATGCATTTCAAATCCAAGTTAGGAAAACAAACCTACATAAATATTTTGTTATATAATCAAATACATAAGTACTGAAGTTCTGTTACTAAAACTTCACACAAATTGATTGCAGTCTGTTTCCTTAACAAATTTCCACTTCAGTTTTTTCATTATTTAATAGTGCAGTTACTAAAAAATAGAAAGTGAATTTTTGCCCACTTTTAGATTACTACTTTAATGAAAAGTTGACTTTCAACATTTGCTCCCTCTTATTCCTTTCCAACACAGTTAATTTAGATTACCCTCAATTAGTCTGGCCTGCCCACTTCAAAGACCTATGGTTGCAGGTGTGAGATCATCTTACAGCCTGAGGCGCTATAAATCTCCCGATTTATAGCAGCAAAAGAAGATCTGAAATTACCAGTTCCAGTGAAAGGTTTCTCTTATAGAAGATACCAATCCATTGATTTTTAGACTCTAGATTTCAGATTATAGCATATACACAGTTTACACAACCAATGTCTACTACTGAACCTTTTGATTGAGGCCAAGGATTTTTATAAATATAAGCAGCATCATAAAAACAGAAACTAACAGCATTTAAAGTAGGCCTAATTTTATCTGCATGAAAAATATGATTAATATTAATGTCTGCACTTGCTTACTAACACAGTTTTAGAAACCCACAGCTTTTAATAAAAATATGAAAAATAAAGACAGCCAACAACCTGTGACTGGAATTATTTTTAAAACCACTATCTTGATATCATTCCTACTGTCACTTACATAGACAGCATGCCCTGATTAAACGCTATAATGATATATTATTCCTCATAATATTCACCTGATGGAAACAGAATTTAATTAGTGTCTTTAAAACAAATTCTAGGTGTGAGCAACTTCTAAATGGAGCAAGGACTGCTTAATTTAAGCACGTGTATGTTAGTACAGGAATCAATGTTTGTGTGCTTTACTAATAACTGGCATGCCATGTTTTACACAGAACTTTCTTCTGAGGAAGTTCCTTCTTTCATACATCATGGACTGAATTCATATCACCTCCTTTAGCCATCTAAAATGAGATGCCTTCTACAGAAGAGCATTTTCACAGCCAAGATGGAAAGATATATCCATAGGTAACTCATCCAGTCTATTTTGCGTGTTTGTAATAGGACACGAAAAGTCACTTTCCGTAGTATCAGCCTCCTTCCAAGGAGTATGGAGGGAGCCCAGAAACGATCCTGGACAAGAAAAGCATATTTTAGATGGTTCTATATAAGAGGTGTGAACTATATTTCCGGAATCTTAGCCCAGTCTGAGGGAAGGGGAAAGCTGATGAGTCCTATAACTGAAGATAAATAGGCAGCTCTTACCTGGCAGTAACAGGTATTCTGGTTTAGGAAATCACTAATCTATGCTGTGGTGTTGCCATGGTGCTCCTGCACCGATCAAGCCTTCCATGCTCCAGGTACCATATAAACAGAGAAATAAATGGTATTTCCTGAAAACTACATATTTTGATAAAAATTAAATTATAACTGCTTTAAGATATAACCAAAACTTGTATTATTTCATAACAGCCTTGAAAATATACCTCAACATTTCTGTAATAAACTCCAGACAAATCTTTACAACCAATCAAACGGTGCATAAAATACAACTCTCACCATTAGCCAACCATTAAATACTGGTGAAGTAAATGTCTTTCCTAGGGGTACTGTTAAGAGAAAAGAGACTTGCTGCTAAAAGGGTCCTGGTACTGCATTCCTGACTCTGGTAAAAACTCCACTGAGTTCAACAGACTGTTTTGCCTGAATACTGATGACAAGATTTATGTTCCTGCTTTTCCCATTTGGAACCTGTGCTTCAGTCATTGTGTCATTTTAATGGTATTGTAATGGGAAGTCTCTTTAGGTTTGGATTAGTTGCTTCCTACAGTAATCTCATATCACTGAAACATTATAATCACATAAACACAGTTTCCACATGCTAACACTGCATTTGTTTTGATTCAGTAAGCACTTTTAATGGTTGTAGCATAGATTCTCCCTGGGCTTACATGGGAATCATTTGATTGCCAGTACATTACAAAGTGAGATTACAGCGATGCTAAATCCAGATTGCTGTTACAAAAAATTTACCAAAAAAAAAAAAAAAAAGGGCAAAAAGAATAGCTCAATAGGTATTTATTATAGTCAGAAAAAATTAAACACAGCTGCCATTTAGGAACAATTTAGCCTTGGCTGTATGAAGAGCACTGTAAGTGGGTCTTTCCTTTATAACCATGCACTCCCAGAATATATGACATAGCACATATTTGCTATATACTTACAGATGGAGGAAATGCTCAAAGAGCATCCAGTTCTATTCTGAGCTACCTCTACAGAGCATGGAAAGCCCCAAATTAGAAACACATGACACATCTGTAGTAAATCACCATTAGTTAGTCTATGCTATGTAATCTCACCATTCCCCACATGCAAACATTGTGCGATAAGGAAAGAGTTAGCAAGACAAAGGAAAAGGAGAGGCAGAAAGTGTGTTAGGAAGAATTTAAAAAAAGAACTTCCTTCTCTCTTCTTCCATGATTCTGCCAACCCTGAGGAGGTTTACAGGGTGAAAGGAACTCTGCTGCCAGCACGGTTCTTCCTCTATCCCACCAGACAAGCAAGCTGTCTAACTTCTCTGACAGATGTGTGCCAGAGCTACCTTACCTTCTCCAAAAATGTATTCACAAGCGCCAATTACAGGACAAACATGCCTGAAAACCGGCTCTTTCTCTTACGCTGTTTTTTTTTGCTCAGGCATAGTGTCAGGAAACTGCAGCTACAAGGGCTGTGGAACAGAGCTCACCACAACTGTCAGGGTGAGAGCAGCAGTGGGACTGAACTTGCATCTGCTCCAGGGCAGGTACAGGCTTACCTGTCATTTAGCTCAGCAATTCCCTGGGTGTCAATATCCAACACTGCTGTCCACCAACCTGCAACACTATTCACAGGCACTCTCACCGCACCACTAGTTGTCTGTGTTACATGAGATAACAGCACATCTCTTAGTGCTTCTGGATTATTTTGCTCAAGAAACAGTATTTGGAAATGGTATATAAGTACTATGAAAAAAATGCAGGTTTCTGGGCAAAATCCTGTCTCTTCTGCAGAAAGGGCAGATATGCTTCTCTGAAGGTGATGCAGATTATTCTCATTACAGTCATTGTTATACCCTGTCTTCAGAATTGACAGTGGTTGGAAGTCATGCTGCACTCTTTCCTCTCCCAAACTGGAGCTATGAGATTATCATGATTTCCTGAACTTCAAGCTAACTCAGAAAAGTAAGCAAGCCAAGAAAAATAATCTATTCAGAAGGAGTGTTTTGTTTTCCATTTTTGACTTCCTTCATACTCTGTTAATTACAAAACCCAAAGCAAAACGATTATCATGACAGCTTTTCATAGTATGACCCCTTGCCTAGTGCAGAAGTGTACTAAGGGGGACAAAGGCACGCTAGTACTTCCATGAGCATCAACATGGAGGCAATGCTTTGTGTCCTAAGGATCTTTGCCACACAACAGATCTTTCACGCTTTGACTAGAGCTCTTCTCAGAGAGGAGGGTAACACTTACAGTGCTTCTCTCCTAAATCTCCTCCCTAACCCCATACAAGCATATGCTGCAGCTCTTCACTTAATGGGGCACCTGCAGTTTTCCATCTTTGGGTGGCTGCATTTTCATGCAGCAAGTAAGAGCCTTACCATTTCAGATACGTGTAATCTCTCAACTGCCAACAGAACTTGGCCAACAGATTCAAAACCAAGAGAACTCTTGGGGGAAATATTTTAAAAGTATTACCTCTCCTTACTATACCACATTTTTTCCTGAAACACACTGTTCTGGAGATATTCAGAGTAGTAGGTTAATGCTGTGGCCTTCAACAACCTTCCTCTGGGCCCCAAACCATTCAGAAACATGTATTTCCACAAGAAACCAAGCTAAAAGAAATGCTAAATATTGGTTTTCACCATATTTTCTGTATATGCTTTGAGCAACCACAAAACCTTTACACTACAGAAGTGAAAAGGGATATTGAAAGCAAAACTTTCTATAAAGTCACAATACATGCCATGGAAAAAAAACTGGGAGAGCTTTAGCTGAGCCTTATACAATCCTACAATGATAAAGAGAAGTCCCAGCAAAATATGCATGTGTACACACACCACAGCAGCTATGTTGTTTTGAGTGCCACTGGCAATGTTCTACAACCTAAAAGCAAAATCACTTAAATTTTAAGGGAAATTTAACACTTCTACACGTATGTCAATGGCCAATATATCGATTCCCTGCCTTCAGAACCTCTGAAAAGCACGCTCGGGGGTGAGGATCTCGGCGAGCAAGAAGCAAAGCTTTTAAATGTTCACCTGAAAGGATAAGTGAGAATTCTCACCATGTATTCCCTCTGTTGCTCAGCTAGTGGCAGACGGATAGACCTTCCAGCTTTGCGAGGTTTGAGGGCCACATCCTTGCTCTAGCTAGGCTTTGAGCCAGACATACATAAACCAGATTTCTTCCTTACAAACAGCGACACTAGAACAAAGTGCGGCCTCTCAAATCGATTTCACAGAATGGCTATACCTTTGGGATCAAAGCAAGTACATACAATCTGCACATGAGTATGTATGCCCACATACATTTGCCCAAAAGCAGAAGTTAAACCACTTGGCATGTAATACGGTGCATAGGTTTGTTTTTTTTTTTTTTTTCAATTTGGTTAAAGATCAGCTGTTGTGAACAGAATAGTCAGACTTTTATTTTACCTTATTGCTGCGTAAATAACAGTCTCAAACTCTAGCCTTTTCCCAGCAAAGTCACACTGAAGTTCTCTTCCTCAGAAAGATCTGAGACCAACATCCCCATAGGTGTTTTTTCATTAACATCTCCTTTAGAAGAACTTCAGGGGATTTTACATTTTGGGCAGCTTCCAAAATTACTCCATATAAAAGGTCAGATAAAAATTCTCCCCTAGGTCCAACATTACATTAATTATATTTTACATGCACACATAATGCTTTTAGGCAAAAAAATCAGAACTGAAGTTACATTACGCTATATGCAAATATGGGCTGCATCCTGCATGTTGATACATAAATATGTATTCTTAAGCCTGAAGAGAATCGTATTTGCTTCTCACAGGTTCTAGCCTACAAGCCTTGCTAGGACAAGAAGATACAGGAAAAAAGTCCACACAGTGGAAAACAGCACAGAGATGGGGTCTAGTGCCTCACTCAAGATTGCAGACTGCAGCAACTGGAATATGCAGATACTTCCAGAAAACCACTTTACTAGTGACTGACGGGCTTAGATGCACAGAACTAAATTCAGTTTCCCACTACTGCAAATTGCATCCCAAAAGTTGCAACCAATATGAAGACCCACTAGAAAAAAAGTTACGTTGAGAAAAACCTCCACACTTCCCATTGTGACTGTTCCCTGATGCTGTCTCAGGAAGTGGAAGCCATATGCCCTTTTCAAGGTCAAGATAGGGCAAAGACAACTGTGGGATAAAACAAGTCTTCTTTTACACTCTGAGGTACGAGGTGAGATCCGGAAAGAGCAGGAAAAGAGAGTACCTCAGTAGGTAATATACCATTCTTGCTTGGTCCTCCCTCCTCCACAGAAGTTACTTCAGGAAAAAAAACCCTGCGGTTTTAGCACTATGCAAAACTAAGGTTTCAGAATAGCAATTCTACATGCTCCTGAGATCTGATTTAAAAACTGTGATATACTTAAAGCTGTCATATAGGAGATGGTAGTGGTGGTCTTCCTGCTTCCTTCTTATCGAAGCAGTTAAATACTTGTGAAACATATCCCAGCCACTGCTAGGATAAAATGCCTTTCTTGGATTATTACCAACATATATATTACTATCAGACTAAAGAAATGGCCACTGCTTAGAAAATTCTGAGGAGGCTTTTTAATTCCTGACCATAAAATGATGTTAAAGCAGGAAACCTACCCTGCCAGTTTTGAGAAAAAGATGAAATTTCTTTTTAGAACTAGGGGGATGGGACACTCCCTTTCCCTTCCAATTCAGCTGGTCATGCAATGACTTGTATATTCTCCAGAAACACAGAAGACCTAAGTTAAAAACTGTTCTTTATCAAACCAGTGACTTGATCCTCAGGTTTCCACAACCTAGATGGATTTCTAATCCTCCCCTACCAGGCAGGTGGCCAGCCTCTTGCAAATCGAAGTCTCTTTCTTCTGTTTTCATAGAACCTTAAGCCTTGGCTTCAGCTTATTAAAAAAAAGAACTGTGTTCAGTATTTCAGGTTTTGAAATATGTAAAAAATATTTTAGATCTATATCCAGTGAAATAAGAGATAAAATCTACAGAATGTTCAGAGAAACCACCCTTTAATAAACACAGAACCCGCTGGTGCCATATGCTTCACTATACACTGATTTTTCTGTGTGATGACTCCTTAACCACAGAGGGAAGCAATGACACTTTTCTTGCTCCACCATCCATTAATTTAATAAGTTAGCACTGGTCACCTATAGAAATGTAATTAAGCATCTGAATACCATTGTTGCCACCTCTGATTATAACTACAAAAATGAATGCGATGATAGTGACATGATGGCAAATACTATGTCTGTTAGATTCCAAAACGTGAGAGGCATTCATAATAATAAATGACACTTGTGTAGTCTTTCATATAACAAACCCAAAGTACCTGACAAAATGATACAAAACTACCTATTGGAAGCATCGCTTCACCCATCACTGAAACATAGCCCCCAGCAGGAAGAAGGCAGCAACCTTTAAAGACTACAGAACATATTACAACAGAGGACAATGAATAATGTAGCCAGTATAAAGCACAAAGGAATTCCAGACAAGCAAAACACAATTTTCCAAAAGCAAGTGAACTCTGGCTAAAAATGTGTTTCATTCCAGAGTTATCACAAGACTCTAGCATAAAAAAGACACCATCCTTAACAAGACACAAAAACCCAATTATATCTGCAAATTTCTTAGAGATCATATACAAATTCATGTACTTGCAAGGCCCAAAGATGCTTGTCTAAATTTCTCACCAACAGGACTTGTACGCTTCAGCCTGGGACCAAGTTCACTACAGCACAAGATCTGCTGCAGAGGGGTTGCCAAAGCACACCTGGCAGAGGGGACCTGAACCTCCTTCGCTCAGAACCATCACTCCTCTCCGCAGCTCACCAAGCTCCTTTCTCAGGGAAAGAGAAACCAGAGCATCTGCCACACTGTGTCTCATAAAGGGCAGCATTCCTCCGGCCAGCGAGAAAATGCCTGATGTATGGATCCCAATGAGGCTCACAGGCAAGTCTGGAGCTATGCTGTTGGGCCTTGTCAAGCTTAAGCAACTCTGGAAGCATCTTGCAGAGGGCTGCGGGTGCTTCCAGATGGAGCCAGCTGAAGGCAGGCTTTGATGGTCCCAGTTTTGGATTGCGGCATTTGCTCCTTCACGGAGCCACCTTCAGGGACTGACGGGAGAAGACTAACAAGAGGACGTAGTTCCAGTATTTAACTTGTTATGACTGTACAGATATTAAATACCAGCACTAATAATAGCAGCACAGCTGCACTCACTCAGCGAAGCCCGCCCGAGCTCGGGGCCAACGTTGCTGGTAACAGTCATCAGACCTAGGTGAAACGCATGTCTAGAACGGAGGAGGCTGCTCACCACCGCAGGTGGCCCTGCAGGAGCGCTGCCCGACCCAGTGCCGCGGTCTCCTCCCTCGTCCCGCTCAGGCGAGGGGGCCCCACTGCTGGAACTGCACTCGGCAAGGGCGGGCGCCCCTCAGCGCCCTTACCCGCCAGAGCGGCGGGACCCGCGGCTCCCAGCCCTGCGCTCCCGGCCCCGCAGCGCCGGCCGGCCCGCCCGCCTCAGCCGCAGGGCCCAACGCTGCCCCAGGTCCGCAGGAAGGGGACTCGCGGCCGCTGCTCGCCGCCATGCCCGCCTCAGGCCCCGCTCCCTGGGCCGGCGGCCGAAGGAAGGCGCGGAAGCAGCTCTCGCTCCGCAACTCCAGCGGAGTTGCTAGGCCCGGGCGCTTCTCAGTCTGAAGGCACTAAAGTGCAACCCCGGGACGGGGTCTGGGCAGCAGGAGGACGCTGAGCGGCTCGGCAGACTGAGGAGACGCGCCCCGGAGCCCATCCGCGCCTGCCCGCCTGCTCGTTCGCTCACCCCGCAGCAGAACCCTCCACCGGCAGCACGTCAACCCCGCGGCAAGGCTCTCCGACTAGCAGCCCGCCTCTCCCGCCCGGCTCGGGGCGGGACTTCCCCACCGCGGCCCGGCGCCGGGGACGGGGGCGGGCGGTGGACTGAGGGGAGCGGGCTGGGGGCGAAGGCGGCGGGACCCGGGGTGCTGGAGGCCGGGGGAGCGGGAGCGGAGGAAAGCAGTGCCCGCTGGATGCCTGCGGGGACCGGCCCAGCTGTGGACCCTGCCGCTGGGCCCCTGCCTCGCCACCCGCGGGTCGTGAGCCCCAGGAACCCGTTCCGCTTCAGAGTAAGGTGCAGCAGTGCTTTGTGCCAGCGCTGTCTCCATGTACAAACGGGAGCCGGTGGATGGGAGCATCCTGCTTGTCCTTGCTCGTACCCCTGTTTACACAGCAGGGAGGAGGCTTAGATCTACTGAGTCATTTTGGGGGGTTGGGAGATCGTGCTGAATGCTTGGGCTTTCAAGAGGCAGTATTTTCTAGTTTGCCCTTGCAATGCAAATAATGGAGGTTTGAAGAGGCGCTTCCCAGTATCCACAAACAGGATGACATTGACAGTGATTCCAGATGAAAACAGGTGCAAAGTATGAAATGAAAACAGAGCAGACACCAAGTTTTTACGCTTTCCACCAAGGATCTCGAAAGTGTCTTATGTCCCTAAGGCTCATGGCATCCTGTGTCGTACTCTTCCAATTCATTCCATTCCCCAGAAGGGTAAACAGATGCTGGCAACATGACTAACAAAGGCACAAAGGATGGTGAACTCCTCCAGCCCTTGTGCACAGCCAAAGCTGCTGCAAAGCCACTCTCTGCACTGA
Organism: Myiopsitta monachus; assembly: GCA_017639245.1. Classification (NCBI taxonomy): domain Eukaryota; kingdom Metazoa; phylum Chordata; class Aves; order Psittaciformes; family Psittacidae; genus Myiopsitta; species Myiopsitta monachus. The sequence continues at coordinate 29,751,202 of CM029919.1, forward strand.
GTCCAGGAAGGGAACCTCAAGCTTTTCTGGGAGAAGTACTTGCTGTTGTCACTGCTGGCCATTCTGCTCTGACTCCTGCCCTGTTTCCCTTTGTACAAGGCTGAGGCCAGCAATGGCCCTGCATCCCGCTGTACAGAGCCCCAACAGCACAGTGCCTGCAAATGAATTCTGGTGTGTCAGCCCTTAAAACAGCTGTTCATTGCCTAGGGGAGCTGGATCCTAGCTTTTATCCAGATCCTAGATAATCCAGTGATGCAGAATGTGGGTGGGCAAAACTGGGGATGAAAGCCAACACATGCTGGTGCTCAGGCCTTTTACCGTCTATCTTACAGTGAAGGAAGAACAAAAGTGGAGGTAGTGGGTGAAGAATGATGAGGGTGCAGTAGTAAACAACTTTAGAGAGGTAGGAGGTAAGAGAAAGTTGTGCTTTTATGAAAGTGATGGAGAAGTGGAATTTGGCTTAAAAAAAGAAAAGAAAGAAAAGGAGCATTGGGAGAATACTGGGCCTATAGGGTAGAGTCCACAGTGACTGGCCATATTGGTGTGGGGAGGGCTTAACCTTTAGGATCTCAACCCAAATGGAAACTACTGCCTAGTAAAGGGAAAGTAAGAAGGTGAAGCAAGTGAAATGCTTGGGATCTTCTGAATTAGCAGCTGGTCACCACACATAGGCAGCAGTGATTAATACAGATAGATGTCTAGAGCGAAGCTGCTGGGATGGTTCTAGTTGTCAGCGTCACTTTTTTTATTTGCTTCTTATATGAAGTCAAGTGAGTATGGGTCCTGTAAAGATTAAGTGGAGATATGAAAGACTGTCATTTATAATGCCTTGTATTTCAACATGTTCCTATTGCTGGGCAATCAGTGCAGGAGAAATTATGTATGAGAGCTATGTTAAAAATAGTCATGCAGTGCTTATGGAACATCATCTATCACTGGCCATATCAAACCTGTTTTGAAGATTTGCAATGAATTTTACATAAGGCCTGCACTTCTACATCTCTTTTGTGTTTTGAAATAAAAGCAATATTAAAACTTGGATATGTACAAAGTAAAACCATATTCAATCTGCATTTTTGCACACACCAAATGAGCTCTTTTAAGCAATCTTCAGTATGTCCAAATCAAAGTAAGGTGCTATATTTTTATTTTTTATGTCCTTGACTTCAGCCGGCTACAAAACAGAGGCTTGTAAACATAAAGTAATGAGGCTGTCTTGTTCAGACTGAATGTGTAGTGAACAGTGAAAACAAGCCTGCAGCTGGCACAGTCTATACATATCACACTGTACTCACAATTTAGGTGATATACAACCTTTTGTAATCTGTCTGGTATTTGTATCCCCTTTCCCAAGTCCGAAAACCAAGCTGTGGGCTTCCTAGAAATACTGAATTGGTTACCACATTACATGGCTTATGAAACTGGGGGAAACAAAGGCCGCAAAAAAACTCAGCTATGTTGCCATACAAATAGCAGTGGCAACTATCAGTAATATCACAAACTAGAATATCCATATTATATGGTTCAGAAACAAGGAAAAGCAGTTTACTATCTGCACTAAAGAAAAGCTTGGTGGCAGTGGCTTTTGTAAAAGCTAGAGTCTGGTCAGGGCTAAATAGCACCCATACTTTTGTCCACCTCTGTCACTCAGGAAGCAAAAGGGATTGATTCTTTACCCATTGGGGACACTTCTGTATACTTAGCCCATTATTTAACAGTAAACAAAAAATAAAGAATATATCCTTGCAGCTTCAGTAACATCTCTTTCTAAGAGAAAAGAGCAGACCTGTAGGTGCAACACCATACCTGACGCAAGAGGGTGCCCTTCAGGGTGACCTAGAGGGAAGTGCCATAGAGGGGCTGTACCCCAGAGGGTACACAGAGGTCCTAAACCCAGGTGGGATTCCCAGGACAGGGAGGCTGTGACAGCCACTGCCACCTTTATGGCTGTGGAAACAGCTGCTCTACAGCTCTAGGACCTTGGGGACTTCGGGATCTTCTCCAGCCTGACATCTACTCAGTGTTTAATTACTCAGGTGCTACAGAAGATATAAAAAACATGCTGTGTTTTGGTTTATTAAGGGAACAATTGATAATGTTTTCACTAGCTTAAATGTAATATTTTTCTTCTTTGAAGCAAGCCCCTTATGGGGGCTGTGGCAACAGCAAAACATTATAGCATTCAATAAGCCAACTAATGGTAAGTGGAAAACCAGGCAAACTTCCAGGCATAAGCAAGTACTTCTTTAATGTGAAGCTGTATATGAATTTTTCTTCTGGTATGACTTGAAGACAAGAGAATTTCGGTTTGCTTTAATAAAAATTAGTGGCTGAAGACTACAGATTACTATTATTCTTTCTTCAGAAAGAAATGTTAGTATGTAATAAGCGTGGAAAGGAAAAAGACACAAGATGTAATTTCAAGTTGTATTTGTGCAATAGCCATTGTAAATCTAAGCATTTTCACATACTGTTGAGAAATGGAAGCGAGAATATCAGTTGTACACATATACAATATAATCCATAATTTGCAAGTTAGTAGCAGGGGTAAATAGGAACCCCAGAACACTAAAAATACCAGAGAAAATTCATCTAGCAAGGGTAAAATACTCAAAATTTAATTCTTCAGGGAAACCCTTTACTGCTCATGATAAAAATTCCCCCTGCCCCCCTTTCCAAGTGCTTCCACAAATTGAGAGGGTTAAAAAAGCACAATTTGCTTGTCAGTGTGGCACAGGCCTGTTGCTCTTAAATAACAGAACAGCAGACAGGAGTCCTTCAGTTCATTCAGGAGATGAATTATATGGTAAGTAGGGGTTTAAAACCAACCATGACTGTTTGGAAAGTGTTTCAGGTGTGTCTTCTTTGCTTAGGAAGGGTTGGTTTTTTGGTTAGCAGTGTAATTCAAAGATTAATAATGGCTGTTCTTGAAACATTCTGATGTGCTTCAAATGTAGGTACCATTTAACTGAGTGTTAAATTGCAGATGTCAATGAAAATTGGAAGAAGTAGGCAATTCATAATACTTAACTGGAAATAAAACAAAGCTATTCATTAACAGCAAAAGTAAACATGTCTGAAGAATATTAAGTTACAGTTTTCTGGAGGCAAAAGGCAGAATGATGTTGACTTTGACTAAAGATTTACTTAATCTTACATTCTTAGTTGTTATTTGAGTTAATGGAGGGTGTTTTGAAATAGCCAAGCTGTGCTGATCATTAAGAAAGTTTGCAGAATTCAGCTCAAATATTATTTCAGGATGCTATTGAATTCAGCCATTAATACAATTCTCTCAGCACCCTCATCTTTGACTAGGCTAGAAACGCTGAGCAGGTTATATGACGGTGCCTCTCCTGTTATCTTGTTGATTAATATTTTAGGAGGGTAAGTATTTTCAGACTTTGGTTTGATCTGATTTAGTATTTTTTTCCCAGAGAGGAGGATGGGATGCAGACAAGTATTCCTGTGAGTTCTCAAGCTTCTGAGATATTTTCAGCAAAAAGCGCATGTTCGCTTTCTGCATTAAGAGGGATTTTTTCAAAGACATGTACGTAATTCGACTCGATCCAGATGACAAGTGACTACGCAGACATTTTTTTTTCCTTATAAAATGGACAGGTTTACCAGTCACATATAATCTGAAGCTGCAGGGGTCTTACTGTTGGTGGTTATACAGTAGAGGAACAGAAAAAAGAAGTAAAATCTCTGGTTGCATTGCTGGAGTGGAAGATGGGATGACGGGCAATTTGCATAATTTATAATGGGCTGCTGGTTGAAAGCAAAAGGTTCCACAAAAAAAAAAAAATATCCATTTATTTTCAAGAAATATTTTTTTTTTCTACGGAAACAAGAAAAAAAAGATATAAAAATCAGAGTGAATTTTACTGTTTCACTCCCTGCTATTGACTTCAATATATTTAATAGTACTATGTGGAGGAATTTTGGAAAAAACTGCTGCTTTGTTTCTAGCTCAGTGATGGGATGATGTAATTCAGTAGCACAAAACTCAAGGTTATTTCTGCAGGTGATCTGTGATAACACACATGAGTAAACCAAGACTGGTCACTTCAGCCTGCCACTTTTCCTTCGTTCTTCTGATAAATCCCAAGAGCTGCAGATGAATGACTTCAATACCATCTGTACTCGCAATTAGTACCAGAGTTATGAATATCTTCATGTGGATGTAATTGAGGGCAAAACTTGTGGCTGCTAGGCTTCAATTCACTGTACAAACACAATTTCTTCCAGTTAGTTGCCACCTTTTAAAGTTTATGTCTTTAATGAGAGAAGCTGAGAATGAGAAAACTCCTTAATGAGAGGAATTGAAATGGAGACAGTCCTACAGGCTCAAACTAAACCGTAAAGGGAGGTTAGACTCTTATTTTCCCACTAACTCACCGGATCAAATCTTATCTCCTTAAATCAGTTCCCTAACTCCCATTTCTTTGTTGCAAACAAGATCTGTCCTTTATAGCCTCACCTTTCAATTGCTTAGGAAAAGGCCTTTGAAGGTCATGAAGTTGCTTATGTTTAAGCAAAGATAAAATTAAGCCTACAAGCCTTTGGCTTGTTTGCTTGAAGCACATTTCTGTTTTGTTTAAATGTGTTTCTCTGCTAATTTGGGAACAAAAAGATGCTGTAAGTCGTGTTCTTTAAACCTAGGAATGAACTTAGAGGCATGGGATCAGGTCTTCTGTGCCCACCCTCTCTAAGCAGTCTTTTTGAAATCAGTGAGGTGAACATAGCCCTTGTTCTGTCCGGACAGTTGTTGAACATTATTTAATAGAAGATACAATTGATGGCAATTTAGAAGCATATGAAGCTAACATGAAACATCCAGGCGCCTATCCAAAATGGAACAGATGGAGCTGAAACTGGTTAATGCTAGATCAAGGAAAGCTCAAGTGTTTGTACTTATTAATGTTATCTAGGTTACCCCTAGTGATCATGCATGCCTTGGCTTGCTCGTACTTTGCACAGGGCTAACCTGATCCAAAGAACTAGAGAGACAGCAAAGGAATTACCACATAGTGGCTTTAACCCTTTCCCTGTGAGTAAAACTTTGATAGTTCTGTCTCCAGCCATTCACATTCTAAAAGTTTTATTTGTGATGGCTTTTTTTTTTAAACTTATATTATTGGTCTGTATTTTTTCCCAAGTAGAGTTCATTTGTTTTCCCTTCTTGCAGAATGGCAATCTGCTACCACATCAGCTTTAGCCCTATCTCCTTGATCTTTTATTCTCACTTGTTCACTTACCCGTTGTTTTCACCTGTCTCTCTAAGTAATACTAAGCATACATCTTTCCATGCTTCAGTGTCCACCTTCTTGCTCTGCTCTATCTTCTCAGTTTTTGCTCTCTGTCATGGCTCATGAGACACAGGGTTAAAACTTTCTTTTAGAGCAATGAAAGATATTGCATTTTCTCCAGTCTTCCTCTAACTCCTCACTTTAACCTTGATCTTTTCTCTGATTTCTTTTTTTCATTTTGATATAAACCAATGCATAACACCAGGCCAAATAGATGCCTCCACATACAGTTTAATATATTATTATTTCCTCTTTTATTGAAAAAATAATATTAGTTTGTACTCACAGCAAAATCGTAATTCAGCTTTAGGCCTTACAGAACTGTGTTTGGGAGATTACAGTTTTTCTGATCCATGAAATTAACTCCCAAACACCAATCTTCATTAGATTTACCACACTAAAAGTGGATTCCATTAAAAATTTAAATGCCTGAGAGTTTTACTTCTGATTTATAAAGCTCAAGGTCACTCTTACCATTCCTAACTATGTTGCTTTCCCCTAACACCTGCATTGAGATCAGTGATTTCCATGTGGAATCCTCTCTTTAAAGCCCCTTTCTGGACAACATCATTATAACTGGAGGGACAATCTCTCTTACTCCTACTCTGTTTTTATACTTTCAGTCAGTAATGCTGCTGTGATGGTAGTTCTGTAAGTGACCTGGAAGCTCTCCTGGGATCAGATTGCTATTTAAGAATTGAGCCCTGTCAGTTTGCCTGCCCTGCCAGGAACTTGCTTTTATCTATGATAATTGCTTTTAGAGCTGGATAGCAAGAGGCTCTTCTCTGAGATTCCCGTGCTTCATCCTTGCTTGTGGCACACTAGTTTCACAGCTGCTCCAGCCCATTTAGGAGTCATTTTTCTTTCACCTAGTGGATATAAATCTGCTGCATTCCGCCTACAATTGACCGTCCCTCTGCTTCACTTTAGGACTTGTCCATTCAGCACTGCTTAATGATCCTGATCCTGCAGTCCCTTGGCTGTAAGTTGGGTGGGAGAAGGGTCAAGTTTGAGACTGACTGATAGAAGCAGAAATGACTGCCCTTTCAAGTCAAACTAGGGTGCGCAGTTTCGCCCTGTCTAGGATGCAGCTACAATCCGTGCTATTTAAAAGCAAATGTTTACAGGAGAAAACCAGTTTTCACAAGGCAAACAATTGTCTGTGGTTCTAACAGATTCCCTAGTTATTGATCATCACAGCTACTTTTCTGAAAGGGAAAGAAAGAAGCTACTGGGGTAAGCAGCAAAGTAGCAGCATTTACTCTGTATTAGTTTGTATGATACCGGCTGTGTACTACATGGTATTGCTTCCAGCTCTATTACATAGCTGTAGGAATTTCAAGGCTGACTCCTGTCACTGCCAGAGGCTATCGCAGCAGCAGGGGATTGCTGGAGTGAGGGTGACCTGGATTTACCTTTTTCCCGAATAATTTCTCAGTTGCAAAGTTTCTAACAGGGACAAGAATCCAGCTCTGAAAGTAAAGACGTTTCACCTCTGCCTTGGGCAACCCCATGCAGGAATTGATGTGGCCATGGGGAGAGGGCATAACTGACAGCTTTTCAAGAATAAGCAACTGGAGAACAAGTGAATAAATAAAAGAGATTTTCTTATATCGAATGTTTGTGGGAGGAGGACAGGACAAAGAAAAAATGTATTTTCCATTTTGCCCTTACAAGGAGGTGATTGAGCTTTAGATCTATATATTTTATTCTCTTTAGTCAAGTGACTGCTTTGGGCAACATTTTGCATCATTAATTCCCCTGATCTTGCAGGCTGTCGCATGTGGGAAACCCTGTGCTCCCATGTAGAGCCTCACTATTTTAAATGGGGTCTTTTGTGAGCAAAGGCATTTCCTCCTGGTGAGAAATTTTCAGTGTGAGGTGCATTAGTCAGTCTTCCCTTGTTTGTGTTGATCTTCCAGGCAAAAGAAGGAAGATAAAAGGTGGAATAAACCTGAAAGTCACACACGCATCCTCATACGCATACACACAGAAGTACACATGCACAAAGACAGAAGCAGGGATCAAAAGAAGCTATTGTGGTTAACTTTTGTGTTGTCTAAATTATGAGCTGACAGTATCCCCTTGTATCCTGGAACAGCATTCATCAACAACAAAATCTCACAGGGAGAGATTTCTAATTTTCCCCATGTTTTGATTTCTGAGGCTAGAGCTACAGTTATTTTATATGTACATTTCATTTCTGTTCATATTTGCTGTTGAATCATAGTTTTACATCCAGATAAAGGAAGTCAAGGACAGTTCTCTTTCAATTGAAAACATTCCTTCTTTGAAAATTTGGCTGCTATGTTCTTTCATTTATTTCCTTACTTATATTCAACAACATACCACGTCTTATGTCACAATATTCCTATTATGAACAAGAGTGGTGTTTTTCTCTTCTGTCAGTGACAGACAAAGCAGAAGAGCTTGCATTTTAGAAGACAAAGATACAGTTTCTGAATATTATATTAATTATCTCAGACAATGCACTTGGGACACTGTAACTGCCTATTTAATTGCCTTGCAGAAACTGTGAAGTCCTTATGTTGCCATGCAGATTTTATAATCAGTGACTCCTGTGCAAAGGAGTATGAAAATTGTATGTACTGAAATTCCTTCTCTTGTTTGTACCAGTGACAAGAATCACACATGGAAGCTCATGTTTACAGAGAGATCATTTTGTGAGCAAAACAGATGGGACAAATTAATCAGAGATAACAGGCACATTTTACAAATATGGGGTATATTTTTGTTTCCTGTTTGAAAAACTAACAACTCAGAAATTTTAAATTGGTATGACTATTTAATATAATTGTCTGCAACTGGGTGACAGTTTGCTAGAAATATGCAGAGGCAAATCCAGCTACTTGTGTTCTATCAAGTTGTGGCTTCCTATATTAAATAAGGGAGAGTATTTGCAACTCAGAAGCAATGTTACATGCCAGAGTTTTGGACTCAGCTCTCAGTGCTTGATCTATATTGATCTTCCAGCCAGTGTCCCTCAAATCAGATGATGAGGATCCTGGTCATAACTTCTTTTCAGCCATATCACCCATCATCTCAGGGACTGATGTTCTGTAAAGTGTAAAGTGCTTTACATAGCTACTTTATCTACAGAAGAAGGTACTTGGAGACTGGCTGCTGCACAGCCAGTAGGGCTTTATCGCTCCTTCTGCTGGGAGCAGAGGAGAAGCAATACATAGTAGGTCAGCTTCAAAATATGTCTACACGTAAAACAGAGTGGAGAGCAAACAGCCAGAAAAAATCTGGACAAAACTTTGTCATTGCCTGTGTCTGAATGTGATACAAATTAAATTAAAATCTAAAAATAGTTAGCACAATGAAGACTGGGCTGTTATATTCAGGAAAGACTAAGCAACTGTTCTAAGCAAGCTAAATATTTCTGTGACCAATATCGTGAAAGCATCCAATGCAATGAAGTCCCAAAGAAAGGTCTGAGCATATCTGTAGGACTGTTTATACTCCTAGCCATTCTCCCGTAGAAAGACCCTATTAAGTCAAGGTAAATTGTACCGACTACCTTAGAGTGGTGCCTGTCTGTTCTAATTCTTTTGATACAGCAAGCTGAAGCTTAGTCTGAAACTGATTGTACTGACCTATTAAGGCTGAAACTGGTAGGAAAATGCATTTGTCACCTACAGCTTTGTTCTTGTGCTGAAACAGAAATATTCTTTTCTTGCACCATTCTTGCTTGAAAGTGAGACAGCAGTCTGCTCCTTTTGTTGTCCAGTTGGGCAACACTGGATACATTTGCTATAAGGATGCATTTCAAATGGGGTTCTTTTTAAAAATGCATTTGGCAGCCTGAAAACAGTACCAGAACAAATTAGTTATGCTTAATGCTACATTCAAACTGCAACTTTTCAACTGCTTTGGAAATAAGTCATTCCACTTTCAGTTGTTTATCACAGCTCAGTGCAGCTTAGTGTCATTCTCCGAAACTGAGACTTTCCACCTTTTTTTTCTTTTTTTTTTTTTGTGTGTGTGTGAATTCAGCTCACGAAAAATGCCAAATTAACAGCCTTAAAGACTCTATTTTGCCAGAGGACATTCAGAGTGTCGTTGGTCAGAGTTCAGTGTTTGCTATGCTACCTCAGCAATCTCACATTGAGTTGACCACCCCAACTGAAGGAAGAGGTAGTTCAGACTCCTGCAGGCTGGGTCTTCACCTGTCCTGCTCACATTGCCTTGAAAAGTGGCATTGCAATGCTGTGTGGCATCCAGTGCTGAAATGATAGATTTTCTCCTGTTTGACGTGTCCTTCGTAACAAGTTCCTCACACAATCTTGCCAGGTCTGTTTCTTTCAAGGGGAACATATTTTGCAAGGTTTGGTTAAAGTGCTGTACGTACATTGATGGCTATGTAGGCATGAGTTAAAAAAAGCAGTTGAACATGGACCTGCAGAAGATGATGGGCTCCCTGTCTTAATTTAATCACTTGCTTAAGTACTCTATTGGTCTCACATTCTCGATGCTCATTATATTTATTTTGCTAAAAGCTCCATGTGAAATAACTCTTGATTAATATTGGAAATTGGTGATCAAGTCCTCCTGTAATGCTTTATGAAGTAATATAAGTCCAGGTCACAGCTTCTAGTTTATGTATCAAAACATGCAGATATTTAAGGGTGTAGGATATTTTTCTGTGTCTGAGTGACATAGGAGCTAGCATCCTGCCCGATAAACAGATATTGTTCCTAGTGTAGACAGGATTTCAGGTTAAAAGAGATATATTTTTAAAGCCATGATATAGCAGGCATCAAGCTTTGCTTGCTTCTTCCTCTTAGAATTCAATTGTGTGAACTTTACACCTGAGTACTTGGACCATACACAGTTTATTTGAAGATGCCAGTCAAACAGTCAGCAGTACAAATACTCCCAAATGCACCTGTGTTTGATTTTGCAGATACAGAAAGGAAACTAGTTTTCACTGCCTTCAAAAGCCCCTTCCATTTTATTTCTTAATTAAAACTTTGGTTTGGTTTGGTTTTTTTACATATGTATGAGAGACCGGAAGAGAAGCAGCAGGAGGATTTTTCTGGTTGGGTTTTTGGTTGTTTTTTTTTTTTCTTTAAACATCAGCAGGAGCATTTTTAAAACTAGGGTCAGTGAAATACCCCATAAGGAATTATGACGTTAGATCATTATCAGTAGATTCACGATGGGTTTTTTTCTCATGATTTGAGGGTTAGATTCCCAGTCTAGTGAAACAATTTGCTGCTATACTTGGTTGACCTAGTAAGAGCCAGATAAGGCTTACAGAGATCTTTTCTTTTGGTGCAGAAGTATTAGTGAAGGCACTGATAACTCCTCTGCCAGCTGACTGATGAGCCAGTGAACACATGGGTCAAGAACAGGCTGGGGGCAAGGCAAAGCAGAGCTCAGAGCTGTGCTGTTTGATCTTTCAGTACGTAAGTGTTGCATCAGGAGAGACGTGGAATCATAGGATAATAGAATGGTTTGGGTTGGAAAGGACCTTAAGATCATCTAGTTCCAACCCCTTGTCATGGGCAGGGATGCCTCACTCCAGACCACGTCACACAAGGCTCTGTCCAACCTGGCCTTGAACACTGTCAGTGATGGAGCATTTACCACTTCTTTGGACAGCCCTGTTTCAGTGCCTCACAACCCTCACATCATTTTTCTAAGGCCATCGGTCTGTTAGCCTTGGGTCTTGGTGTATTGACGCACCAGGTAATATGTCTTCCCTCACCAGGAAACCAGACTGATGCAAACCTACAAAATATATCAGTTCTGCATTAAAAAAGCATATGTTCATGGGATCTTGCTTTGTTGTAGTTAACTTCAAGACAAGGTCTTAGGTTGTGTATTCCTATCATTTTCAGGGTGTAAACATGTGCTATAACATGTGGTAAGTATGTGTTATGCTGTCCAAAAATTCTTGGTAATGGATTTGGATAAAACATTCTCATCTTCAAGGCTCAGAGTATGGTTTAGTATTGATGTGCACTGTTAAATAGTTCTTGGGTTTCACATTAGAGCTGTCTGTATTTTGCCATTAGGCGTGTGATTCAAGAGCATGTAAATCAACTTGGCATCTCACTGTAGGAAAGGTGCTTCATTTAGAGTAAGCCTATGCCCCTAGTGTCTTTCCATGGCAGACTATTAAACCAGGGATGTTTTCTGTAACTGGGGGAGCAAATACAAGCAAACAATCTCATTTGTGTTATAAAAACATAGATACAATTGACTAATAGTAACTAAAATATGAAATATCTCAAGAAACTTCCTCTCCTGTAAATAAATTGACATTTTGGGTGTGATCCAGCGCATTCTAATGTGTTTTCTCTTGACAAGTCTGTTTCCTCATCTCCTCAGGATACTCTCATTTTATATCTCTTTGTATAAAATGTCTGCATTTCAGATGTCTGAAAATCAGTGGATGCTGACAAAGAGGATTTCTTAAATGCCTTAGACCAAATGTTTGGTTCCTATCCTTGTAAAAGACTGAACACAAAGTGTTTACCTTTTCTAAATCTCGTGTCCTTGAATATGCTTGTAATATTTTTCCTTCACGTAGTCTCTCCTCTTAAAGGTACTTCAGCAGAAGAAAAAGACCAAACCTTTTATCACATAAGTTTGTTTAAAGCAGGAAAGCTCCAGAAAATCAACTTATAAGAAATATGCATTGTACAAAATTAGCTTACATTTCTGAACCCTTAGTCATTATGCTTCCAAGTGCATCTTGTAATAAGGACATATTAAATAATTAGTGGTAATTATATGCTGAAATAGTGTTATGTACACATTAACAAGAGCCTTTTAGGCCATAGATACACAGACTTTATAATTGCTCTCTGGACAAAGTAACAGTCAAAGTTCTGGATGATAGTGGTTTGCAGATGTTGAGATACTATTTGGTAAATGTAGTCCTCAAATAGGCTGAACGTTTCTAAAACAAGATGAATAGTCTACAGATATACTTCAGAAAAAGGAAGTGCCCCTGAATTTGTTAGAATCATCACAGAGAATGGCTTTTAGAGATTCCTGAGCTTCTCAGAGTAATGTTTTTTCTTCATTTTTTTTTTTTTAAGGAAAACTCTTTTCACACAAGACATAAAAATGGCAACATTTACAACTGACCACTTCTCATAGCTATTTATATAAATGTAAGTCTCACAGAATAACTGTAAATGGGAAATAATTATCCGGCAGGAACAGATATCTTGGCTTGTTACTGTTCAGTTGTTTTGCTAATCATTTTTGAATCATCATACTAAAATTTGCAGATAGATACAAAAATCACAATGAGATAAATTATATATGCTATGCTTAACCTGAAGAACATATTTTTTAAGTTCATCCCCATAGGAAGACATATCTTGACTCAGAGAAAGCGTTGATAAAGTGGGGGTGTGATCCAGTAATTCTGAAAATGACATAGGAATCACAGCAGATAATCAAAAGAAGCCAAGTGCCCAATCTGATGTTGTATGCAAGACAGCAGCAATGTAATTCCTGCAGGCTTACATCTGCCAATATCAAGAAGAAGCAGGAAGGTGAAATTACCTCAAATCTATAGTGACAGTGACTCAAGACATATTTCAGCATTCCTTCTCATTCCTTCCCATTCAAAGTTACAAGAACGAGCCAAGGAAAACGTGAGAAGAGGGAGACCCAAAAGCTCAGTCCATTAGTTTTCAAATATTGTTTATAAAAGGTAAAATAAGAAAAGATAATCCTTACATGTCATGATTTAAGCCCAGCTGTAACTCAGAACCACGCAGCCACTCTCCCACTCTCCCCCTTCTTCCCCCTTGCTGCCAAAGGGATGGGGAGGAGAATCAGAAGAATGTGTCCTAGGGTTCAGCAGTAGCAGTCATTTTTCTCCTTCTTAATGGCTGGTACAGTGCTGTGTTTTTGACTTTTGGCCTGGGAAGAGCGCTGATAACACCGATGTTTTTAGTTGCTGCTTAGACTGTTTAGTCTGATCAAGGACTTTCTGAGTCTCATGGTCTGCCAGGGAGAAGGGGAAGCCGGGAGGAAGCAGAGACAGGACACCTGACCCACACTAACCAAAGAGGTATTCCATACCACATAAACTGGGGGCAGACACCCGGAAGAGTGAGTTCACTGCTCGGTCGGGCTGGGTATCAGTTAGTGGGTTGTGAGCAGTTGTATTCTCTTCACTTGTTGTTTCCTTTGTCATTGCTGTTATTGGTGGCAGCAGCAGTGATTTGTGTTATCCCTTAGTTACTGGACTGTTCTTATCTCAACCTGTGGGAGTTACATTCTTTCGATTCTCCTTCCCATCCCCCTGGGAGTGGGGGGAGAAGGGAGGGAGGTGAGCTAATCACATCGTGGCAGATTTACAGCTGGGCTTAAACCATGACAGAATGTAAATCCCATGGGTTGAGATAAGAACAGTCCAGTAACTAAAGTGTAACACAAACCACTACTGCTGCCACCAATAATAATAATAATGATAAGGGAAATAACAAGGGAAGAGAACACAACTGCTCACCACCCGCTGGCTGATACCCAGCCCAACCCTAACAGTGATCTAACCCTTCCAGGTAACTGCCCCTAGTTTATATAGTGGGCATGACGTGCTGTGATATGGAATACCTCTTTGGTTAGTTTGGGTCAGGTGTCCTGTCTCTGCTTCCTCCCGGCTTCTCCTCCTCCCTGGCAGAACATGAGACTCAGAAAGTCCTTGATCAGACTAAACAGTCTAAGCAGCAACTAAAAACATCGGTGTTATCAGCACTGTTCCCAGGCTGAAAGTCAAAACCACAGCACTGCACCAGCTACCAAGAAGGAGAAAAATGGCTGCTACTGCTGAACCCAGGACTATTAAGAAGAGGTAACTGGTTGTATATGGGTCTTAATTTGAAAAAGTAAAAACACTAAATACTGAGTTTCATCATGGTTTTTTTTTATGTGTATATATCTATATCTATACGTATATATGTCTACAATTATGTATAGGTGTGTGTATATATGTATCTATACATATATATGTCTACAATTATGTACATACAGTCCTCTACTTCTTTTTGTTCTGTTGTCTTAAAAATCTCCCCATTTTCTTGCCCTGTTGGTTCTCTTTTAGGACCCAGAGCCTCTGACTGCAGCTTGATGAACAATTACAAATCCACTTAGTACTGCTGGATGGGATATTTTCTTTAAAAAATAGTTAAAAGGGCTCTTTTTAAAATTAGGAAACTGGATATGAATTTGGGGATTTATTTTCTACCTCCTTTGTGTTTAATATGACAGTACACATCGTGGCTCATTTTTCTGTGTAATAAACAATGACTTTCGAGCAGTCACAATTTAATATCCCTTCGCTCCTATTCCTAAATCGTCCAACCTGTACCACCATTGTTAACACCTAGAAATTTATTTCTCAGTTTCATGTATAACTACATTAAAAGACTTCAGGCATGTTTGTTCATTTACAACTGCATTTTTGGCAGTTCCCTCAGTAATAATTATTCAAAGGTTTAGTGGCTGTGAAGACCATATGAATGCTGGTATTACCACTGTGACAGTTCCAGTTTTAAAAGAAAATTTAATTTCATTGGTGACTTGAAAAAAATTTCATGAAACACATTAAAATGCCTTGTTTTCACTATGTGTTTGCATCAGTGTGGCAGAAGGTATGCAGTTTGATAGCAAGCTGTTGGCTATTAAATATGGATTAATCTAGTTTGCAGTTTAACATTTGATAGAACTGAATTTGAAGCACTTTTAGCTAGTTTTGTTAATGTTTTTAACTGTGAAGGTAGCTATCTTGCTGTCAAGCTTTTTTTCACCTGTGAAAGGAGGTTTTTCTTTTTTGATGCCTTCTTAAAACTTTGAAAGTGCCCTACAGCCACTAGTAATATTAAGTAAGTCTAAATAGGAATTGCTTTTCAGCTTCCTTGGAAACATTTTCTTGATTACCTGTTCCACATGGGGATGAAACCAAGTACATTCACCTGTTTTCAAACTGGGGAAATGGGAAAATCAGGTAGACTGGTTCTCATTCAGGACAGACATAAATGTTATGTGAATAGAGGCATGAAAGGGAAGATTTATTCCCTATCTCTGGTTTAAAAGGAAAAGTCACACCATACAAAATAATGGGTGCACAGCCTATCCTTCCCTTACAATTTTAGTGTGAGGTTTTTCTCACCTCAAAATGACTGAAAAACAGTATTTTGGCCACTCATCTACGGGAAAAAGGCTAGGATGCAAATTTTAGCTCTGAATATCTTGAGGGTTTTTTTCCCTCCCCAACACAATCATCTTCATTGAAGCACATCTATTTTTTGCTCAAACTTTTGGTCTTGAGCTGTTGACGTATTTGTGACAGAAAGCTATTTTACCAGAAAAATTCCTACCAACTCCAATACTGATCTTTTGGAAGGTAGCCGCAGAACTCCAATTCTATCAGGAATTCCATCAACAAATGTAAAAGTAGAGAGTTTAAGGCATATATTTTCAAATGTTTTCTCTAATTTGAGAAAGAGAATTCACATCTCCTGTTGCCTTTTGCCTTGCTTCTACAAATATGCCAGATTTCTTCTTTCTTGAAAATGTCATTATGCTTATTCCTTCAGCTGCTTTAAGTGGGCACAGAGAAACATCTCTATTTTGAAAAAGAATGTATAAACTTTGCTATTTGAATCTTTCTGGCTGGTTCAAGATAATATTTATGAGTGATAAACATCATAATTATTTCTTTTTTTCTGCATTAAGATAAAAAACAACTTTTATATGTAAAAGGCCAAATGATTTTCTCCATTTAAGCTTACTGTAAATGTAGATCATGAGAGCTAAGGTACAATTGTTAATATGACAGGGAAATGCATTACTGTGATATTGTATTTGGTGTGTGGGATGGGTGACAGGATGGGTAGCAGAGGAAAAACATAGGGACAGATATCAAAATATTCACCAGTGCATGTCTTCAGCTGTGTGCTTACCTTCTGAAATAGGAATTGAAGTTTTCATGTAAATAGATGTATTATCTCCCAGAAACATTTGGGTTTAACTCATGATTTCTTAGTACCCTTTGCTCTAGATTCCTGCAGCTATAGTCATGCAGTTTATAAAACCCTGCTTTGCTCGGAAACATAACTAAAAAGAAAACAAATTGGTCTTGCTAGTCACCAAGTTAGGTTTTTCCAGTAGAACATCTATTTTCCTACCCTTTACCCAGGCTCCACTTTTCTTTTCTGTTTGGTGGGTGCCTACCAGACCATGTCATTCTCAGCAATGAAAACTGGGTAAAATTGAAATGCTGCCGGCTGGCTCAATAGCAAATTTTGGTGTCTAATATTGAGTCGTTTGATCCTGTTAAGCTAAGGGATTCATGGCTGAAACATGGAAAATGGTACATGTAATGAGTAGGAAACTGGAAGAAATGGTTAGTTATGAGAGAAGAGGAAGAAATATTAACCTTTAAATTTGTTTTCTTCTGAAATCAAATTGTACAGCATCTGTGTGCATGTGCTTATAAACAAACAGCTGCCTATTATCCTATGTGGCCATAACTGCTCAACTTGCTAGATCTGCTAGTTCTTGTCGCGGTATTTCTGATCTTGTAACAAACTTGAAAGTCTTAGCAGGGTTTTTACGGAGAAGAGAAAAGAGGATAAAATTTGAACCAGACATCTGTGTTATGAGGTTAGAGAAAGTCCTGACTTCTTGTAGTGAGATATTTTAATGGAGAAAGGGTCGCAATCCAAACCTATGCTCTTAGTATACTCTGGAGCCTCTGCGTCCCTAAGCTGGAAGGGTTGCTAACAGTTTTCCCTGGACTCGTAAGAGAGAGCCCTGTAGTGGCCTTTTTGGCAAGGCTGTAGGATGCTGTATTCCCTGACAGGTGGTGTTAATTCACCTGATGACTTGGTGCCTGTCTACCTGGGCTGGAGCTGGATGCTTTCTTTTTTTTGGCTGACTTTTAACCGAAATACAAGCACAGCTTTATCACAAAAAATGTTAGGAAAAATTTATTTTAAAAATAAAAATGTATTTTTAAAATAATTAAATTTAATAAACTTGCTTTGAAAATATTTTAGGCTTCAGATTTTCAACCAGACTTTTTAGGGTAAAATAGGTGGGGTTATTTCTTAAAGGTACTTTATGACAAATAACTGAATTTTTAACCAGCTCGAGCATATAAGTCTATGGATTAAATAGCATTCCTGGAAGGCTTGTTTTTTTACTCAGGTCGGGTATATCTATTCGTTCAGAGTATTCTCAGAAATTATGCTATGCGTTCAAATGAACCCATCATGATTTCAATGAATACCAAAGCAATTAATAATGATTAAACACTTACATTAAATGTCATTCTCTGTATTTTAGTTAGAAAATAATTTCTGGCATCTATTTTTATTTGAAGAGAGTCACATTGCCCACAGAAAATTGTAAGTGCATACTCAAAGTTTAGCAATTAGCATAGATCAGAAGGCCAGGAACAGAAGCAGACAGTGAGAAGCGGTTTGGAGTTTTGGTTATTTCATGGGAGGCATGTGTTTTATCAAGCTGTTTCTTTCCTGGAATCAAGATAAGAATTAACATGAAAAAAAAAACAGAATACCCTTTCTAGCTTCTTGAAGAAGAGAGGAGACAGAAGTCGATTCTTTGTTGCTGTTGTCACACTTGGTTATGAAAGCGCAGAGTGGAAGTTTGAGCACGTCCATTTTCCCTGAGTCTTTTGGCAGTCCTGAGGTGTTAGAAGAGCTTTTTTTCTGTCTATTTTGTTACAGTGGACCTTTCAGCTGTCGCTGTTGAACCAGACTGCAGGGCTAATGGAGGCCCCCTGACCCTCCCTTTTCTGGTTTCCTTTGTGACCACACATATTTTTATATACACAGACAGTAATAGTGGGGAGGAATCAGGAGACAATCAGAGCAGTTCCATATATCTCTGATAATATAAAATACAATAAGCCTTGTAGTGGGGTTGAAAAGAAGGTGAGGATATAAACATCCTCCAGGGACAGTTTGTCATTGATTTATGACAAAATCTTCTCCAAAAATCAAATTGAAATGGTTTCCATTTTGCGTTTTTCAGGCCCCACTGTAATAGCAGCCTCATCACCTTTCAAAGGACAAAAGGTAAAGGGGTGGTAGGTTCAATACTTGTACAGCACTCCAATATATCTAACCACAAAGACTATTGAAATTATCCTCCTTTTCTGGCATGATTGTGGACTAGAAGGACATACAATTGCTGAACTTGTAATAAGATTTAGTAGTTCTGATAAAAGTAAATTATTTATCGTTCACTGTCCCCTTTATAGGCTTGATGATGTTTATAACTGTATTACCCAATGTCTCCCACTCTGCAGGGTTGTCTTCCTCTCTAAAGAGGAATTCAATACAGCCAGCACCTGACTGACAGGGCATGGAACAGATGGACAGATGGATAGTGCAACTTCATCTTGGTCACTTCTTGCATGGTGGCCTTTATGAAAGAAACTTCTCCCCCCTCCCCCTCCCCCTTTTTTTTCCTCAGGGTATAGCAAAGTGACATTAATCTGGCATGATTGAGATATCAGTTTGGTTAACAGGCACAAAGCAACCTTAAGCAAAAGGGCAGAGCAGCCTGAGAAATGTTGGTTGTTAGTCTTCAGTAACAACCCGATCGAGAAGCCCTGAAGTGGTTCAAATCACAGACTGCCTGCTAAGTGGTCTTTGGGGAGGCTGTTCTGCATCAAATCCCACCAAAAGAAATACGAACAGAAGAGTGGAGATCAATGTAGGTGCCTTGCTCGGGATGTTAACGGCCCCACCTCCACTTCTGACTCCTGCAGTATGCCAACTCTTCCCAGAGGGGCAAAGGATTCTGCTGGGGTCTGTAGCAAAGTCTGTTGAAAGCAGGAGAATTGACATTTTGCTGATTGTCTCAACTGCTTTGACATCTCACAGGCAGTACAAATGATCACTTATGTAAAGGTTATTTGAATAAAGGTAACTTCCCCTGGTATGACTTAGCTGTGGAAGCATTCCAGTTCCCTTTTGTTGTACCTCTGAGATTTCTAGTCTTCTAAAATGTGCATGTATTTCTAATCTGCCTGTAGGCTTAAATAAAGCTGGAATCTAATGTCTGCAGAGCTTGTCTGAACAGGCAGAATGCGTTGAAACTAGGTTTATTCAAAAAGGCTCTTCCAGGGCTACAAACAAGATATGAAAAAAACCCACCCAAAACTGAGACATTCCTGTCTCAGGGAGCTGGCGTGGGAGCAGCTGGAGAGCTGCTGGGGTGGACTCTCCTGCCCACAGAGTTACTGCGTAAGCAAAGGATTTGATTTGCAAAGGGAAGCTTTTCTGTGCAGCCTGAGCTCCACTGTGGAGTGGCATAAGGAGGGTTCCACCAGCAGCCTGAGAAAGGGGTCTTCCCTTCCCAGGAGCATGGGTTTTGAGCGAAGTCATAAAGCTCAAGGTCTCGTTTAGCTCCTCAGTCTTTGCGAACACTTGAATCATGCTTACAGAGTTTTCTCACAGTTCGCCTTACGGCTGAAGATGTTGGGGAGGGAGAGATGTGCTTGTTTGTTTGTTTGTTTTTTAAAGCTGCATCAAACATTTTTAGATGGAGCTCTGTAAATCGAGGAGATGAAGTACCAAACACTGCAAAGGGCTCATGGTATTTCAACAGCAAAGCTGTGTATTATGTGTGGCCTGGGCACTCATTCTTCACTGCTCCAGTTGTGGGGAGCCTGGAGTGGTGGTATGTCAGAGACGCTTGTTCAGAATCCCTCTAGAAAGGGGAAAGCCCATGTCCTGATGCCCTAAAGCAAACCTGCCATACCTGTCAGAGCTCTAATTGCAGGCTTTTGCAATTAGACCCTGCCTTTGCATGCCCATGTAGGCATTTTCTTCATTAACTGTGTAGTTAACTATATCTAATTAGTGTCCACAGACATTTCTGAGATATGTAAAGATCTGTTAAGGAGAACTGAAAACATCATTTTAGATATTGGTTTTCTTCATGTCTGAAAAATTCTGATACTTTGCTGCACTGTTAGATACTGTAAGATCATAAGTCAAAATGAAGTCACCCTAGGTTAGTGAAAATGCTGTGCATCTGTAGGTGAGTAGGAAGTTCTGTTGCTCTGAGTATGTGTCCCGAGCTCTGAACTAACCTGATGCAAAATCATTTTGAAAAGATCACAGCTGGGATTAAACCCAGTACTACTGCTTTGTGCTGTAGTCCGGGAACTGTGGTCAGAAGTACTTGAAGCTCCTCCATGTCTCAGAAGCTCCCCTAGCTAACGCTTCTGTGGTAAACTGGAGCTAAGGAAAGGGGCCTTGGCCACTTCGTTTGCAGAAATGTGCTGACTGCCTTTGTAATTATGCTCTGGTCCTACTTCTAGGCTCAAGAAGGGTCATGAACCCGGTGCAAATGTAAGCTCATGTGTGTATTACAAAGTAGCCTATGAAGTGGTATCATAATAAAATCGTATGAGGGTCATATAGTAGTTATGTGAACAGATTTCTTATTGCTCCTTTCAAAAGAATGCATGCTGTGATATCAAGGTCTTGCTAAATATGCTGGGGAAAAGCCCACATTTGTAAATTCTGTGCAACATAGCTCAAAAGCTTTGTACCTCAGTAGTAATATTCATTGTGAGGCTTTTCTTATTAGGCCGTGGACTAGAAATCCTGATTTACCTTAAAGACTGTAAAACTTGAGCCTACTGCTGTTGCACAGAGAAATTTTCATAGCTCTGGATGCGGTAGCAAGGTTTCCATCAGAAAGACACAAAACTAAACCAGCTTTCACAAGAGAAGATCCATACTCTCTACTGAGACAGAAAAGCTTAATACATTTGAGTGTGGGGAAAAGAGCTGGTGATTTTTTCTGCGTATTTTGGTAGTAAAGCTTTACTGGAGCTCTTTTTTTAAAACAAAAATGCTGTACCATAAGAACGTTAAGAACATGAGCTGATGTCTACTGGAATTGCCTCTTGGATTCATAATTTCAGTAAATTAGTGTATGATGATTTTTATAACAAATTATTAAATGCCAAGTTAATTATTAATTATTGGACACTTGTTATACGGTATTGCCTGTCAATGAGTTACTCCATCTGGTCTGAAATCATTGCAGATACTCTAAAGGAAGACTGTTTAAAAGTGTAGGAAGGACTTCATAATATGCAAAGTAAAAGGATGGCAAAATGGAAAAGAACAACTATTTCCAACTTTTTATTTAATTTGGTTGGTACTTAGGTTCAGTGAAATTGTTGCTAGAATCAAAGTCCTATAAGGACTTTGATTACATGCAGTTCCTGTGTGATGCAGACTACCTGCTAACCCATGTTCACATCAACATGTGGGTCCATTGGCTGTCCAAGAGGAGTGGCCTAGCAATGAGAGAAGAAATTCTTTCTCTCTTGTCTTTGTCATTGTCACTGAAGTCTCATTTAATGACTCTGCTTTGGCAAGCTATAGGAGATTGCCATAGCGGCAAGATTTGATTCTAAGTGTCCCCCAGATCAGTGTCCTTGATCAACATCTACCTTGCTTGCTGCAGCTGTCTTGCTTTTTTGTCATATTTTGCTATTTGCTCTCCAATGAGAGCAGGAGGTTTCCTTTACTGGATATGTTGGTTGACCTCTCACATCCCATCTTCATTTCCTTCTGACACAGCATTTCAAATGTGAAGTTGCAGTTTAGTTGCTGAAAGGCATTTGAGCACGCTTAAGGATAATGGTGATACCAGGCTCCGATACCAGAAACAAGAGACTTTGCTGGTGTGGCTATTGGTCACTATAATCCCACCATTCAAGTGGGATATGAACAGCTGGCCCAGCTTCATGCAAGTGTTACATCCAAAGCTATGAGGCTTCCCAGGTTCTGGTTCTAAATATTTTACCTTCCAATCTGAAAAACAGGACTCCAGGTCCGAGTTGGATCTCTCAAGCATCCCTGAGTGCTTGAGAATGTGAGTAATTCCTCAGCCTCTTGTGTTCCATGGTGATTTGGTTTTGATGATAAACTTGCAGCTTCCCTTTAGAGAGGATTTTATTTCAGTTACACATCTGCTATTGACAGCCAGCTAATCACAACCATTCGAAATCTTTGGGCCAGAGACTCCACTGGTGTCATTTCAGTTGACTTGTACTGATTTCCTGAAGGCAGCTGAGGATGTAGAAAGATATAGAGACCCGTCCTGCAACCGCTTTTGCCTATGGACAGTTTGAGTGATCATTTTCTACTAAAAGGCTAGTTATTTTTTTCTCTCGGGCCACAGTAAATTTCTAGGTCCTAAAATTTTTTTAGGTCCCCCCATGTTTGTTTTTCTCCTTCTTAAGTGTCAGCAGCATTTGGTTGGGATTTTTGGTTTATGTGTGTGTGATTTGCTTTCTGAATCTTCCTCTTAATTCCCCATTTGACTTATTTCTCTGTGCTTCCTGCAAAAAGCATTTTGGTTTTATTTCTAGGCAACATCTGACCATCTCTTCTGTCCTTTCTGCTTGTCACCATACTCCCTGCCAGTGTCTGCACAGTAAGACGGAAGGAAACAAATGTCTTGCCACACTTTCTGCTGTCCAGACTGCAAGGGTTAATTCTTATTCAAACTACAGTCACAGGCAACCCCAAAGAGGGATTTTTTTTCACAGTCACCACAGCATCCATCTTTCATTGAAACACTTCTCCAAATAAAATGATGAGCTTTAGGCCTGACCTTGCCCAAGGGAGGTCTCAAAGAATTTTCTGGATTACACCCCAGAAGTACTTTTATTTTCTGCTGAACAAAACAAATTGCTTTCTTGCCTCCAGCTGTCTCAGAACCAAATCACAACAATTAACAAGCAAGACTGATATGCGGTGGCTCTTGTTGCCACTAGACTTCAGGATGTCGTCAGCACTTAGCTCCTTTTTTCACTTCTTTGCGGTAGTGCTTCTGGTGGTAATCACCTCATCTATCAATTACAGTGGGTGTCTTCTCAACCAGGGTTGATAGTCTGCAGACTGCTGCTACTGTGAATACTTATTCTCACACCAAGGGAAGGTATTTCTGGTGTTTTATGAGAGTAACAGGTGCAGAAATTCAGTACGGAGCATTTCCACCAGCAAAGGAACGACCAACAGAGGAAAAACTGAATGGGAAAAAACATGTAGGGTTCAGGGAAAGAACAAGTTTCCTCTATGCTTTTTGAGTCCACTTCCAAAAACCCTGGCCCTTGCCCAGCACAAGCCACCCACTTGCAGTTTTCCATATGTAATTTTTCATGCTGCAAACTGATCAGGAAGCCAGATGTGGCCAAGTGCAGCGCATTTAGATGTGTACAGCAAATTTAAATAAGCCCAGTGGAGCAGGTTATCCAAACTCCAGAAGCACAAATGATTCCATTACTGACAGTGTTCTGGCAATAGGGTTAATGCATTTTCAGTGTTTTAGTTGCATATGGCTGTCTCAGCTTTCCTGAGAACTTCTGGTCACCTTTACCCACCTATTGCAGCACCTTAGAGCGTGCAGTCCCTAAAGAAACCCCTCAGTTCAGCTTGTGGCTTGAAGAAAAGATGACAGATTCCAGGGAAAGATCCAGACTTTCAGCAGATGCAGCTACTGAGTGATATCTATTCTAAAGCCTATCATGCACGAATCCTGGCTTTCTGCTAAAAGTAACTGCCTGTTTTTATGTATACATTTTTTATTTGAATCCTTGGCACCCAGGGACTGACTGGATTCTGTCATATCCCAGAAATCGAGCAGCTAAGGCAGACTTTAGCAGTTTTCTCTCAACTAACAAACGATGCTTTTGTTGACTTATTGTTTATTTTACTTCTGCGTTAAAATGTGGTGCTTAAGAACTGTGTTTTAATTGCAAATGAAAGAAACAGTCTTCTTGCTTCTGTGGGATGAACGCCTCCCTTCCAAGAATGACTAAGAGAAGAAGGCTCTTTTGCTTTTCTCCTTAGAATCCCTGGGAATATGGGGAGCACAGAGGAGCTCAGTGGTGCCCAGAATAAGGGGGCTCCTCCACTGGGGTGCAGAGGTGCTGTCTCAGCCGGCACAGGAGGCTGGCTGGCATATTGTCGTGGATAGGTGGAGAGGAGGCTGGATGAGTACTGTGCAGCATGGGATCCTGCAACCCTGCCTCCGAGATGGGGGATATCAGAGTCATTAAATGCGGGCCCAGGGATCACCTGTCCTGAGTGCATCATTTCTCTATAACCTGTTTCCCCTTCTAGACTCTCCTGCTCTTACTATACTCTGCGTTTGTTGCCATAGTGAGAGGACCCAGCTCAGATAGCAAATGCTTGCTTTTACTTTGACGGAGGTCCAAATAAAATTAAGGGCAGAACAGTCATGCATAGTCCTACAGAGAATCCTTCTGTGCCTTCAGTGTTTGTCTCTCAACTAGTTAAAATTCACATTCATGGAAAGAAATGTGCTCAGAATAGCACACCACAACCTGCCCTGGGGAATTGCACTCCGGACTGGAGCTACTGGGACATGACAAAGAGAGAAGGAATACAAAAAGAAGGTGCAGAAATGCAGAAAGGGTTGTTCATTTGCTCCCTGGCTGAGAAGGATAAATGGTATGGAAAGGGAAGAGAAGGGAAATATATCTGTACTGCCTACAATGGCATGTTACGATCCTCTCCAAGCCAGAGGAGACCAATCCCATAGCCAGAAAGGAAGAACAGACTTCTCCCAGGACTTGAGCTAGCAGCGCTCTGTATGTGAACCTATGGAGTGCTCTAACATACAGCTCCTCTGTGATGCATATGTACTCTAAGGATTTAAGAAAAAGATTTTCTTTGATGCACGTGCCTTGCAAGTCATGAATTATGTCTTCCTCTCTACGGAGACCTTTCTACATATTTTTTAATCCAAATACCTCTTGATATGCACACTATCACCTGTCTAGCTATCTATTTCCCTAGACTTACCACCTACAAAGACTCAGAGGCAAGGTTCTGCTCACTTCTGTTAAATGACCATCCTCATTTGTGACAGTGCCATGAAGGGAAGCCCTTCAAGTGGGCAGAACAAGAGTGCTAGTGAGAAGAAAGTCAAATATTTCCTAAAAAGACAGAGAAACTACTCAGGTATAGGAGACATTGATCATGATGCCTGTTCAATCAATGAGAGTTTTGCCAATGACACCAATGGGAATGAATTGACAGGAAAGAGAATGGGAAACATTTGTAAATAAGTGCATCAGCTTTGCATTCGTAGAAGAAAAAGCAGCTGCATTAGCAACTGTCCCATTAGAAGGTGCTCAGGGAAATCAAGATCCATTGCTTCTATCTTCTAGGCATTAACTGCACATTTTTACTCTTAACTTCCAATTAGAACATTTAATTGGACTAAGCCCCGTTTTTTTTCCCCCATGTACAACGTAATAAGCACAAGTAAGAAGGTAAGTTTAAAAGAAATGAGAGAACTCTCATACAGAAGGGTGTATGAGGATGTTCTTTCTTCAGAGATTGGCTAAGATGCCAGCAGCCTCCCTCCTGGAAGTACTGACATGTGCCATGGGTAGACCAAGAACTGACACTGCTGTCAGTGTCTTCAGCTCAACATGCAGGAGGTCACATTTAAACATGACCTTCACTACAGCACACAGAGTAGGTGAGGGGTATCAATCCCCAGACATCTCACTCAACCACATCTTTGCCATTATCCAGTTTGGGAAAGGAGAAGACATGTAAAACACAACGGGTAGGATGTTAAACTCAGTTTACAAATTGGGAAGCCCCTTCTGAAAATGTGATCCCTGGTGGTAAAACATTGTGTGGAAAGATACAGAAGTGTAAGCAGGAGTAGTCTATGATTTCTTGAGTTGGCAAAAGAGCAGCAAATGCTCTGGAGGTTACCCCAGAGCTTTGATTTCCTGTGTGACCTAAAACTGGTCACTTGAAAGAGGTGCTTGGCAATTGCAACTGAAAGCAAAACTTGCCAGAACACCAGATACTGTGTTAGACTTGAACTTTCTGGATCAACATAACCCCATAACTGACAGACAGTTCTCCTGACGACATAGAAGCATGTTCCATGACTCTACTAATCAGCTGAGTTTCCATATGTGATATGATTCTTTTCATTAACCAGACTTGTTCCTTCATCTTGGATCTCTAAAATACCAGCTTTTAAGGGTTTGCCAAACTACTAATTCTTCCTTTCCAACAGTCAGTTATGAAAAACTGTGATTTTGAAAATATGTCTTTTCCTTGAGCGATCTCAGCCTTTTGCAGTTATGATATCCCAAAATATTTCTGGACACAAATGTTTACCCTTTATTATAGAAGGAAATGCTCCTTTTAGTAGTAAATGGACACTTGCATGGCACCCTTCTTTATCAGTGACATGGAAAAATTAAGCAATACTAAAATATGGTTGCAGCTAAGATGTTGTCATGGGCTTAGCAGCAGCAGCCATTTTCTCCTTCTTGGTAGCTGGTGCAGCGCTATGTTTTTGATTTTGGGCCTTGGAACAGCGCTGATGACACCAGTGTTTTCAGTTACTGCTTGGTAGTGTTTTGGTCTGACCAAGGACTTTCTGAGTCTCATGCTATGCCAGGGAGGAGGGGGAGCAGGGAGGAAGCAGAGAGAGGACATCTGACCCAAACTGACCAAAGGGGTTATTCCATACCACAGCACATCATGTCCAGGATGTGAACACGGAGAGCAGAGACCCGGAAGGGTGTGGTGGTGCAGTGGGGGGTTCACTGCTGGGGGGTGCACTGGCTGGGTCGGGCTTGGTGAGCAGTTGTATTCTCTTTCCTTGTATTTCTCTTGAATTATTATTGATGATAGCAGTAGTGATTTGTGTTATACCTTAGTTACTAAACTGTTCTTATCTCAACCTGTGCGAGTTGCATTTTTTTTTCGATTCTCCTCCCCATTCCCCCGGGACTGGGGGAAGAAAGAGAGGGAAGTGAGTGAGTGAGTGAGTGAGTGAGTGAGTGAGTGAGTGAGTGAGCGACTTTGTGAGTTATTAGCCTGGGTGAGGCTTAAACCATGACAGATGTCTTCTGGAATGTAATTTTTCCCTCTTTCATGTAAACAGCATATTTGTGTTTTTCATATGAAATACATTCTGAATATAGAAAAAGGAATGTCTTGGTAGAACTTGCTTTCTCTAATAACAAATGGCTTAATGTCAGTAAGTAGGCAATATTCCTAGCTTGTAGCTTTTCTCAACATCATCCTAGAAAGTGGGACCGTTGTTGTACCAGCAAATAGTGCGGAACAACAAATCAGGATACCATGAAGAACTGGGCAACTAGAGGACTAAAATGGATTAGGTAATAGAAACTTGGAAAAATTGTGATTGTACTTAAGGGGTAGTAACACGATCTTTTTAGGTAAACAGAGAATTCATTGATTTGAAATGAAAAAGAAGAAAAGCAGGGTGTGCTACTCAATGACAGAGTGGCTGTAAGCAGTAATTACCATTATTACTATTGCCATAGTTATGAAAGCCTCAAATTTTATACTAATGTAGCATATGAAGCATTTTCACAAAAAAAAGACGAAAGTATAAAAGTCACTGTGCAATATAGATTCTTGGAAATAGCTCAGGCTGTGTGCTAGAAAGATTAATTAAAATTAGAATTGGTGCAGAATGACCAGAGGAATGGAGATTAAAACATTTGGTTGGTGCATCTTAGCAGACTGGCCGGGCGGAAACTGTGAAAGCATGTGACTGTGATCTATAAATGCATAAAAGACATATGTAGTCAGAATATAGAAGAGCTATTTAAGCAAAAGAATCAAATAAACATAGGACAAATAAATATATATTTTAATATAGAAATTAGCAGGAAAAAAAATCTAATTGTTGGTGAGATTCTGGATCAGCCTGATGCAAGAGGCAGATCCAGTAGCCTGAGCATGATTAGTTCATGAGAAGTGTATCGTACAACTGTCTGAAGTTGCAGATTAAAGATCCAAAGACTTCCCTTCCTATTCCAGTTCATACACTGTGTTTCCTCACTTTGCCATGCAAAGCAGCAAAAAGGAGACAACAAAGACTTAAAAATGAACAGGAACCCTGAATCAACAATCCAGTTCTACTCAACACCCATACATGTTTTGGCAAGATGAACAGCCACATCCAAATGACCAAGTTAATGGCCAATGCAATGGCTTTTCTTCAGAAAGTGTATAAACAGCCACTGTCTGACACCAGGGAGTAAACTGTGAATCACTGTCTTCCAGTTAAATGTCATCATTGCTGCAGACAGACTACCATAGTAGGTATCCTTGGTTGGGGCTCAGAAGCAGAAGCCTGTGCAGCAAAAATAGACACAGGGTCCTCCCTCTGCTATACACACCAAACTGCTACGAATACAGCATTCAGTTGGTAATGTGATAAATGACAAATTCAGACTGTGTTTAACTGATTCAAGCCTATTCCAGAAAGTTTCTCACCAAGGCATTAAGTTTTCTCTCTGCAACAATTTCTGTTGCAGAAGGCTCTAAGCAGTAAAATGTCTCAGATGGAACTGATGGTAATAGAAAGTCATTGGTTTTTACTAAAATGTTCAAAATATTTGTGGTGTTGACCTTCCTGTTGGCTCTCTGAATAATCACTCCCAGTCTTAAAACAGGTAGTTGTTTTCTTCCTGTGTCACATGAGAAGCACTCCTTCTTTATCTTGCATCACAGATTTTCAATTCTGATTAAGCTTCAACCACAATTTTGTGACAGGAATTGTACTTTCTCAGAACAAGAAGTTTTGTACTGTACACGGTAGCTGTATTCTCCAAGACCGAGTAGAAAAATACTGCAATTTTCCCTCAGCATTCAGTTATGCATAATGTGTGGGGTAAAAGCACTTTATTAAAATGACAGAATAGTCTTCAGCCTCTGAATATTATACTGAGCATGCGTTGGCATCTTACTGTTTTGAGTGAGCTATTTTATGCTCATTTCCTCTTGATGCAATTTAGTCAATAGCCAAATTCAGTCACAAAACCACTTGTAAATAAACACCTTGTTACAGATTACAGCGTTCTCAATCCTCATGGCTCTTTGGATCTATCAACCAATAAAATCTGCCAATATTGTATATTAAATTGTGTCATGTTGGAGCGTTTTTATACATTAATGGAACAGCTTGTAATTTCACCATATAGGCTACCCACTCCTGGATATACAGCACATATCAGATAAATAAGGCTGTCCAAAGAAGACATTTGTGTTGGATGTTCATTGCTGGTTTCTTCCCATACTGCCATCAGATGCAGAAGCTGCCCTGGGAGATGAATGTGCCAGGATAAGTTATCTGGGGCTCATAAAATCTTTTTTAGAAGATTGAAATAAAGTCAGTGCTTGCAGAAGACAAATCAATTGTGACATTTCTGAATAGAGTGCGATGCATTTAATTAGCACAAGACATACTGGCAAATGCTGAATTACCCAATAAATCACTGAATGCTGGAACCCATACAGAGCCTGGAATCAGCTGTCTTTTGAGATGTACAGCAAGTGATAATAGGAAGATCTGGCCATTTCTGCTCCATTTTCTGCTAAATTTCTTCCATTTTGACATTTGCATGTCAGACTATTTTAATTATTTTAAAGTACCAAAGAATTTCTCCAGCCTGATCTGAGAAATCTTTGCCATTATCTGCATCTGCTGAAAAATGAAACACATATCTTATGGTATACTACAGTTTTGCTATTCAGTCCAAGGCAAATGATGGAAGTTTAGCCTCTGGGAATAGAAGTATTTATAAGAAAATTTACAAGGCTGGTCCCAAGGGAAAGTATCGTAGGACCAGTCCCTGTACTGACCACTGGCATTGTCCTTGATGTCTCAGGGCCTGCCTGTGTGATGAGCAAGAGGGGTTTTGGGCTTGTGGCACCAGGTGAAAGGGGAAGAGATGACAGGTTCAGCTTTGAGGTATAGGTGCGCTCCCTTGCTTGAGGGTCCTGGCCACCAGCTCGTGCACTGTGAAGAGGTTGGGTCTGAAAGCAGCCGCAGGTTTATGGTCACATCTGGGCGCACATAGGAAGAAGTGCCATCCTTAATGTGCAATTCCTGTACACTCACTACGCCCTTGCAGGGCTGTCTGATATTCCTGGTGTGTGAGAGGAGTAATCGGGCTCAGCAAAACTTTATTAACATATAAGAAACCTTTCCAAGATTCACTGTGCTCTCACCTCACTGTCTGAACTCCTCCCTTCATCTCACTTCCTTGTGCTTCACTTCTAAGCATCACAGAGAAATTCAGTAGGTACCTGTAATTTTCCAGAGACTTGAGCACCTAACATACTTAGGACACAAACAAAAAACCCCTCCAAAATAAATTCTTAAGATTCCTATGGAATATTCTGCACTTAGTATATTTGTATTTACATCAAATTCCTGTTTGCTTTATGCTATACAGCTTAATTACACTTAAAAATACATTTGTTTAATGGGAAGTGATTTTACTGTTTCAAAAAACTTAGCCACAGGCTAGACTGAGCTATCTTTAGGAATAAGATAGAAAAGATGTATACAACTATACTGCTAATTTTGTGCCTACAGTGACAGAAAACTGCATATGCAACTACAGCCATGGAATAAAGATTTTGCACTCGTTAGGTCTGTGCTTTTTAGAACTTGGCATTTAATGATATTCCACCGTGTAGGAGTGGCCTACAGTCTCTGCCCAGCATCCTCCATTAGGCAAAAGACCAGGACATGGCCTCTTCTCAAGAAGAAATCCAATTGCTTTTGTGATGCCAGTATTTGATATTTATTTAGACATGTGTTTATCACCAGTATAAATAATAAATATAAATTTAGCATTCAGTGCCTAATTCCTGTATTTCTTCTGGCTGAATATATCCAGTGCAACACTGGTGTAAAATATTTCATAACCCATCCTTCTACTATACAGAGTTTATTCTCTTGCCAGTTTTTCATGGTCAAATGTTTATTTTCAATCTAATAGTTTTCAGTGCCCTGCAAGAGACGGTCTAAGCCACTCTAGCAATCTTGCAAATGAAAGGTACAATTCTGATGACACTTTTGTCTTCTCTTTGTTACTGACAGCTCCTTGTCCGCAAGGAATTAGCAGGGTGTCCATTGGTGCTGGTTGAGATTGCCCACGAGTAGCATTGGAAAAAAAATAGACTGAGGTGCTTCTTATTTTTGTTTCTGTCTTGTTCATATAACTTCAGCAGCCTCCAGCTTTTGAAACTGAATTTAATTGTGGATGCATGAGAGTAGTCTTTAAAATCACTGTTGTAGGCAATGATAACGAGAAAATATATGCAATCGTTCATATTTGCAGAAAACTGCAGCAGAGGAAATTAGGAGCCTTTAAAATCCTGTTTTGGTAATTTAAAAACAAGAAAACCGAGATTAAAGCAGCACTCTGCTAGATGAGTAAAGGATGAGAGACAAAATTCTCTTATATACTTTGTACCCTCTTGTGCCTATTCCTACAGAAGGTTGTGTTCCCTCTACCTCCGGGCGCTGCAAGACTTCCTCTTCCCCTAAATTTCTCACGTTTCCGAAGTGTTGTAGTCTTTTAAGCAGTGAGGCGCATTGATTATTCCTCAATTATCCATTAAGCAATACACTGCCTTCTCTGTAGTGAGTGGGTGACATCTGCTTTGCCTGCTTGTGAAGTATAGCAGGGCCACATAGTTGGAAACAGGTGTAATTTGCGTTCCTCTGGTTCTCTGTGTCTTTCCCTAAGTTCAGAGCAGGAGAACAATGATATAAAAAAAATCAGTCCTTTGTATTTTCCATAAAGATGATTCTATCATCCCTTCCTGAGGTACTGAGCAGAACTGTTCTTACCACAACACAGCCCACAAAAGCCCAAGGACCTGGAGACCCATCACTATGCTCTTGCTCTTGGGGTGCTTAAAAAGCTTTTTCTTTAAAAAAAAAAAAAAAAGTCAGAAATTCTTCAGCTTCTTAATGTGGAAGGACGTGAATTAAAGTGAGTAAACTCAGTGGATGTATATAAAATATTAACAGAGGGTTTTCCATCTTGGGGTTTTGCTCAGGTTGGGCCTATCCGAACAAGGGGTGCTACTTTTCAAACACATCCTCACCTACCTGTCTTCCAAATAGTGACTTTTATACTTCTTTCCATGGGACTTTATGCTGGGTTGCAAAACGTAGCCACACAGTCTCAGCATGGACAAAATCAGTGCTTCTGTCCCAGCTCCCCATTCTTCTTCTTCCAGTGTACAGCTGCTTGATTTCATTGGTAGACACTACTGCATTTACTTTTAAAACTGTTTGCAAACCAGCGCCTGACTAAAATCTTTTGTGATTTTCTGTGCCCAAAACCACCCGTGCAGAATTACACAAAATTCTGTCAAAATGAGCGTGGCCTCCAGTAGTACCATGTCTCTCTTCACCCTCTTCACTCCCCATTGCTGTGCATGTTGGTAAGGCAATCCAGTAAACCACCTCTGGAACCAGCAGCTGCAGCCGCTTTGAGAGGGGAGGGGATTTTGACGTTAGCACTGCCCCAATCCTTCCAGTGCTCCAAGCTCTCAGGCCCTGGGGCTTTCAGATCAAAGCTGCGGCATCACTGCAGAGAGCAGACTGGTTTGCCAAAAAGAAAAGTCTGCCAAAAGGAAAGTTTACTGAACATTTGGGGTGCGTATTAGAAGCATCGCCTTCAGTTTTTGCTTAAAGCAGCTCCATTGCCCACGCAGACCTGCTTGCCCTGGCAGTGCCAGTGCCTGTCGCCCTCTCAGATTTCGCTGGGACTCCTGCAGCCTTGTCTAGGGATGCTGTCCCCAGCCTAGGAAGGGAGCTGGCTTCAGATCCTGATGAAATGCAGACACAGAACAACAGAGATCTCTGCTAAGCACTTTATCTCACTTTGATTTAAAAATTAATAGTGCTGAGATAAACTGTGGGTGATGATTGCTAAAGCTTTAAAATAGAATTGAACTGTTAGCTTGGAGTAGCCAAAAAAGAAAATTTTTTGCCTCTCCCCTACACGTGCCACTTGTGCTACTATTCTGTTCCTCTCCTCCAGGTCTTTAAGTAATTTGTTTTTATGTGTGTGCTGTTTTAAATACGATGCTGTACTTCCCAGTGGGGTGTCAGAAGCACCCGATTCATTCTGTGTAATCCTTGTGTTTGTGCCAGTGCCATTAGCAAAACTTTTAAGCATGCTCCTTCCTAAGACTTGTGCTTTGGGAGGTCCACAAGTAACCTCCCTGTTTCTTTCCCCTTTACCATTCCAGTCAGATTCTGGGTGAATTTCTGATTCTTGCACTAATGCCAAACTCTTCCAGTTAACAGTTTCTTGTATGGCACCATATGCACATTATCTTAAATTTAGGTAAATGAAACTTAGGACATTTCATCAGCAATTACCATACAAACCCCCAAAATATCAAGACAGTTTGGCATTATCTCTTCTGGCAAAAAGAAAATGTTTTTCTATCTTATATCCTGTATGTTTCTTTCACTTTCCTTAAGGATTCTTTCTCAAGTCTCGTGTACTGTTGATGAGCCTGGGTGATTTTATCACTTCCTCATAATTACAGATATTCAATTGATTGATCTTTGATGTGTGGCACACGTGTCATTTGACTGGTTCACTGGAAACTACTCATGGGGAAATTTCAGTCCCTTCTTTTGCATACACAGAGCTGTAGGGATTTGACTTCCACTTTAAATGTGCTGATTTCTAGCTATCTCCCTTCCTTTTCAGGTGTCAGTGAGACCCTAGTCTGGTCTTTGGTTGGAAGCAGCGAGCGACAGTGTGTACACAAAGCTGGGAATGCAGAGAGGGGCAGATGGGATTTCAGAGGCTGTTTTTGATAATTTGTCCTTACACATTTGTCCTAGTACACACAAGGCATAACAGTAAGCGAAAGAAGGGAAGATTAATCATATTGCTAATGGACAATTTGTCTCCTGGACACTCCCCAATGATGGGGGTTCCACACAAGCTGTTGTCTTCGTAAAATTCAAGCCCTGACGTAGCGGTCTGCATTTTGCTCTGTATCAGTTTACGTGCTGCGTTTGCTTTTAGAAATCTAATTGTGAGCTTCATTGAGTATTTTCTTGATCACATACATCTGACCCACCTGGGTTGGGGCAACGCCTGGTATTGATACAGGCTGGGGGATGAAGGGGTTGTGAGCAGCCCTGTAGAGAAGGGCTTGGGGGTACTGGTGAATGAGAAGCTGGACAAGACCCGACAGTGTGCACTTGCAACGCAGAGCATTCCTTGTTAATTCTCTTTCTGCAATACCTTGCACTAACAAAGAAAAGTGAAGCTTTAATTGGTTATATGAAGACCTATGTATTGTATTGTGTATCATGTACTTATTGCAACTATCTTATCTTCAAATTACCTTTTTCCTTACCACTCCAAATATGATTTGGCATTTGACAGTACATATATTTTGGCAGGGATGAGAACAAGTTAACAGGCTGATGGCATTTTAATTATTTTATTGAGATGGTATTGGCCCAGAATGCTTGTTGGAATTTACAAATGTGCAGTTGATTTATATTTTATTTTGTAAACCAGGCCCAAGAGGCTGACTAATTAGAAACATGACTCAAAGCTGTAAGGGGTACTTATTGATTCAGATCATGAAAAGACCAGAATGGTCAAAAGCAAACATCTATCTCCCTCTTCTCTGGGGTTCAGGAGGTCAAGCGCTATTTGTCTCAAATCCCAGGCATTAGCTCTGTCTTTGTAATGTAGAAGACAATTAACATCTGTATCTATTTGGGTTTAGTACATACTGCATTATTTAGAAGAATGTGCTTTTCATAATTAAACCATGCACAATAAACTGCTATCAACTCGTTTTATTAGTTGGTATTTTGCTTTTTTTCACCTGAACTTATATCTTTCATTCTATTTATTTTAAGTTTGGAATGCATGGCTTCATTTTAGGAAAAAAAAAAAAAAGTGATTGGCTAAATATACAGGTTTTGTGCTGCAAATCTAATTTGCATGCCATGGCAACATATAATAGCTTCATTAGTTACTTGGGACCAATTTTAAATGGCATCAACACTTCTGCGTTGCCATAATGCAGCAAAAATGCTAAAATGTTAATGCATTCATAGGGTACTCACGAAAAAGGCAAAACACAAGTGTTTTACACTCTCTGCACTACCCCAGAACTCCACCGGAGCCTGGCTTGGAACTGGAAAGGAGGGCAATGTGTATGGTGAAAACAGACGGAGAATTCAAATTCCTTCTGAATGCAGCTGAGATTTTGTTTTCAGGGAAAGATTGCAGGCAGCATACATACCTGCCTCCTTCTGTCCTGTGTCCTGCCAGGGGGAACCAATTTTGAGCTGACCTGGGTACATTCCTTCTGTGCCACCAGAACATCTCAGAGGGACTTTGTGTTTCTGTGGGTGTCTCAGATCCTTAGACAATGTCTTTTTCATACTGAAGTGCCAAATGTAAGTACTGTGATAAATTTTTAGGATGCAACAAAGCACAGATAGATGCTAGGGTCTTTTGAGTACTCTTCTGTCACTCTGGCTGTGTCATCTCAGCATGGCACTGCCAGAAAGCAAAGCTAATTGCATTAGCACTGGGGTGCACTGAGAAGCATATTGGAGCTGGGCTTGGAAAGCAGTGCTCGCAGTCCTATGCCTGCTGCAACCGCCTGTGCCAAAGCATTCATTACTATGAGCTGGAAATATTCACACCCTCCCACACGTGAAGGACTGGATTAAGAAAGTTTCATATTGCAGAGTTACTGAAATTATTAAATAGAAAAACAAAGGATGTCTCATATAGGAGACTAACTGATTCAGGTTTAGCACTGTTAATGGGAGGCAGGACTTTCCATTCCAGATCAATGGGCTTCAGTAACAACTGCCACCAAATCACAAATAGAATCATAGAATAGTTTGGCTTGGAAGGGACCTTGAAATGACATCTAGTCCAACCCCCCTGCAATGAACAGGGACATCCTTAACTAGATCAGGTTGCCCAGAACCACATCCAGCCTGGCCTTGAATGTCTCCAGGGATGGCGCATCCACCATCTCTCAGGACAACCTGTGCCATTGTTTTACCACCCTCATTGTAAAGAACTTTTTTCCTCATATCCAGCCTGTCTCTCCCCTTTTTCAGTTTAAAAACTCTCATCCTATCACAACAGGCCCTGCTAAAATGTCTCTCCTCATCTTTCTCATAGGCCCCATTTTAAGTACTGAAAGGCCACTATTAAGGTCTCTCCAGAGTCTCCTCCAAGCTGAACAATCCCAACCATCTCAGCCTTTCCTCATAGGAGAGGTTCTGCAATCTTATCAGTGTTCAGTGTCAGAGCAAAAGCGGCTTAATGCTGCCAGTGCAGTAAAGCAGAGGAAAAGAAAAGGTATTTTCTCTAGTGACAGCATTCACAGCCTCAAAGTGTGAGACCAAGAGCTGAGCATCCTCAGCTGTCCTTGCTGGCGCAGGGACCTGAAGGTGCCCTGTCTGTGGTGCAGCTGTGCTCTCTGTGCTGCATTTCACTTTCTTCCCAAAAGGTGAGAGCTTCAGGCTGGGGCTGATGGCAGTCACTGGGTGTCAGGAAACACTCTGTTGGGCGTCTGCCTACATTGTTCCTGCCCAGTGGGTGACCATGTTAAACAGGAGCGCGAGAAATGGAGGCTGAGGACATGGTGCAGTGGAGTGGTCCACCAGTTACAGACAGTGAAAAGGTTTCTTCCTCCCCCTAGTCACCCCATCGCAGCTTGTCATTAGTCATGCTAAGTCAGGTCAACTCCAGCTTGCTCTGACTCAGCCTTCTGCATGGCAGGGCTGTAAACTGCATGTACGCAAGAATCGATTTACAACAACAAAAAACGTATCTGGAGACAGATTTTAAAAAACAGGCTCCTGTAACCAAATCTGATTTAGAATGCAGCCTACGAGACAGCTGAGTTAGATGAGCTAATCTAGCAATTATCTCCAGGAAAAAAAATGTCTGTGAATAGGAGGTTTAGAAAAAGCTCTCACCCAGCCAAATGAAAAGGGAACCACTGCTTGAAGCTTTGTCAAGCAGAAGTTTCATTTACAAAAGGCTTAAAAAAGGTGTTGTCATGTAGCTGAAATAGTAGGTTGGAATCATCTAACCAAATGTAGATATCCACATCTGAGTTGGTCAGCTTGGCTACATTTACAGTCAATGGAGAGACAGCTGATAAGTGGAGCATAAAGCATGATTCCTCCCTTCCTAAAGCTGTCCAAATGAGATGATTCTCAGCAGTAAAAACACTTGTTTCTCAGCAGAAAGGAAGCTCCAGTGACTCAGACGTGGATCCTTGCATTATAGATGTGTAAAGTTAAGTGAACAAACCCTACCCAATGTGACAAATATTTTTCCTTTTTCAAATATTCTTACCATTGCTTTTGTTCCATGAAATATTTGAACTGCAGTGACCTTGGCTCCTTACTCTTACTGTTTTGTTCAGTACCTTATTAATATCTTTGGGCTGCAAAGGCTGTCAAGAAGACATTGTTCTTTGCCTGACATACCTACTTACTGCAAAGCACTGTGTACACTGCTGTATAAATAACATCTCAGAAAAAAAATGAATAATTGAAAAGGATGGAAAACTTTGTTCAGTTGACTGAAATAATCTAGTAGAAGCTATATAAGAACAGAGTCTACAGGGACAAAATTTCCTAAGCATATCTATTAAGAATTAATTTTGGCAGTTTTGAACAGAGTTCCGAAAAGATACAAACGAGGCAACACACAGCTTTAGAGAAGACAAGTGGTGAACAACAAACCAGGGAGCCCTACTCCAGTTGGAGGTAAGCTGCTTGATGTCCGTTCCTAAAAATCTTCCATAGCTGGAATTTCCTGTAAGGGAACCGGTTTGCAGCCGGACAGGAGGAAGAAGCCTCTGTTTCCTAATGGACCAAGGGTTTTATTTCCCATATCCAATGGTGAAGTGTTTGGCAGCCATCTTTCTCCACTGTGTTACACTTTTCTTGAGTGGTGCTGCTGAATCTGCAACCATTTCCGTGGGGTAGAACTCAGTGTCCCACTGCCTGCTTTGACATGAAGACTGGACCACAGACATTTTCCAGGAAGATGCTTTGAGGCTGGGTGAAGGGCCATAGCCAGGTTCAATTTACTCTACACTAGATAAGGGATTTCTGGTGAAGCAAATGAACTTAATGAGGAGTGGATGACTTTAATATTACTGTAGATTTCTTCTGTGGTCATGAACAAAATAAAATAATTTTTCAGTTTCCTTTGTGTCCTGTGAAACATTTTGGCCATGTAATGAGTCTTTCTATAGTCTTTTTCATCTATCTTATTTAGGTGAAAAACTTGGTGTGCTTTTTATTGTTATGGTGGGTTGATAGTCCCCTCCTGCCCCCTGCTACCAAAACCTTGCCATGCAAACCCAATACAATTGCATAAATTTACATTACTGTATACACTGTGATTCTCCTGGGGATTCTATAAACCAGACAAGTAATTTAATAGTAAAAAGTAGTCTACCCCTTACGCACCTCTCATATAGTCGTTTTCCCCTTAACATCTCTAATGCTTATCAGAGATAGTAACTGTTAATAATTCCATGAAAAAATATTTCTTCAAGAACTTTAGAAAAAGTAAATTATGATTTTTAAGCAATTTAGTGGGAGTAATTGATGTGGAGAATGCATGTTACAACTATCCTTTAGTGTAAACTGGGGTCACAGATAAATTTTTGATAAATTTAAAAGATAGATAAATTAAGATTAAATTTAAAGATTAAATTTAAGATTAAATTTAAAGATTTCACAGATAAATTTAAAGATTTCTGAGGTCTGTTGTTAGGCACAAAAAGACTTGTGCCTGGTGAGAAAAGGAGAGCTTCCGTGTAGTAGAAAGACATCTTTAATTGCTGTGCAGTGACTGTGCTAAGCTGGATACAGTCTATCAGAAAATCATGCTTGCTACCAAACCTGCTTTTGTAACACTGACAATACTGATTAGGGCAGAAAGCTGTCACAGGACTGCAGGACCTGTGCAGCCGAGTGGAGCTTTTTCATCAATGGGGACAGAAGATGGGACATAGAAACATAATTCTTAATTTAGCAAACAAGTGCCTGTACTTGGTACCGTGTATATCATAATCTTTTTCTTTGCCACCTTTGATATAGCAGAAGTACGAACCGTGCAGTGTGCATGCATTTGCTCGGGAAAAATACAACTGCTTGAGACATTACAAGCTGACTTTAAATCAGCCTTCCAAGTAACCACAATATTAGAGTCATTGTGGTACAAACTTCACAGTGAGTTGGCCATCTGAAAACCTATAAAGAATGCATAGAGGTTTATACAGCTTGTGCAGAGGTCCAGGCTGCTATGGCCTTTGTGTTATATACATCAAAGCTGACTCAAATAGATCTATACCTGCAGTAATTGTGCCCATGACTCAGAGCACCCCAGGGTATGCACAGAGTCCAGGCTGAATGCTCCCACCTACGATGGTGGACTGTATTTTAAGGGTTACAGCATGTCTTAACCTTGGGAATTAATTAGGGAAATAATAAGCTTACTGGCTTTTTGCTTCCCTAATTAAGATTTTGACCAATGCCTGTGAAGCTGGGTGGACACTTAGATGTGCTTTGTTGTCATTTCAGATGTTTTTTTGTCTGAGACTTTGTCACTCTTGGGATATAGATGGTGGTTTGTGCTCAGACTAGGAAAATAAATGTCTTTGTTTTATTTTATCCCATGAGACAGACACAAAAAGGGCAAAAGCATTTCTGGAGGAACTGCTTGAAAACCTAAGTGAGAGCTCATCACCAGAAGGTGCTGGAAGAGTTTGCTGTGGAGCAGTAAATTGCATTGGACGGAAGTACAAGATGTCAGAGTGAGAAGAAGAGGACCTTGTATGTCACAAGCTTCAGTGCACCCCCAAACTGACAAAGAATATAACACCGAGAAAAGAGAGATCTGCTTGCGTGGATTCTCTGTTTTCCTTGTCAAGAGGAGTGCATGAAAACATGCTTCATTCAAGTTGAGACTTTAATGAAGCAGCAGCTCCAAGAACTTTGCAAGCAGATGATTATTAATTATCAATTACTGATTACAGGAACCTCAAGAACTGACCTAGGAAGATATAATTTCACTGCACACCGATGAGAACGCTTAGGAACTGGGAGAAATGGCAAACATCAGGAGACCCCCCCAGGCCCAAGACCTGGCTTAAGGCAGAGAAAAAACAAGTCCTGCATCAGCAAGAGTGTACGAAGAGGAGCAAGCCTGACCGTTTGGAGAGACCAAGTAATAGTGTGTTGGGTAACTGGCAAATGCAGATTTCAGCCTCCCCCTCTTGTGAATGTGCTTACCCCTGTGGATAACCCCATTTTATCATCTTCCCATGTTTGTGTGATTTTTGTCTCACAGATAGACAGGGTGTTAGCAAGGAAAATGCTTCCCTGAAAAGTAGCATCTTCAGCATGTCCATATGAGTACTGTCTTTTTTTAGGTCTAGAGATGAGCATTTTTTGTTGTTGTTTGAAATACTACCTTCTCTTTTTTATATATATTTTTTTTAATCTTTTCTAGTTTTACATTGAGTCTGGTGTTTGAGGGGGTGGGACTAACAGAATTTTCTGCCTCTGCCTGTTTTGTTACTAACAGTCAGACTCAGCCCTTCAGTGTTTGCTATAAACTGGACCGTGCGATCACACTGCTGATAAAGCCCTTTGACCTACAGACTGTTCTGGCTGACACTCTATATTAGACCTTAAATGGTAGCTTCTCATTGATTCTAAACAGGTTAAGAAATGTACATCTATTTAACTTGCATCTTTTGTATGCTTTTGAACCATTCATAAGGAACTAAGCCAGCATAAATCTGTAGATTATCTACTACTGTAAGAATTTTACAGGATGCTGTCTGCTCATAACAATACATTAATTCCTTCTCCAATGAAATATCCCACACATTTTACATACAAATGGCAGCCAGCAAGAAAAAATGTTTGGGAAAGAAAGTCTGCCCAGGATCAGACTACCACAGCCCTCTGCCCTTCCTTTCCTCTGCTTCATCTTCCCCTGTGCTCCTGGGTAAAAGTACGGAGACCAGGAGTCTGGCTGAATGCCATAGTTGGATGGCTGTCTTCTGCAGTGCAGCTCTGGAAGCAATGCACTGGGCCCTGGGGGCCCACTGAGGCATCTCTAGAGGAGGACAGGCAGTAACTGGCCTCGGTGGCCATCTGCTCCTCTGCACTTCCATGGGGGAAAGCACCACATGGAGAGTGGTTCATGTCTCAGTGCAAAACAGCATCTCCTGAGCCCAAGTTACTCTGAAAGGCACATGCTCCACCGTCAGGCACATTGTCCTCAACTCTCCCTATATACTTAAAATGCATTTGATGAGGTAAATATCAAAATTAAACATACAATAGAGATAGGCCAAGCATATTTCTGATTTTGTGTAATTTTCTTGTAAGAAGGATAATGGTAAGATATCAGCAAAATAGGAAATCCAGTGCTTTTTAAAAGCTCATGGCTATTAACTAGTGATAATTTTAATTCTTAGGTCTGGATCTGTAGACATATGGTCACTCCTGACCTAGAATTACACTAGAATTCTTATAAGAAA
The DNA here is from genome assembly GCA_017639245.1 of Myiopsitta monachus. Lineage (NCBI taxonomy): Eukaryota > Metazoa > Chordata > Aves > Psittaciformes > Psittacidae > Myiopsitta > Myiopsitta monachus. The sequence continues at coordinate 29,793,032 of CM029919.1, forward strand.
ATAAAATCTTGCAGCTATGAAAACTAGGTGTCTATTGGGAATATTACTACTGCTGCATTTCATAGAGCCGCTTCATCATGTTCCTTATATTGGTCAGTGATCCCTCAAAGACTTCTACCATACCATGGCACCTCAAGCATCTTGGAGGTCAGTCTGACCTTCCTGAACTGCCTGCTAGCAATTTTTCTTGCCAAGATCAAAATAATCAGCATCTGGAGGTACCTCTCTCATGATTGCAAGAGCATATTTTATAGCCTATTTTTAAAGGTGAGAAATAGATAAGTCATCCTGATGGACCACCAAAAAACCATATCAGTATTTCAGCTGATTTGGATACCTTTATGTGGCACTACGGTGTACTGTACAGACATATGTCCACTAAGCCATGATTATGTACTACAGGATTATCACAGTAAAGCTATAATCTTATGATCCCTCCTGTGTACACAGGTCTGTGGCTTCAGCAGCACTTTCAATGCATGCAAAGGGAAGTGGGTGGCTCCTGTTTTTAAATTACATAGAGATCCTAGACTGAACAGAGGTGGTACTACAGTTCATGAGTCAGATTCAAGGAGAGAGCTGTCAAGTGAAATTTGGATCTCCATAGGCTGTAAATGATTCTGGATATTGCCTGCTTCAACACATGGCATTATCCATATATGGAAGTAGTTAAAAATTGTACAAACAGATGAACTTGGAACACTAAATGATGACAATTTGAAAGTTAAGTGCAGTAGGAATATTGGAGGACTTTACTAACTAGCTTAAATGGCAAAAGTTTTTATGCATGATCTGATGCCAAAGTGAGTGGGTGACAACGGAGGTCCAAATGCCAGCAGGAATTATTGCTGTTAATATTGCCTTGAAAAGTACTTACCAAACATTTAGAATCATGTTTTCACATTACCCACTTAACTGCAATCCCTCCCGCCTCATTTCCATTCCAGATAAGCTGGCGAATAAAAATGGATGGGTTTCTGCAGTACTGCATGTTAGTATGTGTTATTCATAGATGTTTTCCCTTTCTCGTCTGTTGGCTTCATTAGCTGCAGAGCAGGTATCCTTCAAATATACAGTTAATCGGTCTCACTACATGTATCCCTATTCAGCTTGGAAAGATGAATCTAGGCTAGGCTGAATGTTTTCTCTTGGCAGTCGGTAGTTACACATGCAGTACATGTGTTTCTGCAGTCTCCAGGCTCACCAGGAGTCAATGATGCCTACGCTGCCTCAGAGTGGTTGGTCACGCATGATGTTGGGGCCAGGTTCAGAAGTAGCATGTAGACCTTATGAGCCCGTTAGCCTCCCAGGGACCTGCACTATCAAACATCCCATCAAAACATCCATTTCTTCCTCTACAGTACCATAGAGCATCACAGAATGGTTAAGGCCGGAGGGGACCCTGGAGGTCACATGGTTCGGAGCCTGGCTCAAAGCAGAATGACCTTCAAAGATAGACAAAGTTTCTGACTGCCCAGTTGCTTTTTGAGTGTCTCCAAGGATGGAAACGCCAGAAATTTTTTGCGTAGCTTGTTCCAGAATCATTTACTCTCATTGTGAAGATACTTTTCCTTAATGTCTTGTAAATTTCTCTTGCTGCAAGTTGTGTCCATTTTGTCTTGTCATTTCACAGTTCGTGTCTGAGAAGAGTTTGGCTCCATTTTCTTTATATTTTCCTATGGGGTAGTTGAAGAAGACGTTAGGATCTCCCCATAGCCTTCTCATCTTCAAATTGTACAAATCCAGTTCTTCCAGCCTCTTTACATATTTACACTATGATCTGTGCTCCTAACCTGTAATCTTCTTGATGACCCTCCTGTGGAATCTCCAGTTTGTTGATGTCTTAACTGTACTGGGGTGCCCAGACCTAAACACAGTACACCAGACATATAGTCACAAGTGCCAGAAAAAGGACAAGCACATCCCTTGATCTGCTGACTGTGCTGTTCACACGCAGCTCAACACATGGCTGCCCCTCCTTGACACAAGAGCCCAGGGCAGACTTGGGTTTAGCTGTCTCTCTACCACCAATCATGGCTGACCCCAGTCTGTGCTGTTGCAAGGGGGTCATTTAATCCCAGATGTATGGCACTACAGTGAGCTAACTCAGGTACCAGAAACAAGATGATCTGCCTTTTGAGTGAAATGTGGCGTGGTTAAATTTGTTTGCATAAATGGCATGCTAAGGTGGTTGTAGTACCTCTCCTACCACACTTGGTAAGATGTGCAATACAGTTCTCAACTTTTTATTTAACAATACAGGATGATATAAAACCTTCCATTACTAAACCAGTCAAGGACCAGCTACAATATAGAGAGGGTTTAGACTCTACCTGTTAAAACAGGTTCATAGTCTTTTGCTGGTGACATGAACACATGGGGAAAAACAGCAAACACACAGGAGGAATCACATGGACTACAAAGCCCCTTTCCCTTCTGATTTTCATGGGAACATCCAGACAGGAGGTAACATTACCTCTGGCTAGTCTCCATCATGGATCACAAAGCAGCAGTAAGGCAGCATCACCATCATAGCAGTAGGGCAGCATCTCTATAACATGATGGGTCCCTGTTCCACACTGCCAAGTCTCTGTGCTGGTGGCACTAAGGTCAGTGGGCAGCAGGAGGGAAGTCTGTAGCTCTCCACCTCCTCCAACCAGAGCAGACAGATCAAAGGCAGCAATATGCTGTAAGGCAGGAGACATCTGTTCTTGAGATACTAAAATAAGAAGAAAACTTATTTTGATGAGAGCAGCCCTTGTCCAGAACTGAATGGGACAGGGCTTATGTGTTCAGATTGATGTTGCGTGATAAGGATCATGACTTGCCGTTTAAGGAGTCATTCAGATCTTGCCAGCTTGATAGGCAATGTTTCTACAATGAGTTGAATGCAGATTAAATATTAGAGCAGCCTATAATTTCTCTGCCAGTTGCTGTGGGTTTATGGTCGTTTATTTCTGTGTTGGTTTTTTTTCAGATTTAGTTTGGGAGCCTGCATGTGTGTTTATGTAATTGAAGTGAATGGCAGACGACTGGCTAATTCCTTCAAGAGAGCACTCCCAGAGACAGTGTCAATAAACTGAAACATGCAGGATTATAATTATCTGCAATCTGTCTAATATAATAATAATTTAATATGGGTAGGCGCAGAGGGTCAGCTCTTTAGTTCAAATTAGCATGTCTCCATTGAATTAAATGGATCTCTGCCAGTCTTTAGCAGCTGAAGAGCTAGCTCAGTATTTTCAAGCAAATTGTGATTTTAAATAGACAGTTCACCTTAAAAAGTGCGTTCACCAGTGGTACATTTAGACTTCATCACAGAAGAAGAAATGTCACTCTCTATAGAGTGATTTGCTACTTCTTTCTGTACAGCAGTCTGGAAGTATGTGTGAACTCACTGTGGTGTTGAAAGAGGCATTCAACAATGCCAGAAAGAAAGGAAATGCTGATTTTTAGCATCAGTAAGACACTAAATGAGATACAATTTAGTAGAAGGAATTAGTAAAATAAGACAAAATGTCTTCTCTCCCTTGTGTGCAGAAGTGTTTTCTGATTCCCAGAACACAACCTGCGTTGATTGGATGACATGACATTAAAACTGCTGACACACTCGGAGATGGGCTGCTTGTTTACACTGAATTGAAATGCGGATCCATATTGTCTGAGCAGGGCTGGCTGCAGGCAATTTCGTATTGTTTTCCTTTCCCTGCACGGCTTCTCCAACAATGTTTTCCCCCAAGAAGTCCTGGCTTCTGCTAACCACACAAAATATGTCCATGTAGCAAATTCAGAAGCATGTGCTGGCTCAGGGGCTTCAGGGTCTTCATGACCCATTAAAAGCTTCATGGGTTTATATTTTTTTGTTTTTAGAAGATAGATCTCTAATGCACTGGTCATCTGAAATGACCGGTGGACTGTGAGTTAAGCTGGAACATGCTGAAGCCTCACAACTCCACCTCCTGGCTATTGGAAGCTGAGCAGAATATCCATCTCTAATGTTGCTGTGGTCAGGAAGGGAGCAAAGATTTGTGGCGGTACTGCAGCTAGTTTGGAGAGAAACTCCCTAGCTAAAGCATTAATTGTTTTAATGCCTTGTTCTTAAGGTGTACTTGATTACTGTACCTCACAACCCCGTGTTACTCAAGAGGGGCTTGACATCAAACAGCTCTGAAATGGGCCCAGGACAACTGAGCATGCTTAGAAACATCATAGTTGTGCATTTCCTTTAAATGATGGAAATGGGAGATAATGCTGAGTCAATATGAATCAAAAATTAAGCCTTTTTTTTCATACTACTTGCTGCTGTGAGGAATGTGGTAGTTATTCCACCATTCCAGACAACTTATTTACGTAAGCAGAGCCTTAGAAAAACTATCAAAGCACCGTCTCAGTGTAAAAACTTGCTGTACAAGGCCTTATTATGATAATATATATGGGTCAATGAAGACCATTTACGCTTTGCAGTTTCTGTACAGGACACTGAAGGTGGGATGAAGTCCCCACTTGACTAGCCTGTGTGTTTATGGCCGCAGGACACAATTTGGAGGTGCAATGTTGCATCACTCAAGATATGACAGTTTGGAAGAAAAGTTTTGTCTTGAGTGAGACAGAAAAACTTCAGAACTGTTTTATGGCCGATGCTCATTTTGTTAGGATGCCTGAAGATAGTGATGATTTCTTCCTATCCTGCTAGAAATCTAAAGCTTACATGCCTTTCTGCTTGCAATCTAAGTTTATTCCAAAGAAGATACATATGCCTTAAGAAACAATAGTTTTTTGACATCTATATAATAAGGACTAGCTCAGAAAGGGCTAATGGGGAATGAATGTGGGCCTGAGACATCCAGTTGCAAGATCTAAGAGACATGTAATTTCACCAGCAGGCAGAAAGCTCAAAACAAAGAAGATGGTTTTTACATAATATGCAGATAATCTGTGTAGCCCCTTGAGTCTGGATGCAGTGAATGCTAAGAATTTACACGGTGTCAAAACCACAACTAGATAAAATTCATTGAAAAGAACCCATTGGCATCCATTAAAATGGAAAGGCAACATCTCCTGTTCAGGAAGTCTCTCAGCTGCAATTTTGGGAGGCAGGGAGAGAACTCAGGGGAAATAAAACTGCCTGCTTCCCGCATTTCAGTATTCATCCCTTGCTGGCCATGATCAAGAATAGGATGCAGTGCTCTTCAAACCTGTGGTCTGCCTTAGTAACACCAGTTATGCTGCATTATGTTACGCTGCATTATTGGACTGGATCTCAGAATTCCTGTAAAGGCTCATAATTGAGAATGTACAAAGGGCTGCAGGACTTCTTCTCAGATCCATCCCTTGATGTTAATTTGTTCGCTCACTGGGGTGGTATTTTATGCCATAAAAAGTTCCAGGACTGGACCAAAATGTATTGACTCAATCTTTGCCAAAATTCGAAGTATTTTCAAAGGCCTGATAACGGTTGAATAGGAACCTTGCAGTTTCCCCAGGATTCTTCAAAAAAGGATCCATGGGATGTACAGAAGTTTTGAAATGGAGCATCCATTTATGATTCTTCTTCCCTACACTCTAACCCAACAAGATGGAGTCGTGCTATAAATGTCAGCTTGAGCTAAAACAATTTGCACTATCTGAAGTTTGCATATATGTAATCTTGTCAAATGAAAGCCACAACAAGTTTGGTGCAGCAAAGGACAGAGTGAGCTCCTTATGCTGTTTGCAATGGGAGCAGTTAAAGCCTCATCCCTCCTATAAAGGCAGTATGTTTAAAGAGACTGGGAAAGATGCCCATGTTCTAGCAATTTTTTACTTGCCTGTGTTAAACAGAAAACAAGTTATTCCCACAGTAAAAAAAACAGGCTTTAGAAGTGGTAGAAGCATGCATCTTGGACCTGTTATATATACATATATTCATCAGCTGTTACAGGAGAAGAAAATATATAATTATATGATTACCCACAATGAGGAGCTGCTGGAGTGCTAATAGCTCTCTGTCCTCTTGAGCTTGCAGAGCTCTCCACTGCAGTTTGGAGACTCTTCTCACTCTAAGTTCAAACCTATTGTCTCGAACAGAAGTTATGTTGCAAAGCACAGAAAGGTACTTTAATCAAATGGTTCAGAATAAAATGCTGACCGCGGGACAATTCTGCAGCTTCACAGTAGGAATTGTTGGGTTCCTGCTGCCTTCTTAACCGCATGATAAATTGCGCAGTTCTCACTTCTCTGCCACAGGCTCAGAGAGCGTTGTGTGATCACCATTGCTTTTCTGATTTATTTTTCCTGCCCACTGCTGCCCACATAAAACCTCACTTTCATTATGCTCAGGCCCCCTCAATTTTTTTCATAGATTATATAGTGCAACAATCAGATTGGTAATTAATATAATCATATATCTTGTACGTAACATTAATTACGCATTAATTCTCAGCGTCCATGGCATCTGTTGTCTCAGTCTGGGCACTTGTTGTAGCTATGAGGCTATTAACCCCATCAGCAGGGCTCTAGAGTGGTTTGCTCAGGTATGCACAGGGCCTGGGTCTGCACTATTTTATATATCTAACAATGCCCAAATCTTTTGGTTTCACCCAAAGTTTGCAGAACATTTTGCTGTCCATGGCAAAGTGTATGTACCTGTTCTGCTGTTGTTCTACCTGTTGTTATTATGGCTGGAAGCTACCTTCAAGCACTAGTAATACTTGAAGGCTTGTTTTCATCCAGATCTCTGTGCCTAGTGTTTTTCTTTGAAGAGGTCCTCAGACTGACTGGGGAGCCTGGCTTTCACCACTGTTTAGGCACAAAGAATTGGTGGAATTCTTGTTTTTTTGAATATCACACTGGGGACCTCATCCAGAGCCCACTGAACTTGTCAGAAAGCCTGATGCTGGCTAAGGTAAGATTTGGTTCCAATTCAGAAGTAAAGACTGCCCTGAGAGCAGTGAAAACTGAATCAATCATATAAAAAAAATGCCAGGGTAAGAAAACCAAGATAGTAGATATGAGTATGTAGCATGTACTACAAATGTAGGGACCTTCATGGGATCCTTTCTGTGCTAGTGAGAAACTGAGCTAGCTAGTCTTCTCCTAAGCCTTGGTCTTCCTGGGTTGTATGAGTGATATGATGGTTTCTACTCCTCAGTAAATAGACTGAACACATTTGAGCCTAGAAAAGAGACCCCATCGATGATTTCTTTCTGAGATCCATCTGTTAGCCAATTTTTAATCTTTTTTAGTATGTGCTTCAGTGGTTCAGTTAAATGTTTTTAATCAGGATGTCATGCTGGATCTAGTAAAAGAACCTGCGGAAATCTAAGTGCATTATGTCAGCTGTCACTTTTCATTAACTAAGCTTGTCAAAATGCGGGCAATATCTCAGTGTTAAAAGCCAACTTTTAAAAATCTACATTTAACAGGGATACTGTTGTTTTCATTAAAGTGTGTTGGTGTTCCTTATACTTGCAACTGACACTGTACTTGTACCAGTCTTTAACGACAACATGTATGTCATGGTCAATCATTCCCATGATTTTGCTTGGGGTCAGTACTAACAAGCTTGCAGTCAGCTAGGTAATACCTTTTAATCTTTGGAGCCTTTGCCCGTCATTAACACTTCACCTGTTCATATGTATGCATCTGTCATTGTGCAGCATCAAACACAAGGTACAATCATAAAAAAGATATATTTTGGTGAAGGTTATGTATTCCTACATGCAAAAATTTCAGCCCTACCAAAAGCACCTACAAGTGCTTTTACAGATATAGCAAACATAAGCACAGCATAACCTCTAAATTTTGATGCAGCCTCTGGCTTTTAGCTCCCACAGTTAAAACAAGCATCTTTCAGCAAAGTGGAGGTATGTATGCATCAGTTAATATTTACATAGTGATTTGAAAACACAAGCTATTGAAGTCCTAAATGGGAGTCAAACCTCCATAAAGTTGCTGGTTTAGTACAAGCACTAGACATACAGGCCACCTGAGGCAATATAAAACCTCAGTGAGCAAGACTGTATCTCTAGTTCAAAGCTGATGTTCTAGTGTGACAAGACAGGGTCCTTGTTTTATTGAAAAACCCAGAAACACCTTATAATTAGCTGGCCATTTATAAAACACTGTAATGTCTAAGTTGTGGCATGATTACAAGGAAAGGACATACAATGACACTGAGCAATTGAATCAGATATGCTATAGAATAACAGTCCTAAAATAGTAAATGTTGCAATGAATTATTAAAGTTGCTTATTTTAACATTTTATTTACTGAATTTTGCATTATTAAAATTACAAATCGTCAACTCACATTGTGTTGTCATTGAATCTGGCCTCCCTGAGATTTGCTCTGCTCTCATTCAGTCTACCCAGTTGGTTAACATGATCTCAGCTCCTGACCTTTTCCTCATTACACCCTTATGATTCATGCCACTGACTCCCTTTTGCCCATTCCTTCTCATTTGAATTTTCTTGGCTGTGACTGCAAAGCTTTGCAAAGCTCCAGCACACCATGAATCTCTCATCATGTGTTTTCCCATATGCAACACCTCTTGTCCTGCTTGTCCCAGAGTGCTGAGATACTGCCTTCTTTCATTTAATTTTATCCCTGGCAACTAAAAACAAAATTGAAAAAAATTGCTTGTTAAAACAAAATCCCCATGAGGTGCCCAGCATATGCCAGCTTTCCTGTGATTGTTTCATGCTTTATACATTTTTGTGTACTTTTGCTAGAATATTGAGCATGGTTTCATGTGCAGGTCAATGGATTCTTTAGAGTCATGGCAAAGAGGGACTACTCCTGTAACATGCCACAAATGGACTAAGGCTTTCAGATTAAATTCCTAAGAATGATCATACCAAAAGGGAAGAATCTGTAATGCTAAAAATGGAACAATTCAAACAGAAAGCTTTTTAGACAGAGCGAAGTAGAAAGGTATAGAAACAACTCTACCTACACCTTTCTGAGTTCCTGGGAGAAGACTCACTCTTTCTAGTGCCATCCAATGAAATAAAGCTGGCCCAGCTACAGAATGGCATCCCAGTATGTTCTTGCTAGTGTTTCTCTCCCCATCCATGTCTTATCTGATGCCCGCCTTTCATGTAAAACATGACGTAATAAACACACAAAAAGAAGAATCATCCATCATGACTTTCAAGAGCCTCTGAGAGGGCAGGTCCTATGGACAATCCCTGTATCATTTTCAACATAATTTCTGTTCTTCGTTGGCATTAAAGATCCTTGATTGGTCTTCTTCCTTCTGAGACAAAGCTGCAGTACAGATAATCCAGGCAGCAACAGCTTAACAGTGTCTTCTTTGTGGCTCGAACGCTTTATATTCAAAACTACCTATTTATAACATTTCTCATATGAATTCTAAAATAGTGTCTGCCATTTTTAAAACAACACTTATCTGTTCTGGTGAAATCTTTTTATTTTTGAAACTACCTACCTTGTGAATGTAGTCATACTGCTGGCAATGACAGCTGCGGTTTGACTCAAGTCACACAAGCAACAGTAATTTGCCGTTACACCTCACTTGCATTTTTTCTCTCTGAAAATTCTCCTAATAGATGAACTTTTTGATATATTCAAAACGTCAGTTCAGTGGCTGCTTAATTTTGAGACTGTCAGTGATACCTGCCTAATGTCTGAATCGGGATGCTAAGTCAACTGCACCTAAGTTCACCACTGTTATGTGTCCTTAGAGCAGCCTGTGTGAGAGGAGGGGCTGCCCTGCTCATTAGCCAGGGTTAGGTATGTGCTTAACTTTAGCAACAGGTGCAGAGTTGACAAGTGACGCTGTTAAACCCCCTGCTTGTCACTACCTGTGTCTGGGCTTTTCACTTTGCTCCAGGGAGATGCAGGTCGTGCTGGTCAGTGAGTGGAGTGGGAGCTGCGTCGTGTCGTGACACAAGTGTCAAACAGCTGGGCTTGTTTAGCCAGAGTTTGGAAAAGACCTTTAAGATCATTGAGTCAAACCATTAACCTAGCACTGCTAAGCCCACCACTAAACTATGTCCCTATGTGCCATGTGTACATGTCTTTTTAATATCTCCAGATATGGTGATTCAACCACTTCCCTGGGTAGCCTGTTCCACCACTTGAATTTTGATGGTCCAATTTTGACTGTAAAAGAGGTTGGGTGAGTCATGCCATAAGTGTGCTTTGGAGGTCATGCCTTCCTCTCTACCAGCCCTCCAGGGGAGCTAGGGTGAGCAGTTCAGCTGGAGGTGGTTGCCCTGCAAACGCCAGCTGTACTGCAGGAGCCTCTAAGCTACCCCGCTTGGAATCACCCAGCTGCTTGGCATTGCACCTTTAAGGGATTTTCAGAATAAAAATAACTCCCTTAATAGTCAGTGAGTTCTTTTTAAGGACACATAAAGTGGAACCCATGCATTGTGGCTTATTGTTATAAACGGGCATGTGTTTGATATACAGCAAATGTTACTCTATGTATTTTTTTTCCTATTCCTAAAAATGGTACCACTTTTCTTTTGGGCTTAAGCTCTCTTTGTCATTAAAAGTACATCCAGAGGATTAAGTAATCATTCCCAGGATGTTTCCTTTTCAGGCTAATGATCAGGATGAGCAGCTACTAATGTAGAGTGCAATTTAATATTGCTGCTGGATTCTTCAGGTTTCCCCTACAGAACAGTTTATGCTCTCTTGCGAACGATTCCCTGAAAGGTTAATCAAAATAATGTCAGTGTGTATTTTCTTTGGTGCAGCTATCTGTGCCAAAGCAGTATGTTTTACGTGGAAAAGCCAAGATACTGTTCCAAATGTAATGCCTAGAACCAAGTTCTCCTGTATCCCACAGTAATAAAAAGAGGTTTTGCAGATGCTGGCCTCTGCTATGTGCTCAGTTAACTTGGCACAGCCTTATTCTAGTAGGATTCCACTCCTGGTGGGATGCTTGCAAAATCTGTCAGTGTAGATGGATGCTCGGTGCTGAATAAGCTTTGTTTATTATTTGTTTGTGTGTGTGTGTGTTAGAAATGGGTCGAAAGGCTCTTTGATCACCTTCTGGCCAAAAGGCAGTGCTACAGTTTTCTATGTCAAGATCATTTGAAAACTTATTTAATGCTTCCTGAATCATGCAGAATCAAAAATTAATGTTGTAATCCCACAGATATTTAAGAGTGTGTGAAATACGGTTTAAATGAGTGTCCCAAAGACTTCGGTCCAAGCTGGAACAAGGGGAGGCCTTCTGCTCCTTTTGATTCCAAGGCAATTTTTTGCACAGTCTCAACCAGTCCTCTTGACAGAATGTAAATCCAAGAAAGTTCTCTTCATAGTATTTGGAATTAAGTACTGCACAGATATTTTGTTAACATCTGTCTGTCTCAGTTTAAGGAACAGAAACTGATTCATCCGAGGAAGCTGCTGGCAACTGACATACAGAAAAGCTGAACTACAGCCAGCATCAGAATCTTAAAAATGCACTGCTTTGTTCAGAGGGAAAAATTTTCTCATTAGCCATCCCAAAAACTGCCTCCATTGACAGAAATGGATGAGAGCACATTATCTTATCTCAACATCCAGTTTAGCAGGTCACACACTAGCAGACTCCTAATCACATCCCTGACTCTACAGGGATGACAAAGTCAAGCTTTGTTCTTGGCTCAGGAGAAGTTTCTCTACGTATATGTCTTTGAATACTGAGTGCGTTGGCCACCCTCTCCCATGGCAACAGGCAGCCCTTGCAGGGAACCCCCTCCATAATACTACTTTGTTCTCCTCTTCATCCCACTTTGGAAGGGGTCTGGCGTCGAAGAGATGATATATGGAGACAGCAGCAACCATTACACTATGGCTGCTCACTAGCCCTACATTGGATCCCTGAGTAAAGTCCTCCATGGGTAAAGGGGTTGCCATGCCAAAAAGCCTATCAGGTGAGAGGTGCACCATCAGGAGCAGGAGAGGCCAGGCCTACCCAAACTCTTTGCTGCTGAGGATGGAAATTTTTTAGGGAGATATTTTCATGAACAAGGAAAGCATTGCTCTCTTCTCCACTAGAGCAGTCATTAGAGAATTATCTGGAGATGGCACAGCCTGGGACTTTGCGAAACATTAATTTCTTCTGAATATTTCTGGATTATTTTAAGGATTTTGTTTTCTGAATCATTGGTTCTGAGGCCCTACAGCTGCAAGTGCTGAAATGAGAAAAAGCCATGTCTCTCCTAACCTTTTGTGCTTTGTCATCTCAGAAGGTGCCTTGAGTAGGGTTTTTTTTTCCCTCTCTGCAAGCTGTTTAAACCTCCCAAGAGAGACTCTTAACAGAGGAAAACCAATTAGATGGCTCTAGGAATGTCGTCAGGAAAATACTGCCTTCTCTTGACTCTCTGAGAGCAAGTGTGCAGCTGAGCCTGCTAATATGGACAGATGCTTGAACAGCATCTTTAGCACACGTGATGAAAAAATGAAAGACTGCAGCAATTCAATAGTTCAAATTTCTATTCAAACAAAGGCATTTTCTAATTAGTATACCACAGTTAAAAGCCATTTGGAAGTGATAGGCAAATAGCTTTGGTTGAGAAATAATAAAGCAATAATAATAATACAAGTCATATCAGACTATGTTGATCTTAGCAGAACTTACTCCTGGTTTCAGCCTTTGTTACTGTGTTACATGACTTGCACATAATTTACTCTTCTATTCAAAACTTATACAAATATCAAAGATTTTTCCAAGCCTTTTCAGTAAGATTCGAAGGCAAGAAGACAAGAAGGACTTTAGGAAACCCATCAGCCTATAGGAAACCCATCAGCCTATAGGAAACCCATCAGCCTATGTGGTAAGGATGTGTTTGCAATGATTCATTGAGCCTTCACTTTAGCAATACAGGTTCAGGCAACAGGATTGTGCACATTTGTGCATACATTTAACAGTTCATTATATTGTACAACAAAGGGATCCCAAGTTGTTTGCAGAGTCATTTTCAGATGTTCTCTAAGAAACCATCTAAGGATTTGAGGGAGGACTGCAGTAATTCATTGAGCTTCAATCTTTTGGAAAAAAGCCCCTCACAACCAAAATTGACACCATCGTGTGAGTAGGCTGGTTTAGATCGCCGTTACACGTCAGTGAAATTCGCTGTTGTCATGATGACCATGTACTTCTGAAAACATTTTAGAAGACATCTTAGATCCCTAGACCTTATGTAGGACCTCCTTCATCCATTGAATTTCTTAATATGTGTTACGTTGCTATTATTACATTGCTGGTTTAAGTTGATCAGAGATTTTATAGAGGTGCAATAGCTCAAATCAAACACGCTGTGCACTGATCTCATTGTTAAGTGCCCTGCAGATATTATATTGCAATAAAATAAACATTCTTTGTTAAATTATAGAGCTACTCCCGTACAGTCTGTATATGCAGGTATGAAGAACTCAGGAAGAAAATATTTGTAGTAATAATACCTTATTCATCCTCATTTTTTAGAATCTCTCTAAAAAAATCAACGCAAATCTGTGTTCCTCTTTTCACAAACATTTCAGGGAAGTTATAGTAATAGAAATCACATTGGGCTAGCCCATAATGCTAGGACAGCAACATAGTCCAAATATGCTACCAAACATGTGCTGGCTTATACTAGGAACGGGCTAAAATATGTTCTTAACTCATTGCAGCTGAATCACAGAGCCAAAGCTGGGGTAAGCCAATGTGGTCTTGCAGCATTCTGAGTGCCACCTTGAAAGGTGTTGCACAGGGGGAAAGCCATGAGCACAGCACAAGTCATGCTCAGCGACTTGCAGGATGAATCCTCTTTGAAATGAACTGACCATCTCTAAATGATTTATTTTATCAAAAGCTTCCCAAATAAACAGGTTCCCAAAAGAACTTTGTGTTCTTAGAGTTGAGAAATAATAGTAAATTTCTGCTGTAATTAGGAAAATATGAATAAATAGAAAGGAGATGATGTAAAGTGAAGGGTCAAATGCACACTGTTCAAAAGTCTCTTATCAAAAAGCAGGGTGCCATGGTTTAAGCCCAGCCAGTAACTCAGAATCATGCAGACACTTACTCATTCCTGCCCTTTTTCCCTCCCTCCCTCCCTGCTCCTGGAGGGATGGGGAGAATTAAAAGAATATAACTCCCATGAGTTCAGGTAATAACAGTCCAGTAACTAAGGTATAACACAAACCACTGCTTCTACCACCAGTAATACTAATGATAAGGGAAATAACAAGGGAAGAGAATACAACCACTTACCACCCACTGATCGATACCCAGCCCGACTGAGCTGTGATCCTGCCCTTCAGGGTAACTGCCTCCAATTTATATAGCGGGCATGAGGTGCTGTGGCATGGAATACCCCTTTGGCTAGTTTGGGTCAGGTGCCCTGTCTCTGCTTCCTCCCAGCTTCTTGCACCCCTCCTAAATGGCAGAGTATGATACAGAAGAGCCCTTGATTGGGGTAAGCACTACTTAACAGCAACTAAAACATTGGGATGTTATCAGTGGTGTTCTGAGACTAAAGTCAAAAACACAGCACTGCACGAGCTACTAAGAAGAGAAAAATAATTGCTAAGCTGAACCCAGGACACAGGGCCAGACTCACAGCTGCTGTAAATCACTGACTTTCCTGTTACTGATCTGAAACCTGTTTGTTGCAAAGTGCCCTGTGACATCGTTCCAAAGCATGATGTGTGGCAGTATTGTGCAGCAACTAAAGGGTTTGTTGCAATAACGGATAAATCCAGAGGGTTGTGTTCCTGTAAAAGAGTAGTCTGTGAATGACGGTTTCATAAAGGAGACATTATGACCATGGGTTAGAAGATATGGGAAAACAAATAGAGAGGAACTGTGATCAGGCAATGGGTGGAACTGTCCTGAGGACAACATGGTCACTAGTGACCTTTCAAAAATCAAAGTAAGCGCACAATAAATAGGCAGCTTTAGTTCAAAGCTACGTTTTGACCTCTGTCTTCCACGGTTTTGCATCAGGATCATTTCAGAAAACAATAACCCATAGGTGGCATTCAAGGACAGCAAATTCCTCTGATTTTGCACACGCGTACAGCGCTGCCACACATGGTCACACAGGAACGTTATGAATGTGCTAATATTTTTGTCAGCTGTGAGAGCTACAGTGTCATTCTCAGTGGGACAGGCTGACCAGAATGGGAAATGTACTTACTCTGATGTGGCTCCTGAGAGCTGTCAGATGCCTTTCTGCACAAACTTCCTTGCCACACTACAGTCCCTCCTTCTCTAACTTAAGGTGCTGACTTGTCAAAAAGGCTATGGGCTATGGCAGCAGTGTCTGTTTTCTACTGGTCAGGGAACAGCATGACAGGCATTAGCTGTGCCAATGTACTCTCCACCTGCAGCCTGCTTCTTGGAAGGGGAAGTCTCTGCAGATTGCAAGCTCCAGCTGCCAAACCTGGGCGTCTCCAGCTGTGCTGAGCTAGCGCTGGGAGGAACAACTCGGAGGTACCTCCGCAAAGTGCCCAAGGCTGACCCTAGCTCTGCTGTTGTAGATCATTCTGGTCTTTAAGTAACATCCCAAGCAACTTTATTTCCTGATAGAGACCAAATCCTGACAACTCAGTGCCTGGAGTCTCTATGACTAGCTGTTGGATGTCTCCTTTTTAGACCATATATAGGCCTTTCCCCTGGTGAGGACAACCAGCCTGCCAGAGGCAGAGACAAAATAAAGTGCTTGAAGAACATAAATAGAGTAATAGCAGTATGACCACGTTCTCTCCTGCAAACATGAGTGCAGCAGAACTTGAGACTAGAGGTAGATGAGGGAGAAGCAAAAGCACCCAGGAAGGCAGAGGGGCAGTCTGGGACCTCAAGTGTGTGCTGGGACAGGGTGCTGGTTTACAGGTGAGAAGGATCTTGTATGACTTGTTTTCCCCAGCTATCCTAGGCACTGTACCTGCGTGAGCCCCAACCACCATGGGATTTTCCTCCTGCCTGGTTGTCAGGTGGCATTTGCCCAAATCACACTGCAGATGTGTCCTCATGCCCAGGCCACCCTCAGAAACAAAAGGTTTGCTCTCCTCCATCCTGTATCAGCTCTTTAGATCAGCATGGCAAGCCATCACCTCTGTAGTCAGTGCAGAATACCCAGGAAGCAGGACAGATAGGATAAAACAGCAAAGCACCATCTCTTTGCTAAGATACAAACCACACAGGAGTGCTGTGACCTGTGCAGGAGCATTTTGTTCTCCAAAACTGAGCCTGTATTCTACCTATCAGCATGCGTCAATCCTTCAGGGCAGCTTCATGTGTTGGAATCACCCCATACTCCGGTATTTCATCCCCACACAGTGCTTTGAGTACCCTAGGTACTGTCCATACACCATATCTTATCCCAGCTGGCATGCTGATGTGCACCTATTTCCATTCATCTCATTGCAGCTGGAGATCCCCATTCAGAGTTGAGTGAAAATCAAGCACAGCCTTTTTATCTCCTAAGCACAACCGTTAGAACTTCAAAAATGATGGAGTGTCCCAACACCTCTATTACATGCGGTCAGTGCATTCACCGGCACAGGGCAGCCAGTTTAGATATCGTTCAGGTATAATACCCAAGGTCAGACCTTGTAATGACATTCTCCTTTGCATAAGCAACCTGTCCAAGCAGGACTTTTCCTCTGAAGATTTTGTAAAGCCTCGTACAGGGGGTAATTAAAGCAGTCTGTTTCTACAGCACGTTCTGTCTGTTTCTTCTTTTCATTATTAGATGTGATGACACATTTGCCTGTGTGGCTTCCCACAGATGGCATTGAAATTTTGCGATGAAATGGTAAGAGTAAACCAACTGTCAGTTCCGATCACAGCTTCCCATGTTGCTCTGCTGGTGTAAGAATACAGTTTTAATAAAGGGCTCCTTTATAAAGTGGTACAGTTTGCAGCAAGGATGGAGTTCGACAGTACTATGTCTGATTTGATATTAACAGATTCAGGGCTCTACTATGGATTTTCATGTTCTAATTACAGATTTTATTTGCAAACCCTTTTAAAAAGTCAGTAATATGAAGTGAACATTATTAGAGACTGTGTTTAAATTCTCAGTCAATTCTCATGGCAAAACGAATAAAATACAGAATAATGTAGGTGGTGAATAATTGAAATGCTTTGAAAAGTCTGACTTCACAATAGCCAAGTGTAATAGAATGCATACGTACAAAGAAGAGGGAAAATCAGACATGTTGCATGATTTTGTTTGGCTTAAAATAGAAAACTGGTTTGTAAGGAAGACAGATTTAGGTTAGTGTAGTGCTAATGCAAGGCATATACATGACTGGCACAAAACAGCTCACCTCAGCCTCCTCTGAACAGATCAGACTTGTCCTGGGTGCAAGCGAATTTGAATCTGACATTGAGGAATCTAAGTAAGATTTCTGCTTGATAATTCAGATGCTGACAGAACAGCATAAATGATGCAGAACAAACATTTAGTTGTGGTTTCAGCTTTTTCTGCTAATCACAAATTATCTATGAACAGAATTTGATTTTGACAGATTTGTTCAATATTCAAAATAGTCAGAACATATTCCAGGCTATGTTGTGTTTGCAAATTATTTGTTTCCAGTACGGGTGTGTATTCAACTGTTTGCTGAGTATCATTCACTGCTGCTGGTTGGAGGAGAGAAAGATTTAAAATACAGAAGAGAAGTCTAACTTCCTCATGGTAATAAATGCCTGCATGAGCAGCCAATAGGCTCCGCCTGCATGGTCAAGCTAAGTTTTTCTTGCACAGAGACCTGATGGAGGCAGCCAATACGAGGGTGCCACTCCCCTGGTTCATCTGAATCCCCAAGCTACCCAGACCCCTCCCTTCCCTCATCTTGGTCCTTTTCCTAAACATCCCATAGGAGGTTATGTACTCAATACCCATAAAATATCCCATGAGTTTTACACAGTTGTCTCCCATACACCAAAATATAAGACCCAGGTCCCTGTGAGCAATCAGCCCTTGGTTTGCCTGGGCTGGCAGGGGAGGGGAGACCTCTTCATGACAAATCTGAGCTGGCTTCATCCCAGGGACAGTGGTCTGCTTGGCCTCCTTGGATAGCTGATCTGGGGGCTCTGGTTTTGCTTTCTACACCAGGACTTGGTGTTTTATTTACTGAGCCTTTGGCCAGGGAACCTAACTGAAAGGTTTGCATATCCTCTGGTCCTTCCAGCCTCTTTCCATCGGCATTACACAGGAGGAGAAACCTGCTTCAGCAAGGCAAGTGGTAAAACCAGCCAGTGGTCCAGGGTTGGGAGTAGAGAGGGGAAATCCCTCGATATGAAACCCTGGTGCCTCAAGCTAATCCCAGGCTGACACTTCCACACTAATCAGATATTTTTCCATCTTTCTGGTGCTCTCGAGAGACTGATTAAACAGAGGGATCAATGGATGCCTTTGCAGCAATTTCACACTCTGAGAGGATTCCTTTCACCTCTTGTTATCATTAAATAACTGACATTTTTCTATGTTAATAAGCTATTTTATTTCATGGTGGGGCTTGTTGAGGCATAACGAACTCCAGCATGGACTGGTTTGCTAACGTATATTGTCCTTTTTAGTTCTATAGATAGAGATGGTTTCTCAATATCACATGAAAGATCAATTTGACTAAGATATGGTATTTAGTATTAAAATTTCTCATGCACATATTAAATAGTGTTTTTAAAGGTCATAGCAATTTAAATTGTGATCTGATGAACCTTGCAATTTAGTGCAGTATGCATTAGAGTTAAGTATTTTCAGCTTTTTAAGTCAGAGACGTTAAAAACCATTATTTTATAATTTTATTCTGAAATTGTTGTTTTCTGTACTAGTGACCTTTTGTACTTTTACCTTGGATAGAAGCCATGTGATTTACTTCTACACCAGCTCCTAAAATCCCTCCTATAAACCCCACAGCCCAGCAAAGACAGAAGTGAGATAGCGAAAACTGGTTTTGTGAAAACCCTGGAGCCGAAAATACAGCGTAGTGGTCTTGTTTCAGCAACACAGAGATAGTGCCTGGTTTTTAGAAAATCAGATCAACTTCCTAAGGGTCTTGTTAAATTGCTGAGTGTAAATTGCAATTGGAATTGACTGTTAAGGATCTTGGTTGAGCAGGTTAAACATCTGCTGGATTTATTACGGTTTTATTTGTACTTCATCTGTAACGGGTACAATTAAGCCAATCAGAGTAAGTGAGTCAAATCTAATTTGCTCTCTAATGGACCAAAAAGGAACAAATAAACACAGCACTACTAGATCCAAATGATTAAACATGTCTCTGAGGTAGTTTTTTTCTATTTTGGTGTAGAGGAATCGTGGTGTTTACACTGTAATTAATCATTAAGGATTGATGTAAACTAGTTTGAGCATTCATTCATTTTTCATATGGTTTCATAAAAATGCTAAACATAACATGTGGATGCAACGAAATAAATTCTATTGGAATTGGGTACCTTCGTTTATGTATTCATTTTTACCCTGTTTCTAAGATCATTATAGGATTGATACAGAGAGACATATTCATCAAATTGGATGAAAATTTGTTGTGCCAATCTTTTCCACATTACCAGGCCTTTTAAAGACAAAACTCAGCACGTGTCAATAACTGTCTCAGATGCACATATTGCTTTCAGGTTCGTTAGGTGACCATAAACGTAAAAGCTATATCACCAAAATAAATTTCATATTTGATATTTTAAAGGTATGGAAAATGGAACTGCTGCACCCATCTATTCTGCATTAGCTAGAAGGCGCACACTGTAAAGTCTGGAGCCCTTCCTCCTTTTCACCACCAGGAAGAAAACCTCAGCTTATGGCTGTTTACTTGCGCTGACAGCTGGAAAGAGGATTTAATCTAAAATAAATAAGCTAAATAAGAAAACTATTTAAAACATTAATAAACACAATACACAACATGATTTAACCATATCATACCGAAACAACCCTTTCTTTTGGAATGACTTCTTTTTTGTACCAGTGTGATGCCACTAGGTTTTTGTATTCCGGTGACTTTTTATCATGGCAGGAGGCAGCTGCCATCTCCGTGGGGTTGCTTTGGAGCCCCTTGTTTTTCATTGTACCTTTTCTGTCATCCTTAACCTACGTGCTCTTACATGAAGCTGTGTTTTGGCTCTTCACTGAAGGAAAGAATGCATGCTGTCATGTATGAATAGGTTGGAAATAACAAATACATTGAAAATGTGCATGTATTTTACACCATTGTGAGACATCTTTGCAAATATTGGTATTCTGCAAGGACTGAGAGTTTCAACAACCACGTGAAGTTCTTCTTTGTTAGAACCTTGCTAGGGCACCTTTAGGGCAGAAATATAAGAAAAGTCAGAAACTACTCAAAATCTGTGAGAAAACACATTGCTCTGGAACTTCTAAGTTTACTTGGATATTTAACAAACAACTGAAGATAAAAATAGCAGGATTTATACTTTAAAAGCAGTACTTTTCACAACTGAGGCTATCATCATTCCTCAAATCACTTACTTGAATAACAAATTCGCAGTGACAGTTTTCAGTCTGGGCTTGTAAAATATCTAGTGTGAAGGAGGCCTGGCCCACAGCTGAGGCTTCAGAATAACATAACCATCAGACATACTATGTTGCTATAGCAAATTTACCACTGTCTTGGCATGGATTATAGTGCATATTTTTATCAGTCAGTACCGTTCCCAAAAATATTTTCGCAAGTGGGGCCACCAAGATGAGAGAATCTTTCCACAGCCTGTGTCAACGTGTGATTCCTGATACAACTGGGAGGTGAGCTGCAGCAATGGCGTGGGGAGCTTCTTACTACCTTGGTGAGCTGTGCAGCCCTGCACAGGCATTGCACTTGTGGCTGGGCTAGGCAGCCTGCAGCAGAAAGCACACCAGCACTAAGCTTCAACCCTTACCCTGGCCCTTGGGATGCTAAGAGAAAAGAAAGCCCAGATGCTGCAGCTGTGAGGCAATTTCAGCAGATCCTCTCGTCTACCTCTGAAGAGGAGGACAGGCAACCACATCACACACATGCCTTCCGACCCTCCCAAGCAAAACCCAAACTGGGCTCCACTATCACACAGCCTGTGAGCCCAGCTCAGTTGGTTGGTGGCGTGTTCTTAAATCACCTTGTGGTTGTTCCTAATTGTATGAGTTTTCCTTTCAGAGCAGAATTAGCTTTAAATTATGACTGACCTGTTTGATTTTGCCCTGAAATGGCATGGGAGAGCCTGTATAGTTGGTGATAACTGAGATGGCTGGAAAGACAGAATTGGTGCAAATACATGAAAAGATTCAGCTTGTGCTAAATGTCAAATATAAATGAAAATTTTGATTTTTAGCATGCATAAACTGAAGGAACTCAGTATTAAAGCTCAGTTACCTATTCATGTAAACATGCTATTCACATGCATCATTCCCTTGCTTGGGTTGCTGCTGTGTATGACACAATCCCGATGACAAGAACAAGACTCCCCAGGCACTTGTACCATGCATATTTTATATCAGGAGTAAGATGCATGCCACAGCCCTGCTGGATAATATGCAGATCTTTTGTGAGTCTTTTCTTCTTAATGTTTTATTTAAGGAATACAATCAATAAACCTATTCATGTAGTACTGTCCAACCAGCTCTTGCCTTCTGTAGGTGACTTTTGGGATCAATGACCTATGGAGTCAGTACAAAGGACATCCAGAACCTGTCTCACTGTCCCAGGATAATTGCTGATGTTGAGTCATTGGTTATGAACTGAATCATCTCAAAGAAAGTGAATTATGCACACAAGATTTTCAGACCTGAGTGTGGGAATAGATGTTGAAATGCAACATCAGCCTGCAGATTTCTCTTTGATTTTTACTCAGGCTTACAGCTGGGTGTTAAGTAATATAGTTCTAAAACATATGTAAAGGGCAAAACAAGCTGTTTATTTTCAGAGTGGCAGACTAATTCAAAATGACAATGAATAATTTAACTAGCATGATTAATAATTACTTTCTCTTAAAAATATAATGGGAATGGTTTTGATAGGTGGATTTAATGTACCATACTAGCAAACATTGCTTTTGAAACCCACTTAAAAATACCTTAACTAATCACCTGGAAAATAGCTGTGTACCAAATGAAAGGCACAGGAGCAACCTGGGACTGTGGATCAGAGCCTTCTATCCACAGTCCCAGTGAACTGGCTTTAATTAGCAGCAAGACAGTGAGAAAACGTCTTTCCAGCGTCACCATGCCAAAGGTAAAATTGAAAGCATCTATCACTGAGGAAGCCAGGGTGAAGATATCCAAAGGAATTTAACACCTACAAATGGACGAAGGGTAGGGTTGAAAGGCAGAGGAAGCCTAGAGCTGTAGCTGGGGAAGGGGCTGGAAATGGGCTGACAAAACTGCAAAGATGGCTTTGCTACCAGACATGGTCAGAGGCTGGAGAACGAAATAGAATAGGAGAAAAAGCTTCAGAGAGGTCTCCTCTGAAACAGGGCTGTTGATGTGCTAGATGTTTATAGCACTTGCTCTTCATGAAGATTCCTGGGGTTTCATTCTTGATCACTGTTTCATTTCTTTTGTACAGTGCTACTGAATGACAACTGTTTGATATTGTTTAATGCTTGTGTTTTTACTCATGTGTTATGACAAGGCTTGAAGTAAGGCCCTCCAAAGCTGAATACTATCTTTACAGGCTTACAACATCATGCTTTCTCCTATAGTCTCCTTCTGACCCTAAAAACCTTCCCACTGTTTTTGCACAGTAGGCAACATGTGCCAGGCAGGAGGCTCATCCCTGTATGCCGTACACTTCAGTATTCAGCCCTGTCTGCTGCGAAATGAGCTTGATCTGACTCACGCTGGAAAGGATTCAGATCTGAACACCAGAGTAGCTGACAAAATGATGTTTCTGTAAGTATTTCGAAGAAACAAAGGGAGCTGATCATCTGTACCCAAAGGGATGATGTAAGTGACAGAATGATGGTCTGTGCACCTCACATATGTTTTTTTAGTTTGGGGCCAGAGAAGGAACAGATGTCTAAGCCTGGAAGAAATACCCTTCCCTTTTTAGCACTTCCTATTGACTGCTATAAAGTGTCTTCTTATCCAGTAGTGATTTCCATTCCTTCATATCTAGTTTTCCTGTGCATAGGGTGTGGTTGCTGTCAGGTTCAACCCCAGTGTTTTCATCTCAGCTCCTGATGAGTGTGCTTAAGGAGGCAAGGTTGGTATGGAAACTGCCACTCATAAAGGAGAAGTGTTTTGTACCACAAGGTCCCGCAGGAAGATGTGTCAGGAGAGTGAAAAAGAGGGAATGTTGTGAATGGCTGTTTGTTTATTGGTATGACCTCTCCAGAGTTACACAGTCTCTTGATAAATATTGCTATACAGATTAGCTTTTCAATGGAATAAAGAGCTGTTTGAACAAAGTCAAGAGTGGATGTATACTGAAATGCTAACTTGGTATGAGACATATGTTTCACCGTCATTGCAGTTTTGCATTTTTGAATATGTTCTTTACAAGCAGCTGCATGTATTGGTAGCTCTTTTAGCAGAAACAATACAATCAGGAGGAGGAGAAGGTGGCAGGCACATGAAAAAGGAGCAAAGGGGTCCTAGTCTATAGGAAGATGATGGCTGATAACACTGGCAACAAAAACGCTCACTCTCTTTGCTCATTAGAGGCATCACAGTATTAGCTATTACTGAAGCAACAAGACTTTCAAAATGGAAAGGGTCTTTTTTTCTGTAGGTTACCATAGGCTTTACTGCTATTTTGAAGTTGCCATGACTTCTGTTTTGATTTTATTTTTAAACCAGGAGATATTACTCATCCATTCTCATCCTACAACCTAAAATATGCATCCCAAATCCCCTTTGGGTTTAAATGCATGGTACCATCTTTGCCATGCAAGCGGTGGGCTGGCTTGGCAGCTGGCTGCAGAGCAATGCTTGCGGGTTTTCAGTTCCCCTACAAAACCAAAGCATGCGGGTGGGACTGTGCTCTTCATCCCAACTCCACCTTTGCAACCTGCACAAAGACTTGAGGTCACACACAGCATGAATCCAGACAGTCACCTGAACACAGAGGCTGCACGGGAGCCACTTTTCCTCAGGGGTGCCCCTGTTAGCAGCACAGAGCCCTTTGAGCTGCAGGCTATTCCAGCCCCCCCTGCCTTCTTGCTGAGTCGCGAGCATTCTGATACCAAATTAAACAAATTCCATTGTGTATAGAGACATAGTTATGGACAAGGCTACAAGAACTCTCAAGGTAAGGCAGGCATGCAACAAAAGAACCAGATGTTTTCCTTCGAATGGTTATGCGCTTTCCTCCTTTTCTCCTCCTTTCTCTGCTGGAGAAACAAATAAATAGCTGCAAGAGCAAACAGATAAAGGAGCCTCTCATGGTCATTAAGTTCCTAACACTAAACACACATTCCAATGTCTTTAACTAACAGACTCTCATAAAAGGGTAAAATGAGTGGGGGTATTTCTCTGCAGATGACCACCATGACCCTCAGAGACCACTCCTCGAATTCACAGCACCTGCACCTTCACTGCAGCCTTATCTTCCTAAATTACCATATGCAATGAGTAATGGGAATTGGGTAGGCACTTCACAGAATTATGATGAGTATATATATATAATAAAGGCATATAAGCTGTAAACTGTCTCTTCTCTGTATGCATGATAGGTGGAGCTATTTCCATGCACCTGGTACCATAATAACCTGTCATTCTGGTTAGAGAGGTTATTTTCCTGAATTTTTGTGACAACTCCTCAGATATACCAACTAACCTGAAGCTTATACATGCAACGTGCCTTACTCAACACACACAGCCAGCAGTCTGAATGCCTGTCCCTAGGGTGCACGCCATTGTGAGACTCTCTCCTCCCACAACATCCCTGCTGCCAGGCGTTGTCCTCCCATATCCTGCTGCAGCTCTCTCTCCCGCTCAAGGATGCTGCAAAGATGGGCATTCATAATTATTTTTTTGATTTTAATAAAATCCATTCACCCATCCTGTGACACAGTTCATTTGTGACTTTATTATAAAACTACAAAATTGTATTTTAAACAGAAATAATTTTATGAGTGAAGTGCAGAGTGCTGCCAGTTTTCTCCCCTGTGGCTCATCTACAAAAGGATTTGGGTGGAGATAAGAGAGAGTAGATCAGAAACTTCTTCCCACTGTGCCAGAGAATATAAAACCAAGAGGCAGCTGACAAAAGGTGGGAACGAAACAGTAAGAGAGGAACCATGTTATTGCAGAGATAAAAAATCCTAATGCCATAAAACTAGCATTACTGAAAAATAAATGTATGTTATGAGCACGTATTCAAAGGGAGCTTGAGGAAGGCAGGAAAAGGGTATCTATGTGAAAGAAGGAAGTCATGTGATTGTAGAGTTTCAAGAAGCTTCCAGATGACAGGACCATTTATTGGCCTCAGCATGGGATCAGGCTGGGTTAGCACATCGCTTATCATAGCAGTCTCCTGGCTACCCTTCCTCTGTCTTTTTCTATGCACCTAAGACTCAAGATGCCCCTTAATGTAATGTCTGAAAAGACTGATTGCACATACCTTACTGAGTTATTGCAGTCTGAATATTAATATTATAGATGGTAAGATTTAAAATACCTATTTTGATGATACGATGTGGATAAATTTGGATTACATATGTCTCCTTATGTAAAAGAGATCATCTTCTTTTAGTAACACATTGTCTACTGCACTTGCCTAGCACCCCTTACCATATGCTCTTTGAAACAAGCTGTTGCATTTCAAGAACTGTCCCTAGTAATTAACAGGAAAAATATTGTATTTTTTTCTGAATAAACTAGAAGATCTTGCATCAATTAAGACTTATTTTTCCCTTTGGCTAGTTGCTCCTGTAAGCCATAAAATCACTTCCTTCTGTTCAGTCCCTCATCTCCTGCCTGTCAGTTCAGAATTAGCACCAGTGCTCCCAGTAAATACAAAGCAAGCTTTTCTCAACCATCTTTCCCTCTCCCTTTTCCACTTTGTCTCTAAGCTTTTTGAAATCTTTAAAATTAATTTGCTCTGAGATCTCCTTTTCATCTCTGTTTAGCTCTCTTCATTCTCATACATGGGTCTTTCCTCTCTTGCTTCCAGAAACCTATGCCTGAACCAGCCTCAGAGCTGCTATTTGCATCCTCTTGGACCTCTTCCCTTTTTTTATGGATCAAAAATTAGCTTTCTTTTTCATTCCAGAAAAATTTTGCCTCTGTGGCTTTCTGTTCTTCCAATTAACCTCCCTAGCACTCAATCAATCAGTACTCTGGGCTGTATGGGCTACCTTTTCCCCCTTTATATTTCAGTCACTGTAAAATTCAGAATCTTCAAATAATTTTCCTTTCCCTCCAGCACATCAGTTCTGGCCCATATCATTTCCTTATTGATTACCCTAACTATTCTATGACTCTATATCTATAGATATATTATATAGATACATAACTTTATCTGTAACTGTGAGTCTCAGAGTCCCTCAACTCTTTCTTCCTTCTTCCTGTTCCTCTCCCTCATGATCTGCCCAACATCCCCTATATACTCCAGAGCTTGAGTTGAAAGAGTTGTTTCACTGTCTAGTTTTCTCCTTTTTGAGACAGTTGCAGGTTTGTTTGATATCTACTCATAAGAAACTCAGAAAACCAGGTAACTGCCCTAAGAGAAGAATGTTTTTCATCTCTTGATGCCTAGATTCCCCTTCTTCAAACTTCCCTACTAACTTTGCATTCTATTGGTTTAAAATGATTTTATATCAGTATCATATAGGAACATAGAATCATAGAATAGTTAGGGTTGGAAAGGACCTTAAGATCATCTAGTTCCAACCTCCCTGCCATGGGCAGGGACACCTCACACTAAACCATACCACCCAAGTCTCTGTCCAACCCAGACTTGAACACCACCAGGGATGGAGCATTCACAACTTCCCTGGGCAACCAATTCCAGTGCCTCACCACCCTTACAGTAAAGAATTTCTTCCTCATATCCAGTCTAAACTTCTCATTCAAATAAATCTATAGGAAAGTTCCCCATAAAGTGAGGAACTCTTCAACCACAGTTTTGCCTAGGTTTTATTTCAGTTGTGGGTTTTTTTTTTTCGGAATGGGGCCTGGAAGTGAAAAGGTTGTTTGCATGGCAAACTTCCTCTTTGGCATAGAAGACTTTTTCGGGAATGTTAGAGTCCACAGATCCAAAACTTGATCCTCTCGCCTAAGCATAAAAAAGAAATCTTGACTTTACCACTGTCTTAAGAAATAAAGCTGTTGTAATGTGTTCTAGGCCGATCCGAATTTCAGCTTTAGGTATCGTAATTCCATACACAGATGTATTAATCACTTTGGCCTGGTTTTCAATTTGGAAGGAGGACAAGGTCTCCTAGAAGGTGAATTAGAAAAAGGTTTTCTGAAAATGCCTCCTTTGTTACTTGCTTGTCTGGGTTTCACAGGCTCTGACCAAGGGTGTACACTTTCCACTACTGAAGGCTGAAGGCTGTGAAAGACAAGAAATAGTATCTGGGGAACTCTTTGAGGAGATGACACTTTTTTGGACCAGCACAGGTTTGGTCTTGTATGGCTTAAGCAAAACAAAGCCAGCTGTAATCTTCTACAGGCGTTTTGCTATTCTAGAAATAGTAATGGTTTCCTCAGTTAACTGAGTTACACATTTTGTACTCTTATTCAAAGAAATCTTTCTTCCAACCTTGACAAGTAGTTTGCATGCCCCTCCTACCCAGGAAGTAGTGGGCTGTCCCTTCTCAAAAGATTTCTTTCACAATGTCTCCTTCAACAGAGTTGGAAAATCCCTGTTTCCTTTAGGTTGAGTCACAGTCTAATTTGGGCATGCAGGGTCTTTGTTCAATTTACAAAGACATTTCAGGTGTCTGGATCAAATACAGCAGAAGCTACACTCTGCCTCACAGGGGAAAGTTAGTGCAGCACTTCAACATGTCAAGTGATGATTTGACTCCTCTTGGGAGTCCTAAGTGATGGATTTGCTTCTTCTGAAACAGCATCTGTCTCAGATATGTGATACCAATTAGGAAATCATTTTCCCATACATTGAGCCTGTAGAACATATGGTATATTGAGGTATCCATAATAACATTCATATGCACCCTCACGACTGATTACTCCTTAGGGAAATTAAAGCTCTGCTAAACACAGTGTGTAGTCCTGAAATAGACCTGTATATGGTCCAGTCATCAGTACTACAGGAATAAATCCCCACTGGTACTACCTCCAGCTACCTTTCCAAAATTTTGTGAGATGGCTATAAACAGACAAAAGTTTTTAAAAAATCATTTGCATTTCATTTTATCATGAAGGTCTATTTCACAGACTGTTCATGGATTTTTGCTCCCTGTG
This sequence comes from Myiopsitta monachus, assembly GCA_017639245.1. NCBI lineage: Eukaryota > Metazoa > Chordata > Aves > Psittaciformes > Psittacidae > Myiopsitta > Myiopsitta monachus. The sequence continues at coordinate 29,821,351 of CM029919.1, forward strand.
TTTTCCAGTTCTAAAGTCCAAATAAGAAGATATTTCCTTGAACTTTGTTGCTAGGGAATACCAATGCTGTATATTATATCCTGCAGTAAGGCATGTGATAAAGGAGGTGTCTGCATCTTCAAGCCAGCCCACAGACCTGAAATGGAATGTGTAGTGGTTGTCATTTACAAAGGCATCTTGTGCATAGATTGTGTAGCTTAGAGGACCAGACAAACTGCCAGACAACAGTAACATTACACCACAACATGGTAAAAACAGATTAAGGGGAAGATCTGAGCAACATGCTATTGGAGAAGTGTGAGAGTCTAGGACAGACTTGTCTAGGAGAGTCTAGGAGAGTCTAGTCTAGGAGAGCCAGGAAGAGGTTTCTCCTGTGCTGAGAAGCAGTCGTTGTGCTCTTCCTATTCGTTCCTGTGTAACCTGAAAGCTGCTGGAAGCTGGTTGAAGAGGAGGAGCTGCTCTCCTCCACTGGCTTGGAAGAGCCTCCAGACCAGCTGGTGGGGAATCTGCAACCTGCCACCACCTGAGCAAGGTCTGCCCACAGACTCATCAGAAGTCCACCTCCTTCACAGGTATTTTGCAACTTGACTCAAAACGAATCTCTGCTTGGAGTATGCTTTTTAACAGCCTACTATTCATCATTGCTTCTAGGTACCATCTTCCTCCTTTGCAGCCTGGAGAAGGCTGGTCAACTGGGTGATTTCCCAAGGAGTAATTGTTAGAAGTGCTGGGAGCAGCTTCTCTGCATTTAAATGTGATGATAAAGAAACAAAACCGGTGTTGCCAGCTATCACATCTTCTTTATGTATCTTGTAATACATAGTGCTCTCCAAAGCTTCAGTTCAGAATATCATCAAAGAACAATCTACCTTGTTTTTAATTCTATTGCATATAACTATAGAACTACAGATGAAAAGTAAGACTCAAAAAAAAATTTAAAAGTTTTAAAAGTTCAGTGTATTTCGGTGTTCATTTGATTTAGGTACTTTGGTCTAGTAATGAAATTGATGGCATTTAGAGGTATTCGTAACAACCATCAAGGGAGCAAAGGTGATCAGAAAGAGGTAAAGATTAACGACATTTTTGTAATATTTTTTATGTTGCTGGGTATGGCTTCTTATCTGACATTTTAACTCCAGCTAAATCAGTTTCTAAGCTTTTTAGGTTAAATAGAGTTATTTATTTTAGTTTTAAATCAATCAAGCTATTCAAGTTCTTTTAAATCATGCTCAAGCTCTGACACTTTTTTAAAAGCATTCATATGTGGAAATATACTGCAGAACTTAGTCTTTAAAATAAATTCTATTAGGATGGCAAAGAGGGCTAGTAATGATAACAAGGAATACCACAACCTCAGAGGGGAACTGGAACAAAATCCAGGTGTCGGCTGCCTCATTTACCATTAGCATGGAAGTGAGAAATTTCTTATTGCTACCCTCAACTAGTTGTGTGGAATATATCTCTTCCAAATTCAGCTACAAAACACATAATTCTAATTTTGCCTGTTTATTATGTGGTTACAAGAAGCGCATACCTGTAGGAGATGCATCAGTCAATCAAATTAGTAAAGGCAAGCAGGAAAGATACATTAAGAATAGCTTCTTACTGTGGAGTTGACATACACAACTTTCACAGAGTCAGTGGTGTAATAAATACATAGCTGAAGCAGGGAGACCCTCCTTTTTTTTTTCCCCTCCCATCCTTGAAAGAAAAAGTTAAAAGTTAAAAATAGTGAACTATTTATCAAAAACAACCATATACACTGCAGTTTGCAGCAGTGGAAACTACTGGGCTCTACCAGATGTCCTGGGTTCAGCAGTAGCAGTCATTTTTCTCCTTCTTAGTAGCTGGTGCAGTGCTGTGGTTTTGACTTTCAGCCTGGGAGCAGCGCTGATAACACCGGAGTTTTTAGTTGCTGCTCAGTAATGTTTACTCTGACCAAGGACTTCCTGAGCCTCATGCTCTGCCAGGGAGGAGGGGAAGCCGGGAGGAAGCAGAGACAGAACACCTGACCCAAACTGACCAAAGAGGTATTCCATACCACAGCACGTCATGCCCACTATAAAAACTGGGGGCAGGGACCCAAAAGGGTTAGATCACTGCTTGGGTTGGGCTGGGTATCGGTGGTCAGTGGATGGTGAGCGGTTGTATTCTCTTCCGTTGTTATTTCCCTTATCATTATTATTACGGTGGTAGCAGCAGTGGTTTGTGTTATCCCTTAGTTACTGGGCTGTTCTTATCTCAACCTGTGGGAGTTACATTCTTTCGATTCTCCTCCCCATCTCTCCAGGAGCAGAGGGGGATGAAAGAGGGGAAGTGAGCGAGGGCTGCTTGGTTCTGGGGTGCCGGCTAGGCTTAAACTAAGACACCAGGTTAAAAGGAAACTCCTCTCTGAGTCTCTATTGAAGGACAACTTGATGGATTTCTTTACTGTTCTACATTATCTAGACATTTATAAATTACTGCTAAACCTGTGATGTAATGTGAACATCTGGGAGTTCCTGTCTTTGACAGAAGTATGTTTAAAAGACTACTGGCTATATTCTGGTGCATGAAGTCTCACATATACAAACTTGGATGCTGCATCTCTCATATATCATTTATACCTTAAGCATACTGTGGTTTTAAAGATGCAACTACAAAGATACATTTATGGTACCCTGGCTCTGTCTCCCCAAATTCCCCTCCCCCTCACTTTCCTTAATCTTAGAATAAAAACTCTGAAATCTAGCAATGTCTTTGGTATATGTATAGTTAGTTGGGGCATCTAGTGATTGCTGCATTACAAATTACTATTAATAAATCATTGCAAAAACTTCAAGAGTTTAATTGCATTGGAATAATGGATCTGCTATAGACAGAATGCACAAGGGGTAAAATTGCACTGCAAGATTGGCAACAGTTTGCCTTTAATATTAATAGATTAATTAGACAGTGCATTTGAGACACGATTGCCTGGAAAATTTTTCTTCCCAAACTGATGCAGTGAACTCAACAGGATGGAAGTTTGGTTGTCAGTGGTTACTCTGTAGATCTTTGAAGAAATTTATTTTTATAATAACTTACAAAATGTTGGCATCATCATTACATGTTTGAATGCGATTAAGAGTTCAGTGGATGTGATATTTTAAAACATGTTCAAGATGTATAATGTTAATGCTTTTGAAATAAGTCTTTTAATGGGCCTTCTTCAGGTAAAGATTTCATTTGGTCTTTCAAGACCCATATTACCCCACTGGAGATGTGTGACCCCTATGGATTTTTTTTAAAGGTTTTTTTGTTAGTGTCTGGAAATGCCACAATCTGAGAGAAAGTTTCCACCGCAGCAACTGGTCTATGGAGAACTGCCTGGATGAAAAAAATAAACCCCACAGCACAAAGGAAACAGCAAACGCATGATTCTGAAATGCACAGCAGTACAGTACTGAATCAGTACAGCTGGGAGTGTGAGCTGCCGTTCAGACAAACTGGTGATGCACTATCAATGTTAGAGTGATGTGTTTGAAAATAACTGCACATGATTGCAAAACACAGCACTGGCAGTGTCTACCAAGTACTGATGCTGCTACAAAAGCCATTGCAAACCTAGCAAAAGCAGTATCCCTGCCTAGCCTGTGGAAGAATATGTAATCACACATTAGAGCTGTCGGGAGGGATCCATGCATCTGGAGTGATGAGCTATAAACCCCAGATCTTTGATTTCAGACAATTTCTGCTTGTGGCAAGTATCACACAGGAGCAGACTACTGTCCAAAGAAGCAAAACCCAATGAGTTTAGGTTGTTGCTAAACTCAAGTGAGACAGCGAGTTAGATTTCACCAGGGCACTGACCATTGAGGCAGAGGGAAGCAGTGGCTGCAGGCCAGGGCACTTCTAGAGCTGGGAAGCTCTGAGCCCAGCTGCTGTGAACAGCAAAGGCAGAGCTGAGCTTGTCGTGAGGGAGAAAGGAGGAAGCGGATCATGTCTCAAGACTTTTCCTAGTCTCATTTTTCCATAACTATAAGTGATTCGCTTGTTCTGTATTCTAAGCTTTGCTTCCGATTTGTATGTACACCTCAACTGTACGCTGCATTTTGACTTAAGCAGCATCCTCTGCCCATATAGTTACTTGGGCCAGTTAACATGAATTGGATTATAGAATTGGGATGCAGAGTTTGATATTGCAAAATGAAACAAAAAGTACAAAAGCACAGCACTTTGTGTTGTGAATATCTTTGCAGAATGAAATCCTTAGCCTCTAGTGCTAAGGAGCTTACTCTCTTCCACTTCAGAAACTGTCAGAGCTCTCATACCTTATAGTTAATTAATAATACACTGTTACATACAGTGAGAAAAAGCTGGCAAGAGTTGATTTAATCCAATATGAGGCAAGCTTGTCTTAGAAATATTCCTAAAAATCGTAATATGAAGGCCTGATACTTGAATAGCAAACTACCCAGAGCCACTCTGTGGCAAAAGGGCAGCTGATGATCTGTGTTCCCCAGCAGTTAAGCTGCTGTTTTGCTGACAAAGCGCCTGTTAACCTCACTTTCCAGATAAGGTTTTATTAAAAATGAAACCAATTTAACGACAGTGGAAATGCCTATGCCGATGTTTCAAATAACAATGAAAAGATTACTGAAGTTTGTCCCTGATCTTCAAATTGACAGTTTTAATTAACGTAAGGGCATCTAGAAAATATGAGAGAGAATAAAGTAACAAGGCAATCAAAGCTGCTGTATTTTCAAAAAGAATGATCATATTGCCTTGATGACTTCAGGAACTTTGCAAATGGAGATGAAGTGTAGGTCTTGATTTCAAACGTATGCAAGACATTTATGTTCAGCAATGGGCCAGGGCTACTAATGTATTTAGCTCATTTGAAATCAATGGATCTAGAGTTGTTATAGATGTTTATACATCTTTATGTGAGTTTTATGGGTTACAACAGCGTTGTGGCTAGGGAAATAGGAAATACTACTTTAGTTCCAGACTTCCTCAGTTCCTTGGGCAGACGTTACTAATGTTCATGCACCATTTTCCACCTCAAAAAACCCAAGATTTTTTCCTAACTCCTACTGGTGTGCTGTGAGGGTAAAATCTAATGGTAGTTTTGACAGCCTCAGTAAGTCTCAGCAGCAGATACATGTTCTGACTACAAAAAAGGATACCCCTTTGTACCAGGATGCAACCAAAACCACTCCAAACATTGCAGAACAACAAACTGACCCAGCCTGAAATAACCAATTACTAGTATTTAGGGTGATAAACAAGGCAGTGGGAAATGCAAGCTGAAATCCATTGTGTACTTCAGGTAAAGCAGGGAAGGGAACTATGTTTTCTGTGATTTGGATGACCAATTCTGGGGAGAAAAGCTTCCTTTCCAGTTAAAAATTCTATATAAACCCTGAAAGATGTTCCTCAGTGAAACCACATGCTTTCGCTCTAAGTGCTATTTTTGACAAGTGAGAGTTTTCAGACCAAATTGTGTAGCTGAAACATTCCAGTCAGCTCTAGCGCTCAGCTGGTATGTGACGGAGCCCACCTACACAGACCCTGGAGAGGAGACTAGGTGGGGAGTTCCACCGCCAGCAGAGTTCATTCCAGTGTCAACTGGAGTTTTGGGACCCCTCTGCTTTCTCACTTGCCTTAATTCATTGGAAGTAACACCAAAAACAAAGCACAAAGATCTAATGCAGCAAAAAAGGAGGAAACTCAAGATCAGGATCACTGTGTCCAGTGTGTGCCTTGTCCTGATACAATAAGGAAGATATTCCTATTGTTAAAGACACCAAATGACTATTTTGCATGCTCTACTGGATTTTTACTAGTCAACCAGTCAAGGAGATTTAACCAGTAATCCTCCACCTGCTCCTAAGAGATGCTGAGCCATGCATGAGTCTTGTACCCCCTCTAATGTCACACTTGAGTGAGAGTCCATCACCATTGAAGTTATACTAATAGGATGTTGAGAAGGAAATACCTACTTTTTGATTGTGTAACGCCCCTGCATGTGTATATCCAAAGTTTGGCTACTGAGGCTGTGATGAGCTTTCAGGTCTCTTGGGCACCATTACGATGAGTACATGGCATAGATGTCTGGACTGATAAAATGAAAAGTTAACAAGCTGCTAAAGTAAGATAAATCCTGAAATCACAGAATGGTAACCATGGCAATGGGCAATTCTGCTTCTAATATATGGTATTTTTTCTTTACCTTGCCACCTATTGACTTTTGTCTAATGCTAAGGTTGTCTTTTTTTTTTTTTTTTTTTGCCATGGATCCATGTTTTCCTTCTGTTTGCACAATGACTAGAGTAGGGACATCTGAACTGCAATGGCTGCCTCTAGCTATACGAGATTGCTACTACAAGACTGATAACAATTATATAGTTGGTCTTTCCATGAAGGAGGATTGTACTTATTGTCAGGCTGCATGAAGAGAATAATGAAATTGTGCTTGCTGTTCCTATATTGTGTAAAATGTCTTTCTTTCTTATTTAATATGCATGTAATGTTATACTTGTAACAACATTCCAAATTGTTTCAAAAGCAGTGAGACCCTACATTAAGTTCTCTTGTGATCATAGCACTAGCAGCAGTGCTTCTTAATCATTTGAATGCATGATGAAGAAAATGGTGTGTAACTTCAAATTGGCAGTGCATAGGACGAAACCTGTTTTTGCCCTGGCGGGACTGAGTTAAGCTTCCTTAAAGCAACATCTTTCTAGGCTGACCAAGATTTTCCTTTTTCCATTCCTCTCATTCTTTGAGCTAATATAACTGCATACCTACCATATGGGTAACATAAACCTTTTCAAATATCTGGTGTGCTCTTCCTGCGCAGCTGAAATACAGAATTAGGAAAAAGTCAAATTATGATGCTAGTCTTTTCCTTTTCAGGGAACCAAGCCCAGGCTTTGGCTTTGCAGTTAAGGAAAGGCAGGGGTAGAGCAATGGGTTAGAGTTCATATTTAGGATCTCTGTCTCCCTACACTCTCAATTCCACTACTATGCTTTCATAAGCACCAAATTCATACAAAAATAAAAAAATATCCCCAAGTGTCTGCCAACCAATAATATTGAATGTCAGTATTTTGATACAAGAAGCAGCTGCTATCTCCTACTAATATTTCAATTAGCAGTATGAATGTTAGTTATAAATATTTCTGTGCATTTTGGGAATTTACAGTTGGAAGGCTTGGCTGGAGAAGAATTGGAAGTGCTAGCGTTTTCTGACACAGCCTGAATACCTCTTGAAGCAGCATGTGGACAGGATGCCATATAGATACTATTCAGGCATGCGTCCATATTACAGACAAGATCCCAGCACTGGCTGTAGCTAAGATTTGGTATTGATTCCTATTTTAGCTCCCAGTTTTGGTTGCTTATAACTTTGCAAAGCTGTAAGTGCTCGTAAGTGCTGTGCTGATAACTTTCTATTTGGAGAATAAATTTGGGTTTGGAAAATTCAGCCATAAACTGCTTGCAGAAAACTCATCTCTCTCACACAAGCTAATGCATTTCAAGGGAAGAAATCTTCTAGTGCTCCAAGCAGAAACATGGGGGAGACAGAAATCTCTGTTTGTATGTGTCAGACTTTTGCCCAAATTGCAATTTGAAAATTCATCTGGCATAGGATCAGTAGAGGTTTATTAAAATTTAGCTTCAAAATGCCCTGACAATGTAAATCGTAATCTGCATACTCTGGTATGTGTGAGTAAACTGGGAGCCTGCAGGGAAGTGGAAACTGAGATGAAGAGAGAGAAGAGGTGAAGAAACAAAAATGGGACTGAGTGGGAAAGGGTGCAGTTTACTGATGAGGTGCGAACCAGACCACAAAAAGATCCAGGATCAGCAGGCGTGTGGGAGACTGAATTCCAGGGAGGAAGCCAGCCTGGAAGTGGGCCTAAAACTGGAGGCTGGGATTGTCCAGGGGAAGAGACCAAAGCGGTCACACTTCCTAGGGAAGCTTCACCTTTGATTTTGCCATTCCCCATGTCATGAGTTAAATATACCGCACAGCAATGGCTCACAGACCTTTGGCCAACCCAGGAAAGTAATGGCCGTGTAGCACTTACATAGTGTTCTTGTTTGGGTTTTCTTTTACCAAGACACGTGTAGCTGTTTCACTGTATGTTAAAAAGAGAACTAGAAGAAGAGCTCACTCCTGCCATTGCCTTGTCCTTCCCAGCAATCCCTACCTCTGATGGGGTAATGCTTGTTCCCTGTTGCCTGTTCCTGCGCTCCCTTCCCCCTCTGCTAGGTTTGCAGTCTGGCCATGTAAAGGAGCATGTGACTTTTATATCCTGAAAACTAATGCAGAGGTGTTAGAAATACTGTCATAATTGCTTGAAGAAAATTGCTAGCCTTTCCAGAAGGAGAGGGGAACAGCAGGAGGGTTTTTTAATGTAAGTTTAATTATAACAGCTAGGAAGCTCAGCACTGTCAAAGCATAAGTTGCAGCTCTCTGTTTATGATACACCTGCCAGGAGGAATTTCAGATTCCTTAAGATATGTGTCTAATAACTGGTGTCAGTCCCTAAAGGCACAGGCCTTCTGCTCCATATCCTTTTCCACTTCAACTTGTTCATTTTTTATTGAACTATGAAAACACGTAGCAACAATACCCTTAAAATTAATAACTTCTACAATGAATTAAGATTAATGAAATGCTTTATGAAACAGCTTAATCAGTGACAAGGCTAAATGCTGCAGTTTACAAGTTCTGAACTTGGAAATTCAGAAAACAAATCATTTCTGTTTCCTCATACTAGATTTATGCAACTCAGACTGTAAGGGTAACCTTCAATGGATGTGCAAAGATTCAATGGAAGTAGAACAAAAGAGCCAACAGATGGCAGTATATGTAATTTGTTAGCAGTGTTCACTAATTTTATTTATTTTTTGCATTAAATTATCCATTTTTTCAGGGCTATTTGTGAATGCATCAACAATACTCAGTTTAGTACGTGAGACAATGTATTTTCATGCCCATGAGTAGCATGCCTGAAATTTTCAAGGCCAGTTTTAGCACAGCTATAATAGCTCGGAGTCTCAAAATATTTTATATCTGGAAGCTGCCTTTTTTTCTCTCTCTCTGCTTTTTCACTGACTATCAAGACTGTTGCAGGAACACCTCCCAGGCATGTTATTGTAGAACGTCTGGTGGGTGCGCAATAGTCTTCAGCTGTGGCTGTTATTACTGTAGGAGAGCTGGGCAGCAGTTTTGGACTGCTTTATTGACTGTGTGCCAGTCTTCAAATCTGGCACTATACTTAGATGCCTGCTGTTAGGGGTAATATTCCCTTGAGTATCACTTGCAGGATTAGGTATCACGTGCGTGATGTTACGCAAATTGTACTGGTTGCTGCAAAGCTGAGAGTAAGCGCTCTGGAACTACACTCTGAGATCTTACAGCTGGCTTTGCTGGTTTTGACCCTACACTAAATCACAAGCAACATCTTCAACCAAGATCCCAGTGGTGTAAATCACAGCTTAAACAACATCCAGAAGCAGGCTTTAACAAAACTCTCCAAAACAAGTGCCAGTTTTATAGTATTTTAACTATAGCTCTGAGGGGGGGGTGTGGAAAGGAAGGTTGGAAATGGATGATTCCTCCCACAGACCTTTTCTGGCAACACTACGTCTCCTGGAGACCATAGTACACAAAGAAAGCCAGGGTAGAGCTGTAAACTGGTTGCTTTTCCCTACTCTTCTTTACATCAGCACTTGCTTGGTCCTCCGATTCCATTTCCTCAGGTTCCCACCCACTTCTGTTCAAAAATAAAGCGTTCTCTTCAAATATAGAAATTAAATTCCATTTATGGACAAGAAGTATCCTTCTTCAGAGATTACTGATGGAGCTGTAACATGTCCTGAACAGTAATAAAATATATGCAGATCTTCAGGTCTTTCGTTTCTATTTTTTTCTACTGATCAGTTCAGCTGTCCAGTTCCCTGTATGCTCTCTTGAAATCTGCTTTTCTCTTCCAGATAGTGTACCCCTGGAACATCCCTGAATGCCTTCTCCATTTGGAATAAAATATTCTGTGTTTTAATTCTGTTGCTATTATTTAGATTTTGAAATAATAGCATGTCTAATATCTAAATGAGATATTCCTGAGACAATGTACTTAAACACAAGTTGTCATTACATGACTAAAGCTGTTTCTGAATATCTAAATGAGATGCCTAATTTCCTAGGACTGCGGAGCTGAAATTATGTGGGTTTGAGCCTTCCTGGAAATCAGGCCAATGCTTTTATTTAAGTACCTAAAAACTTTCAAAGGATCCTTACTTCAGATGCACCCATATGATGGTGCTGGCCCCACATTTTCCCCTTGAGGTTGAAGAGATGTGGTGGATTAAAGGGGGATACTTAGAGAATGGGAAAGAGAAATACATATTTTTCTGTCCTTCTTGTAATACTGCCATTGCCCCCTCCCATCTGTTGATATACTGTAGCACAGTGGTCCTGAGGAAGGGGAAGAAGAACCCCGAAGAAACTACAGCCATTTTGCACAAGTCAACAGCCCTACAGTTGCAAACCTGAAGAGCTCTTTGTTACCCTTCTAAATCAAACAGTGTTTAGGAATACTAAATCCAAACTTACTGATTCAAACTGCCAGTTGGGAAAAGAAACAGGTGATTAGTGTGGTAAATATCACAAAAAGCCTAAAGTTGTTCTCTGATCTAATTTAGTAATCAAAATCGAAGCTTCTCCTCCTTAAATATAAGCCACCAGATAGCAGTGCCAGTGCTAAGCTTTTGCTGAGCAGGGAAACACTACTGCAGTGCACCAGTAAGAGCAGCAGTGTGCGGCAGAAAGACAGGGGCCAGTCGGACCCTTCCAGGAGTGATGCAGCCCATGTCAGTAGGAGGGTGAAGGGACCACTGGGAATAAGCAGCTTTCGACAAACCTGGGCCCGTGATATCTCTTTGGGACCCACTGGTCCACCTGGCACAGAGCCACCAGAGAAGTTCGTACCCAACCCAAGTGGGTATCAGGGGCTGTGCAAATATATTCCTCTGATTAGTACTGCTGGACCCATATTGTGCCTGGGATGACTGGTGAGAAACCAGGTGCTGAGGCTGAGCATGGTAAGGGTGGATTGGCAGCTGGGGACCCACTGGGAGACAGTGCCTGGGGCCCCCAGGGCTAGGTGGGGGCTGCTACAGCACCCCTAAACTTTCCCTAGCTTTTTGATAAGGTTTGCAGAATGGGGAATGAAAACCTGGGGAGTGATTGGAGGGAGAAGAGTAAGAAGCATGAGGTGGAGAAAAAGTAATGATTGCAGGCAGTGGGGGAGCATCCGAGATCAGAGTGAAGCCTGTGCAGAGGTGGAGTCAGTCAGAGGGGTTGAAGCATTGCAGTGGAGAGATGGAGGAGAAATAAGGAGTGTTCTGAATGCCTGTGCATCCCTCATGGTGAGCAACAGCAAATCCTAACTAGAAGTTTTAGTTACTACGGGATCATGAGCTTAAGGTTCAGGAGCAAAACCCTGCCATTTTTCATGGTTAATTAGTTAAACCTGGCAGCTGACACTGCCGTACAGTGTTCAAAGATGGAGCAGGCAGGAAAATGTCAGAGGTGGCAATGCCAGGGGTCTGCAGGAGATGCTGGAACTGTTCTGTTGTGCCTGTACTAGTGGTACCTTACTCGTTTGGAAAGTGGTAATGAGAAGACATTTACTTAAAGGCTGATATTTAAAATAACAACCACCAGTTTTACAAGCATCGACTTGTACCAGTTAATAACTGTGCCAGGAAAATGGAAGGTATTTTTAACAGCCAGCTCCTCAATCTGAAAGGCTTGACATGTGAACAAGCTACTCCTAGAATAACAAGTTACCAGAAGGCGATGGCTAAATTCAAAATTGCACCGCTGTGTCTTCAGATCAGCTCAAAAGATATTAATTAAATCAAGCAAAACCTTGATTTCTTCCAATTTATCCAAAGGTCCTATAAACTTAATCTGAACTGATTCAAATCCATATGAACCTGCTTTAATACAATTAAGAAATGCCTGAGGGTCAGCTGGGTCTTCCATCTGCCAGCAGCAGAAGCACACAGATTAACATATGAGATGCTCATGACTGGAGTTAAGTCAGGTGAATGGGAATGTTTTTCCTTATTAAGTAAAGCAGCTGGCTGTATGCTTACTTGAGCTGGGAAGATCATAGAATCACGGAATCATTAGGGTTGGAAGGGACCTCTGGAGATCATCTAGTCCAACCCCCCTGCCAAGGCACAGCCTTAGGACCCTGAAAATGCGGTGAAGTGGTAGTGATTCAGAGATTTGCACGTGCCTGATGCTTCTTTTCGTATGCTGATGGCTTTTTGCTGGTAGCCATATTCAAAATAGAATTTTGCATAGTAAAAAGGCAGAAACAGGGAGTTGGATAAAACTGTCTTTTTTTTTTTTTCCATTTTGTTGACTTTTTCACACATAGCATTTTCCGTGACTGTTTAAGTCTGTGAGAAAAACCAAACTCTCCTTATTAAAAATATGTGTGTTTCTGAAGGGATACGCATATCCAATATAACCTTCATTGCGATGCTTCTAATTAACCAATCTGCTTCACAATAAAGTATCTAACTGTCACCAAAATCAACACTTTTCAGTTATTAATAGATTAAGGAAAGAATGTTAATTTCTTCAAGCTCCATTTCAATTGGTCTCATTACTTCGCAAGCCAGATGGTAGCAGGGCCAGACCTGTCAGCAGGCACCAGGAGGAAGAATACGCTCACTGAGTGCCAAGCTGCAACACAGCATCTAAAAACCTGCACTCTGGGGCAACTGCTTACAATTCACGGGAATTATTCTGCAGAGAGAAGGAATCATGAATTGATCTAATTTTGTTTGCTTTTTCTGACCTCTTCCTCTAAGGTACCCGACATCATCTCCAAAATAATGGCAGTGTGTGCCTCCAGCTGCGAAGGAGGTAGCTCTCCATTCATTTTAGGTGGCCAACTAATTGCTTTTTTCCTTATGCTGATGGATTTTACCCTCTCTTCTGAATTGGCTGAAGCGTTGCCAAGTTGGAAGAGATGCTGCAGTCTACATCCAGTTTTCTAGAGACTTTCTTCCTGCAATTTGAGTCTTAGTACTGGCAGAAGAGCACTTTGTCACGCTGATCAAATTGTGGTGCATTCCCAGGCTCACACAGCAGTAAAACCGGGAAAGAGAAGTTCACCTCCATTTACAGCCTCCGTAAAATGAGTCTTATCCTAAAAATTTTAAGAGGGTTAATTTTTTTTCCCTCTTCTTGGAATTAAATTGAAGAAACAGAGATTTTGAAAGAGAATCACCATTAACACTTCTGAAAAAAACAAGGCCATCTGTTTCTCACAAAAACTCTCCAAGATTTCTACTTTTAATCAGAAAAAAAAAAAAAAAAAGAAAAAAGAAAAGAAAAAAGAAATGAAAAAAGAAAGAAAGAATTTAAATTTAGTTTGACCTGAAACAAGAATTTGAGAGAGATTTTCTCAGGTTCCCTTCCCTCTCCTTGAAACCATACAGGGAAGGTAGTTCAGAGTAGCACAATGCTTGGTCAGGTTATCTTTCCATAAAGAGTCAGAACTAATCGTACTGAGGATCTTCTGGAAATAAGTCTTGAAACTTTCCATTGGGAATTCTGCCATCTCTCCCAGTAGACTGTAACAGTAATTTTCTATTGTTATAATTAGCAAGGTTTTCGAAAAGTCAAACCTAAATCTTCTTTGCTGCAAATTAAGACAATGTCATCTTATCCTTCTCTAAGCTGAACAATTGATTACTTATCCCCTTTAGCATCCGCTTTGTGTGTTGTAAGACCATTAATGTTTGCCTACCCTTAACGCTGTCTTCTGTGTATTAAAAGGATGTCTTATTTACAACAAGCTCAGATTTTTGAAGTGTCTTTTCATTCGTGTTCCTCTATCCTGGATTTTCCTTAATTATTTTTTTTGGGCTATTCCCAGCTTACCAGTGCATCCACGACTAATTTTTTTAACTTGTCACAGTTGAGAAACAAAATTAATTTAAAGTAAACTAAGATGCTTATCTCTCATGGAAGGAAAGTAAGAAAAGAAGGAAAATCATGACCATTTTCTACAAAAAGTAATTTTCTGTTCTGTTATAGAAAATGCCCCTAGATTAAAACATTTTACTATCCCAAAACTGTTAAATCCCAAGTCATTTTAAATCCCTAAGCATAAATGTAGATATGGTAATATTTTTGTGAAATATTACAGTGAAAAGGCTCTGAATAGGAGCAGAGCACAAATATAGCACAGCATAGGGAGACCTGTGAAGAAAAAGTATGTCTTCTGGTCCTCTTTTTGCCACTTGTTTTACTGGGGGGAGGCCAAGTTGCAATTTCCTTGTCCATCAGAAGGACAGGATGAGCACAGCTGTGGGAGCGGGGTGATGCAGGCAGGACCTCCCTAGCCCCATCCAGCCACAGCCTGCAGCCCAGAGCAGGAACAGCCTCAGCAACTGCTGCAAGTTGATGAACTGGTAACACTAAAACTAATGCCAGATGGAGATAAAAAACGATCTGCAGGCTCTAATTACAGATCCGGGTTATAGAGTTTAAATATAAAAGGCTTTCACACAAACTCATGTGTATGATAGCCATATGTAATTAGATACTGTAGAAGACATAGATTAATAGTAATGAAGGCCATTTTAGAAAGGCCAGCTAAAATTACCCAGAAAACAAATTGAGAGAGGAAGAATAAAGGCATCGATGGGGAATTTATCAGAAAAAAAGTCTTGTCCTTCATCTGAATGATACTGAGGGAGGAGAAGCAAGTAACAATATCAAAATGGTAATCTTCCAAGATAAAGATAATAAATCCTATAATATTCAGGAAACCAAATGAGCTCCAGCTAATACCACATATAGTAAAAGAGAACTATTTATGCCACTATGTACAAAAAGGTGTTGCTCCTGCAACTTTGCTTTGGCCTTCACAAAACTATTTTCTCACCAAAGCAAGAGATGTCAAGTTGAAGACCTAGACTGCTAAATTTGTTAAAGTTAAATTTATTTCAATAACTTACATACTTTCTTGATAGGGAGTCTGTAGATGGAGGAAAGATAGATGAACAAATGCAAGAAAGGCCATCTTTCCTAGACTTCTCAGTCTTTGCCAAAGGGTCATAGGGCTGGAACATTACCCAGGGCTTATATAGTCCATTCATTATCCCCAGACAAGATCAGCAGTAACTATGCCCTTCATGAGAAAGGCTGGTTTAATCTGTTTAATTTGTTCTTAGAGAACTCTAGTAGTAGAGGTGTTAGAGATTTCCTTCCTAATCTGTTCTTATCCATTTTTATGTACACACATATGAGATATATATTTTAACATATGATAAAACATTTTTGCAGCAATTCAAGTCCATTGTTTCACTTCCTATTTACTCCTGAATAAATTTCTCCCTTCCTCACTCAGTTGTGTTGAAGACTGTTATTATTTATTCCCTTGTTGTCTGGGTTAGACAATCCTTGTTCATTTGTTCTTGCCTCATACATCACACTTTCTAGAGCTTGATCATCCTTGACACTCAACTTGTGATCCATGTCTGACATGAGGTTGAACATGTTTTTCTCAGGAATGCATTTATTTGAAATGCAAGGCATGGTGGTGAGGCTACTTCAGTCAGGGCTTTTGCCTCAGGAGATCTGAGATATGTCTAACATCAGGGTAGACAGAATTCCTTCTCTGGACACTTGGAGATTTCAAGAACAAAATGTGAGTATGCTGTTATCAAAGGCTCAGAGGTAAACAGATGAGGATTTATCAGGCCAGGAGAGAGAAATTAATGGGCTCTGTGTCCAGCAGCACTGGCTGGTGCTACACGGAGGGTACAGTCACTGGAAGGGTGGTGGGCAGTGGTGGAAGGGTTGTCACTTTGCTTTATAAATGCACCATCCAGAGCACTGCTGTTTCCAGTCCTGTAGGAAGAAGGTAGGATAAAATTCAGCATAAGATTCCCCCCCCCCTTTTTTTTTTTTTTCCAATATCGTACAGGTAGATACAGACAGAATAACACAGCATCTTCTCTCAACATCTTATTTTTCCATGTAAGAGGCATGCAGGTAACCTAATGTATCTGATCTTCAGTAAAGCAGCATGAAAGTAATTGTTTAAAATGGTGCTGGTTAGAGCAGGACTTTAGGTAACACATGAAATGAACCAAATAGGAGATGGCAAAAGTTAATCTTGAAGGAAGAAGTATGACACTTGAGAGATCTTTAGGATCATCTGCAGTGCGGGACAGATGTTGTTTAATATTTTCTGTATGATCCTGATATGAAAAACAATCATTGCCGATGACATGAAATCAAATAGAATTGTCAGGGCAGGAAGGGTCATGATGACTTTGAAGACCATAGTTTAAGAACTGTCATGAAAGTAATCATATTAATGGCAAAATCATGCACTTAATAAGCTAAAAAAATTTTTTGTTGTTATTGTTAGAAGTTAACTTCTGAAAAATATGGAAAGAGTAATGGATTTAGAAATCATTGGGGAAAAGAAAAGTGTGGGGTTTGCATATGATCACAACTTCCGTAGAAGCTTCTACAGCAGGGGATGTGGGGGGAAAAGGGATGAATGGCTTAAAATGTATGAAGGAGTATCAGGAGTCATCATTGTCCATCCAGACACTGGCAAGGCACCATCTGCACCACTATAGTGGATGGCAGTGGCTTCTGTGAAGGAGCAATAACCAAATATACAACTGATACATAGAAGGGCTGCTGGGGAGTAAAATCTTGAAACCTGACGCATTTGATTTGCAAGGTCTCACAACATGCAGGCTGAGGTGAAATGTGATCGCTCTCTATGGGTGCAACGCAGGAGGAAGAAATCAGGAAAAAAAGATCTGTTTAAGTTAACAGACATTATACGCCCATGAGCAATATTGAGCTGAGGATAAATGTAGGCTCGGCACTAGTGGGGTTTCCTACCATCAGAAAAATTATGCCCCTGAACTGCCTTCCTGGGCATGGGCAGAGGGTGCGTTCACATAAAAAATTTAGGGAGCACCTGTGTCTCTCAACTTAGATTTATATGACAATAGAAAGGAAGAGCAATCTGGGCAGTAACCCAGGTCTGGATGTATTTTATACAGTTCCTGCATTGCATACCTTCTCTTTGACCTTGGCCAAGTTTCCTCAGATGACTCTCTGTAAAATGACTGTGGAAAATTATCCCTGGATAATTTTAATTATATTAAATATAAATATTAATAAATAATGTGCTGGAGAACTGAGCACATCTATGGTCACTAGAAAGAGGGCTTTTTCTAATACAAGAAGGTAAGTATCACATATAGTTGAGTTTCATGTACACAAGGGTCTCAGTAGTAGGCAGAAAGCTTTGATTTGTCAATAAACTCCCATTATTTTAATTCTCCATTGAAATATAATGAGAATGCAGTGAAGGATAAAATCTTAGCTCCAGGAAAACCTAGACTGCCATAAAGTCCAGATTACCTGTGTAAAGTGACCTAAGTTTAAACTACTCTGGCTTTGCCCAGGCTAATCACAACTCTATTACCCTTCAGTTCTACAAGAAGCCCTCGACCAAAATGTTCTCAGAAAAGGGGTATCCCTTCAACTTTTCACAGAGAAGGTCAAAGCAGGGTGCAAACCTCTAGAAATTCGGTGTTAAGTCCTTGGAAGTTAGCTGTCCTTTCCTGTTGTTTTCACCTGTTTATGAACAGCTGCTGCAGTCTGAGCCCTGGTGGACTGGGAGTATTGGAAAGCTGCAGCACATCAAAGAAAATAGGTTTAGGCAGCTCTGTAAGAGAACCCTGGAGCTGGAGAGTGAGGGCTGATTGCTTTGTTCTGGCATGGCCTCCCTAAATAAACAGATCTTTTCTTTCCATCTCCTGGTCCTAAATTTGCTCCCCAAAACTCCCTCAGGATGCTGACTGGTGGCAGACAAGCATGTCTACCTGAGCAGGCTGCCCCAGGGCACGGCCACAGCCCAGAGTCCTTTGACAAACTCGGCTCTGCTGTTCACGGCTTTCCTTTCCTGTAAAGATTGACTATGAAACTTAATAACTTGCCTGAGACAGGAGGATTCTCAGTCTTTCTTCCCTAGGTTAATGCCAGCATGCCTGTTAATATGGGATAAGCTCAACTACGAATCAGCTGTTTTTCCAAGCTAAAGCAAACCAAAAGATTTCAAAGGCATTGCATGCAGGTTAGTAGGAGAAAATCCCTTCTGTGCTTAACCCTCAAAATTTAAATCCATAATTTCCTAACCCATTGTCTCATTTTGTGATCTGAGAGAAACAAAAGGCACTGGAGAAGTTGTTTCCTTATCTCTCATTTCAACTCCCTTTTCTTCAACCTACAGGAAAACAGCAAGAAAGATAACTCAAGAAGTATTTTTCATTTGCTTTTCAATTTTGCTTCAAACACATGATAAGCTTTGCTGAAAGGACAAGACATCATCTCTGAGATGAATGGGTCAAGATGAGGGAAAGAAAAGCATAGAATGCAACTGAAAGGAACTAGCTGACAAGGGCATGTGACTAACAAGTTTGGTAAAGATTTTTCTGTGTGGTAGTTGCAAAAATCAGGTTAAATTCGTGGTTTTTAGTCTGCCTTAGCAATGCAGTCACCACCAGCTCCCTACGATGATGGGATCCTCATCAAGCTATACAGCCTCATTATGAGATTTTAAGTTTCCTTGTGCTCTTTCAGCAGACAGATATTTCAGATGGGCCCTCGGAGCCAAAAATTCAGAGTAAAAAAGAAACGTTCCTATGTAAAAGGTTAAAATGGTGCTCTAGTACTAGAGTACTTATTAAATAGTTTTAAGGATTAATCTCCTAAAATGCTTGTATATGGGTTATTAGCAGTGGTGACTGGGATTGTGCTTCTGCAAGAAGTTCCTCACAGATCATTGCTTACTTACTACTTAATGATTTCATCCATGATTACACACAAAATCATTGCTAAAGCCACTGGTGTTGATACAAAGGGCAGTGGAATGATAAATAGAAATCAAGCAGGACAGCCAGGTATTTTAACTAATAAAAAAAATACACAGAGCTCTGTGTGCGTGAAACAGAGGCTGCTGTTGGATGAAACATGGCAACATAAGACTTGCTGTAAAGCTGTAACTTGCCATGTTGAGACAGGCTGTGTTGTCCAACATGAGATGTCTTCTGCATCTTCCAGTATCTGGTTTTTGCAATTCAGCGGCACGGCTTCAGAGGTCGCTATTTCAAATTAGACTACAGTCAGTAAAGCAGGTTTTTCAAAAAATGAAAACTGGGATTTGAACTCATCACACTGACTGGAAGTTAATCTTTTGCTTCCAGTGGAAATGTCCGAGCACCAGCCTGCTGTGGAAGATACCCTCTCCTCCAGCACTTAGCCTGTGGGCCTATTTTTTGGCTCCATAGTAAGAAAGATGCTGAATCAGAAAGAAAAAAAGCACCTCCTTTTAAAAAAGCATCACTGTCTAAGAGGAGAGTGTTGATTTTGGTTCTGAACCCAGTATCAGTAAGGATTATTGCAAAAATTGGCATTCAGTTCTGGTATCCACATACTTATAAGCTGGTTTAAAAGCAAACACAGAGGAACAATACAGCAATTTGAAAGCTGGAGAAAACTTTTACAGAATGTCTTTGCATCCAGCTACCAGCAAGAAAACTAATGTATACTGTCTAAAATGTATAAATATATCTTTACAAAAAGAGGTGCTGCATAGTAAAAGATTGCTTAAGAGCTAGTAGCTCCTTTTAGCTATCCCCTCTGAGAGTTTGTAAAAGCGGATGTAGTGTTCTAAACCACAAGATACAGTATAATGTGTTCAGAACTCTAGCACTAGTAATTGCTGCAGAATTACCATACCTGTTCTGGTCCTACAGCCCTTTTCTGACCAATGCTGTCCATTTCTTGTGGGCCATCTGTGTGCGTTAGAATTTGGTAGTTCAAGTTTTCACATTCATGCAGCTTTCAGGAGGACTTCTACTTGCTTGAAGTGGCTGATAGTGCCCCATAACTTATACTCAAGCATGTTTAACGGTAGTATGAGCTGATGTATACCTAATACTTTCAGAGGTTTTCTGGATGTGGCCCACAGAAGCACAGAGAACATTTTTTATATTGCCAAGTGTGACCAGCACTCCACTAGTCCTAAGTAACTCTCATGAAGACTTTTGTCTTCTCCTAACACCAGCATGCTCTTGTTCTTACCCACATTTTCTGCCAAAATATGTTCAGGAAATATGAGTGTTTGTGTCTTGTGACCCCCTCCAGTTTAGCACAAACTGAATCATGCTGTATAGTTCAGCTGAGTAATAAAATATAATCTGATTGGCAGGAGGTATTAGAGGGGGGTGCATCATTACAGATCCTCTTTTAACCCAGTTTAACAAGTTGCTCCTGAGAAGTTATTTATTCTAGCTGTCAACATCTTGTTGCTGAGATGACAGCGATCAAATCTCTGTTAGATCCTAATTCTTCTTACTCCACCTTCAAGTATCTGAGAGCTTCATATAAGCAATATCACTTTTTGTCAGCAAAATTATTTGTTTGGCACTGATAATTTGCTGAAAGATACAACAATGGATTTTTTTAATATCTACAACAATTATTAGCATGAGATAGAGATGAAAAAAACAGCAGGCAGTAGTGAATCATGGAGCATTTAAATTCTGAACTGTTGCTATGTTGAGCACGCTAATCCACATACAAAACAAGAATGTATTTCAAAATTATGAAAGCTTAGCAATGCATTCGCAGGTGCATAGATGTCACAGCAGCAAATTATTAGTCAGAGACTGATGTTCTCACAGTGTCCTGGGACACCTCACTAGCTAGCAGAGTGCCAGACCCATCTCTGTTATGAACTTATAGGAGTTATTTCATTATGCCTTTTGATGATGGGAACTGAGGAGGAAAAAGCTATATATTATCTGTCAGGCAAACTCCACCTAAACTTGAACATTAGTCTGACTTGGGAAACTCTTGTCCCTAAGCGATGTGTTCTACCCTGATTTTATGTCCTCCAGCATACCCAGTCTTCGACACTCATGCAAATCTATCATGCCATACCGTTTGTATCATATGGCACAGTAAAACTACTTGGAAATTAATCGTACATATTTACAGGTGGTAGGTGACAGCCAACATGTCTTCCCTGAGGAAAAATCCAGTCTGCCGCTCAGTGATGGGGCTATAGAATATAGATCTGCATGACAAGCTCTGACATAGGTTTGAGGGGCCATCTGCAGTGCAAGCCCCACGGGAGGCCGGTCCCAGGCATTGACACCTATGAACACCCCCTAGACCCTGACAGGAGTACACCTGCACTCCTCATATACTCTCCTTTAGGCATGCACGGGGTACAAGTGGAGGGAGAGTATTGGGCCGGATGGACTCCTGATGGAGTGCAGTTGTTCTCAGGCTCTCGTGTTTGGTTCTTTTTCTCCAAGTGCATCACCTCAGGCATTTTTGAAAACTGGTATTTGGGGGAGGGCTGGGGTTGGGAGTGGGGGGAAATCACAAGGAAATGAGCAGGTATTGCCCACATACAAAAGACATCCTGCTTCAGGCTGAGGGCTTGATCTCTGAGCCTCACTGGTGTCAGAGATGTGGTCTTTTGCTATCCTGTGAAACCCAACCAAACCGGATGAACACAGAAGAGTTTCAAAACCCAGTTCACACGTGTTCTTCGCAACTCTGTTCCGATGCTCAAATTACCCGGAGACAATCGACATCTCTCACCCCCATCAGAAGGCACAGGCCTTCCCACAGAGTGACAGAGCCGATGCGTGTGGTGGGAAATGATTTCCCATTCAATCCCTTCCACTCGTGCGGGACTGGGAAGAAACGTCATCCAGTATTTTCTCAGCATGTACTGATAGGGAAAGAAGGAAGTAGGGAGAAAGAACCTGGGAGTTGGAAGAGACCTACAGTGATCATCAAGTCCAACTGCTCGACCACGTCGGGGCTGGCTAAAAGTTACAGCGCGTTATTAAGGGTGTTGTCCAAATGCCTCTGAAACACTGATGGGCATAGGGCACTGGTCACCTCTCTAGCAAGCCTGTTCCAGGTTTTGGCCACCCTCTCGGTAAAGAAATGCTTCCTAATGTCTGCTCTAAAACTCCCCGGGCTCAGCTCTGAACCATTTCCACATGCCCGATCCTTGCAGCACAGACAGAAGAGATCAGCCCCTCCCTCTCCATTTCCCCTCCTTGGGAAGAGCTGTGGGGAGCAGTGAGGTCACCCCTCAGCCTCCTTTTCTCTGAACTAGATAAACGCAGTGCCCTCAGCCGCTCCTCACAGGACATGCCTTCCAGCCCTGCCACCGGCTTTGGTGCCCTCCTCTGGATACACTCAAGGACCTTACAGTTCTCCTTAAGTGATGGGGCCCAGAACTGCACACGGTACTCAAGGAGAGCCTGCATCAGCACTGATTACAGCAGGACAATCACTTCTTCCAACTGGCAGCTTATTCTGGGGGGATTTGTTGCCAGTATCTCAACATCTGCCCTCTGTACAGTACCCAAATGTGAAGCTCAGCTGAGGATTGTAAAACTGTTCTACAAAACTGAGTCAGTTCCCTGTTTCTCTTGGGTGTCCCAGGGTGGCCCCAGCGTGGCCCCGGGACTTGCTGCTTCTCTCTGTTGCATTGAGCACCGCTCCTTGTCAGCAATTCCCCGCACCGTTCTGCCTGGGTTCTTTCTTGCACTGCTCTCCCACCACCATGGCAGCGCTCCTGCCCTGCCTTTTTTCCTTTGGCAGGCTGCAAGGGGGGGAGTTTCAAGCAAAACTGAAGGATGCGTCAGCCTGCTGATGGCTACGCATGGGCATCGGGTTAATGCTTGTGCACATCGGCTCTGCAAGGTTTAGACAAAGTATCATCTAGACTAGACTAAAATTAACTAAACTAAACTAAAATCAAGTGAGATAACTAACTTTATTTATAAATGAATAAAATACTCTTCCCATCTGTAACCTGAGTTGTGTCTGCTTTGTGTCTTTGAAAGTGGTTTTAGTGCTGAAAACCCCTTGGCATTTCAGCTAAATAATGCTCATATCCTTGCAAAACTCATCCTGAGTGCAGGGAATGGAATGCAGTGCAGTGCAGTGCAATGCAGTGCAGTGCAATGGAATGCAACAGAATGGAATGGAATGGACCAGAATGGGATGGAATGGGATGGGATGTAATAAAGCAGAATGGAATTCCATGGAAAGAAATAGAAGAGAATGGAATGGAACGGAACAGAATGCAATGCAATGCAGAGCCTGCACCAGCGCTGATTACAGCAGGACAATCGCCTCTTCCAACTGGTAGCTCATGCTGTGAGTGATGCACCCTAGCATGCAGTTTGCCCTCTTGGCTGCCAGGGCACATTGCTGACTCACATTGACCCTGCTGCCAACCAGCACCTCCAGATCCCTTTCTGCAGGGCTGCTCTCCAGCCCCCCCTCTCCCAGCTTACACCTGTGGCTGGCATTCCTCCATCCTGGGCGCGGAATTCAGCATCTGCTTTTCTTCAGTTTCATGCCATTGGTGATTGCCCAATGCTCCAGTCTATCTAGATCCCTCTGCAAGACCTCTTGTCCCTCAAGAGAGTCAACAGCACCTCTCAGCTTAGTAGCATCAGCAAACTTGTCAATGAAACACTCAACTCCTCCATCCAGATCATTGACAAGAAGATTGAACAGAACTAGACCTAGAATTGATCCTTGAGGAACAACGCTGGTGACCAGTTGCCAGCCAGAGGCAGCCCCATTCACTGCAACCCTCTGAGCCCTGCCATTCAGACAGTTCTTCACACAGCACACCATGTACCTCTTCATCTTGCAGGTGGACAATGTGTCCAGAAGGATGCTGTGAGGGACAGGACCAAAAGCCTCACAGAAACCTGGAAGGACTCTATCCACCACCATCCCTTCACTCACTAGGCAGGTGACCTTGCCACAGAAGGATCTCACATCAGCTAAACAGGACTTTCCCTTTGTGAACCCACGTTGACTGTGCCCGATGATCGCACTGAGTCGCATGCCAGTTTTACATTTCCACAGCAAAGGAGATGTTACAATGAATAAAGAGAGGACTAACGATTCTAGCAGGCCCCAGAGATGACTGCGCTGTAATGCGGGCTTTTGCGTTCGGTGAATTGTTTGCCATCATCTCATGCAGTAGACCTGAAACCAAAAAAACCTGTAGGCAAGCTTTAGATCTTCAGATTTCAGGAAAGCGTCTATCGGTGAAACCATAGATCTATAAAGGAGCCTCTTTGCGCAACATAGAAATAGCACTTTGAGTCAGTAATTTGGTTTGGATGATGTGAGCAGAGTTGCAGTCTGGCTTTTCAGTTAGTTTCCAGTTATTTGGTTTACTGACATAAACAGACATACACCTGTGAAACTAGAAAGGAGAAACTTTTCTGTAAAGGACCATGGGGACAAGGCTGACGTTGGGTCCATGAATGGACCCGCCAGCCTGGGCCCAAGGACACCAGACCTTTGCTTTGCCTGGCTGAACAAAAATCCTCAGTACTTCCCTTTACCAAGCATGCAAAGTGTTTCAGTAACACAGAGAAGAGATTTCAATCCATCGCCTCCTTTTCCCCATGGCCCTGCTCTTCTCCCATCTACGGAGGTCCCTCGATCCTTTCCTCCTAGAGACCACCCTTCCTTTTGGTACCATCTCAGGTCACCTTGCGAATTGGCATCAAGCTGTCCCTGCACAGCTTCTCCTGCTTCCTGCCTTCGCTTATGACAGCTTTTGCAACAGCATCGCCGCTGCAGCTCCCTCCAGCTTGCCTCCCTCTGCCTTGGCTGCAGCTCTGGTGTTTCACACTGATATCCTCAGCCAATGCCCTCCGTTGCACTTACCAGTACAGCTGTGAGGAGAGGATTTCCTTGTGCTAACCCAGGAGATAGGTCGAGAGAGATAGAGGTGTAGATACACATGGAGAGATACAGAGATGATACAGCTAGAGCAAGAGAAGGCTGTGTTTCTGCTTGTGTACATTGGTTTTCCCTTGTTGTTTCCAAGAGGTGATTACGCTCACTTTCCTCCAGAACTGGGCAGCAGCAGTAGCATTTTCTACTCTTGTATGTGAAAAGCATGGGTGTTTTCTTGCCTGAAAGAAGAGTTTGTTCAGGCAGACACAAAATTTCCCTCCTTTCAGAGAGGAACCCAGCCGGGGCTGTCTTCTGCAGCCTGTGCCAACACCTCCAGTCACAAACTCAGAGACTGTCCCTTTCCTCCCCCCATAGACCACTCAAGAGATAAGCCTATGGGAGAGAGACCAGCGGTCATGCTGCATTTCAAGGACCTGGACAAATGTGCTGGCGGGATTTGTTGCCCGTTTCTCAACCTCTGCCCTCTATACAGTACCCTTACGCGATACTTGGCTGAGGTTTCTATAACTGTTCTACACAACCGAGTCAGTTCCTTATTTTTCTTGAGTGTTACAGGGAAAAGCTACTCAGTTCATGTGGTTTTAACCCAATTGGGAGCAAAACACTTTCTTGAGCTATCAAGAACATGGAATTAGGCAGCCAGTGAAGTGATGCACTCAAGGAGCAATACAAGAGCTAAGCCCTCAAACTAGGCACGTGAATGTCAATAAGCACAAGCAAATAATTGAAACACCCTGCGTGAGAAACGCAGAAGAGATTTCTGAAATTCGTCTTCTTCCCAAGTAGAAGACCTCACCACAGGCAGCGCAGTAGCAACTGCCACTTGGTGTATTGATGGGGGATGGTGAGGAGATGCTGTATGCTCTCTATGTTTCTGCAATGTTCATGCAGAAGGAACCAAAGCCTCTTTCTTCCTTTCTTCCTTTCTTCCTTTCTTTCCTTCTTTCCTTCTTTCTCTCTTTCTCTCTTTCTCTCTCTCTTTCTCTTCCTTTCTTCCTTTCTTCCTTTCTTCCTTTCTTCCTTTCTTTTTCTTTCCTTCCTTCCTTCCTTCCTTCCTTCCTTCCTTCCTTCCTTCCTTCCTTCCTTCCTTCCTTCCTTCCTTCCTTCCTTCCTTCCTTCCTTCCTTCCTTCCTTCCTGCCTTCCTTCCTTCCTTCCTTCCTTCCTTCCTTTTTCTCTTTCTTTCTTCTCTTTCTCTTTCTCTTTCTCTTTCTCTTTCTCTTTCTCTTTCTCTTTCTCTTTCTCTTTCTCTTTCTCTTTCTCTTCTCTTTCTCTTTCTTTCTTTCTTTTATTTCTCTTTCTTTCTTTCTTTCTTTCTTTCTTTCACCTCTGGGATGACACCACAGAAATGACTGTATGGGGTATAAAAGCCTTTATTGATACAGTCTGGACACAGGGATGAATGTTGAGGGACAGCCCACAGCGGTGCCCAGTGCACGGCTGCCATGGGCTGAGACATCCCCCTGGGCCTCCTGGGCACAGGCCCTGCCTCCGGGCCAGCACCCCAAAGGCCTTTCTCCAGGGCACGCTGGGCGTGATGAGCATCACTGCTCATCACCCCTCTTATGTCCTCATTACAGCAAAGTCTCATGGTTTTACATTTTATTTTCCTCTCTCATTAATGAATAATTTGGCCTCATATTTTGAAATGGCTATTGATGACAGTGAACAGCCTTGAAATTCTTACTAAAGCATTAATTTCTATATTTCTTTCACTGGCTTTCTTTGCAATTTCATTGCAGATTTTATGTAGTTAAAAAATAATACTTCTACACTGGCTTCTACACAGAATAAGAAGGAAACCTGTCTTTTTTGCCATAGGAATATTTTTGAGAAATATATTGATTTCACTCATTATTCAAACTATAGATGTAAGCCGAGTGGAGCTTTCCATGGTGCATTTCTGTGTAAAATGGGGAAGGAGATAAATAGATGGAGAGCTGTTTGTAAAATGTTGTAGAGTTAAAGAACAATTTCCCCTAAAGCAGTTTGACTAATAAAGGTTATTTCTTATGGATTTGCCTTACATTTGAATTTTGTAGTATCCAGTAATGCTCCAATCTGTGTTATATTACTTTGCAGAAGACTGGCCCAAAAGCAAGCTGTGAAGCAGGCACAATGGGAACTGCCTTGTTGCTCCTTCTGGGGTGAGCCACTGAGCCTGGGAAAATGCACATCCCAGGGAGGAAACTGGAAAGGCACACTCTTGGGAAAAGAAATTCTGGGCCATGGCCCTTGCTCTAAGGATGCCTTGTGCATTTAGTGTGGACAAGTCATGGGACAGTCCTTTCATTGCTGGGAAAAGTGGTAAGAGCTGTGGAATATAAGTTATAAGAGAGTTACTGGTATGAAAATATAGTTTCTGTTGTCATAATGGTGGTGTAGCTGGGAATGATGGCTGTGCCTCTGTGCATGCTTCAGACATTATTTCCATGGGTAAGCAACAACTCCACAGCAGCCATTTGCCTCAGTGAGAGAACAGACTGGTCTGAGACAGTGCACTGATTTGGAATGGGTGCTAGAAGTAGCTCCTCCGTAGCACACTATTTGACTGATTGTGCCAAGAACTTTCCAGATGGAAATTTAAGACAGTGCTGGAGATTCTCTGCAGGCAACAATTTGTATGCTCAAATGTGTTGATTAGCAAAAGTGTCCTAGAAATGCCCAGGCTGTTTCTGCTGTAGAACTGATGCATGTGATAAAACACTTGCAAATAGTAGAAATTGTTCCTACAGCTACAGAAATGGTCATGTAAGATAGAATCATAGAATCATAGAATAGTTAGGGTTGGAAAGGACCTTAGAGATCATCTACTTCCAACCCCCCTGCCACGGGCAGGGATACCTCACACTAAACCATGCCATCCAAGGCTATGTCCAATCTGGCCTTGAACACCACCAGGGATGGAGCATTCACAACTTCCCTGGGAAACCCATTCCAGTGCCTCACCACCCTCACACTAAAGAATTTCTTCCTCATATCCAATCTAAACTTCCCCTGTTTAAGTTTGAACCCGTTACCCCTTGTCCTGTCACTACAGTTCCTCATGAAGAGTCCCTCCCCAGCATCCCTATAGGCCCCCTTCAGATACTGTGTCATGGGTCCGGCTTTTCTGAGTCTCATGCTATGCTGGGGAGGAGGGGGAACTGGGAGGAGGCGGAGGCAGGGTGCCTGACCCAAGCTGACCAGGGAGCATGCTGCACGCATGACCATGCCGCAGCACATCATGCCCAGGATGTAAAATACTGGGGGCAGGAACCCGGAAGTGGGGCTCGCTCTCTCTCTCTCTCTCGGCTCGGTCGGGCGGTGAGGGGTTGTATCCTTTTCCCTTGTATTTGCCTTGTCATTGTTATTGTTGTTGGTGGTAGCAGTGGTGGTTTGTGTTGTATCTTGGTTGCTGAGCTGTTCTTGTCTCGGCCCGTGGGGGTTGCGTTCTTTTGGTTCTTCTCCCCATTTCCCCCCCATCGGAGTTGGGGGGGGAAAGGGAGGGAGAAGTGAAATTTACGGCTTAAACCACGACATAATGGAAGGCTGCTATGAGGTCTCCATGCAGCCTTCTCTTCTCCAGGCTCAACAGCCCCAACTTTCTCAGCCTGTCTTCATATGGGAGGTGCTCCAGTCCCCTGAGCATCATCCTTGTGGCCCTCCTCTGCACTTGTTCCAACAGTTCCATGTCCTTTTTATGTTGAGGACACCAGAACTGCACACAATACTCCAAGTGAGGTCTCACGAGAGCAGAGTAGAGGGACAGGATCACTTCCCTCGACCTGCTGGTCACACTCCTTTTGATGCAGCCCAGGATACGGTTGGCTTTCTGGGCTGCAAGCACACACTGCCTGCTCACGTCAAGTTTCTCATTGACCAACACCCTCAAGTCTTTCTCCACAGGGCTGCTCTGAATCTCTTCTCTGCCCAAACTGTAACCGTGCCTGGGATTGCTGTGACCCAGGTGTAGGACCTTGCACTTGGCATGGTTAAACTTCATCAGGTTGGCATCAGCCCAACTCACAAGCGTGTCAAGGTCCCTCCGGATGGCATTCCTTCCCTCCAGTATATCAACCGAACCACACAGCTTGGTGTCATCAGCAAAGGTGCTGAGGACACACTCAATCCCACTGTCCATGTCATCGTGAAAGATGTTGAACAAGACCGGTCCCAACACCGATCCCTGAGGGTCACCACTCGTTATTGGTCTCCAGCTGGACATTGAGCCATTGAGCACAACTCTTTGCGTGCGGCCATCCAACCAGTTCTTTATCCACCGAGTGGTCCACCTATCAAATTGATGTCTCTCCAACTTAGAGACAAGGATGTCGTGTGAGACATATTTCAGAGTTGTTTTCTGCGTAGTTAAGATAACCATGTGCTGGAATGGTCACATAGGACCATAAGCCAATCAGGTCAGAACTGAGCATGGCAGCAGCTCTGATAATCTCAACCCACCCAAAGACACTGATGCAAAAACTCCTGCAGCAGAGACTACTGTTGCCATCTGACAGCAACTGGCAATTGTGAGATCCAATTCTCTATGCAAGAGTTGTTGTATGCTGAGTTGCCAATAATTTTTTGGTTTGTTTTTTTTTTTTAATGAATTTTCTGTCCTATGCCTATGCAGAAGGTAGAAAGTCAGTTTTGTGAATCTTACATCTCTTTTCTGTACTGTCATTTGGCTTTAACACATTGGAAAGTACTGTCCTCCAACTACATTATATGGTAGCAGTTCAAATATTTTTATGTCTAGCATGGCTAGAGGTTTGAACTTCTCCAGGCCGAGGAGGATCTGTCTTTCTTCCACCATCTTGAGTGAACACTCTGGTGAACAGGTTCTTCTTTAAAAGATAAGTACTTCTTCTCTGATCATGTTTCCAAACAAAAGTAATCTTTAGTAAACTGTGACCTCTGTAAATTTGTTTTAACTCCCAAATAGGACTAGATGTAAATAGGTGCCAAGTGTTTAAGCAGAGCAGACCCCCTTTTTGTGTTTAGTTTCATAAATTCTAAGTTGTGCTTTTGGTGTCGAGTGTATCATATTTAGTCCTAGGCTTCTAAGTTGAGTTAGTAATTTAGATTCCCTCTACTACCAATGGAAGGAAACACACAATTCTAGGGTGCAATTCATCCTACTTCCATCAGATGTTCCTATTTCTCTCCACCGATCGCAAAGACATCTTCGGGTAGCTGGGTTAGATATTAACATTTGCTTTGCAGATACTGAAAGTTAGGCAAAATTTGGCTGCAGGCTCCAAGGCTGTGTCAGGAAAAGGATTAAGAGCAGGTCAAGCGTAGTGATCCTCCCTCTCTACTCAGCCTTGGTGAGATGCCTTCATGGTTTTGTGTCTGGACCTGAGCTCCGCAGTATAAGAGACATAGACTTAAGGAAAAAACGTTTTTTACTCTGTGGGTGGTCAGACACTGGCACAGGCTGCTCAGAAAGGCTGTGGCATCTCCATCATTTGAGATATTCAAAATCCAACTGAACATGGACTTGAGAAACCTCCTGTAGTTGACACTGCTCCAAGCAGAAGGTTGGACTAGATGATCTCCAGAGGTCCCTTCCCACCATTCTGTGATCCTGTGAAATTATTCCAGTGAATGGCATCTACATTTAGTCTAGTAAACTTTCTCATATCTTCTTTTCTTTAGTTTTACAGCTTTTCTTTAAGCTGAAGGAATGTGCCACATCTCTAGTATGACATTTCAATACATTGTTCTCATTTCAGGGATTTTTATGATTCCTTAAACTGACCTTCCCATAGAAATACTTGTAAATAGTGAACCTGAAAAAAAATATCTATATTTAAGGAATTTTCCCCATGGCAAGGAAAAAATAAGAAAGTAAATGGAGTTTGGACTTCTATTTGCAGATCTGAACATATCTAAATATGAGTGTCTTGTATCTAAGTAATTGTACTGTACAAGTTAATCTTACATGATCTTTGTACAGGACTCTATCTTGAAACCCTTGCTCAGATGACGGAAATTTACTCTAACTAAATATTGAGGAGAAAAGACTTTGAAGCTATATTGCCATATTGTGTGAATGTGAAATATTTACTGTGCATTTGGAGCACGGATTTCATACTCTAACCTAATTGTTGCCTACAGGTATTCTATGAACATGTTGAAAAATTGAAAGTTTGTCTTCTGATTTCCAGCTCTGCCTAATTAGGACATAAGGCTTGTTTACATTAATAAAATAAAACATTCCATAGGAGAAAACTGGCTTTTGCTTTGTTTTCATGTGTGAAGTTAAACCTGTAGATTACCCCTTCAAAAAGATTAAAATCTAAATTAAAATTAGATATGTCATGTCAAAAAATTCTCAGAACAACATCTTTGTAATATTGACCTAAATGGAATACGAATAAGCAATATTCCTAGTCCTAGGAAAATATGGCTTAGAGTTTGTCTTTGAAGCACAGCAAAGTATTTGGCTAAAATTCTAAGGAAGCAAATAATGCATCAATAATGTTTGCAATGCTTCCTTTAGTTATTTATGCAAAACAAGCAAGAGGTTTACTTAACATCGGCATAACTATTCCCCCTATTAGTTTTGATCAATTGCTTTGTGGTCATGTTCATTAGACAGCCTAGTCCGAACTGCAATTAGATTTTATCCTTTTAAAAGACAAAGCAGAATCCCAAGCCATTAATTAAAAGGTCTGACTACAGTTGGTTACAAGATGGATGTTGCATACCCTTTACTGATGACTCAACTCAGCAAAACAGAGCACTTTAGTTTTAAGTGGCATATACTCTAGCAGTAATTGAATGCAAACTTTTGCTGTGGTGCAGCTGGAGAAAGGCAAATCATTTCATATGTGGATTCCTGAAGACACAAAATGCTAATGAGAATCATGCAAATAAGCTAGATTTACATAGCAAGTATGATGAAAATGTTTGACGTAGGGGAGGCTGGTTAATATACATTCCTGTGCCACTTATCTGCAGTATTATTTCTCTCAGACACTGAAAAACACTTAATATTTAGTCTTCTGACCCACTGTATCTAATGCTGTGGTATCCCAGTGGCAAAAACCAATTTATGGTACCTGAAAAATCAAAAAACTCATTACTTTCTTACTGCAACTAAAAACTACAGATCAGCTAGAACATTAATGTGCATTTCCAGACAGAAGTGCTACCTCTGCAAGTGTAACAAAACTGTCCCCAGATAAATAAATCTGATCTGTTACTTACTGCATGATCCCTTAGTTCTGCAAATGTTTCGTGATTGTACTCCATGGATTTTCCCCAGGCCTTGCTTTGTAGTAGGTTGCACCCTCATGCTATCCAAAGTGTAGGATGCACATTCCCCTTCCACATATGAATAAGTCCATATTCTTTGTCCCTCTCCTCCCAAAACCACAAAAAGTCATAAAAGTTGCAGATCGTTAAGAAGGTCTGATATCATTTGTCCGGACAAGAAGCTGCACTCACCCATACACAAAACCATGTAACATCAAATGCTCTAGGTTTAAGTGTCTGCTTCTCCAAAGATTTCCTGCATGACCATAGAAAACAGCAAAGGGAACTTCAGCTGATTTTGAAGGCAGGTAAACGAAGGTACCTTTAATGTAGGCTTTTGTGGATATGGCAGTATTTCTCAAATTCCCAGAGGTCCTGCAAGACTCTCAGCTCATGTGGAAACTGAGGAGAAGCACAAAATGTGAGGTGGAAAGTAAAGATGAAGTTTAGATGAGGTAACTAACCTTTTAAAAAGAATAACCACATGGGTAAAGGGATTTTTTCCAATTAAAAAGCAAAACTTTAGGATATGTTTTTAAATGCTTCACTGAGGCTTTCATCTGGTGTATATTTGGGTGTCTTTCCCCTTCCATTTGGAATAATAAGATTATTACAAAATACATTTGGAATAATAAGATTATTACCTAGAAGCTTAAAAAAGGGGAAAAGCTGCTCACTGCCAGTGAGAGAAAAATGTATTGCAGACATAGCAATTAGGGCCTGCAGCTCCACCAATCATCTCAGTGTGTAGCTAGAGTTGCTAACTCAGCAATAAGAAGAGAGCCAAAGCACACAGAGATTTTTTTTTTAATTAGTTTATTGTCCATTATTAATAGGAAACCATAGAAAATATAATTTAAAAAAAATTGTAGATAAACACAAAAGTCTATTTTTAGTCTGTGAGAAATATGAGAAGAAGGTACACTGCAGCCACAGGAGGTTATCTCCCATTTGTCTGAGGTTTCTATCATAAGTTTACCTACACAGCTGTCTGCTAAGGTATTACCTGCCTATTATCTAGCAGTAACAAATCGTGCCCATGCACTAGGCTGGGGGAATGTCAAAGAAAAGCCTTGTAGTTAGTTTGAGGAAGATTTGTCTGGCATAAATGTCCTCTAGGATGAAAATGAAAGTGAAAAAAGAGCTGGGTTCCCCAAAGATAACCAAACAGAGTGAAAAAAAAGTCAGGAAAATACGGGACCAACATCAAGAAAAGCAATAACACGAAATACAGAATTGTGAGACCATAGCAAGGACAGGCTCTGCTTCAGAGCAACATTACTAGCACAGGGAGTCAGAATTGAGTAAGTAAATTTTTTTCGTCTTGCAATGATTTCCATGTAGATATTCATCGATCATTAAAATCCTAGATAGCAAACCTCTGGATCAGATCTTCCTGATAGTGAGCAAAACACTGAGCTGAAAGAACTGGGGCAAACCATCACCTTCATCAGGTCGCCTTTGTTTGGTGTTTTCAGCAGACAGCTGGAAGAGAAAATTATTCCCAGATTGATATGCAACGCATCATTAAAGATTAGAGACACTTTAAGGAAATTCACTCATGAATAAGAGGAAAAATGGAAAACGATTTTAATTTTGCTAGTTGTGGAGACTATGCAGAATTCGCAACAGAATAAATGTGTGTGTGGAGGGGTTATACATATAAACTGCTTTCTTGCTGAAAAAACGTTTAAACCAAATATGGGAGAAGATCTGTATTTTAGCGTACAAAAAGATTATTTACATAAACAGCATGAAACTTCTGCTACTATTCAAAGAAAAGTACATGCTGGATTTGCAGTTCAAAATGACTTCTATTCTGACATTTAAGTTACTTAAAAAACAGAAGTCAGAAGCAAAATGAAATATTTGAAATCAGAAATGACACTTTCACCCACACTATTGCTTCATGAAAATTCTCAATATTATGATTTCTGATATGTGTATGGTTCAAATTTTCAAGATTTCCAATTTTTTGTTAGGACAAAAAATGAATCTTTCCGCTCTATTCAGTAAGCATTTTGAATGGAATAATAAAGACACTTACAGAGGTACTTGGCCTGTCATTAAATATATTCCCTAGCAGGACTGCATTCTGCTTTAAAAGTAAGAAAATTAAGCATTTGAGCAAGTATTCATTGAATTAAATGAGCATTTCCCCATTGATTTTAGTGCACGAAATGAAGGGCTTCACTTTCAGAAACACAGATATATAGTTGCCTGTTTAAACACGAAGAGGCAAGTAACTGCAAACTGTTCCACTGATCATGTGTACAGATTGTCCTTCCAGTCCTGCAGATTTCAACACATATTTG
This sequence comes from Myiopsitta monachus, assembly GCA_017639245.1. Classification (NCBI taxonomy): domain Eukaryota; kingdom Metazoa; phylum Chordata; class Aves; order Psittaciformes; family Psittacidae; genus Myiopsitta; species Myiopsitta monachus. Next base: position 29,855,798 of record CM029919.1, read on the forward strand.
AAGATGATATGCATGTATGTATGCCTATCATGCATATATATGGAAAAGAACACAAAATATTTATATATTTTGGACTGCATCTTCAGACCAAGTAGGCGCTTCTGCTCTCAAAGGAACACAAAAAGAAACCAACCCATAGATCTGTTACAGCCTAGATTCGTTTGGGTTTTTTGATATATTGCTGCCTACTTGCTCATTAGACAACCTTTCTCTTCCTAATTTATCACTTTAACATCAGATTTAGCACAAAGAACCAGCCTGCAAGGGGTAAAAAAAGAAATAATTATAAATTATACTGACCAGTTCACATTAGTGTGAAAGTTAGCAACACCAAAGTGTTTCTATTTATCACCATTTGCTTTGATGGGACACCATTCATTTCATTCATCAGTTGATTCCTTTCAATTATTTCTTCTTGGGAAGAAGTACAATCAGCACTCTTTAGTTACGATTGTGTTTGCCCAACAGGTTTTGTAAAGTCCATTAAAAGAAACTCTCTCCTAGATACCTGTGCACTGGGTCTAGAGTTTTCCTCCCATATTTGCCTACCTTGTGATTTAACAACATATTTGTTTTTCAATTGTTACAGGAAGCCAACATAAATTTAAACATTTCAGCTCATAAAGAGTATAGCAAAATCAGATGAATATGTTCTTTCCAATTTCAGGATAACACACTTCTGTCTGAAATAACAGCCAATTTGAAAATCTTCTACCAAGGAATATTGATGCATATTTTACTGTTCGGAGTTGGGGACTGTGGATTTTTTGGACGGTTTTTGGTTTGGTTTTTTTTTCCTCAATTTTGGAAGCATTGGCAATTCTCAGCAAAGAAATGGGACACATGATTCTAAACATAAAATAAAAATGACAAAATTAGCTCAACTGCTACATGACCTGCTTAGGTGCACTGGGTCATTACAGGTATTAAGTCTGACAACCTGTCACACCTCTCCTTCCCCCGCCATTATCTTTGCAAAGAGAAGACTCATAGATGCATATATCCAAGGAACAACTTAGTTGTGTGTACCTAAGTTCAGGGAGGGCTCTTGGACTGTAAATCCAATGCTCAGCAGTTCTCTCAGGGCTTCTTTATTACTCCCTACTGACCAGCTTGACACCCTGGGCATCAATGAATTTAATCCTAGAGTGCTTAATATCCCATTTGCTCTGGGAATCACATTGCTGGACCCTGGCTTCTTAGGCAATAGCATCTGTCTATTGCACCAGCACTAGTAATTCAGCCCATTTGTGAATTTGAGCTTTACTTCTCAAGTATCAGAGGATGCAATATTGTGAATAAATACAGAAATGGTTCCCAGGAGGATGAGATAACAGTTAAAGGTCAGATGTAAATTTACAAGTGTGAGTTGATACATTGCTAATGAGTTGCTCTTACTTTCAGGGACAAATTCTTCTGCTATGTCTGGTTTCTCATGTGACTCTGGCTTCTCAGGACCAGTCCTGGCACCTGGGTTTTTAAGAATATTGAAAAGGAGGAGATCCGCCCCTGAGACTCGGTGCTGGCACCAAGGAAACAATAAGTTTGAGGGTCCAGAACAAATTCCAGTAAAGCAACATGCATATTACTCATCTCTCAGTATTCGAATCATTGCAGTTGGAGGAGGAGGACTCTGACTTCTCTGAGACTTCTAACTGTTCTTTTCTAAAATTATTCATTAAGCCCTCCTGTATAGGAGATGGACACAGTCTTTCTGAGTGCCATTTCCAGATTTCCAGTTAATCACTTGTTAATCTCGGCAGTTAAAGACTTAACTGCGCTTCAGTTAGCCTCAGTTAAAAATGATGACAAGAATGCTGACAGGCCTAACAGAGGGCTCTGAGAACCTCAGATAAAGAGCACTGTGTTTAACACTACTTCATGAGACACATGCCATCCCTTTAGCATCACAAACTTTGACTTTCTCTGGGTAGTGAAGAGACAGGGAAAAGATCATAATCAGTGGTAAGAAATAAAAGCAATTTTCATCAACTTTTTAAAGAAGGAATTGCACAATGGTGCTCCTAAAGTTAGAAGTCCATAAATATTCCTACCAGCCACAACAGCAGACACACAGCCCCACCAACCACTTTGGTGCTGCAAAACCCTCAGTCAGGTAAGGCTATTTTTACTTGACTCCAAGAATCCTGTGTGTAGCAAAACACCAGTAAAACTGATGGAAAAGAGTATAACCTGCATCCTCTTAGGCTCTCTAAATAAGTAGGAAAATGTCCTGAGTAGAGGTCAGGAATACATCTGCCTCTGTGTTTTATTCATTTGCAAAACAGAGCCTCACAGGGGCACAGCAGGACAGTTAGGCATCCATCTGTTGTACAGAGCTATGTTTTTTTCTGCAAGGTATAAAAGAAATAACCAATAATTCATTAGAAAATAATAATTTGACCTTCACTTTAAAATACATTTTAGTCTGCCTAAGAAGCTATAGCTTGACGTCCTCAGCCTTGCCAGCCAGCAGTATTAAGAAGAAAAAATACTCAAAGGAGTATCCAGAGACTGACATCACATCCCTGCACCACTACAAACATCTAGAAGGATTACATGGAAGCCACAGGCTCTGTGTTTTATTCCCGTCTCTTAAATGGTGCTTCCCTAAGCTGTAAGAGTGATGTGCAACCAAAGCCATTGCAGTGTTCTGTGCCTTGCAATGCATGAAGGACAAGGATTAATAACACAAAAAAACAGGATGCAGCAGCAATCTCCCGTTTGAATATTGGTTTGAAAGTTTGGAAACCCATATTCAGGTGCTTTAAATGGTACATAGATAATGAATGATTTTTACAAAAGCACTTAATCATTTAATAGCCAAACTTAGGTGCCCCCATCTTACTCGCTCCTGGTCCTCACCTGCAACATCCTATAAGGATCTGCAGAAGTTTGGAGAAAGCAGCTTCCTTCCCAGGAAGATAGCAGCTCTTCTGCATTTCCACCCTTACAGTACCCCAGTACAGGCTCCAGGACACCACTCGGCTCACCGCCAGGTCACCCTGCCTGTATCAGACCTTGGATGTGATGTTCCCAACACAAAGCAAAATTGCCCAACAGTTCAGTCAAAAGTCCCATGCTCTTGCCAGTGAGGGAGGAAGTTAAGAAGAAGGAAAAGGATGAGGTGGATGGCTATGAAGAAAAGGTATAGGGAATTTTGTTGGTCATACCTGCTAAGACTTTCTGAGGTACCTTGCTAGGATACAAGCTTGTGTGGTACAAGCTGTGGCTGCACTAGACAAACAGAATCAATGCGTTGATAGCTGGGTTTGTGAAATGGCAAACCTACCAGACATTCCCCGTCACAAGCAGTGACCATGCTTCTGACGAAAGTCTTCTTCATAAATTCTTTTCTTCTCCAGAAGCCAGCATCTGGGTTTTAGAGTGCTATCATAAAGGCTTTCTTTTGGGGTACAAGATATGGTGCAGCATAGGAGTAGTTAGACAGTAAACCTGGAAGCCTATTAGACAAAATGAAAAATACCAAAGAACAAGTGCAATTAATAAAGCATAAAACATTTGCTCCATAAAAATCTAGAATATCATCATTACTGCTTCAAATTAGTTGAAGAGTAATTATCCCCAAGAAGCTCTGGCACCTTCTACATCTTGCTTGCAAAAGTTTGGCAAAACAGGAAAGATCTGGTAAAGATAAGGGTATCAAAACTCTGTTGGGAAGGGAAAATGATTACATTATTTTAAGTGAAATGACAATACAGTCAAAATTGGACAGCACTATTTATCTGTGCAGGGAATGTGCACAGGTGAGTATCTGAACTGCAGCGAAGGTGACCTTGCATAGACTCATCTGATAGAAAAGCAGATTAAAATTCCAACCTATCTCAAATATTGTCATTACCTACTTTTAATAAACAATATGAAGCTAGTGGAAGAGTCCAGGTGATTGTTGATGTAAGTGCTTGATCTGCTGAAATTGTGCTGCCTTTTGTGCTGAGGTGATTTAGACAGAGAATTTATTAACGAGTTTTAGGAGCATAGGAATGATTTGCAAACAGGGTAGAAAAAGTCCTTCTGAAGCTTGACTTTAAGGAAGGTCTCATTACAAGATTTGCAACAGGGGATTCTATATTGTAAATATTTCCACCGTTTATCTGTGATAAGGAAAGAAGACGACCTCTATATCCCAGTGGTGAAAAGACAGCAGAAAAGTCAAGGTTAAGATTGTCTTTGAGGCAGATTCCTCCTCTCACTAGACCGGGTGAGGCTTACAGCAAGTGTGTACCCTGAGGAGGGTTGAAGGCAGTGATCTCCACAGCCCTTCAGTGCACTGAGCACCAGCTATAGCAGGAGGAACAGATCCCGCTCCCTTGCCCAAGAAGAAAAGGAACAGGGGAGGAGGATATGCTGGGAGTGTGTGTAGAGAGTGAAAGGAAAGAAAGATGGGCTGCTGGATGCCCTTCCCTCCCACCAGATTCTGAGAAGAATACTGCGCTCTATACTGTGCTAAAACATGACATTTAGACTTAAGCACTTTAAACAGTCCCCTGAGCTATGTTGAGGGTGCAGAACAGCTGTATGTATAATTAAGTAAAGCTAATTACAATAAATAAAGTTAACTAGAAAATCAGTCAGAGCTTTTATTCCTAAAAGTTCTGTTGTCGTTGCCAGAGTTGAAACTGCTGCAGGGCAAGATGCTGGGCCACCACAGATTGTCAGAGATCTAGTCACTTCGTTTTATTTTTAAATCAAATTGGTAAATGGAGAATGTTGGAGTAATGGAGAAGGTGCACAAATTTTACCTCCAGATTTAGAAACTAGATGAGGAGGCTGCTCTCTCTAGGAAAATTGTAGAGCTGAGGTACATGCCTCCTTTTTCTCTTGGCTACAGAAGATTTCTTGAATGCTCAAGTTGGCACCAGAACATAGTGTGAACGTTTCCTTTGCCCATCTACCCAGCCATGCCTGCACAGCTCTGCTCTAAAACTGTAACAGGTGCCAAAACTTTACTTGTAGCTCAGCTTTGAAACATGACAGTCCAGTGAAAGTGTAGTCCAGCTCCATGAAAGTCAGCGAAGTTATACAAATACGGTGCTAGTGAGTCCTGCCAGAGTGGGGTTTGCCTACCCATTTGTGAGATTCCTGTTTCAAGCTGTGCCACAAAGAAAGAGGCAGCCTGCCAGGAGAAAGCCCAGTTCTGTTATAGCAGGTGGAGAATGTAACACAGCTGGATGAACGGTAGATTCTTTGGATTTACGGTGGCACTGCTACCTTGAGGATCAACTCCAGGGAGAATAACGTACGGTATTGGCTGCAAACATTTATGGAGAAAAGTAGAGCTCTTTTGGCTCTTGCTGAGGAAATGTGCGTGGCACAGATCCAGAGATGGGGCAAACGCACTGGGAAAGTATCACTGTAGTTTGCCTTTTTCTCTACATTTTTTCCCATCTGCTGCTGTCCACTCTCAGAAACAGGGTACTGGGCTGAGTACTGGGACTTTGATCTCTCCTTATACAAGTATGATGATAGCACAGCCTGCTCCTTCAGTTGCAGGATGTATCCAGAGAGGAACAAATTGTGGTTCAGCTGGCACACAGCAAAGAGATGCCAAAGGCTGTGAGAATTCCTCCTGTGTCTCAGTGCTGGATGCTGGAGTTAAAGACCAGATTGTGAGAGGGAGAGCAATCTTTCTTTGCAGAGTAATGACTTTACTTTGCGCAAGGAGAAAGGAATTAGATTGGCAGGAGCTCTGATTTTGCCTTCACCCCACAACAAGGCAGTTTCCTGTGCTGGAGAACATAGACTGCTCGATGCACCACTGCCTCACAGTGCTTGCTTTTCTCCAAGACTCTCCTGGAACAGTGCAAAAAGACGCCCCTCCATTGCCCAAAACTGGGGCAAAACCTGGAGTGAGCCTCCTAGCAGCAAAAATACCATTGAAAACTACATTTAATTCCTTTGCCGTATTGGCTAAGAGGGGATGTGACCACAGTAAAGATTTTTTAGAATAAAAATGAGTCGGTAACTATCTTTACAGGATTCAGTTAAAGGGTAGGCATAATGCAATCCACACAGGCCGTGAAATCATTCTCATCAAGAGGCTTTAAGGAACGTTTCTGGGAACCAAGGTGAATTAAAGTTTGACCTTCTCTTTATTATATTGCCTTTCTCGACACTTTAACTTATATATACACTTGTTTTCAGGTTTCAGGAATAAGCTGCATTGATCCTGTTTTTGGAGATCAGTCATAGTGGTAAACAGCAAGTCTCTGTGATTTATGACTGGGCTTGCTGATAGCACCTTAGAGATGTCTGAGCACCTGCAGCTGGAGGTCCAGCTTTAGGAACCAGGAATTTACGCCTTTCAGGTTCAGCTTTCCCAGTCATGCTCATCTGCGGGATGAAAGCAAATCAGATGAGACAGTGATTATTACCAGTGATACTGATCACTGTTCAGCCCATGAGAAACAGATTTGTCTGGGTTTATAATATTATTAATCGTCCCCTTCCCCCATGCAATTCTTGATCAGCCCTTTAGTAAAAGCTAAACATGCAGGATTTCGAATAACACCAAACATAATGAAGGGAGAGTGTCAGGACCTACTATGATTGTCACAAATTTAACAAAATGAATAGGAAATTTTTTAGTTGGTGAAGTATTCAGACCAGGAAAAAGTGTTTTTGTTGTTGTTGTTGTATTGACTCACAATGTGATTTCATACCAGCTACCCCAAAAACATAGCTATTGTGTGCGAGTCCTGGTTAGTCATCCCAAATGGCAGCAATGCAAAGTAAAACTGTATTTGTGAACACTAAGTTTAACTAATGCTTGCCATTATACTTAGTGAAAGCAAGGGTAGCATAGAACACATAGCTATGGACACACCATTATCTTTTCTTTCTGTATGACAATGATGGTTATAAAGGCATCCTATACAACAGATAAGCCTGTCATTGACAGGAAAGACTGAGTCAGGAAAGATTGTTCTTAAATAATGAGCTTTAAATTCAGACATTTTCAAGGCAAACTAAGTAAGAGTTTATCCTTGAATAGCAAGGATAAATTTGGCTAAAAAGGGCTTGATGTTGTCATGATATTGATAGAAAAGGCCATGCTACACTTCTGGCTGCACAGCATGGAGCAGAGTGCTAAGGGGGAGGTCTACCACCCTCTGAGTCACTGCTGAATCTGCCCTTTGGTACTGATGGAAAACTTCAGCATGTCTGAGATTCACAAACCGATATGTAACACAACATCCTTTCAAACAAACACAGCAGCAGCAGCTAACAATTGTGGGAAAAACCCTGCAGGTAAATGGCACATCTGTATTGATCAAGAGCCACTTAATAAGGCATTGGAAACATGCCACTATTCATCAGCAGTGATTGAAGGCACAGATTTTTAAGGCCAGGAAGAATCAGTATGATTTGATAGCCTGACCTCCTGTACAAAATGGGCCAAAGGAGTCCTCTGGCATAAGGCCAACAGCCGTGTTTCAATTAGGACGTATTTTCTAGGAAGTAAAATGTAACCTTAATTTTTAAAGAGCCTTTGAAAGAAGAGCCGATTTAGGCCTTCATAACGTGTTCCAATCACTAACCACACTAAGCAGTAATCTGTATTCTACTACTCCTACTAATCATTCTATAGCTATTAGGAGTAAGATTCAACCAACTTTGGGCACCTTCACTAGAGGACTGCAACTGTCCTAGTCACACTAGATGGCTTCCACAGACAGTGGAGCAAATAGAAACATTAAGAGAGTGATTCATCTAACTTGTTTAGACATCTACTTTAGATTGAGATGAATTGTGCTTTATAATCCACTGAGAATATTGTTTAGTATTGACAGAAACAGCTTCTAGATGGACCAGCTCAGGTATAGACATCTATATTTAGTCAGATGAATCCTACCATCATGCATGACTCTTTTCTGCTGGAGTTTGGCCTTTCCCAGTAAGATAGGTTTGGACTATAAGCAAAATATCCCTTAGCCCTTTCCTTGTTAAGGGAAATATAACATGATCCCTTAATATTTGACTTGTTTCCTGATACTTTCAAATATTCTTACAGTCTTCACATTTTCAGTTTCCTTTCTGGACTGTGAACATCAGAACTGGACACAAGATTAGAGATCTGATCATATACCAGTATGGTAAGCATAGCAGTAGTAGGAACAACAACACATGACTAGCTGTAGTAGGTCAGACCCAAGGTCTGCCTAGATAGATGGCTTCTCTTTGACAGTGGTGGGTGTGGATGATTCAGGGGAAGTTTAAAAAAGGAAAGAAGTAATATTTTCTAGACTCTTCTATCAGTTTTCAGCTTTTATGACAGACACTTATGTGGTCAGGAGTGCTCCCTGGTAGGTACTTACAAGAACTGGTTTCATTAGCATAAGTTTTTGGTATCCATGATATTGTATGCCAATGAGTTTAGCAGTTTAAACATGAAGCATTTAAAAAAAACAATAATTTTTTTTAAAAAGAAAGTTTGTTTTGAATCTGCCACACTGTTTTCCGATCCTGTCTTCTAGGCTTCATATACCTAGAGACAGTGACAAAATACTCCCCAGTATAACCTCCTTACTTGAGATTATCCTGTTTATCTACATTAACTCCACTTGCCACAGCACTGAGCAGCCGGTCATCTGCTCCGAACCCCAAGATGTTTTTCGGAATTCCTGTTTCTAGAGGTGTGTTTCCTAATGCACCAGTCTTTGTCCCTGACATTTGGGCATGAATTGAACACAGGTGTTTAAATGCCAGCAAATTTGTTTGTTGTTTTGTCTCATGATTTGTGGGATATTTACAAACTTTACTAGGATTGTGTTCCCAGAAAGTTGTTAATAATGAAAGTGCCAGACAGCTCAGCAGGGTCAAGAATCATATTCTGTAGAACCACTACTAGAACTAGAATAGTTTTACCATTATTATCTATTTATAATTGCAATTCATGACATTTAAATATTTAACTGATACTAAATGCATTTCATGTGGGCTACATTCATATGCTGTCATGGTTTAAGCGCAGCCGGTAACTCAGAACCATGCAGCCGCTCACTCACTCCCCCCCACCTTCCCCCTCTGCTCCTGGAGGGATGGGGAGGAGGACTGAAAGAATGTAACTCCCATGGGTTGAGATAAGAACAGTCCAGTAACTAAGGGATAACACAAACCACTGCTGCTACCACCAATAATAATAATGATAAGGGAAATAACAAGGGAAGAAAATACAACCTGCTCGCCATCCCGCTGACCAATACCCAGACTGACCGAGCAGTGATCTAACCCTTCTGGGTAACTGCCCCCAGTTTATATAGTGGACATGATGTGCTGTGGTATGGAATACCTCTTTGGTCAGTTGGGTCAGGTGTCCTGTCTCTGCTTCCTCCCGGCTTCCCCTCCTCCCTGGCAGAACATGAGACTCAGAAAGTCCTTGGTCAGAGTGAACATTACTGAGCAGCAACTGAAAACATCGGTGTTATCAGTGCTGTTCCCAGGCTGAAAGTCAAAACCACAGCACTGCACCAGCTACTAAGAAGGAGAAAAATGACTGCTACTGCTGAACCCAGGACATATGCCCACACGCAGTGTGCATTCATATGCACTGGTATATTATACTGATAAAAACTTTGTGCTGTACCAAATTAGACAGTTAAATCACTTAAGATTTATCTACCGAACATGCAGTCTCAAAAGGAAGCACCAAGAGACAAGACCTGTTCTCTTTGAATCCTCCTTGTCTGAGGAAGGTAGCCCCTTAGTGCTCTTCACTGTTTGGTAAACTGGAAGTGCTCTCTTTTTTCTTCTTCTTTTTTTTTTTTATAGTGAAGTGCTCTCTTAAAAATTATGATGAATGAATAAAAGCTTTCGAAGATCTTCTTGCCCTTTATTGTCTGCCATGTTCTTCCTTATGGCTCTCTGCAACTACCTGAAAGGAGGTTGTAGTGAGGTGGGGATCAGTCTCTCCTACCAACTAGCAAGCAATAGGACAAGAGGAAACGGCCTCAAGCTGTGCCAGGGGACGTTTAGATTGGGCATTAGGAAAACCTTCTTCACATGGAGGGTGCTCAGGCATTGGAACAGGCTTCCCAGGACAGTGGTGGAATCACTGTCCCTAGAAGTGTTCAAAAACTGTACAGATGAGGCCATCAGTGGTATAGTTTAGTGGTGGACTTAGCAGTCCTGGAGTAATGGTTGGACTTGACGATCTTAAGGTCTTTACCAACCTAGATGATTCTATGATTCTATGATTCTCAAGCAAAAATCCAGAAGCTTAAGTCGCAATTCAGAGGCTATATTTAGGACTACAAATTAAGCATCGCCTGCAGTTTAGATCAGGTTCAAACAATTCTGTTCCTTACTGGTTTGTGTGCCTTGGTTTTTTTCCAGGGATAGAGGAGGTGGTGTGGTGCAAGCCCACACATCAGTGCAGCGTCACTGCCTGGCAGGCTAGACATAACTGGAAAGGACCTATAGGAGCAATCAGAGCCTGTGAATGGGGAGCTTTCTTTGAAACCTGATGTACCAGCTAGCATTTGCGGAAAAAAACCCCAAACAACCCCAAACAATGAAGTAGCCAGATTTGGAAGTGTGCAAAGTTGGGAACTATGAACAGCCATGGCTAAAATGCTTTAGCTAAGAACATGGGACCAGCAGTAGAGCTCATCTGCAACCCACCAGCGTCTTTTCAGAGAGACACCAGATTGTGGGAGAATGTACGTAATCAGGTAGCTGTGTTTTTCCTCAGCACATTTGTCCACAGAGCAGAACAAAAATGTTTCTCTTTCAGGTAAGGGTAGAAATGGTGCTGCTGCCTTGCTCAGAGAACATTTTCACAACTCAGTTTGGCATGGTGCTGGCCTAGAGGAGGGGTGGTGTTTGTGCCATGGGATGCATCTGAATTGCAGTACAGGTTTGCTTTGTGTTAGAGAAGCTGCAGCATGGGTGGGAGTTCTGCCACCAGGAGTGTGGCAGTCACTCTGCCCTTTGTGATTTCCTGGTTTTCATTACGTTTAAATCTCACTGTGCTACTGCTATCTGGTCTGTGGCACCTGTAGTTGTAGAAATGTCATGTTCTCTCCCTGACTTGCCTCAGTCAGATCACACAAAACAAATTTCTGAAGGAGAAAATAGGACTTCCAGCCTATGTAACACAGCCAAAAATAGTTAACTCTTAAATGTTATTTACAATTTTATCTCCTTCCTCCTGGAGGTAGAAATGCTGCTGGCATCCTCCGTGGGGAAGATGCTTGCCAGAGGGTGGAATGCATGAAGAGGGATAATTTCCTGAATCACCCTACGAAGGCGGCCACACTATGGAGGAGGAATGGAATGACCTCTCTGCTTCTTGCCTGTTTCATTCCATCTGGAGATGGATGTTGAACATAGAGTGTAGGAGACAGAGAGGAGGCACATGGGGAGCTTTGTACCTCCCACTCACCGCATTTGAAGGCACCAGCCCACTTGTGCATGCTTGCCCTCTCCAGTTTAGGCTGTTCATTGTCACATTAAGGAATATTAGGGAGATACACCAAAGCAGGCCTTCTACATTCAAGTTAAAACAGCTATTTTATAGCTTTACAATTGCAAACAAAAAATTATAGTTTTACCATTTCAAACACACTGTTACTCGCTCTGCATGCAAAACATTAAGCACAAAGCCTGGATTCTGCTCAAGGCCTCAGAAGTGAGGGGCTGATCTTTACACAGATCCTCTATAAAAGGTGATTTTCATTGCCTATGAAGATGAAAAGAAGAAAAGGTAAAGGTTTCGGGACATTTGAGGTAGAGAAGGGGACATGCCTGGCTCTGTAGAAGCAGTATGAGTGAAAAAAGAAAGACATGTAAGTCTTCCTAGATCCAGCTATTCCATATAAAAAATTTGGCTCACCCATGCTCAAGCAGCAACTAGTATCTCTTACACTATGAGAAATAAGAAGGGCTTATAGTGATGGAAAGTCATCACACAGTTAAAAAACAGAACCTGCCACCACCTGGCTTTCATTTTTACACTATAAATAAAAGGACTTTCTCAGGGTAACCAGACAACCACAAATCCTTATTATAATATGACCTTTCATTCACTAAAAGATGACATTAAAGTGCCCTCTGATTATATAATCTTAATATTTCAATTGGATGAAGAGTACCTGTGCTTGTATATGAGTATAGGAATAAAAAGAAGAAGAAAATGATAGAATAAATAAGGTTTATCATTAAAAAATGATCTAGGCAGTCATCAGAGCAGCTAAATAAAATTACATCTGAGCTATGTCATTTAAGGCTTAGTAAGGATTTTGCAATCCAATTGTGTTAGCGATCTGAGAGATAAGTTTCTACTGACACCGCTATCCCCTGAAGATGCTTTGCAGTGTGGTCTAGGATGGTATTTTCCCTGGCTTTAGAGGCGTACAAGCAAAAATACAACTTAACCTACTGCCTTTGAATTGCCACAGGTATGTGTTGAAGAATCTATATTTTTCTTAAATTTAGCAGCTCTTTGTCTGAGAAGTATTTTGCATTGGAACTGCTGCATTGAAAACCAAGAAAAAAATGCTTTGGATCTGCAGGTCCATGGTGTAATTACTGCCCAAAATCGGCTGTCTCCTGAGCAGCACAGAGTGAAATGCCTCGTGACAAAGCGCACCTAGAGCTGACCAATAGCTCAGCATCCGGTTTGTCTGGTCTTTATATCACCACTGAAAAAGGATAAAGCTTTTTGTCTGCCTATGCAGGGTGAATATAAATTATCACAGCATTTACTATTGATACAGAAGCAGTGTATACATACCTCAAGACAAAGCTGAATAGATCTGCATCTCTATGGAATATGAGGTTATACAGATGGCTGACACAGCTGCTTCTGCAGGATTTGCAGTTGTATAAATATGAAAACTGACTCTGAATCAAAACGATCTTATTAAATAAGCATTCATGTCAATGGCATGGACAACACACTGTTTATTTTATCAGACATATCCACTTACTCCTCTAGTTCAACAAAGCATTGCATATCGATTTGACAAAGACAGTGTCAAATCATGTTGAGAGACTGCTGGTGGTACCAGTACAGACCTTAATTTATATTCTGGAACTGTGCCCTTTCTGCCATCTTGGATCTTCCTATAAGATCTGATAAAATGCACGAAAAAAATCTATTCTGCATTTTTCAGATTTATGACTCTCAAATGAAAGAAGGAACAGAAATAATCTTTCCATTTGTCAGCCTGTCATCTACATGGAACAGACACAGCTGCTACTGCTGCAAGAAAATTCTATTACAGGTGCAAAATGGACATTTCCTTCACAAATATATTTGTCGTTAATTTAGCATAAAAATCTATGAGATCTTAGGGCAGTAAAATATTCATTCCATCTTCTGAACAAAAATACCAAGCATAATTCGCTTCAGGTTTTGACTTTGTTATTTTGTGCAGCTGAAAATCTAGCAAATTCTGTGTAGTTCTCAGAGGTACATGTGCCTGGTTTTGAGAAAGGCAATATGCAAAGTTGCTTTTGCACTTCAGCATTCCACCTTGGAGATAATGATGGGAGACCCTACCTGCTCCCTTGAAAGCATCAAGGAATGAAGGCCACCCACTCCAGCAACCTTGTTTGCTTATCTCCTCAGTGAGTTACGGATGAGCACTGTCTCCAGACTAGAGATAACTAAGAATGAGTTAATTTATTTTTTTACAGAAGAACAGCTTGCTTAGGAAATACACGCAACTGTGAATTTCATCAGTAAGCACTAGTTTGATGGTAATATGAAAACTATATGAAATATGAAATAAGGAACAAAACCTAAATATGCATAAAATTAATATAAATTAAAGAAAAAAGAAAAAAGATTAAAGTCCTCACCTGACCCACTGTAGTAGCATGGTTAGACTCAATGATCTTAAAGGTCTTTTCCAACTTAGTTGATTCTGTGTTTCTATGAGATATCCCTGTACCTATCCTAAGCACTTCCACAGGAGACAAATGAGAACTCAGGGAGCGCAATTTGCCTGAGAAAGTGAAAGGTACAGAACGTGCTTTACTATGTGCTTCCCTATCAAACATCCGCTTCCTGGGAGGAAGCAGCCATCTCATGACCCAGCAAGTCATTCTGAACCCCACTTAACAAAGTACTTGACCACAACTCTCTGCTGTGATCCAGCATAGACGGGCCCTACCCCATTTTCTCTTGTTCTTCCGACTCCCCTGAAACTACTCCTCTTTCTCAAATTTGCAGAGGTTCCTGTCTCCCTCTCTTCTCACTCTTCTCCCCCATATTCCATCTGCAGCCTGAAAGTTCCTAAGACAGGGGGTTCACTGCCCCCCTTGCAAAGAGATGCCTTGCTGTCCCCCACTTTTCTGCCTTTTCCCTCTCCTCTCCCTCTCTATAGGATCCCATGGGCTAATTGGAGGGGGTAGAGAATCAGAAACTAATAAGCACCAGTTGGAAAGAGAATCAAAGTGCAAAATGTATCTAAGCTGGGAAAACAAGCTGCTCCCTATCCTAGAAGTCTTCAAGAACAAATACATGACAGAAATGCCAAGCATCTGTACTGATCTGTCAATGCAGGTGCAGGATCATATGGCTGGAAAACCAGTAAATCTAATGCTTGCGAGTCTTTTACATTAAAAAAAAGAGGAAAGCCTAGAGATTCAAAAAACAGCTTTATACCTGTGAGTCTTATCTGTCCATGTGCATGACTTCAGTAAGAATTTCAAATTAAAGAAAAATCAGATTTAACTATAAATGGGAGGTGGGTTAAAACGTGAAGTGAGATTATTGAACCAGACTAACCACATATTTTAAGGAAGACAACTGTTTCTTAAAGTGCAGAAGAACTAGTCAAGCTGCGTTTCAGTAAGGAGTTTAGCGTGATGCCACCTAAATAATATTTCTGTATAGTGTAAAACAAAGTTCTGAGAGCTGGTCTCAGGAGAAAAAAACTTTGCATTTTACAGCGAATTCTCAAAGCAGACTGCATTTCAAAATCAGAGATCCTTCAGAGCAGACAGATTCCGACATCAAAACTTGATGTTTGCCTTATTTTGAAAAGTTGTAGACTTCATGCAATTATTTGCAACAAAAAAATACTGTGTCCGAAATTTAGAGATGTTCTGCAGCTCATGTATTTAACGCTGTACTACAGACCGGATGGACAGTTCTTTCATAGATAGTTCTGTCATAGGACATATCTAAAAATATCTTTGATTCATTATCATGCAAGGAAGAGATACATGCACTCTTTTACTTCTCTGATGATGACACAAGTAAAGCTCTAATTTTCTCAGAAAAGTTATTTTAAAGTTTCAAGAATAGATCACTGGATAATTCACCATTTTTATTCTGAGATTATGATGTTTATCCTTTGGTTTTAGTGGAGTTGGCATGCCCATAAATCTCACCTTCCTCTGGCTGTTATTTCTGTCTGGTAAATTATTTTTTTATTCACAAGGCAATAAAAGGTCACTGGGAAGAGGAATATAATATTCACTCTCATAAAATAAAGTTAAAGAGTATTTAGCATTTATATCTTTCCAGGGTGGTAAACAAAATACGGTTTATTTGACTCAATGAAGACCTATGATACTGAAAGAGATAAATCTAATGACTTGTTTTAACAGAATAAGATAAATCTTTCAAGACAAATCTTCAGTAATGCCATGTTGCTCCTGTGGAAGTCCACTACACAATTATACATAGGTGCCCATAGAAAAAGCAGCACTTTGGCTTTTACCTGCCAGAAGTATTTATGAGATGCACAATATTTCTTAACCTCTTCTGGAATTACAGCACACTTCTAAGCTGCAAGTCTATTAAATTATAAAAGCAAAACATTACTTAATAAAGTTTAGTACTAAATTTGATCATAAAATTGCAGGAATAACAGATTCTCTATTTTTCATCAAGCATTATTTTGACTGAGGGCTGGTTCCTGGGGTATGTTTTGGAGAATCAAAGCAAATTAATTCCTTCTGAAAGGAAAATTTAATTCTGCTTGAGATATTTGGCTTAAAAAACCTGATATAGTCGCTAACCAACTGAATGTACCCACATCCAGAATAAGCCAGAATTTTTTAGAGCAAAATTGTATGTGAAAACACAGTACAAGAATGCATAATACAGTACATTTTGCATTTTGCAACTTCAATATTCACTTTAGTTTTCTTTTTTATGTTATTTCTTCATATTCATATTCTTTTAATGCAACATGGAAGAATGGGAGTTCTGCCAGAGAATCATACTGGCCCGAAATAGTTCCTTAGCAAGGAGGAGAATTATATTCACAGATTTTTCCTGGTTGAGCTCAGGTATTAATTGCAATCTTTAATGTAAACATCTAACAGAAATAAATGAATAGATAGGTAGATAGATAAATAAATAAATAACAAGTTATTCTGCCAGTGGAGTGTTGAAACAAGATTTCTCCCGAATGTGGACTCAGCTTCAGAGTTTTGAATGGAGAGTGAAGTCAAACATCCTTCTGCATCTGCCCTATGGCTACTATCTGCTTTTCCCCATGTCTGCTCTGGTCAGCCTCAGCCTATTCAGCCCACGCTCTTTGCAAACCTCAATTACCTTCATTAATCTACCTTTTTCTCTCCATTAAGGAAGAATCTTCACATAAAGTGTTGTTGGTGTCCTAAAAAAAATCATCTTGCAAAGTTAAGATTTAATTAACTGTTCTCTGGGAAGATTAGCTTGAAATAACTGTCCCATGTTGACACATGGTAGACTTTACATTTCAAGTCCCTACTGAAGGATTACAGTGAAAAAACATGATTGCCTTTTTAAATTTTGGGCAACAAGTTCCTTATTCCTATTACTGTTCTCAGAAGTAATCGAAACCAAAGATTTAGGTTTTTCATATTCTTTTTCAGTAAAGGACCATCCTGCTGTGGTACTTGAACAGCCCAAATGCTGTTGCTGAAAGATATTTTCAGAACAGTGTCTCAAAGAGTGATCGAGGCTTGATGGAACTTTTTCTTCCTTTCTATCTCAGTATTGAAAATCAAATATAATCACTACTTATCCTTCCACCTGCACAGCTCCCTGCCTTGGGCTTCTCAAGTGGCACCATGTAACTTCATAACTCCCATAAATCAGGTAATCATGTGTATTCAGTCCTAGACGTGCCACAAACTCATTTTTTAACCCAACAAGATTTATTGGGTGGTGATTTTTCATGCCTTCTGGCACCCTACGACAGTGGATGTTTATATTTTTCTTTCCAAGTTATTCTATAACATTTCAAAGCAATGACTGTATATCACAGTTTGTATTCCAAAAGTATCACCTCATGACGAACTCCCTACACATTGATACGCACAGGATCTAAGAGTTCAGCCATTTCTTTTTTCCATGGCTGACTGTGCTGCCGGTATTTACAGTAAGAGAATGGATGTATCTGGAACAATGTGTTTTGCATTGTTGTTTTGAAAGTCCTTGTTATATACGGGCATAATGGATCTTCCCACCTTAGTGTTTTAGCAACTGGCAAGCTACACGCGGTATATGTCCTAAATGACAATCTGTTACCAAATCTTGACACCAGATTTTCAAGACACTCTTCAGAAGACAAAGAAATCATCAGTAAACAGATTACTACAGTACATTTATCCTTAATACTAATGTGTGCTGATGTTCCAGTGATTGAAGATGGAACAATTGTCGTCTTTGTCAGGAAAACAATAAACCTGTTGTAGAAATCAGTAATGCTTCAGTTTTACAAAAGTAATAATATTCAGATGAACTTTCCTATTCCCATATTGAAAAAGTGAGAGTTGAAAGCTCTCTGAAAAGCTAGATATCAAAGGGAAAAGAAGCAGTAGGAAAAATGCATATTTGAGCCAGGCTTAAACTGCTTACCCTGGAGCAAAGCCCATGCTGCAAAACCTGGCAAAGACAGCAAACACATTGGAGCAGTGAAATGCAAAACGGTCTAGCCCAAACTTTTCTATATTACTGCCAGTAAAGTCATGTGATTTTTATATTAACATACGTAATAAAATATTTTGTCTTCTGGATTCTGCTGTGTTTGGTTTCCTGATATCTGTGCTATTTCAATTAGGCCACTAAGGAACAATCACACACATCCCACTGCAGTAACATACGCACTAATAGTTAGCTCCATGGTCCACAAAGATAGATGTCTTCATTGTAAACATTAGACTGAAATAGAATTATTATTAGGTATCATCATTATGAAGTTCATAGTACTAGAATGTTATTTATATTCAGAGTGTATTATTTTATGATTCACCCATTCCTATGATTCATATTATTCAATTTATGTTTTGTTTCCAGAAGTTTCTAACTGTGAGGATTTTAGTTTAAACATTCCCTGATCACACTTATCTGTAATCCTACTGTTGTCTCCAAGAAGGCCATTGTAGTACTACATGTAACATCACCTAAGATCAGTAATATACTCTTAAATAATGTGAAGCAAAGCCTTATTCAAGACTCTCACCCTACAATATTTGAGAAGCAGGACCCAGAAGAGAATAAAACACAGAAAAAACCTGGATTTTGACTGCAGTCCAATGAAAGCATGACAGTCAGTGCCTCAGAGTTCATTAAATGTGCAGAAACTGCTTTGATCTGCATTGTGTTTAACAGTAAAGGTGGAATTACTACAATTAGTGTTGGGGCTGTGATTATAAAATAAGAAGATGAAGTGCTCCTTCAAGACCCACAGAACTAGGATGAAGGCCGATGCCGTGTCTGGAGGAAAACAAACAGTTTATGTTTTGTGCTTGTTTCAGGGGAGGTGTCTCAGACGGCTTTCAAGTTCAGGGTTTGGACTGAGTTGGGGTAACAGTCACAGAAACATGCTAATCTTACAGCTTGATGTTCAAATCAATTGCAGCAGAGCAAGAAGCATATGACTTAGGAGCGTGACCAGCAGGTCAAAGGAGGTGATCCTGCCCCTCTACTCTGCTCTCATGAGACCTCACTTGGAGTATTGTGTGCAGTTCTGGTGTCCTCAACATAAAAAGGACATGGAACTGTTGGAACAAGTCCAGAGGAGGGCCACGAGGATGATCAGGGGAATGGAGCACCTCCCGTATGAAGATAGGATGAGAAAGTTGGGGCTGTGCAGCCTGGAGAAGAGAAGGCTGCGTGGAGACCTCATAGCAGCCTTCTGATATCTGAAGAGGGCCTATAATGATGCTGGGGAGAGACTCTTCATTAGGGACTGTAGTGAGAGGACAAGGGGTAATGGGTTCAAACTTAAACAGGGGAAGTTTAGATTGGATATGAGGAAGAAATTCTTTACTGTGAGGGTGGTGAGGCACTGGAATGGGTTGCCCAGGGAAGTTGTGAATGCTCCATCCCTGGCAGTGTTCAAGGCTGGGTTGGACAGAGCCTTGGGTGGCATGGTTTAGTGTGAGGTGTCCCTGCCCATGTCAGGGGGGTTAGAACTAGATGATCTTAAGGTCCTTTCCAACCCTAACTATTCTATGATTCTATGATTTTTTAATATTCCCTTTCCCATTAACTGCACCTTGATAATGATTAGCATTAGTACAGGCTCTGATTAGATTTACAGAACGTAGATACTAAATTATTACTTTTGCTACATGATCCTGAAAGAACAAGGACTTGGGAAAAGGACCTGGGCCAAAAAGACAAGCATTTTTTACCCTTTGCTGCTATTAGCCCCAAAGCTGGAGTTTGATTAGTGCCACAGACACCAGGTACTGACTTTTTTCGCTATTATTGCTCTTAACACCTGAAGAAATAGGGTGACAATGGATGTGAAATGAAAAAACAGTTGTTTGATTTTGACCAGAGGAGAGGTGTCTAAACTACTATTACAGATTGTTGTTAACATTAGGACAAAGGCTAGCAAAAAGGATTGCAAAAGGATGCACCTGAAGGACTCAAGTTTACTTGCCGATCTTGCCAAATCCACAGGTTAGCCAGTGAAGTCATCCCAGCTTACAATTATCCAGCGTTGTTTATAGTTGGAAAAGTGTTTATGGTAGACACAAGGGCCTCCAGGTACTGAGTGGTAAAATCAACATGTGCTGGACTTCTGCCCTCCTGTGAACTAAAGTAACTTGGCTGCTGTTACCTATCTCAGAACAAAACGGAACTCTCTTCACAATTTTCTCATAAGTCCTCAACTAGATCTGTGTGCAGTATCAACATCAGTAACAATATCGAGCAACTTATATAACAGTTCACACAAACCTGAAGTCCTCTTTCATGTAAAAATAAAATCCAAATCCAACCTCCATCAGATTTGGCTTTCACATGGCCCAACACAGCCATAAGCCCTCCACTGTCTTTTCAGAGTCTTGCCTAATCATGAATTTGAGGATGGATCAATGCCTGAGGCTCCTTGCAGACCTTACTGGAAGGTGTCTTCAAGGCCACTGTTGCCATGGTCTTCAAGTTGGCCTGGAGTGCAGGCAACCTAAACTGCAGCCTGCTGCCGCTTGGTACAGCATGAAATAGGGATAAATCATAAAACAGCTACAAGAAAGATGAAGCATGCCAGACTTGAACACTCCACACATGCACAAATAAACTTAAGCTCCACCTCTTTTCCATTATGAACCTACATCCAAGCCTACCTTTAACATTACATTATGACAAACCCCATACCCAACAAGTATATGAAGTATAACACCCTGTGTGTCCCAGCCCTCATCCTCGCCGTGGAAGATAAGCAAAATCCAAGCATTACGCCAGTATAATAAACCTTAACACTGTCCATAACCCCATAGATATTGCTATACCAGCAGTGCATCACCTAGCTCTTAAAACAACATGAACTCAGAGGATCAAGTAGTAAATCTCCCAGTTCAGGCCTCTGTCCCAGTCTCAACCCGAATTCGAACTGTAACCTTGAGTCTAATCCTTCTTGTCCTTTTCTCATTCCAGTTTTGTCCTAGGCTTGAATGACACAGAAATTTGAACAGTAAGTCTATCACTTCAGCCTTTAGCACCCACAACAATATATCGAGAAGAAATGATTCATTAATCTTATGTCATAAATCAATTTCAATTCAATTGTCACAGAAAGCCCCAATACTTGAGCAAGTTCTTGGCTTGGTTGAACTAATAACAATAAATCAATGTATTTCACATGCTGAATTTTGAAGAGTAAATGTAAAACCAAACTTTTACCCCCTGGCATCTTAATGAAGGGTAAACTAAGTCACTAACATACATAAAACCAAAGTGATTTGTTTCAAATGTTTAAGACATTCTGCAAAAAACATTTATTCTTTTGAATGCTTTTTGGAACATTCTAGGAGGAATTATTTTGAGAAATACTAGATCTAGAGAAAAAAGGTGTCCTGGGTTCAGCAGCAGCAGTCATTTTTCTCCTTCTTGGTAGCTGGTGCAGCGCTGTGTTTTTGATTTTAGGCCTGGGAACAGCGCTGATAACACCAATGTTTTCAGTTACTGCTTGTTAGTGTTTTGGTCTGACCAAGGACTTTCTGAGCCTCATGCTCTGCTAGGGAGGAGGGGAAGCCGGGAGGAAGCAGAGACAGGACACCTGACCCAAACTGACCAAAGAGGTTATTCCATACCACAGCACATCATGTCCAGGATGTGAAAACGGAGAGCAGAGACCCAGAAGGGTGTGGTGGTGCACTGGGGGGGTTCTCTGTTGGGGATGCACTGGCTGGGTCAGGCTTGGTGAGCAGTTGTATTCTCTTTCTTTGTATTTCTATTGTATTATTACTGGTGGTAGCAGTAGTGATTTGTGTTATACCTTAGTTACTAAACTGTTCTTATCTCAACCTGTGGGAGTTGCCTTCTTTTGATTCTCCTCCCCATCCCCCTGGGACTGGGGGAAGAAAGAGAGGGAGGTGAGCGAGTGAGAAAACTTTGTGAGTTTTAGAGGCTTAAACCACGACAAACGGTAACTATATTGGCTCTCAGAAACATGAACATAGTGAAGTTAGCACCCTGGAAAGCAACAGACCTAAAGCAAACTATAAACTGGAAAGATATTGGAGAGAAGATGTGAAACACTGAGCTGGATTGCCTGAACCAGAGGACTACAGTGAGAATTTATGATTTAAAAAGTTATAGTAGTTCATTTTGAAGGAATTTTAACCATGTAGAGAGTTCCCTCTTGAAGCCACAGTGACTGCCCTTATCTCTCAAGAGAGGGACAGCACATATTTTATGCCTATCAGTCAAAACTTCCCTTCCTAATAATGTTTTTCAAGTATACATGTATGAAATGGGACTAAAGAGTCTTGGGAAATACCTGTAAAAAAAAGTCAGGTAAGATTTGTATGGTGCGTACTAATTTTACATGTCCTTATGGATGTATAATTTAACAGATGATACTGGAGAATGTAATATAGATTATATTAATACGCTATGGATTATGTTAACTGAGGGAGTGCTTGAAAACCCTGTAGAATAGGACAGAAAATACATTCTTTCTTAAGAAACTACTTTTCTATAGCAAACACAGAACTGTTTACTTAAATGGTGGATTAAAAAAAGAATTTAAAAGGGCTTGTCTTATATTCTCCAGTATGAGTAATAGTGACAACATCTCAAAGGTGACAAAACATGTCTGGGCTTCAGCCCTGCCACCTATCTTAATGAAGAACTGTGTGGTAGCACCTAAACACCCTCTCAAAAATTACATTATAGGCTTAATATAAATAGGGTTGGGGTTTTTTTTTCTAAAAAAGGGGAATATGCGATTGTGCAAAAGCAAATGCATAACTGCATGCAGGCATCAGCCTTGCAGCCTCAACACCAAAAGCCCAGGTGACATTACAGGAGCAGTGATGGGCTCCAGCTCAGGTAGCGCCTCGCTGCTGCTGCTGCGGCACTGCAGGCTTGGGGGAAGGACCCTGCTTTGTTGGGGGAGAGGTATTGAAGCTGTAGGCCACCCTGCTACCAAGGTTGCCAGGGTTACCACAGGGATCCCAAGTGCGAGATTCAGGACTGTGATAAAGAAGCATTGCTTCACTGAACAAAGAAATAACAAAACAGAGACCATTAAATACTGGCGGACTGCTGCAGAAATAAATACAACTGAATAAAACCACTAACAGCTGCACACAGGCAAAATGCCGGAGCTGGGAAAATTACTGCTAAATCCTGAATTACCTGCTAATTTAAAAGAGTTCTATAAACCCAGTGGTAATTTCTGGCACAACACAATTACGTTAACGTTCCTGTCTGTGTTATACCCTTTACCAGTCTCATGGTATGCTCAGCTATATCTGAGCTATCCCAGCTATGCTGCTTGGAGACAGGTATGTCTTGTTCCTAGTGCAGAACCAGATGAAGCCTCAGCTTCAGCCCTTTATGCTGGTTCAGCA
Organism: Myiopsitta monachus; assembly: GCA_017639245.1. NCBI lineage: Eukaryota > Metazoa > Chordata > Aves > Psittaciformes > Psittacidae > Myiopsitta > Myiopsitta monachus. Next base: position 29,879,084 of record CM029919.1, read on the forward strand.
CAGCTCTTCCTGCATTGACTGTAATGGGTCTCATCCAGGAGTTTTTAACTGGGTTACAAGTTGATTCAGCGTTTGAGTACAGGACGCAGTTTGAATGAGTTCAGCTGCTGTGCATTGTCCCTTTTTGGCACAGCAGGTCTGTGTGAGATATGGTAACCAGGGCCAAATATTGGAGCACAGGCTTGAAGCCGTGCTGCTGAGTATGCCATAGGCACACAAGCAGTGCTGTATAAGCACAGCAAGAGTGTACTTATTTTAATACATATGCAAGGGTAAAATATCTTGTATCTGAATTCAGAACTGCGCCCCTGGTATAGACACAACCTTAAAACACGAGTTCAGAAACTAACAGTGGCTGCTGTGAAATACACGAGCACTTGAAAAGCCTCCTGAGATTTTGAGAGAAAACCATCAATCAATCAGTCTTAAAACTGCTTTTGCTTTTCACCAATTTGGTTTGGGTCTTTTACACATATTTTTCCACTCCTAGTTTATATCTGAAGTTGAGGAAATCCACTTGCTCTTGCCTTTTTTAATGTATTTTTGACATGGAAGCACCACATGTAATTTTATGATACCTGTGCAAAATCTCATGTGACCAGTATAAGGTAAGGAAAAGGTGACTTACGTAATAAAAGAGTTTGAGAGAAAACTTGTCCTAAAAGTAATGTCCCACCATTTATATAATGATTTCAGGTACAATTTGTACTGAAAAAATTACTTTCAACACCAACATTTACACAGTTTTCTGGGAATTGCTTTTTAAATCTCAAGTCCGAAATACTGTTCTCTACCATTAACTGTTTCTTTGGCTGTGAAACTTAGTTTGGACACTTCTGCATTAGCATTCTTAACCACTGCAGGTATTCAGGATGTCATAGAAATTTCTTTCTATTCTAAACCGTTCCTTTTTGAAACTACTAGTTTTAAAGATTACTGTAGTGTAAGACCTGATAAGAGAAAGCACGTCTGGATGTATTCATGCTACAAACACTTAGTAGAAAATTAAACTTCATAAGGCAAATATAAGAATGAAAAAGAATAATTGGTAACTCTAGAAGGGTAGTTTACTGAGTGAAAGAAATGGTTTTCTGAACTTAGCTATTTAGGCATACATCCTGATGTACTGGGAAGGTTTTCAAGCAATATAATTAAACTAGACAATTTGGGTTCATTATCGTCACATTTTCCCCTGGACACTTACAGGGGGCTTGGCCTTTAGTAGTTATTTAGGCACCTGAGTGTCCATTTCTGTATTTCTTAATGCTTGGCTTTCTCATAGGAGGAACCATGAATGTCCTATGCTTCTGGAAGTTGTACTCATATCAGTAAATGTGAATTTCTAGGTCTATCCATCTCTTCCTTTGGACACACTCTTCAAGCCCTTGTGTGCAATGGAGATTGCAGGAGCTGATTCCTCTTTCATCCTAGGGGATGTTTGATGGTTCCACAGCCTCTGCTTGGTGGTAACCAGGCATATCAAAATAAGAGAGAAAAGGCAGAGAATCTCTCCTAGGTACCTTTTAATTTTTTCTAAACAATGTGTTTAACCCCCACATAAAAAGCGTGACACCGGTTTTGGTTCCACCTCATTCCAACCCTGTCTTGTTCCTGGGTAGGAGATGTCAGATGCACAGGAGAGAAGCAGACAAGCCTGATGTACTATGTGGACAGAGGAAAGCATACTGCAAGGATACCTCGTGCTGCCCTTTTCAGGAGATTTTTAAGCCTTTTTTTCTCCTTTGCTCCTTCATACTTCCAACTAGAAGAGGTTCAGACTGGAAGAGAGTGCAGACAGGAGACAAAACAGACAAAACATTGCAAGTGCTGCATCAAAATCACGTGGCTGTAGACTTGTTATGCCACAGACAGGTTTGGGATTTCATTGAGATATAAACCTGAAGAAGAAGCTGACAAAGATGAAAAAAATCCCCCAGCAAATGCAGGAAAGAAGTATCAAAAAGAATGTAGCCAGAGAAATTGCTGTTTGTACAAATGGCGTGAAAGTCTGCCTTCAAAATATTCAGCGTGCGCATGGATTTATTCTGAATTTTTATGTCTTTTTATCCATCAAAAGTTTTCTGCAACTTTGAATTGCTGGACCATATAACTGAATAAAAATAATATGTTAAGTGTTTAGCAGTAACAAATGGATCTAATAACGGTCAGAATTTTAGTAATACAATTATCACGTGATTCTGGGGTTCTCACAGAATTAAAGGGATTAAATGTCTCTCTAAGGCTTACAATTTGATGTGAATCTAGAAATCAAAAAGGCTGCCTGAAATTCATCTGCCTAAATATGTATATTTAAAATGCACACAGAGTTTTTACTCCAAGTGAGAAACACGAAGAAAAGAGTTGTCGTGTTGAAAATTTGAAGGTACATTGGGGCTGACTTTTGGGATTTTGTAGTCTTAAGAAAAGTTCAGAGGCAACTACAAGGATTTTTCCATGTTACCTAAACTAAACGTGAGGACAAAGGGAGGACTGTCCAGAGTACAAACGATGAACTGTGAGATTAAAAAGAAGTCTCTTTGTTGCAATTTTATCATCACTTGTAAGTGACAAAGTGCCAAAAGACAGGTTTGTGGCAGCAGCAATATATTTTCTTCAGGGCAGAAAAATCATCAACAAGGTGTCTGTATATGTGTAGCACTGCTTGAATATGAAAGCAATTTTCTGAAGCCCTGTGGCTTAATTCTTTGTTTTCATCAAGAACGAATATTCTGGATCACAATCTTCAGTGACTGATAGTAATGACACACTGTGAAAAATGGATGAGCAAGTTCCTCAGATGACTGCTGGACAAGGCTTCGGCACCATCGACAGCAATAGTTGCATTTATCTAAAAAGAGATTAAATGCTAACAAGGTTTCAGTACATTTATCTGCCTGGCTTCTGCGTATGGTTCCCGTTAAATTAAGGGGAAAAAATACAAAGGGAATAAAATGAAGAGAAAGAAGAAAGAAAAGGCATGATGCATGTGGAGAGCAACTATAATTTTCCATTTTCTCAAATACATTTATTCTAGAAAAATATCAACTAGAGATGCAAAAATACAAGAAGTGATAAAACTGCTCAATCAAAATATAGGTAATGTGGGATAACAGAAATTATTGCATGATCTACCTCTAATGTATTAACATACCTTCAAGAAAACCTAATTATGCATCCAATATTCTTCCTTAATATCTTCCGAAAAATGCCTCAGATACATGAAAGCCAACACTTTTCCTGCAGCAGGACCATATCCTCCAGCATTTGATGGCAACGTAATTTATAAGCTTCTTTAATTACGCCTGGCTGGCACCTTCATTACCTTCCCATGCAGAGCAACCTCGGAACCGGAGTAAAGACTGCATGTAAAGGAGCAAGTTCTGTAGACAACCTCTAAGGATTTTCTTTTCATTGGCAAGTAGAGATAGCTGTTGACTTCTCTATCCACTCAAAATTTGCCAAAAAAATCACTGTGTCTGTCCTAGTTATGGACTTGAATTAATCGGCTTGTATAAATTACTTCAAGCAGTGAATAATATTTGCATTTGATTCTATTCCTTCTGAAATAGAAGAAAAAAAAAACCAAACCACCAAAAGCATAGATAGGAACAAGAGAGGACACTGAAAGCATATGACATCAAGTGAAACTGCAGGACTCTGATCCTGATTCGGGCAAGAGCATAATCTTGGTACAGGCTTGGCTTTCTGCACGTAAGCATTCTCATTTCAGACATGGCAAGATTAAAGCAGATGGAGGTACACATGGGCAAAATTAAGTCTGTTCAGCTCCTTGCACATTTAAACTATGGCATTTAGTCCCTGAACCTCAAAGCTATTTAGACATCTTAATCTCTCTGAGATGCTGGGCATTACTCAGTACTGTAGAAACGGGCTTCTTCAATAGAGTTAAACAAAATTATATTTTAATGAATTTATGTGATTAATCTGATTAGAAAAATACTGAGATTCTGTATTCAGATAGAGTTGGTTTTGATGCTTTGTATTTTTTGCATTAGAAACCCCTGCCTTTATATGAATTTTAAACCAGATTGTCTAGTTAGCGTAAAAATTAAGCCATTAAAATAACACTAGGAAAAATTTTTTTGGAAGTATTAATTATGTGCTTATGTACAAATTGAAACTTTTCAAGCCTAACCATCCAGGAAGGCTCATTATCTCTCTGCAGCAAGAGTAACACAGTTCTGCTGAAGACACGTGATTAATTTGTTATAAACTTCATAAAGATAGTGTCTTGGGGCCAAACATGGCACATCCACAAAACTCAATGCAAGCTAGCAGTGCTTAGTCAAGGACAGCCTCTGCCAATAGATTTTTGAATCCTTGCTTTTCTAACTTTCACAGTCATCACTGGAGTTGATATCCAAGACGATAAACAGTGTATGGGTAAGTGTATGCCATTATTTCTTCAACTAACGGAGAATTTCCCAAACTGAGATGAAGTATAAAAGGGTTGTGTTGCTACAGGACCCATAGTTTACAAGGTGATGGCATCTCCTGTAGCAGGACTCTATGTTGGTTACTCTGGGAAGTCCTTTTGCCTAACTTCCATGAAACACGAAAAACTGTAGCAATCTGTCTTTAACTCTCACTCTAATAAGCTGTGAATAATAATTGTCTGAATACAATTATCACCAGTGAGACTGCTATTTAGGTTAAATATAATAGTGGGCACTGACTACACAGAGAGCTGTAAGGACAAAGAGGAACTGTCGGTGGTGTTAAACACCCTAACGGACTGCCTAACTAGGGAAAAGAGTATTTTTTTATACGTCAGATATGAAAAGGGCATAATGGATACATTTCTATTTAATTCCTATCAATGAGAGTAATTTTTTACTCTGTTTGCTATAACAGTGCATTTTAAAACACATTTGGCATGTATATTATTCCTGTAAATATAAAACTGACATGAAACCAGTACTGTGAATGTCTTTAGCAACTGCAGTAGTCTATTTGACTTCATCATTGAATGGGTTTACCTCACAGCCATAAAGATAACCCCCTTTTTTAAAGGAAAATTGTAGAAGTATACACTATTATAGTAAAAGATAAAGGAATGTTTTGCAGTGAATTCCAGTGCAGTATAAGAAGATTTAAATTCTCCACTTTGCTGTCTTAAATTTCCTCAAATCTCACTCTACCATGAAAAAATATTGTGATAACATGAGCTCATTACTGGATCACGGAGGCCAGCCTCATTAGGGCCTGGGATTCTGGGAGGGAGCTCCAGAAAGACCAGACCATCAGCAAGAAAAACAAGTCCATTATTTACCAAGATATTGGCGTTCTGTCTCCTCATTCAACTGCTTCTAACACTCCACATGGGAACTACAGTACTGAAAATATACTGTACCAGGAACGGCACACAAGATTTATGAACAATTTGTCCCTCCTGTCATTGGCAGAGCAAGCCTCACCGCAGGTCAGAAACGAAGCAAACCAAAAGAAAAACCTTAAACCCCCTCAGGCAGCAGATGCTCCATTCAAACAAGCCACTCAACAAGGGCTATATTTTGAAATTTGCAAAGTTCAAATTGTGTGACACAGTATTTATGTGGAAATAGGCAATGCGCACACACATCCGTGAGGTGTTTCTGGATGTACGCTCTCTCTCCTGAAGGCTGCAATGTTTCTTCATATTTTAGCATAAATTTCTTTATTCATATGTTTACTCATCTATACTCATCTGTTTTGAGTCAGCAACGCCCTTAAGTTTAGGCAATTCTCAATCCCTCATGTCCATCCTCCTGATCTAATTAAAGCAATCACGTCGTCTTCTAGCTCACTTTTTACAAGACTAATAAAACCCTATTGTGATCTACAGCTCCTTGATCATCCACGGAACTCTTCTTTGCAATTGTTTCTAATTGATTTCAGCTTTACTGTAGATAATTGAACAGAATTTTATCAGTACTCCTGATGAGATCTCAGTAGGGCCTTATAAAATGGTATTCCTATTTCCTTCTCTCTTAGAAACGCTTCACCTGATGCATCCAAAGACCACTTACTTTTCACAGTCTTGCATACAGTCAGTGTCAGTTATCCTTTAACCGAGCCTGCACCCAAGTCGCTTAAGGCACCTACTACAGGTAACAGCAGAGGACACAGAGACAAATGGTGCAGAATTACTCATGCCCGCACTGCTTGGGACATGCAGTTCTTTTTCTAGTGAGTGCCAACCATGTCTAAATTGCATAGCACTTGATCTGGGTCCCCTGGGCTGTCTGCATGATAGTCCTGTGGCCCTAAGAATGAATACTGATTCTCTTTGGCTTTCCAGTTAAGGTGCCCAAAATAAAAAGGAAACTGAATTGCTGTAAGCCAGAGTAATGTCAGACCAAGGACACTGTTCGAATGTGCATGATACATAAGAGGTACTGGGTTAGCTGAAACAGGGTTGGATGTCTATACAGGACAAAGGGAATTAAATGTGTTTAAGCTCTCCCTACCTGTATATGGAAAACAGTCCCCAGAGTGAACTTCACCTTCTACCTAGTAACACACTTGGATTTCCCCTGGGAAGGAATTAATGGTGAGGTTCAAGAGAAAGCTTCAGGAAACAACACACATGCAGTGTAACTGACCAGGAGAAGACCCAGATGTGAGCTGAGGATTTCCATCATTTCACCAGCATATACATTCCTTTTCTTTCCCTTTGTTATTTCCAACAGATGGTGGTCCCTTGCTTGACAAATTACTTTCAATCAAGTACTATCAATGCAAATTACTTTTACATTTTCTTTATGCTTAATTTAAATTGAATCATCTCACAGTGATCTCTTAGATTATTTTCTGTAGCCATTTCATCCTTACAATCTCAATTGTTTCCCTAGTTTGAATATAAAATAACATCAACTTGCATTGATTCAATGACTGTTTACCAAAGAAATCAGTCTGTTACCTGTCCCTAACACACAGATACACCATTAAACAAAACAGCACCAGTGAACAATGGAACTCCTCTATCATACAATTATTAAAGTCATGATATAATTTTGCCCTGTCTCAACTAGCTGTCTCAGCCAGCTCCTAAGCACAGTTCAGGAGTTACCACAAGCTGGCAGCATGCATGGATACAATCTGTTTGAAGACTAAAACTGTTGAATAATATGGATATGGGTCATGCCATGCTGTTGGCTTCTGCATCAGTAAATACTCCCAGGGCCTCTAAATTACCTGGTGCAGATTTGGCCCACATCATTATTAGCCTTGCCTAAAGATAAATCAAATACTTCAAACTAATTTGGAATTATTATAACCACTTAAATACACTTAAATTTGTATTTAAATGGTTTTCTTTAATGTGTTTGAAGAATCAAATGGTTTGCCATTTTGTCAGGTCTTTAGGAGGTAAAACATTCAGTTAGAGTCTTCTAACCTTGTTGGAATATACTGAAATCTAATTGTGAACACTGCAGCTATCTCTGTGATGAACAGAACCAGTCTCTGCATTCAAATACATCTAAGACTTTGGGCGTTTTGGTCAGCTTTGCTACTGGCATGGAGAAGATGGCTACTGGCATAGAGAAAATATTTCAGTATTGGAGGACTTTTTCCTGTAACACTAAACCCATCAAGTTCCTGGAAGATATTTTCTGTGCGTAGGAAAGCAGGACTACAAAAAGAACATAAACCTGCAAAGGTGGTCAGAGACTCTGATTATACAGGGTTTGTGCAGATCATACAGAGTTTCAGAGAGGCAAAACCTTATCAACAGAGACACAACAGCTCCAGCCACTATCCTGCAGAGACACATGCACATGCACTGTCCCCTTCCGTGCACTGACTCGGTGGGGCCACACGTCAGCAGGATCAGGGACTGCCTGTCTCAGACTCATCCATGACCCTGACTGGCTCCTCTAGATTCTCAGTAATTACTAAGTGATCACTGTAATGAATTACGCATTCAAATATCTTTTTCTTAATCTGATATCACTTCATTCTCCCAAGTAACATACATGTTGAATTCTTACTAAATGAATTGCTTTAGGCTGCTGATTTCTACTTAGGCTGCATCCTTGCGCCCTTGCTTTCTCAGTTACTCTTGCTAATGCTTAGGAAATGCCCAGGTTGATTTTGTTAGCCCTTTTATAGCTACTGGGAGCAAAAAGGGATGGGATAATGAGAAGGAAAGAGATCGTTTATCAAGACAGAATTAAAAGCAAGACTTTAACAAAAATATATTTTGGTTAAAATTTTAAATGGCATTTGCCTGAATTGTCTGGGAACCAATTTCCATTCACTCTATCCTCCTGTGGCCAGAAGGCTTATACAATGCATTTTACACTGTGATTTTCCCCATATTATGAGGGGGGAGTTATTTCAGATTCTACTGTGCTTCCAGAGTTTCAAAGCTGAGTCTTAACCTTTCAATCTGCTTATTAATACTCATGTCATGGCTCCTGTTGAGAAAGAGGTTTAGTGTCACTGTCCTCAATCAGTGTCCTTTCATTCACTTTCATTAAAGAACCATGTTTTCCTGACAAAGGATAACAAATGGACACTGTGGGTCCCTAATGTGCTTTTTGACTACAGAGCCTGCACCATTTTTCTGAAGCAATGGCAATTATTTGTCATTTTAATATGACTTGGCAAGGAGATCCAAAAACATATGACCATTATTCATCAATATGTATATCTTGTGCTTGCATTAATATTAGAATATCATTATTATTACCCTGACATTGTATGAGCTAGACAAAATTACATCATGTAAAAAATGCATTAAGCTATGTTCAGCTGCATCCACATAGCAAGGCAAAAGCAATTTAAAGACCTGTAGCAGCTCTGTGTTGAATGCAGCAATTCATTCTGATTAGCAGTAAAATCCCTTTACCTGTGTATTAATGAAATATGTTCCAGTATCGCTCCACCTTTAATTGGAAACAGCACAGTACTGTGTTTCTATTGTTAGCAAACACAAAATATGAACTCAGCCATTTTCTTTGTTCCTAAAATCTCATAATATTTCATAATCTTGGCATGAAAAAGAAAAAAAAAGGCAATTTCCGTTAATTTGGGAGAATGGCACAGCCATGTTTCTCCCACCTCTTCCAGGTGCTTTTGTGGCTACCGATTATGTTCAAGCTATTGCACATTTATATAAGCTAAGCTTGTATGTGGTACTTGAGTCCTGTGCTAAGTTCATTGTAACTTTTTCCTACAGGAACAAAAGATCTGTGCTTACGTCACTGACAGTTGGATTTAGATCAAGAATTACTGGTTAAAGCCAAAGAGATACCCCTATTCTTTATTGGGTTGGTGGAGCATGGAATTAAAAGTGGATGAAGAAAACATCCTAACAATATTTAATATTTTCCTTCTCATCCCCCTCCACCTGAAAAATAACATTCCCCTATAAAGAAACTAAGGTAGAAAAGTCCAGGAACAAAAGGTCTGTAATAACATTCAAGGACTGCAGGTTCTATTCAAGCAGAATGCTAAGGTTATTTTTCTCAAGAGGGTATGACCTGAGGGAGAAAGACCCCACCATGAAATAATATTTGAGTAGCTATTTTTTTCCAGGTTCCATACCTTTGCACGCCATAAAAAAAGCTTCAAACTATACATCCCCTTGCACAAGTTCTGCCATTTAAGGACATTTTCCCAGTGAATTGTTGCAAGATATAGTTTGCAACTGAAATGCAACAGCAAAGATTATCAGAGGTGATGGCAAAGGCACCTGGCTTCAAAATGCTTAAAATGCACAAAAATTGGTTTTGTTTCAGAAAGCATGGAACTCACCTGATGTATTACTTAGATTAGTAGCTGATAAATTGTATGAATTTGATTTTTTACCGTATTCCCCTCTAAGCTGGAATAAGATACTAGGAGCATGATACTCTAAAACTTAAGTGTGCGAGATTTTTTTCAGGTCACTTAACCCCAGCTGTCTCAGTCTCTCCATTCCGTATGGCTGGACTAATATCCATTAGGATCTCTTAAGGGCTTGGGACTCTTGTTTATTCTCCTTATCTTTCACTTAATATCAAAACCTACATTATTTTACCCCTCTCACATGATTTCTCCATTAATTCCTATTTCACCAGCTGTCGCCCCTGATCAATTCTGTATCAGATATTTCTGTTAAAATTAGGTTACTCTAAAACATTTAAACCCATCACACCAACCATGCACCTTACTGTGCACTATGTACTTTGATTAATATCTGTTCTAGGAAGGGCTCCAATTTGATCACTTGAGTGCTTTTTTGTAGGCAGAAAAAGGCAGTTGTAAAATGCCATTGAACTCCTTCATGCAACAATGTGACGTGAAGCAACAGTTGTGCCAACTTAGGAACAAGCACGTATGACAGACAAACAAAGGCACATCAGTTACGTGGGTGGGAGGATTTTTGCAGAATACTATTTTGTGCATTTGAGGCAAAAAGACCAAAGACATGAAGAGAAAGAATCAATAAATCAATAATACGTCCTGAACAACATTGGGATTATAGCCCTAAAAAAAGCCCAGCAAGAGTTACTGCCAAATCCTATCTGAAAGAGGCTTATAATTCCTGTCATATTGAGCGCTCTTTGTAAATAAAACAGATGATACCAAAACACCTGACTCCCTCAACCACTTTTCCTAAAACAAATATCTCATTGACCAACTGCTCAAGTCAAACAAGAGATACAGGAGTATTCTTTCTACTACTGTTTACATGCCTTCTTCACCTTCATGCTAAGTAAGCAGTCCAGAGGCAGTAGGTCTGGTCAGTGCAAAACCAAATGGATCGGGATGGGGAGCAGAGAAGCAGTGAAGATGTCAGCACCTACCTAATCCATTTGGTACTGCACTTGAGTTGGAGCAACCCCCTGTTATCAATACAAGCTGGGGAATAAACAGATGGTTTTATATTTTTTTATATATATACATATATATAAATAGTATGGTTACATGATTTATGTTTGTCTAGAGTGGGGTCACTAGGGTGTACTGTAATACCACTTTGGGACTGACTTTCTGTTTCTTGCCTTCTGGTGCAAAATCAGTAAGAATGTGGGATGGCCAAAGTAGCTGCATCAATGCTCGGTTATTGCCTGGAGTACTTAACAAATGTGCCTTTTCAGTGTTTTCTCAAGTGTATATATTATGGGAAGAGCAGCAATATTTTTTTCAGTCTTCTGAGAGCATGAGTGGGAACAAAGAAAAATTGAAAACACAGCACAATTAAGATCATCATTCTTAAATATGAACAGATATACCATGAGGAAATCACACTGACTAAATATCTTTAATAGGTACATGCATTTGGCACTTTAATTGTGGATGTTTAAGATTCAGGTTGTTTATCTTTCCAGTTTTTAGTTAACAAAATACAGCTGGGATGAGCTGCAAGAACCACTGTGTGTAAAATGGTTTGTGGAAGACCAGAATAGCATCTGAAATAGCAAATCACCTGCTGGTGCTATAGAAACAGAAGATATCCTAAAAATAACCTAAAGGAAGAATAATTAAAAACTGCAGCCTTTATTAGTTTCCTGACCTGGCTTACCAGTGGGAACCCCACTACAGACCTACCAGCACAGCAGCGGGGGAGGCACATAGAGCAAATAGCTTTAACTGAGCACTGGTGACAAGAGAAACTAGGGCTGCCCCTGAAAGAAACCTACATCAAATATGACACAGTAAAATGCATCTTGTTTAAGCTTTATGTCTTTTTAGGACTGTGCATTTGTGTAACTGCCCAGAAAGCAGCAATATTTCTTCCTCATGTTCCCCTGGGGAGGACCCACAGGAATACAATGCCTGCGCTTGGTGGCCACAAGTACTGGTCTAAAAAATCAAACCTTGCATGAAGTTACAAAGGGTGGCCAAAAATATTTGAAGGACATAAAGATCAGTTTCTTAGGATAATCTTAGGATAATCTAGATTTCCCAAAATATCTTTTTAGGATAAAAGACATTTAAAATCTGGAAAAAAATATGGAACCAATGTGAGGAAACCTTTAATGCTCTTATGGGTTTGGAATAAATGCAGGAAGGCAGTAATGGCTTTGCTGCAATAGAGTTCCTTTAAAATGAGAGAGTAAGAATGATGAACTAGAACCTTTATTTTCTATGATTTGGGGGTTCTTTTTCATCACTTATCCAATTTCTATGTTGTCTATAGAAAAAAGGTGTAAAAAGAAAAAGGAAATACAGAAGGCACTAAGGCTTACACTAAAATTCAGGTATCATTTAATAAATGTAACATTCTTTTTTCTTCATGCTGTTTCTTGGATCTATCACATTCGCTGTCATTTGCCACATTTTGCAAGAGATACCAATTTTCTGGTAAACTCTAGGATAATGATTGCCTTCTGTATTTGTTAATATAGCGCACAGAATACTGAAACTTTCATCCCTCTTTCACGCCCCTAAGCAGTAGTGGTAAAAGAAAATATAATAAAAAAATAGAAGGGGCATTATCTTGCACTTTTAAAAGCTGCAAATGATGTGTACTGTATTTCTGTTGCTGCTGTTTTCTTCCTGTGAAGGTAAATATTTATCTTGAGAGGTCAACTAATGTATAATAGAAGCAGAATATTCCACATGGTACAGTGCTGCACCAAGAACTTCTCCAAACTCCCTTCTCAAAAGATATTTGTTGTCCTTGACCTTGCCTGTCCTTTGGGAAAGAGAGAAAATTTGGTCTCAGCTTTCCTAAGCAGCAGCAAAAGCTAATTAAACTCCCTTTCACTTCCATTTCCAGCATGTGTGTTGCTTTCTGATGAAGACTCCTGCCCACTGAGGGCTTTACCCAAATACAAGACATTTTGCACAGGATCTCTTGGTATGCTTCAATAAATTTCTAGCTAATCTGGGGCCCTCCAGAATTTACCTTCAGCATCCCAGTTATATTTTGACCTGAAGAGCCTGGCATTTTATCACAACATTTTTACAGTAATGTCAAATTCATTTGGCCTAAAGGGAAATTTTCCAATAGGAAAGAGGTTTTTTATTCTATTCTAACCTTCTTAAATAGAAACACTGTGTTTAGCAATCCTAATAGCTCTACAGTGACATACATATGAATGGGCGCATGAACAATATTTGCAGTGGATTAAACCTCAGTAACAAACACAGCCTCAGAATGTTCTGGAGGACATCCTCGGACATGGCAGGAAAGAGCATTCAAAAGAGCAACTGATGGTGCTTGTGAAGAGGTATAGCTCGTTTTCTACTTGGTAGACAGTCACTAATGTGCTACTAAATTCTGCTAATAAAATACACTTTGGGTGACCTTTACTCATCTATTCCACTTTTCACCTCTTGAGGAAGAGGGTACCAAAGGCACTATCACAAAGAAGACCTCCTGTTCTTAACAGAGTTATAAAGCTAGTATCTGGAAAAGAAATATACAAACTATATGTTTCCAAAAGTCTGTATTTTGGTAATTCGGTTAAAGAATAAAATGAACACAGTATGAATATATTTAACTAAAATAAATAAGCATTAAATTATTACATTCTTTGAATCCACAACCTGATTAAATAACATTCAATAACTCAAGAATTCTTATTAATGTCTATGTAACATTTCTAGCTGTGGTGCTATTTAGTTCTCTGTAAAAAGCAGAAAGGCTTCATCTACCTCAACTAACATAAATTCCAGAAAAAAAACCAAACAACATAGTAGTGGTCAAAATCTCACAGATAAAACGAAAACTTTCAGCTGATTACAGCTCTGATGTTAAATGAGGCCACCTGCTTGAACTATCAGTTGTCATTTAGTAGTAACCTTTCTCTCTTAATAAAAGAATGTAATAAAATGCTTAGGTAGAATTTAAGATAATGTGTTATATTTCATATTCATAATAATGTGATCACTCAGAACCAAACACTGATTTTCTGATGATGTACTGACCTATTTAATATATCTTTTACATATTAGGATTGTCTAATCTATTGGCTGCTTCAATATTTTTGAAATTAATTGAGACTGGCCAAATACAAGCTACCATACAGAACAGCCTGCAGAAGACAATTTTCAGCATGCTCATTTATCATGGATTTTCCTGGGGATGGGAATGGGAGGAAGAAATGGGTGGCAAGTACAGCTCAGCTCTCTCCTTGCTGTGGCCCAGAACAGCCCTTTTATTTCCACCCTTCAGCTGGTGACATTCAGCAGCTCTTCCATTCACTGCAGTTTGGCTAAGCTGCCACCACTTCCTAACGCTTCCAGCAATGGCTGTTCTGGGTCACAACCACAAATTGCTATGATTTGCTCGACTCAACTGCAACACAATATTTTAAATTTTAATTTAAAATCCAACATTCTCCAAATGTTTCTGTTTGAAAAATCTAATGTTCTTTTTCCAAATCAGACACAATAACATTTTAAACACAGCTTTACACTATCTGCTGGAATTAACGTTGGAGACTGGTAAGCAGAAGTTGACAATTATGCGGCATGATTTTTGCAACCATTGAGGTTTTCTTCAACTTCAAGAAGTTGGAAAGATTAATCAGTGCTCCTATGGATCCTGATATTCTCTTTTTTGTTCATCTTAGGTTGAGAGGGTGCAGAAAGCATGAACCTCTGCATTAAGCATAATGTCACTGCATAGAAGCTGGCATCTAATGGATAATGGTCCTTTGATACCAGTATAATAGCAAGACTTGTTACTCAGTTTTGATCAAGGGGAATCTTCATTATCTCCTTGGCACCTGTAACTCAGCTCAAAAATTTCTTTGACAATAGGGAAAAAATGTAGCTCATAAAAGGCTGGAAGCAAAACCATACAATGCTCCAATCATTCATTAACGCACACATGCATAGAGAACTGCAGTTTTACAGGAAGATGCTTATAATGTTTCCTGGATATTTTTGAATTTTATAGCTCTAAAAATGATTTACCGACACACAAAATCTAGAAGAGAATGTCAGCTTTGTTTTATCACAGTAAAAATCTATTATCACAAAAGAAAAAAAACCCCAATCAACAAAATTTGTGGGGAAGAGACACAAGAGCAAAGCTTTCAGAAGTGTTTACAAGGAACCAAAGCATCATTTTAGTCATTAGGCAAGCAACGGAAATAAGTACAAGATCTGTTTGCTTAAACAGGAGAGCTCAGTCCCACTCAGGTAAAGCTAGGTTCCATGAAAGCTTGTGCTCATTGTCTCTGAGTATTTTGGCATGCTTGTATTCAAATAAGGAAATTCTGATGATGCAAAGGAAAACAAGGTAAGCTTGTTTCCTTAAATGGATGTACATCATCAGCAGATGCAAGTATTTCTCAGAAAAGGATGAGTTCTTATTGAAAATGGGCAATAACTATCCCAAATTAGGACATAATCTAGTTAAAGGAAATTACATTTGAGAAGTAAACAAAATAGCAAATGAAGTAAATAACAAAAGTAATTTAATCAAAATGAAAAAGTTTGGTTTCAAGGTCAAAACACAAAAGTCACACTGTAAATTTTGATTTGCCTTATTGTTTAAATATTTTCTATTCTAAACATATAGTATTTGTTTTTCAGCATACTTTGCCATTCTATATACTAACCGTTACCTTTCATGGACTTGGGTGAATGAACTGCATCAAACTGACTCCTCACATAGAATCCTTTTGTGGAGTGTAAAAATGCAAACAACAGTTTGTTTGGATTCCTGTTGAACGTTCTGGATGAAATACTGAGTATGCTGGAACTGCCAGGAATCTGGCATGGATTTAGTAAAATGTCCTTCGAATACATACAATTTTTCATTTAGTGAATTACTTGTATAAAGGAAAAGATGGTACAGCAACAACACAACCTGAACTCTTATCATTGGCTTGCAAGGTATAAGTGGATTGAATACATCTCAAATTTATAAGATCCAGATATTTAATGTATAAAAATCAAGACAGTGCTCTTAAAAGTGAAACATTACAGTTGCATAATGCTTCCAAGAAATCTTACAATAAAACATATTTACATCCAACTCACCCATACCCAAAAGTATTCTCATAAATGTTTTGCTGTCAAGCAAGCTAACGCTACTTTAAAAAGGAACTGCCAATAATTTCTAAAATAGAACATAAAAATAACTAAAGTGTCCTTTTGATCCTTGTGAGTATACTTTATTTGTCCTTGAAAAAAAAAATATATCCAATGTACCTTTCAAAATGATTTATTATATGTTATTGTTACAGTGTTCAATATTGTTCAATACTGAACCACTGTACTGATTACCACTCCCCCAGTCTGCTTTAGTTCTATCATGTGCTTTTATTTACCACCTGAGGCAAAAACATTTTAATTGGTTTAGGGAAGCTTGAACTCTCTCTTATCAATGACATATTTCATCAAAATAGAACGATGCCAGGAGCTCTATGTACTTTCCCTGTGTTGAAAAACAATGGTTTTGTTTGAGAGCTTAAGTTCGGAAGTGGACCTCTGCAGTGTAAATTACTTAATGATTTTAATAGCAGTAGCAGAACATGTTGGATTTGTTCTTCCTTTTTTTTTTTTTTAACAGTAAGAAAACAGACTGCACAAACTTTTCCATAGTTTAACTTACTTTATTCTAGACACATACATTCTGCAAACTGACCCTGAAGTCTGTATCGTATATCTACCAAGGTTTTATAATATAACATTACATGGTTTATAGAACTGCAAGTGAGAGAACTAACATTACATGGTTTATAGAACTGCAAGTGAGAGAACTAAATCATGTACCTTCTCCTGATTTAAGAAGTTTCTGTTAAAACTATCTTTATTCAAAGCAGAGAAAGAATTGCAGCCCTGTTTGAAATAAGTGTCATTGTTCGCAGTGATTAGAAAAAAAAAATCAAAGTTTTCTTGATCAAAAATGCTCTTTTAAAAATGCATATGACTTTCCTAGGGAAGATATCGCATGACTTGTGAACAACAAAAACCAGTTCTCTTTCTATTTTATTATAAGTGCTTAGTTGACTAGGCCAGGACCCCCCTGTGAGCATATTTGTTAAAAGCTACTTGAAACAAAAATATATATGCAACTACAATATACTAGTTAAACTTAATTACAAAACAAGGAATAAATCTTTTAGCCTGTTTCTATCGATATTTTCAACTGTGATCATAAATATTTTACATTGAAATACACGAATTATACAACATAAATATTTTTTCAGAAGCAACAGAATTAATGAGTCCTTTTCTCCTAGCAGGTTATGTATGACATCCCCCACAGAGCTTGCCTACCACAGCTCCTACTTCTATCCCAGTGTTTGTTCGGGCAAAACGTGGAATCACACACATGGTAACTGCCCAGCCAGTTTCTGTTTCAGCACAAGTAGCGGTTCTACTGGTACTAAAACATATAAGTTATTTTTGTCTTTTCCTCAATGAAGGAAATCTCTATTCAAAGACCAATTTTCACAAAACTTCTCAAAATCCATTACCTTTAAGATATCAGACCCACACTGTCCATATTGTCTGAAATTAGTTTCTAGGGTTCAAAAGTTTTTTGGTATAGTTGAAAGGAAAGATGCAGAGACAGAGTAAAAGAATAATTGCATGTGCTTTGTTTGCTTAGGAATTCAAATTAAACAAAACCAATAGAATGAGACACCAAGGATCTCTACCTTCTGGCTTGCACAGCATTGGCTGTGTGCATGTGCGTGAGAGACCCTTCAGCGTCATCAAGAATCACTACAAAAGACTTCTGCTTCCCTTGACATTTGTGGTGCTTGCTCTCTGCCTGTTGACTGCAGAACAATTCTGTAAACTTCAGACACTTGGAGGATCTGCTGGGCATCTAGGGCACTTGTTAAGATGTCAAATGGCCCTGCTTCATGCATTCTTTACAGGCTTGGGTGAGGAATGCCTTATTAACCTTAAATCCCACTTCAGACAGGTTGAGAAAAAATGCAAAAAAGCATGGCCTTCAGAACAAATAATACACTTTACATGGCAAGGTTTTGGAGGGGAGGGGCTACAGGGATGCCTTCTGTAAGAAGCTGCTAGAAGCTTCCCCTGTGTCTAATAGAGCCAATGCTGGCTAGCTCCAAGACGCATCCACCGATGGCCAAGGCTGAGGCCATAAGCAATGGTGGTAGTGCCTCTGGGATAGCGTAGTTAAAAAGTGAAAAAAACTACTGCCCAGGAGGAACTGCAGCCAGGAGAGATGAGTGAGAACATGTGAGACAAACAGCTCTCCAGACACCCAGGTCAGTGCAGGAGGAGAGAAAGTGCTTCAGGCACCAGAGCAGAGATTCCCCTGCAGCCCATGGTGCAGCCCATGGTGAGGCACAGTCCTCCTGCAGACCATGGAGGTGCACGGTGGAACAGATACCCACCTGCAGCCCACGGAGGACCCCACGCCGGAGCAGGAGGATGCCTGAAGGTGACTGTGACCCTGTGGGAAGTTTGTTCATGACGGTAACTGGTAAGCGATCTCTCCTTGCCCTTATCTAAACCCAAGAGACTTTCATTGTTCTTTCTTTTTCCTGTCCAGGAGCAGAAAGGGGAGTAATAGGGGTGGGCACCAGGCACCCAGCCAGGGTCAACCCACTGCACTCTTATTACTTTTCTTACAATTGGTTTATCTTTGCACTAGTAGTAACCTATTTTTTTCCTAACAAGATTCTAATGAGGTTTTCAGGGCTTTTTGCCTCCCTTTCCCCACTTTCAGAGGTACCTTAAGTCTTGCAGCTATTTTCTTCTTCAATGAAATCAGTCTCTTTTGACCAACTTAATTCTATTCTCTCCTTCAATATTAAAAAATTTCACTATCTTCTAAATAGGATAATGTTGGAGTTTTTTATTTTTCCCTTTCACAGTTCTGTTTCTCTTACATCTGGTAAGGAACTTAAAGAAGAATTATCTGAAATAAGAAATATATTTTTCAGTAGACCTTATACTCTTTATCAGTTTTTGCATTATAAACATATATGACACAAATACCTAAAGAAGCTACTGCTGTGTAGCTTATTGCTTTCTCCAGCTTGAAACCAGATACTGGCAGTTGTTAACTACTTTAGGGTGATTGTGTGTCTTTGGTGACTGATCTTCAAGCTTTTCCTTTTAGGCATACCATAACAGTACAGCTTGAGAAGCTTTTGAACACTCTCATTGGAGATGAATATATTGTGTGGGTGATTATTTTGGTAAAGCTTCTCAGTTAGCTTTAGATGAAAAATAAAGCAGATCTCTCTCCCATTGTTTGACTGTTGATGATTCTGAAGAAGCATTTGTATCCAAAACTTCCACTGCTGAAGACAGAACTCAATACTGGGAACTGACATGCTGGGAAAAGGATGTATATTTCAAAGACCAAGAAGAGTTCCTGTTGCCTTCAGTGTTCCAGGTGAGGTCCTGGAAGAGCATCTGGCAAATCTCTGCCAAATTCTTAAGCTGAAGGTCTGGCACTGGCATTCATGCCAACTTTCATACTAAAAGAAGTTTGGACAGGCGTTGAAGATGACTTTTGTGATGTACTTGGCATCCAACATCAAAAATTTCTAACACCATCGTAACCAAGCTTTTTGTACCATTTATTCTGAAATAGGAAAGGGACCATCTTCTGTCAAGGGAACTACTACTGGTATTTGGGTGACTGTTACAAATAGCAAATGTATAGGACCGGATTTAAAAACTCCCCCCTGCGAAAGCTATTTTGCTTCAGTTCCTGAAAAATACTTTATAACACCATTTCATTGACAACTCATAGTTAAGTACAGGAAAATGGCAGCCTTTCAAAACCACTTGTTGAAAATCCATCTGGCTTTTGGTCTCTTTGGACTTAACATGTTGATTACATAAGTTAACACTACTGTATTTCTTTACCATGCACACTTAGATGTTAAGAGCATAATATATTTTTCATGCTTTCTGGCAAAACAGTTAGTAAGGTGTTCATTGAAAATACTTTAAAATGTATTTTAAATTTTTCTTGAAAAATACTTCAAAAGGTACTGCAGGAGATAATGCTTACAGATCTGTCCTAATTTCCAACAAGTCAATAACAGATCTTTGTGCTGAATTCTAATTCTGTTCAGTAACCTAAAATATTAATTTTGACATCTCAAAACTTCGAGGCAAGCAGGGAAATCAAATACTGCTGACCATTCCTACTAAGAAGCTCAAAGAGAGCAAAAGATGCAGTTATAGCAAGATTGATGGGCAAACAGCAAGGTAGCTGTATCATTTGGTAACACAGGAAACATTTGGCACATTATTATTTCATAGAATCATAGAATCATAGAATAGTTACGGTTGGAAAGGACCTTAAGGTCATCCAGTTCCAACCACCCTGCCATGGGCAGGGACACCTCACACTAAACCATGTCACCCAAGGCTATGTCCAACCTGGCAGTGAACACCGCCAGCGATGGAGCATTGGCAGCTTCCCTGGGCAACCCAGTCCAGTGCCTCACCACCCTTACAGTAAAGAATTTCTTCCTCATATCCAATCTAAACTTCCCCTGTTTTGAGTGTGAACCCATTACTCCTTGTCCTCTCACTACAGTCCCTAATGAAGAGTCCCTCCCCAGCATCCCTATAGGCCCCCTTCAGATACTGGAAGGCTGCTATGAGGTCTCCACGCAGCCTTCTCTTCTCCAAGCTCAACAGCCCCAACTTTCTCAGCCTGTCTTCATACAGGAGGTGCTCCAGTCCCTCGTGGGGTGACCATCCTCGTGGCCCTCCTCTGGACTTGTTCCAACAGTTCCATGTCCTTTTTATGTTGAGGACACCAGAACTGCACACAGTACTCCAAGTGAGGTCTCATGAGAGCAGAGTAGAGGGGCAGGATCACCTCCCCCAACCTGCTGCTGGTCACGCTCCTTTTGATGCAGCCCAGGATACGGTTGGCTTTCTGGGCTGCAAGCACACACTGCTGGATCATGTTCTTTTTCTCGTCAACCTTCTTCTCCGCAGGGCTGCTCTGAATCTCTTCTCTGCCCAACCTGTAGCTGTGCCTGGGATTGCTCTGACCCAGTTGCAGGACCTTGCACTTGGCATGGTTAACTTCATCAGGTTGGCATCAGCCCACATCACAAGGGTGTCAAGGTCCCTCTGGATGGCATTCCTTCCCTCCAGCGTATCAACTGAACCACACAGCTTGGTGTCATCAGCAAAGTTGCTGAGGGCACACTCATTCCCACTGTCCATGTCACTGACAAAGATGTTGAACAAGACCGATCCCAACACTGATCCCTGAGAGTCACCACTCGTTACTGGTCTCCAGCTGGACATTGAGCCATTGAGCACAATACTTTGCGTGCGGCCATCCAGCCAGTTCTTTATCCACTGAGTGGTCCACCTATCAAATTGGTGTCTCTCCAACTTAGAGAGAAGGATGTCGTGTGGGACAGTGTTAAACGCTTTGCTAACAAAATCCAACTAGATGACATCAACTGCTCTACTCCATCAGTTTCATAGCCCCATCATAGAAGGCCACCAGACTGCTCAGAAGGATTTCCCCTTAGTGAAGCCATGCTGGCTGTCACCAAGCACCTTGTTGTTTTTCATGTGCCTCAGCATGCCTTCCAGGAGAATCCGCTCCAAGATTTTGCCAGGCACAGAGTGAGGCTGACTGCTCTGTAGTTCCCCGGCTCATCCATTTTCCCCTTCTTGAAAGTGGGGTTATATTTCCCTTCTTCCAGTCATCGGGAACTTCACCTGACTGCCATGATTTTTGAAATATGATGGACAGTGGCTTAGCAACTTCATTCACCATCTCCGTCAGGACCTGTGGATGGATTTTATCAGGTCCCATGGACTTGTATACGTTCAGGTTCCTAAGATGATCTCAAACCAGATCCTCTCCTACAGTGGGCCCAAGGTCTTCATTCTCACAGTCCCTGCATCTCCTTCCAAGACTTGGGTGGTGTGGTCAGAGCATTTGCCAGTGAAGACTGAGGCAAAGAAGTCATTAAGAACCTCAGCCTTCTCCAAATCCAGGGTAGCCAGTTCTCCCAATAGCTTCCAGAGGTGGCCTACGTTGTCCCTAGTCTGTCTTTTATTCGCGATGTACCTATAGAATCCCTTCCTGTTATCCTTAACATCCCTAGCCAAGTTAAATTCTAAATGGGCCTTAGCTTTCCTAACCTGGTCCCTAGCCTCCTGGACAACATCCCTGTATTCTTCCCAGACCACCTGTCCTTGCTTCCACCTTTTATAAGGCTCTTCTTTCCTTTGAAGTTTCCTCAGCAGCTCCTTATCCATCCAAGGAGGTCTCCTGGCCCTCCTGCTGCACTTCCTTCTAGTTGGGATGCAACACCCCTAAGCTTGTAGCAGGTGATCCTTGAATACCAACCAACAGTCTTGGGCCCCCCCTGCCCTCTAGGGCTATATCACATGGAACCTTACCGAGCATGTTCCTGAAGAGGCCAAAGTCTGCTCTCTAATTTCCTAGTCTTTATGTACACAAACCCAGTTCAGAGGAGTGTAATGTAAAAAGTCAATCTGTAGTTTCTTATTCAGCTTTGTTGATCTTACACAAAACAACAAAATGCAGAAAGTAAGCTGGGTTCTATGATTTACAGTGTTTTTTCCATGTTATTTATTACACTGAATGGCTATATATATATAGCACATATATTTAATATTCATCTCTGTATTGTTTCAAGTTAGCACATAACTTCTTAAATTCTACTCCCTTTTCTTTTGTTTATCGGGTCCAATAAATTCTTATTTTTCCCCTTTCTTCATTTTACAAGGTAAAAACTGTACTTAATGCCTCATCTTACGGGTTTAAAACTGGAAGTTGATGGAGTAAACTGTTATGATTTATACAACTTCACCCAGAACTGTGTGTATTTAATCCCATAGTGAGGCTATAATGTCTCTACAACTATTTATTTCTGAATAAAATTATTTGATACAAGAAATATATAACTTGGGGGGGGGGGGGAGGGAATTACAAGACAGAAAACCAAGAAAGACTAGAAACAGATCAATTATCAATGTGCAATAGTCAACCTATCTCATACCAGACTTTAGACTTGATTATACATTGCACACTATTTTTGTCTTGTGCTTCTCCTCTCTGGACCATTAGCCTAAGGGAACAAAGATGACTCTGTAACTGATTACTAACTACATATGAACCTTTCTTTTTCAAGCTTTCAAATACTCGACTGTCAGAGGGGAAATTCTCAAAGCCTGTTAATTTTCTAGCTATTAATGGGGTTGGAAGGCCCCAAGAGACTTCCAGTGGAAAACTGCTAAGCTGTTAATGAAAGCACTCGCTATCAAATGAAATATCATGAAGATGGAGAAGGTGGAATAACTGTAATACTGTTCATGCACTTCCAAGATTCAAGTAACATACCATACAAATGAAAATTCATAACTTATTTCTTCTCAATTTTAGCTGTTTCGTCCTTATACTGTCCCATGCTAAATGAAATACTATTGACCTCTATTTTCTACTTTAAAAATGTGAATAAAGAGAAATAGATCTTTCTTACTGGCATTAGCCCATACACACTTAATGACTACCATGTAAATGAATCCCTCAGAGAGAATCATGTCAGTTGGAAGGAACCATGGGAAAACATTTACACCAACCTCCTACTACAAGATAGATTCAGCTGCTGAAGACAATGGGCACTCGAGTTTCAAGTATCTCCATGGATAGAGATTCAACAACCTATCCAGGTAACCTGCTCCAGCATTTGACTGCTCCTGGGGCAAAAGATTTTCCCCCTACACTGGGATGGAGTTTCCCATGCCACAGCCTCCTGTCCTTCCACGGTGCTCCTCTGATTAAGAGTCTAGCTCTGTCCTCTCAACATCCTTCTGTTAGGTAGTCTTATACAGCAGTTAAGATTCCCTCAGTTGCATTAGCCACCTTTTCTTAGGATGAAACAAAATATCTCTCTTAGTCCTTCCTTTGTATATCATGGGTTTCAGCCCCTGAAGCATTCAATGGCCCTGTGATGCACTTGTTCCACTCTGTCAATATCTTTTCTGTGCAGGGTAAGCCAAAACTGGATACAGCACTAGAGATGTGATCTCACAAATGCCAGAAAGAGGGAAAGAACCATCACTTCCCCTCCACCTGCTGACTATCCTCTTAATGTAGCTGGCTTTCCTTGCCATAAGGGCACACTGATGGCTCATGTGCAACTCGCTGCCCACAAGGACCTTGGATCCTTTCCTACAAAGCTGCCTCTTAGCCAGCCAGTTCTGCCTTGTGCTCTTGCATGGGCTCACTCCACCCCAGATGCAGGACTTTGCATTTCCCTTTGGTGAATTTCATGAGATTCCTGACAGCCCATTTCTGGAGGCTGACAAAATCCCACAACCAGCAGCCCCGTACTCCAGTGTACTGATGGCCCTTTCCAACTCATATTAGCGCCAAACTTGCAAAGGATGCACTCTATCCAGTGCACAAATTCTTACTGAAGGCAAGCATGGCTGGCATCAATCCGTGAGGTATGCCACCCATAGCCAGCTGTCAGGTGAGCTTTGCAACAGTGATCACCACCCTTAAAGCTTAGAGGTTGAGATACTTTTCCACTCACCTTACTGTCTATTTATCTAGTCCACAGCTCAGAAGTTTGGCTGTAAGAATACTAGGTAGACTGTTAAAGGCCTTGCTAAATGCAAGATATACAAACGTCCACTGCTCTTCCCTTACCTGCTCGGCTAGTCATCTCATCATAGAATGGAATGTGGATGTTTCTCCCAGACCACATGTCACAGAGGATATATAGGCAACCTGAACAAAGCTTACCACAGATAATCTGGGAAGCCACAACCAGTTCCCTGCTGGCCTTGCAGCTCCCTCTGAAATTTTGTGAGGAAACTTCTCTGCTCCCAAGAGTTCTGCCTATTGCAAACACAATACCCTCTGAAATTCAAAAACAGGAGTCAGGATTTTCATTTGCTCTGCCAGTGTAGCAATTTCTGATGCAAATGCAACAACACTGGAAGCTCAGAGGTACAAGGTTTAGGGTATACATCCTCACCACTAATTCCTTGAACATATTTCTTCACTGAAATACACAAAGCTTGTTGAAATTTTTGCCATATTAAGCTGCACATTGATTTTAACTTTCAGTGTCATGTAAAAGTTGCCAATCCAAAAATGTTCCTCTCTTGTCATGTGATTAATTGCAGCACCAACCTAAATTCACAGCTCCTGACATGCTCTTGCATTTTGCTTTCAGTTGCACTGCTCCAGAATTAAGCTATTAAAGAAGAGGTGAGGAAAGCTACTCTAGGATTTCTCTGTACATAGGTGATGCTGCTGACAGTATACTAATCCTAATTGTTTATGATGATTTATAAAACAAAAAAAATGGTGAGGTAATAGTAGAGATGAACTGATTTTGAAACTCACCCATACATGCTTCACGTAGTGCTAAGTTTTGTAGAACACTATGCAAGGATATACCATATGTCAAATTACAGAACAGGCTCTGACGTTACCAGTTTCATACAATTTAATAACAAGCATTTCAACTTCAACCATTTCTAGTGACTCAACAAGATGCCCCAATATCAGGCTGTCACCTCTGTTTTCCACAGCCAGCCATCTTAAGATGAGAGCTGCCATAATACTCTAGATTTAATCTGCAGATTATTCCTTCTGAACAGCAGTATTACCAGAAGTCACACTATTGTGCTGGATATAAAGCTTTCTTCTTAGTTTTTCTTTTCAGGAGTTCATATATTTTTCTAAGAGCACATAATACCTAAAGATATTTAGTACATTTCAAAGGGGTGGAAGAGGAGTAAGAAGATGGGGAAAAAAAATGCACCTCTTAATAGCCTCAGACCTTTCTGGAACTGAGTTTTATAAAATCCAATGAATCATAGAATCATAGAATGGCTTGGGTTGGAAAGGACCTTAAGATCATCTAGTTCCAACTCCCTGCCATGGGCAGGGACACCCCACACTTGTCAAAGTCACTCAAGCCCCAGTCCAACCTGGCCTTGAACCGTGCCAGGGATGGAGCATTTACCACTTCTTTGAGCAACCTGTTCCAGTGCCTCATCACCCTCACAGTAAAGAATTTCTTCCTTACATCTAACCTGTACTTCCTCTGTTTAATTTTAAACCTACTCCCCCTTGTCCTATCACTACAGTCCTTGATGAAGAGTCCCTCTCCCATATCCTTGTAGGCCCCCTTCTGTACAAACTGAATTTGTACAAAATGGAACCTTGCTTTCACCTAATGACAAAATTTAAAAGAAAACCTTTTATAATATGCCCAGTTATGGTCCATGGTCCATGAGGACCATGAATCAGTCAAAGTATTTTATCTCAAGAATAAATTGTTTTACCTAACAGAGGAATGTATTATTGAGGAAATACTTCTATTAATCTACAGAGTTTTTAACTAAGAAAGGAACGTGGTATTGAGGATATGTTCCTAATCCATCTAAACAGTTCTAGATTGCAATCATCTCTTGAAGCTCTGATGCCTATCAACTGATGCTTAGAATGACAAATGAATGGGAGAACATATATTTTCCTAGTGTTAATTCTTTTGTTATAAAGAAAATGAGGAAATTACAACCAAACAAAAATCTCAGCATAATTTTGTAGGTGGAGAAATTTAAAAGAAAAAAAGAATAAAGTGGTTTATATGTTCAAGAATAAAAGTTGTCAGTAAAAAAAGCCAACAGTATGTAAAACAGGGACAAGTCATGGTTGTTGTGGGAAACCATAAATTTCAAATCCTTCATTTTGTGTGCTCTAAAGCAGATGTTCAGCTGCTATAAATCAGCAAAGCTCCCTGACCCTTAATTTCTTAGCCACCCAATCGTGCCAAGGATTTCTTCATTGCACTGACTTCAGTCAAACTAAGCAGCGTTATCCTAGCTATTCTAAGAACCACAACACCCTCTAGTGGACAAAGAACTTTTATTCAAATTTAGCAAACCTTTTAATTTTAATGATCTGAAGCAACCACAAGATTGAGTGCCTGACTCACACATATATGGTCTATACAAGAAGTGATATATAAGCCATATTGATGCATAAAAATCCTATAATATAGGCTGGTGTGATGGTAACATTCCATAAGGAGGAAGTAGGAATTCACCTTTTGATGAGAGAAACGACCCATCTCAAATCAATTCCAAAGTTATAGTAACTTACTCATGGCCTCCCCTTCCCTAAGGTTTCTTATCTGATGGATGCTTTTCTCAGCGCTGCCCAGTATCTCCTCTAAACAATTTTATTGTTCTCAACATGGTTTCTCCCTGTGAATCTCTTGTCCTTGTATTCTTCCTTACGTACTCTTAAAATGTCACAGATATGTGATACTTTTGCAGTGTGTCACAGGCCCAAGTAACTCACAGACTCTCAGGGAAAGGGTATCAGTATGAAAGTAAATGAGATTTTCAGCTGCTTTTGTGAAAAAAAGATCAAATAATAAATTTCTGTAACAGACCTGAGGGACAAAATGTCATAGGAATAAAAAAGCAATAACCTTCATATGAATACTTAAGGTGCCAGAACAATGGTTAAGGACGGAAAATGAAACAAAAGGCAGGTGTCATGAAACATAAGTACTGCAGATGAAAAAGAGATGAGAACATAAAGAGGAGCACAACTGTGCCTGGCTTTCAGAAAATAATTCAGAACAGAAAACCTGTGAAAGTAAGAAAAATAATTTAGACAGCAAGACACTTAATATGGGCGAATGGCTTTGATGGCCACATGTACAGAAGGAGGTTCCTGTCCCTTTTAATACAGCCTTTTGAGTATCTTCATTTTCTCGTATCAGCAACCTGAACAACCTCTTCATACTACATTCTTACAACACAAAACTTTCCCAGCAAAACTAAATTTTCCCCATTCTCTCCAAGATGAAAAGTAAAACTGGCCTAAATACTTCAATGGAATTTTCTGCAGTAAAGTAGTCCTTTTGCAAAACTGGAACTTTCCCATCCAATTTTGACTAAATTACGTGCATACAATTCTGTTAACATTTCAATACTATTAATATATTTCAATACAGCTTTATTGAAAATAAACAATTCAGTTTTTTTGTTTCAAATAATGTTCCAGTTTGAAATGTAGTTCACATTACTAAAATTGCCTTCTAAAAATTTAACTGCATTACTAGCTCTTTTTATCTTTTCTTCAGTGCACTCTCACTGCTAGGTAAACCATGCAATTAACCAGAGGGCAGTGACTGCAGAGCAAGTGATTAGCCCATTCATGTCGCACTAAGCTTGTCTGAGCCACTTGTAACTAATAATGGCAGAGATATAGTATTAACATCACTGTGTTGGTACTTGACATTCTTAATTTAATTATATTCCTAATAGTCTTAATAATTACAGACTTTTTCTTGCCAATTACAATGCCAATTTTTTTCCTTTTTCTCTCCAAAAACATTGCAGGCCATAATCCAGAGGTATTTGCTGTGAACCATACACTGAGTATGATTCACAGGATACAAGGATATCCTTATATAAGGATAACTGAACGTTTAAATTTTGCCTGTCTCTGTAAAATCACTCTATTTGAAAATAAGAGAAAATCTCAGCATGCTTTGGGAGGGGAAAGAAAAAAAAAAAGAGACTTGCCTTTTGTCCTGGGTTCAGCAGCAGCAGTCATTTTTCTCCCTCTTGGTAGCTGGTGCAGCACTGTGTTTTCGATTTTGGGCCTGGGAGCAGCACTGATAACACCAGTGTTTATAGTTACTGCTTGGCAATGTTCTGGTTTGACCAAGGACTTTCTGAGCCTCATGCTATGCCAGGGAGGAAGGGAAGCCGGGAGGAAGCAGAGACAGGACACCTGACCCAAACTGACCAAAGAGGTTACTCCATACCACAGCACGTCATGTCCAGGATGTGAACACGGCGGGGAGAGACCCGGAAGCGTGGTGATGGTGGACTGGGGGTGCACAGCATGGTCAGGTTTTTTGGTACTGGGGGGTTCGCTGCTGGGGGGTGCACTGGCTGGGTTGGGCTTGGTGAGCAGTTGTGTTCTCTTTCTTTGTATTTCTCTTGTATTATTACTGGTGGTAGCAGTAGTGATTTGTGTTATACCTTAGTTACTAAACTGTTCTTATCTCAACCTGTGCGAGTTGAATTCTTTTGATTCTCCTCCGCATCCCCCCGGGACTGGGGGAAGAAAGAGGGGGAGTGAGTGAGTGAGTGAGTGAGTGAGTAAAACTGCGTGGGTGGGGGGCTTAAACCACGACACCTTTAAACAACATGAAAATGCCACAATAACTTGCAAAAAGTGAATAAATGACTGTTTCTAAAATAATCCATTTTCTGTCACTTTTGTCCATACTTACATTTACTGATCTTAAATGAAATGCAACAGTGAGTAGAAACATTACGTTCTGGTGCAGACTGTACTATTAATACAGGTAGGCTTAAATTTTAAACTAACAATAGTGTTTGTGCCTTTAACATAGCAGAATAGCCCAAAGTGTTCTAACTTACTAACATGTAGAGAGAAAGGTATGTTTGGCTGACAGGAAAAGGAACATCACGGGAGTGATAACTAAGGAGACAGTAAATAAGACCAAGGATGTTAGCCCACAAGATAGCAGAGTGACGCCCAAAGTGGAGCGAGACTGGAACAGAAGCAAGGACATACCACTAACTCAGCACTAGGACCTTGCAAGCGTGCACAAGCACTGAGGTCATTCAGTAAACACAGTGAGGAAGACTACTGACAGCCACCAGAGACCACCCCCCCGGTCAGCAAGAAAGTACATGCTTAATTAGGATGCAAATATTATAATTAGTTCCTGGAAAGACTATAAATATGCATGAGCATGATAAACATATAGCTGCTGCCAGCACGTAACAGGAGCGCTCACCTTTGCGAAATGATTCGCTGCGTGCCCAGTGGGACTATAAAGAATGCCTGCTTCCTAAAACTCCAAATTGAGTCTTAGAGAGTTTCTTCAACCGACTTTTATGGTAACATACATGGGTATTCACTCATCGGTTCTAGTTCCAGCAGTTTAAACAGCTCGCTTACGCCTAAACTATCATCTACAGCTTTAAGATACTATATATATGTGTGCAAGAA
This sequence comes from Myiopsitta monachus, assembly GCA_017639245.1. Lineage (NCBI taxonomy): Eukaryota > Metazoa > Chordata > Aves > Psittaciformes > Psittacidae > Myiopsitta > Myiopsitta monachus. The sequence goes on from CM029919.1 coordinate 29,909,034, forward strand.
AGAATTCTTTTTTAAGTTGCTGTATCGGCTATTACAGAAAGTTGCGATTCTCCAGAAATTCCTTCCCATTCCCCAAGGATGTCAATCCCAAACATTAACACACTCAGGCTAATCAATAGCTTGTTTTATCTCATGGACAGATTCTGATGGCGAGCATCCACCAGGAAACTGCCTGTTTTCTCTTTTCCATAATTTCAATAGGAGTCAGTCCCCTGAGAATTTTTTCAAATTTAGCACTAATCCAACGTTTAGAAAGAGAAAACAAGATACATCAGAGCTTTCTGTTTCTGAGACTTGGAGTCTACCTACTCAAAGAATCTGGTGATAATGCGCAGCTCAAAATACAAGTTTTTACTCTCTTCTCAAAACAAAGAGTTCTAAGAAGCGACAAAATGAACCATGCAAGTCTCAGGGCCACAGTATATCCCTTGGCACCTGAAAGATTTCATTTCCGTGCCCCAATTTCCCTCTCCATCTTCCTGCTGGCATAATGCAACTTACCCTGCGCATTCCCTGGATTGTGGGGCCTTTTCATTTGCCAGACAACAAACTTTGTAGGGCTACCCCTATTCAGGATGGGAACACTGAGCAGACAATCGTGACACTGTGTTCTTGTCTGCTCCATATAGTGTCTTACTGGTTAGCCTGAGCAAAATAACACAGATCAGTGACTCTCCCTCTCTTGCCACTTTGTCATCACTGCTACTACAGTTATGTTTACCTCAACTGAGAACAAGTTGGAAAAATCAGTATTGGCCACAGTCCAGAGTTTACCTCTGCTGCAACAAAGAAAGTAGTCAGCATCTTGTAAAATGGTAACACTCATTACTTCTAGACACAAATGTGCACACAAATGGAATTTTGAGTGGAGTTTTTTATATCAAAATTCCTCTCAGAAATCACTGTGAAAGCAAATAGGTACATAACACTTCATGTTCCACTATCAACAAAAGCCCGTCACACAGGCACTGGTAGCATGTTAGGTATCCAAACAACAGGTAAACAAGTAAACACTTGTGATTTGGTTCAATTGCCCTTTCTAGCCCACCATAATGTTTCAATTTCTTCATAACCTTACCTCATGGTGTGATTTTCGCTTAGTGGGGTGGGGGGGGGGGGAAGTGAAGTGATTAAAAGAGTAACAGAAAATGGAACTGTAGAAAACTTATAATTGTGATAGGCAATTCTACCTCCTCACTAATATCAACACAATTTAAATAAATTTCAACAGAATAAGTATACAGTTATATACCACCACTGTGATTCCCTTTGGAGCTGTATGCACTAAGCTGCTTGACATTTATTAATATATTTGGTTTCCCTAGTACCCAAGCCAGACAACAAATTTTTAAAGACAAGGAAGACAAAGCTATCTTACTGTAGATGAACTTTATTGAGATTTGTCGGGCAAAAATATACGATGCCTGTAATTTGTACTGCTCACTGTCAACAGTTCTATACCCATAAACCCATAAACTCTCAATTAATACAAAAACTTTCATGAATAGACTTAATCCTTAAAAAATACATCAAGTAAACCAAAAGGCCTGCACACATATAGAATACATGCTTATGTTCTTTATCTTCTTGTTATGTGTAGTGAACTGTTGTGAGATGTTACATACTGACAACAACAGAATCAAGATAAACCAAGTGAGTCTGGATTAGAGACTAGAAGGAAGAAAACGGCTATTGCTATATTTTCCTAAGAAAAACCCAAACCTCCAAACCAGTCTGCAGAGGGAATTAACAGCATTTCACAAGGGGGGGGGGGGAGTAAATAAGTGAACAGCGCATATTATTTAAGAGGAAAAAAAAAGAAAACTTGCAGCTATTTCTGAAAGTGCCACATGATGGCAGTCCAACGTTAAAGAAAAAAAAACCCAAAAAACAACCAAAACAAAACTTGTGCATTTAATATAAACTATCTGAAAAAGTAGTTCAAATCTGTGCATTCTACTCAGAGTATATCCAAGCAATGCTTCTGAGTACTGATTTTTAAACTTTCTTGATTTGCATACGTCCAAACATTTTAAGGAGAAAAAGACCCAATATGCAGAGAAGTCTGCTGGTTTGTTTGTCTTTCACGAAACCCTGACTTTACAGTACAGTTCACACATCCCAGAGTCCACAGAGACATCACTGTTTCATATTTTTAGAAAATACACCAATCCACACACATTCTATTCAGCGTATATGTCAACCTGATATTAGAAATTACTGAGCTCATAGTTTCTTCCCTACTGAACAAAACCAACCACTTTAAAAACAGAAGCCCTGGAATATTCCGAATTCCAAAATATCAGCCTTCTCATATGCTTGCCTCCTAATCCTCCTTTCTAGTCTCCTCCTCACTAACTGCAATCTCCACAAATTCACACACGTATCTTCCAGTCCCATTCTTTGGCATGCATATCACTAGCTTATGAATGCCTAAAACTTAAAAGATGAGCAGTGGGAGATCAAAAGTCATAACGGATGACATCCACAGTCTCATTCACTTGTATTCTGTGTCATTTTCTACAGCTGATTATACAGTTTCCTTTTTGCCATTTTTATTAGTGTAATGGATGGGAACCTAGCTGAGAGTTGAACCCTACTCATGACTGTAAGAGACATAGTAAAGTATGTTTTTCCCAAAGTGCAGTTGATAAAGTATATATATATTTATGTTCACTGTGACTGCTTGCCAGAAAGGAGGAAAACACAAGCAAGGTGCTCTTCTATGGCTTTCATACTTGGCCGCACCGGGGCGCCTGCCCAACACTCAGCGCGAACAGGGAGATCATGAGAAACTGCACAGCCACGAGTAAACAATCAGAAATCTGGCATAAAGCCGGCTGTTTTTCTAAGGGTATACAAGCAGGAAGCTCTTGTAGTCAAATCCGAAGCCTCATCACGTGGTGGATGCACCACACAGGAATTTTCCCCAATTACCTGAGACTCCTGGCAACATCTGCAACAGGGCTTCCCAGCTTGGAGTGTGGGCCTGAATGATGATTAGGTGGTAACTGGTGATGTATTTCTTCTTAATTACTGCTCTATGCAGTAAAGATTTGATGCATTGCTAATTTTCCTCTATGTTATACCTGTATATATTATTCACTTTATTGTGCTTATTTATTATATAGAGACATATATACCTGATTCAGGTTAGTGTGCTTGTTTGCTTTAGTGTGCTTATTTGCTATAAAGTGCTTGTTTAATAAACCATGCATGTTATATGGCTAGTGTGGGATCACTTTGTTGAGTACCCTGCCTGTTAGCAGAACAGTAAAGCTAATGATTTCAGTGGTATTTCCAAAATAACTTCCTAACATTTTTCCTAACCAGTACATGGCAGATTGTTCCAGTTGGCACATACGCCCAAAATTGCTTCCTTGCTCCCAGATTCATTATTTTTTGTGTATATTGAACTCCACATGCTGTATGCCAACCAAATCAAGATGGATAAAATCGCTCTACAGCTTGTGTCTCTCGTTACTGTCTTTGCTTTTTGTCAGTATAGCAATTCTGAAGACATGTTTTCTCATATCTGTGTTCAAATTACATGGAGCAAGTTAGCAATACCAGAGATATACAACAGTCATTTCAGAAGTTAATTAATTTTTACATAGCAGAGAGCATTAGCCTAAAAGCTCACTATCACTGCTACATAACAAAACAGCCACCACACCAAAATGTGGCTATTTGTCATTCTAACACAGGTTAGAAATACAGATTCAACTTGATATTGTGACTTTACAGGAGTATTAGCTGCTAGCTCATAATCAGATGTGCAGCTGATAAGCATTAGAATCACAGAATAGTTAGGGTTGGAAAAGACCTTAAGATCATCTAGTTCCACCCCCCTGCCATGGGCAGGGACACCTCACACTAAACCATGCCATCCAAGGCTATGTCCAACCCAGCCTTGAACACCACCAGCGATGGAGCATTCACAACTTCCCTGGGCAAACCATTCCAGTGCCTCACCACCCTTACAGTAAAGAATTTCTTCCTCATATCCAATCTAAACTTCCCCTGTTTTGAGTTTGAACCCATTACCCCCTGTCCTCTCACCACAGTCCCTAATGAAGAGTCCCTCCCCAGCATCCCTACAGGCCCCCTTCAGATACTGAAAGGCTGCTATGAGGTCTCCACACAGCCTTCTCTTCTCCAAGCTCAACAGCCCCAACTTTCTCATCTTCATACATTCTTCCACGCTATGAGGAGAAAGTAAAACAATTGCACTTATTTGCACATTAAACTGCAGGACCTATTCTGCTCACAGCTCCCAAGTTTGTGACTGAGCTTTTCCTTACACCTGTTTCAGTGTGAATACCTGTTTGCACCCATCACAGGGCACTCTCATTCTAATTAACTTCCTTTTGACAACACACAAATAATGATTCAATGCACCAGAGAGGGAAATGGAGGAGCTGCTCCAGCCTTTTAGTGCCTCAGGGTGGTACAATCCCTCTTCCACACAGCAGTGGCCATTCTCCAGCTGTAGATTCAGCACCTTGGTTTACAGTGCCCCTCAATTCTCCACTCATTCACCAAATTGTTTCTTTTCAGACTACACCCTGAGCATCCATGACGACGTTAAGTTTGCTTCCTCAGAACAAGCCTAGCAGCTTGAGGAGACGGGCTAAAACTTGCAGTCACTTCCTCCTCCTCATAAAGCCTTCCTATCAATGGATAGTCCAAACTTTGTTGAGCTAGTTGACTTATGCTTGCACCATCACACCATTGTGATACACATTCTCTGAAATATTTCAAATCTATATTCAATACACTTTAAAATATATACACTTTGATATTTGCCTCCTTCTTACGGGGTGTTTACAATTCCAACCCTGCTATACCTAGCATTAAACTCAGAATACTACATCTATGTAATTTACATTTTACTGAAAAATTGATTCAAATCACAGAGAAACTAAAAACATGATGACCTTTATTATAGTATGTCCAGAACATGATTTTGTTGTTATGCCTTTAACTTCTTTCTAGTTTGGAGTTCTTTCTTCATGCTAAAAATCAGAAAATGTCCATTATAAGCATTAATTATGCAAATCCAGAATCCATTCTGTAATCGATACTGAAGGAAATTGATGGCTTGTCAGTAATTATTCAGAAAATGTTTAATCGTTCAGCTATTTGAAAACGCATAAAAATCAGTACAACCACACCATCTTCTGATCAATTTGTGGTATGACATATCAGAAAGCTTTTAAACACCCCAACATTGACTACTTACATACTTAAGGCAGAATGACTGCACATTAAAGTCTCCCTATGTGCTTAATCTCCATAAAAGTAATGAGTGTATATAATGATGAAGTGGGTAGGCACATCACAGCACAATTCCATCTGTACATGACATAAAGGATTCTAAGATGGCATACGCAGTAGCCTCACCTAGAAAATTTTTAGACTGAAACACTTTTTTCTAAGAGAACATCTTTAATCCAGTTTTTCCAGTGGTAACAGTTACCACGCTTTAGAAGAATTTTGTTTAATGAAGTCTATGTTAATCTACTGCACAACACTGACCACAAAACCTTCATGAAGAATTCCCATTAGAATGGCAATTATCTTTTATAAAAATAGCCAACCTTTATTTCTAGAATGACAGCTGGGGGAAAAGAAATCATTTACTACATTAAACAAAGTTACTTCCCAAATAAAAATATTTTCAAGTTCACAGGATGTCTGTCTAACACCACTAAGTGGTCTAAGAAAATCGTTCGTCTACCTTTCGTTCTTCACTTCAAACCACTGTTTGAATGTATGTACTGCCAGGTAAGAGAGCTGTTTCTGAAATAGTATAGATATTTCATGTACTAGCATGAAAGCACTACATTTTACCTGTTATGTTAGCACTTCCACACCAGCATAGAACAGTAAAGAAAAACATTCTAAACACCATGTGACTGAATTCCCCAGGTATTTTGATATATCCAGCCCACATGCATGACTGGGAGCCTTAACACTTGAGTACTGTCTGCTTTACATGAAACCTTAAAAGGCCATCTCCCTCAGTGCCACTTCCTGCAGCTCAACAGTTAAGGAATTGTCTGGGGCAGCCCGCGCACCCAAGCCGGCAGTGCAAGCAGCAGCCGGGCCGAACCCAGAGGACAAGAGGGCAATGGGACCTGCTCGCTGAAGAAACTGGCCTCGCAGCCGTGGCTGTCAACCGTAGGATCACAGAATGATTTGGATTTGAAAGGCCCTTAAGATCACCTAGTTCCAACCCCGCTGCCACGAGCAGAGACGCCTCACGCCCGATTATAAAATCACAGAACGAATCTATGCGGGCTGCTGTCTGGGTTCAGTGCCACGCTCATCCGCACACACCAGGCTGCGGCCTCGCTACCACCCGGGCTACCGGGCCAGGGCAGCTCACCTCAGCTCACCGCCGACCGGCGCGCCGGCAGCCCCGGCCCACGCCCAGCGCCCCTCCCGCCACCCGCGGAAGCACCGAGGCCTGCTGGGGGAGCGGAAAAGCGGCCGCCCCGCATGCGCACCTCCGCCTGGCGCCCGGCCAGGCTCCGCCCTCCGGCGCGCGCGAGCGCCCCGCCCGGCCCCGCCCTCCCGGTGCGGCCCCTCCCCTGCGCAGGGGCCGCGGCTGCTACAGCCGCCTCCGCCGCCGGGAGCCGCCTCAGCCCGCCCGGCCTCAGGGCCGCCGCCGCCCCGTCATGTCTGAGGCGGGCCAGGAGCTTGTCCACCTGGTGTGGGGCAAGAAGGCCGGGCCCCGCGGACTGGCCGACACCATCTTCTGCCGCTGGGCGCAAGGTATCTGCGTGCGCTGTGCTCCAGCCCCGCTCCCCCCCTCGGCCCTTCTCCCGCCCCCGTGTCTGCCCGGCCTTCTGCCCCCTCCTCACCGGGGGCCTTACTCGGCCCTCGGCCCGCCCCAGAGCTCTCGGCCCACCTGCCCAGACACACCCACAGCTCTCTCGGGCGGTCGCGCGGCCGCCTCCGCGGGCGCCGTGGCTGGTGCGGGGCTGTCTGTGTCCGTGTGTCCGAGAGGGGTGGCGGTCCCGCCGCGCCGCTGTGGAAGGGGACGGAGGTTGTCGTTGTCGTTGTCGTTCGTGTTCCCATCCCCGTCAACTCCGCGTGTGGCCCACGGGAAAAATGATGCAGCAGTTTCACTGGCTAAGCGTTATGTCTTTGCAGCTTGGTCGTCTTTCGCCACAAACGTGCAAAGGAACTTGAAACAGTGAGGAGGGGATTGCGCTTCTTAAATGTATCTCACAGCATCATGTGCCGTTATTTACGTAGCTTGTGGCAACATGAGCCCGAGTTGTCTGGGTTTTTTATTGGGGGGGGGGGGGGGAGAGAGAGGAAGGACTTGGGACTCTTAAACAGACGTGGCGAAAGTGAGGGGCAGGCTCGGGGCACAGACCTACACATTGTTTTAAACTGGTTCTTCCGCGGTTGAAACAGGTGCACGCCGTCTTTAGGGTGGGGCAAGCGATAAAGAAAAACCACCGTGGAACCTGTGGTGTTTGTGAAGTGTTTTACCGTATTTAAATTACGCAACCTACACATAGTTTCTTCTTGATGGAGGCTTCGTGGTGGTCTTCCAGAACTGCAGTTGCAGGGTGTAGTAGAGAGACATACCAGTAAAAGTAATGTGCAAGAAAACGGCGTGTGTACTTGTCCTGGCTGAAAGAAGGGAGTAATAGCCTTCTCTGTAACTTACTGTGGGCTTTGAAGAGTTCTAGCTAATGGCTATGCACATCGTAATAAAAACATCATGAATTCCTGGAGAAGTTCTCCAAATGATAGTGGAACTCATAGATTAAAAAAATAATGCGTTCACGTCTCAGGTTAGTGTTGGCCAAAACAAAAGGATGTTTTTAGTGCTCTCTGTTCCTTGCTCCTCTGTTTGTGTTTTTTCGCTTGTGTAGTTTCAGTAGATTCATGTGTGATGGTGATTTGGGAGCTGCACAGCTTCTCCCCTCTCACGGGACACAGAGTACAGTAACAGACTCTCCTGTCTTTTTCCTTAGGTTGATTTGTGTTCAGATAATTCAGTGAGAAACCGTTGGGGGGAAAAGTGCTAAATTCCTTCTAAGTCTAGAATTTGAGCAGGCCTAATAAAGTGCTACTTTTTTTACTGAATCAGTTATTTTAATTGAAATATAATTTTTAAAATATCTCAAATTTTTGTGAAGTATTGCTGTTTAAGTACAAGGTTTTTGCAAAGTCAGAAAAAGTAGTGTTACAATGTTTTATTACTTCTTTAATTAGTAATGTTAGATTACCAAAATTGGCATTTTTCAAGATAGTTTGTATAAGAATTTTTAGCAGTTTCAGTACTTACTGGAATGTGTGTTGTAATGTCCCACACGTGATTCTGTGAAAGATTAATGGAACAGTCCTCTCATGTTCTTGATGGTTCCTGGAAAGGAGCTATTATTTCTTAACTGTCTTTGGAAAAAGTCCTGTAACTGTACTGTGTAATATATCTGTTCCCTTCTCTATATCCACTCTAGCATAGTCAATTTCATGTAAAACCACATGACATTAAGCTAGCCTGTTGTTTGGAGGATTTGTGCTGGGAATCAAAAATGTCAGTCTCAGTTCTGTATGTTGTGTAGCAGCATAATATATTTACCCGACTTTGGATTTCTGTTCAGTTGAAAAAGTTCTGCACAATTTACCTACTGCAGAGGAGTTTTGTCAAAACTGACTCATCAAGATTAGAAAAACCCGAAGCATAAAAATCAAGCTTTATTATTTCCACAGAGTTTAAAAGACAGACCCTTGTTTCGCATCGTATGTACAGAAAGTGTCTTACAACTAGTTTGGTGTTTGGTTGTTTTGGTTTGTTTGGTTTTTTTTTTTGTAGTTTGGGTTTGAGTTTTTTTAGGGTGTAGTGCCAGCACTGGTATTTATTTCAGATACTCTCTGAATGTTGTCTGATCCTTTCTCAAACCATTTGGAAGTTAAGAGCTATAATTTACAGTTGGAAAGAAAAATAGAGAGTAGGAAGGGTGTTGAGTACTGTAAGGCTCGAACCAGCCAGTTTCTCAGTAAAGATAGCAGTGTTCTGGGAATCCTTGTCATGCACCAAACTCGTTAACCATCATATTTGTTTGGTCAGAACTGAGGGCAGGCTGATCTGCGGGCAGTTAACAGAACTGGCCTAGCTAGCATTCTATGCTGTTTGAAGTTAGTGACTAACTCCCTCAGTTTGCTGCATTGGCAGCTTTAAATGTCCTGGTTTGATTCCTGATTTAAAGGCATGGTTGCAAAGCTGTTGTTGCAGTTGGGTTTTGTTTGGTTGGTTGTTTTGGTGGTTTTTGTTTTGTTTGTTTTAAATAGGGTTTTCTTGTTTGTTTGTTTCTTTATGGTTGCAGCAGAGTTTGCAGTTTGAACTTTGTAAATATTGTTTTCCAAAATCCTCAAAGTGAACACTGAATGTAATGCAAAGGCTTGGTTCTGTACTTCAGTGTTTCTTGGCATAAATATGATGACTTGGGAAGGAGCTAGGGAGGACTAACTAAAGAAACATACTCTTGTTAGGAGTGATTTTCTTCACTGATCCAAGAGACAAATGCCGTTCATAGAGGCACTCTTCAGATCAGCCCTATGGCATGTAGCATCAGGTCTAGCCAGCTATGAATGTCTGGCATGTTTGAGTGCAGCAGCCTTTCAAAATTACTTAAGCTGTTTTCCCACTGGTCTTTGGAAGAAATATGTGGGCCAGTCTTCTCAAAGCAACTATTTAACTTTAGAAGCATTGCGGGAAAGTTTTAATACTATAGTTCATGTATATGAACTGGTAGTTCATATACATATAGAACATACAGTTCATGTGTATGAACTGTAACGTACAGTGTAAAAAAGTGTTTTATCTTGATCCTCTTTCGGCCTGAGAGCTGGAAAAGTAGATAGAAAAGACAAGCTGTCATTCTCCCCTATTCTCTGTAGGTTTCCTGTTTATTACATGGTTGGAACTCTGTTTCTGCTCCACTACATTGAAACATCACCAGATTGGCTTCTATTACATCCTTGGTTGAGGAGCTAGATTATGTAGTAGTGGGTTTAAGTCATTGGGTTTGTAATATTGTTAGACCATGATCAGGGCAGGGTTACTAGGAAATAATATCTTTGCCAAACAAGCAGATTCATTTTCAGCAGAAGGTGTACACTTGCCACTCTTTTAAAGTCTTAAAGAGAAGTAGCAATTTGAAATGTGTTCCTCTGTGTTGAGTTTAATAATTTTGAATTAATTTGGGTGATGGAAGAGAAACAGTGATTGGTATCTCTGTAATTCTCTAAAATGTTCTGATGGCTGTGATTAATAGGATATTTGTGCTTGTCTGCTTTCCATCTCTGAGTTCCACCTTATTTGCAAATAGTAATCAGGAAGAAAAGCATTTTTCAATTATTATTCACAGTTTGAGTATAGACAAGTATGGATTGTACAAACAGCTGGAGGAGGCGGTTACACCTATTGGCCTACCTCTGCCTACTTGCTGCTGCTTGTCTGCCGTAAGTATTGCCTCTTCAAATCATCTGGTGGAACTGCTTTTGGAGCTTCTGCTTTACCGATGCCAGTCACACTTAGCAAATTAAACTTTGGTGAGTGGTCTTCAAGTCATGGCCTATGGACTGCTTTTAAGGCACCTGTAAATATTAAGTTAGAAACCAAACTTGCTTCCAGGAATTTGCACATCACGTGAGAAGGTCTTCAAAGAAAGAAGTACTGATGACCACCAACTTAGAGCTTCTGTATAAGGTGTTGTTTTTGTTTAAGTAGATTTGCTAATTCTGCCAATAAGAAGTGGTCTGTCTTGCTAACACAAGCCATACTACTATTAAATGTGAGACAACAGTAGCTTTTGGAAAAACAGAGGGGACATGCTGCTGAGAAGAGCTATCTAACAGCCTTCTTTAGGGAAGAAGTCTGTTCTCAGTTCTACACTGGTAAACTTTTTTCTTATTTCCTCTCTTGGAGTAGCATACTGGTTTGGGGGTAATGATACTGTGTTTACAGAGAAAATAACTGCATCTTGCTGTTTTAGACTGCCAAATGCCTTTCTGTTGTATATGAGATTTAAATGTTTATTTAATGCATTAACATAATAGAGAGTTGTCTTAAAATAATGGGTTCATTCTGAAGGTCTCAAAACCTCTTGTGAAGCTTGCTGAATGAAAAGTTAGGCTTTGGAACATGAAATACAGGTTTTTGAGAACTATGTCTGTCTGTAAGTAACAGCCCTTTCAGCACTGTTAAGCTGGAAAGAGACTAATGGTGTAGTTGGAATACCCACAGAGCAGTGAGAATTTGAAATGCCCTGTAACACAATTACCTAAATAATTAGTGAACCCTGAAATTCTTTGCTGCTGCCTAGGCCTGAAAAGGAATATCTGGAAAGACACTGTCCTTACTTTAAGAGAAAATACAGTGCTAAGGAGTCCAGTCTTTATTCTGGATAAGTCTGATGGGCTTCAAGAAAATAAAAAGTCTAGAGGAATGCTCCCATAGAAGGCTTTTATTGGGGTTCGGATTCAGAAGTTTCAGTCAAAAAGAGTTTTAGAGTTTTTACAAAGGTGTGAAAGAAGGCAGGTGCATTGGAATTTTACCTTGTTTGCTGGCAGCTTGTTGCTCAGTTTAGTGCTAGTCTACTAGGTAATTTGGATATATTCCTCAAACCTTTCCAGGACTTCCTGGCTCTTTATCTACAACCCATTAATTGGGAGTTTTGTTGTGGTCTTGCTGTAGTAAACACTCCTTTCTTTTTGTGTGTGTGAGAAAAAGTTGTTTGGCTTGATTTGGGTTTTTTTTTTGCCTCAGAAAATCTCAGAAGTTTGTTTACTATAAAAACACACTTTGAAGACCCAAAGCCATATGCAAAATGTGTCTATCATTCTACACCCAGCTCTAGAGAAGGAATAAAACATTAAGACATGTTGTAAACCTTGTATTTGGGTAATAATGGATTGTTCTAATGTTTCTGTCAGGCATTTCTGGTATTCCAAAACAGAAAAAGAAATATAGTTCCATGGCGAGAGGCTGGCTCTGCAGAGAACAGGACAAAAAAGTCAATAGCCCAGTATCTCTGTAGCTAGTTTGATCAGAAATAGAGTAAGGTTTTTTTTAACGTGGTCAATGTTGCGTGCTCTTCAGCTACTCCCCTTTTTTCTTTCATTCATTCTCATACAGAGTGAAAACAGTGAAGGTGTACAGCATCCTTTGTAAAATGAGTGTTACCAATATCTGCACTGTCTTGGATGTAAAAAAAAAATTAAGTTTTGAGATATAGGCAAATAATGTAGAGATGCAGGAAAGCGATGGGGCTGTCATAATAAAAGAATACCTGTGTTTTGTAGTGCTTTGGGCAATGATGTGAAGTGTTAGATGAAAAATAAGAGTAAGTAACTAAGCCATACATTAATTTTGGCAAGCTCTTTGTAGAAGATTTAACAGTTAGGTGTAAAAAGAAATAATGGGCCTTGGTAAATGCTATTTTGGGGAAATAAAGAGAATAAAACTGTGTGTTGTGTGATTAATAGTGGACAAATGATATAAAGACAGATTTGGGAATGTCATACTGACCATAACTGACAGTGTTGGGCAATACATTGATTACCAGCAGGAATCTAGACCTGCTTCTCCCCCTGCCCAGAAAAAAGGTTAAAGCAGTAGAACAGTAGTGAAATTGGAAAAAAACAGGGTCAATGAGATCAAAGTCATAGAACAGTAGTGATGTTGGAAACAAAAAATTGGGGTTAATGAAGCCTTTAATAGGGTTATAAATTAAAAGGAAGATGAGCGATAATCATACTATTTTACATTTCTTATAGATGAATAATTACAGTAATGGATAAAAAGGAGGTAGTTTTGTGTTTGTTTTTTTTTTTTTTTTTTAAATAAGAAGATGCTTTTGGCTGCAACTCGTTCACTCTTAAGTAGAAATTAGTCTGGATTAGAGATGCTAGTCTTAGATGGTAGCTTAAAGGGTGACCAGGCCATTCCTGTGAATCACATGGATGAGCCTGAAGCTGATGGGTGTTTATAGAGATTGCCCAAGGTGTAATTACTGTGCAGGGAAGGAAGGTAAGTGGGTGTGATTGCAGGCTGAGGTAGCCTTGAACCCAGCTGGACTTCATACTGCAGGTTTTTGAAATTTTGCCTGAGCTGACTTAAGATTCTGTAGAAGTTTTAAAAAGGAGAGTAAGACTAATATCCCTGAAGCACTTAACTTTTAAGGGCTTAGCAGCTTTTAGAACAAAATCAGTGTTTACTATGCATTAAGCAGCATTTAGGTAAGAAGAAATTAAACGTTCCATTAGGCATGAAGTATGTTTTTTTCCTTTGGTTGGATTCTGTTAAGTTCTGTGTAATATCAATTTTGCATTGTCTACCTCAAATTTGTGTTCACTGTGGAGGATCACACTCAACTTTCTTTATTTTTAGGTAGCAGTTTTAAAAAATAGAGCAGGTTTAATCTGAAACAGCTCATGCTTTCTATAAGAAGCCTGAAGAATGTGAAACAAATTCAAGATTTCTTAAATGTGGTTCAATGGTGCCACATCCAAGTATGTTTTTCTTCTGCAGTGGCTAAATCATTAAAACAACTAAAAAAAGCCTGGTGGTTGCAGTGTGTTTAGATGGCATGCAGGCACGCTACAAAGTAGAAGATGACTTACCTTTTAATATCATAAGCCTGCATAAACTAATTCAGAAAGTTTAAAGGACTGGTGATATTTCTTACTGAAGCATGTTAACCAGCTTAATGAGTGCAAACTTTGGTTAAAGTATGGATTAATGGAGCTTTGTTGCTACATTAGGTGGTGCCGGGAACTTAAATATGTAGGATTGAGCTGCATAAGGGGTTTGGATATAAAATAAACCTTCGTAATGCAGATTTGCACATTCAGTTTAAAAAGCAAAAACAAACAAAAAAACCCCAAACAAACAAAAGCAAAGCAAAACAAACAAACGAAGAAAAAACAAACCCTGGAGCCTTCTGTCAGACACAGGGGAAACCCCATTTTTTTTTTTAAAGAAGAACAGCTACGTTGATCCATCCTTAAAAAAGAAATCACGTTGTTGAACAACAATCATTTATGTGATGACGTGGCCCACAAAACATGCCGTAATCCTCTCTTGTGCTGGTTGGGGTGTTGTACCTGTCATGCAATAGTGTGTAAGTCTGCACTGGGGACATGCATTTCCCCAGTAGAAATTCACATCCAGGGATTAGAGATGCTTTTGATATGGCAGCATGTAATGATCCAGAATTGGGAAGAGGGGACAGTGTGGGAAAGCAGCATTGAATATTCTTTGTGCTAAGCCTGACACTGCTGTGAAAATATGCATGCGTGTCCCTTTTCTCCCTACCTCTACTTGCTTGTGCTTGCTGGGTTGCTGATTACAGTTGCATGGTTTCTAGATTACATTGAACTAGAGTCACTTCAGCAGTCTTACCAGTGCTTCAAAAATAGTGCTGAGTATCAGTCACTGTGGGTAGGTTGCTGGGTGTATGCTTCATCAAGGTAATTAGCCATGTATATGCACTTGTCTGTGAGAAATGCAAGCTGTGAATCACTGTATCTTGAAGAAAAGTTTAAGGGCAAGGTAGTAGCAAACAATTTTGTAGCGATTGCTCCAGCATTTGCTCTGTTACGTGGCGGTAAGGTAACTCTGAAATACAAATGCATTAAAGGTTGGGGGGAGGGGGGGAAATGAGTGATCTCCCATCTCAATAAATATAGTGTATCTTCTCTGAAGGAACACCATTAAGAGGCTTGGTTCAGTGGTTATGAGTGAATATTTCAGTTATTCAGCATAATTCAGTCTTAATAAGAAGCACTAATAAGCCAGAAATGAGATCAGTGGGCTGCATACTGTGCCCTTCATAGGGAATAGAAACGTACTATGCATGTTCAGTGAGGGTCCAAAGACAACTTTTGTTTTACATATGTAAAACAAAATATTATCAAAATTTTTATTTTATATATAAGAAATAAACCATCATAAAATTATGGTTAATGTATTCAGCCACAAGTGTTCTAGTGACAGTTTTGCTGTTAAGAGTCCTTTTCTTTAAAACCCTAGCTGTTGTCCCCTTCTGGTCATGGTTTCATTGCTGAGATAAGTAATTTCTGTGCTTTCACCTGTATTCATGACTTTTTTTCCTTCAGATAGTTGAATCACATTCTTTTGCACAATCAGAAGGGAAAAAAAATCTTGAAAACTTAACCTAATTTGTAGAGTAGAATAAATCAGGTGTCATTTTTGTTAGGGAAGGAGTATACATAAACATGTTTGCATATTTCACTAAATATACTCATTTTTCGTTTGACAGGATTTGTATTTAGTGAATCTGAATCAACTGCATTGGAACAATTTGAAGGTGGCCCTTGTGCAGTGATTGCACCAGTGCAGGTAAGATGTTTTTATTGTAGAAATGGTTTGAAATTAGTAAGCCCAAAATCTACTTTTTATATATGTGTAACTAAAATAAATATTAAAAGAATTGCAGATCAGTTGTATTTGGATTTCATAATAGGTGTTTAGGAGACAGAGAACTCAGTAGAAAGGCAGAGATGGTCTGATTTTGAACTATAATTTTACAGAAGTGGATTTGTTTGAGGAAGTGGTGCAGGTTGATCCAAGCAGAGGTTAACTTGGAAGTGGGTAGCGCAGGGTAAAGGAGAGAAGTAAAAGATCAGATATAAATATAAGCCTAATCCTTTCTCATCTGTCGAATTCCCTGTCCTTAAGAAGGGTAATTTGTGTGTCACAATGGCTGCTTTAGCAAACTATGTTAGAAGGATTTGAAGTAATTAGTTTTTGAACCTGTCAAGGTTTTCTGTGTGAGAAAAGGAGAAATGTTAGCAGAATAATTGAAGTATGTCAGGTGCATATATTTTTATTCTGGATACATGTTTAGAATTTCACTTGTACTTCAGATATGCTCAACCAACTGTGATTGTGTTTTTGTTTTGTTTTTGTTTTGTTTTCTTTCTCCACTTGTTTCTAGGGCAGTTCTGACTCCTGTATAGAGTATGTGATCTGTAGACTGGGTCTGTTCTGCTAGAGCAGTTTGTCTAGTCTTTGACTGCTCTTCATTCTCTCAGGAGCACCCTGTAGAATCAGGCAGATACCGAGTCATGGGTCAGATTACTCTTTTGGTAACCTGCTTGACTCATTCTTACACACAGATCAAATTCTGCAGGTATGTCTAGGTCTGAGTTGAGGCCTTGCCCACTGATAGTGGAAATTAAAGTCATGTAGCAGAGTTAATTGGATCATGAGCTCGAAGGTATCTTGGTTAGACAACTCAAGTTGTGGAACATCTGTGGTATATATAGTGTCATAGTCCTCTGTTCTGGTTACTTCAAGACGTTATAAACACTGGTCCCACCAAAAGACTTGTACCACAGGAGGAAGCACCACTTGTGTAGGTTGTAAGCAGTCAATAGAAAAATATTGTGTTATGAATTGCACTCTGTAACATGGCTGTGTCTAGTTCTGTGATCTTAAAAACAGATGTGCAGTGTCTCTGATGTTAGACTTACAAGTCTTTAATTTGGAGGAGTGGAGGGTGTAAAGAATAGGACCAGTTGGCTCCTTAAAGGCAGTGCCAAGTCTTTACCATATCGAATGTTTTTATAGACAATGGATTTGCAGATTTATATGTAGTTAAACTTCCTTGAAATTAAGTAGTTAAAGCATGTTTAAAAGTGAGATGAATTTGAGGTAGGGATGGAGGAAGTGATCAAAGAGATCTTGCAGTGCCTACTGCTGCTGTGGATTACTAAAAATGATGTGCAAAAGATCTGTGATGGGAGAACAGGGTAAGTCTGTAAGGGAAGAAGTGAAAGTTGAAACATCTATTTTTAAGGTGCTACAAGTACCTGAAACGGCATCTTGACAGAGTAATTACAAAGACCAAGAGTCTGCTTCCCAAAGTTTTTTCTTTCATTGTTCCTTCTCTTTGAGTCTGTTCTTCTAATTACGTTAGTGTTGATGGAAAACAAAGCAGGGATATGCATATGCATAGTTTTTCATTATTCTGATATGTGAATTATGAGTTGCAGTGGTTAAAAGAGATGGGCTTTTTACTCCAGTAATGCAGTCCTTTGAGTCCAGAGATGTTTATGTAGATATACACTCTGTGTATTTGAAGCATACTTGAGATTTAAACTCAATTAAGTATGAGGCCACCTTTGCAGTTTGAGTGGGAAAAATCAATAAACAGTGCAGGCTCAGCATCTCCTACTAAATGATGAGCAGCTTGAAACCCTTCTAATAACATACAAAACTGCTTTGTGACACAATGTAAAAGTTGGTGTGTCTTGTATTTTAATATTATTTTATGTTTTGATAACAAAGGCCTTCCTTTTGAAGAGGCTTTTTACCAGTGAGAAGTCTAATTGGAGAGACTGTCCAGGTACTGAGACATCTTCTTTTTCTCCTTATTTTTTGCATTTGAATTATTTGTAAAGCATGTCCCAGTACAAAGACTTTAAAATATTGTATATTTTACACTGTGCTCATGCCATTTTGAGTCATACAGTATGTATATATCTCTAAACTCCCATTTGTGAGGTCTGTGCCTGTCCATAGTACTTCTGTGTTTTATAAATATTTAATTCATATCTATTATTAGAATCATAGAATCATAAAATAGTTAGGGTTGGAAAGGACCTTAAGATCATCTAGTTCCAACCCCCCTGCCATGGGCAGGGACACCTCACACTAAACCATGCCATTCAAGGCTCTGTCCAACCCGGCTTTGAACACCGCCAAGGATGGAGCATTCGCAGCTTCCCTGGACAGCCCATTCCAGTGCCTCACCACCCTTACAGTAAAGAATTTCTTCCTCATATCCAATCTAAACCTCCCCTGTTTAAGTTTGAACCTGTTACCCCTTGTCCTCTCACTACAGTCCCTAATGAAGAGTCCCTCCCTTGCATCCCCATAGGCCCCCTTCAGATATTGGAATGTTGCTATGAGGTCTCCATGCAGCGTTCTCCAGGAAAGGAAATGGATTAGAAATCATATTAAACCACATTTTTCTAAAGACAGCTTTATAATTATGTGGTCCAGTATAGTCCAACAGCAATTAACGTTAATAATTAATAAGATAAAATAATCAACTCAATTATTTAGATAACAGTGTATTAAAAAAGGTACTAGTGGCTTATATAACATACTGATTAGCAGCAACTGAACTCATGTAGGTTTCTGATCTTTCAGAAGAGGACCAGAAGAACCTTCTCTGTCATACATTATGTGACATTTTGGAAATGGCTTGCTCTGATAATTCAGAGTCGTACTCTTTGGCAACGTGGATAAGAGGAAAAACAACTGAAGAAACTGCTAGCATTTCTGAAAGCCCTGCAGAATCTAGTCGTCAAGAGGAGCAGCCTTGTAAGATGTATTTCTATACTAAAGTACCTGTCACTTACTAAAGTATTACGGTTTTTTTGAGGGGGCAGTGCTTATTGTTATTACACAGGTGGTTTTTTTTTGCCTTTGTGATTCCATTAGCAGCAGATGGATTTTTGTCAGTTATAATCACAGGCATTGATCCTTCTTGTTGAAAGAAATGTGCTATCTATAACTGGAGTTCTAACACACGTGTTTCTTTTGAATTTGAGTAATTTCCATAATTTTTCAATTTTATTTTATTATTTATTGGGACCTGGTGTGTCTTTAATTTGAAAAATCTGTATGCTTCCTAACACTGGAGGAATATTTTGATGTGTCACTTGTTGCTTTATTTCAGAAGAGCTTTTGTAGGAAATCTGCAGTGCTTGATCTGCTATAAAATATTCTGGATTCCCTGTTATGGAAAAGCAGTCTTTTTTCCTTTGATTATATGCAGTACCAAAACAGCTTAATCAAATCTAGTAGATTAAAAAGGGTTTGGTTTTGTTTTGAGTTAGAATTTTTTGGTTACCTGTTTTTTGGAAATGTCTTGATTCCTTCATGTCCAGCTTGATATTTTGCATAACTGCAATAACTGTCATAACTATTGTTTCCCAAACAATTTGAAGACTCTGTACAGTTGTTCCATCCAAGGCGTTAAATGGGAGTTTGGGTTGATGGCAAATTGAGCATGAGTTAACAGTGTGCCCTGGCAGTCAAAAGGGCCAACTGTGTCCTGGGGTGCATCAAGCACAGCACAGCTATCTGGTTGAGGAAGGTGATTGTCCCACTGTACACTGCAGTGTTGAGGCCCCACGTAGTGTACTGTGTGCAGTTTTGGACATCTAAATACAAGAAGGTCATTAAGCTATTAGAGTGTGTCCAGAGGAGAGTGACCAAGATGGTGAAAGGTCTTGAGGGAAGGACTTATGAGGAGCAGCTGAGGATCACTTGTTTTTTTAGCTTGGAGAAAAGAGGGCTGAGGGATGACCTCATCACAGTACACAACTTCGTAAGGGGGGCAACGGAGGAGGAGGTCTTCCAGAGAGCTCCAGAGAGGATCTCCTCTCTCTGGTGACCAGTGAGAGGACATGAGGAAATGGAATGAAGCTGTGTCAGGGGAAGTTCATATTGGACATCAGGAAAACGTTCTTCACTGAAAGAGAGGTCAGTCAGCACCAAGACTGTCAGAAGGAGCAACAAGAGGACACTCTTAATCACGTGATTTAGTGTTAGGTAGTCTGTGAGGAGTGAGGGGTTGGACTTGATCCTTATTGGGTCTCTTCTGTTGGGAGACTCTATGATTAGTCACTGAAATCAGGGATCTAGTAAACATCATCTGTTGCACTAAGATACAACACGTAGTCATCTAACTGCTGTGGAGCCAGTGACATGGGAAGTTTATCTATGCACACATGATCATTGGGACATGTATTTATTAATCTTCTATTAGGAGATACCTAACATGTTAAAAGATAAGCCTCTTTTTCTTTTAGTTTTTTTTCCAAATGTGTCCCTTCAGAAATACAAAAAGCTTTTTGCATGAGAACATGCTTATAAAGGTGCCATCTTTTGATGGTAGGAATATTTTATTCTGCAGTTTGTGGCATAACTGCAAAGTAAGAATTTTACAAGTAGATTTATACATCCACAGCTAGCTATAGCAATTAATAGTGCTGGAGCTCTTTATTTTACAAGTCATCTTCATCTGCTTCTGTCAGATGCTCCATGTGCTTTAGAAGGCTCAAACAGTAAGTAATTAAAATGTTACTTAACTGAAGAAAACAAGTCACCACGTAAGCAGGGGTTTAGTATTAGGAAGAAACATAGAGAAAGTTATAGATACAACTTTTGTGTTTAAAAGAAAAATTAAACTTTCCTTTGCAAGATAAGGAAGTTGTAACTGAAATTCCTAATTTCTGTGGATTTTTTAGTTGTCTCTGAAACTTTTTCTCATATTATGAAGCTTCCTTTGACGAAAAAGTGAAGCAGAGCCTAGTAATCCGTGCGCTTTTACTGTCCTGTTTAAGATATTGCCTTATTCTAAGCAATGTTTAACTGTAGAAACTGTTTAGCAGAAGGTCTTGTTAAACCCACAGTAGTAATTGCTCTCAACATACAATTAATGAACTAATCCATTCTGTTACATATCTACATTTTTCATATTTCTGTACAAGTTCTGCTTGACTTGTCCTCAGTACCATGGAATGCTCTTAGGAAGAGCAGGATACATAGCATGAAGTCTGCTTTTGTTATGAGCAATGTTAATCTTTGTTGTTCTTATCCTACATTCCCTGCTAGACACTGAATGTACCACTTGTATGTATTTTACAGTTGAAACAGTATTTTACTTTATATGTATGATGCAGTACACTTCCTGATTTAATATATATTTGTTAGGGTTTTTTGTTTTGTTTTTCTTTTCTGTCCTGCTAGACTAGCTTCTTGCCTGGTTAAGCTTGGGACAAAGATGTGGAGAAGAAGGTATTATTAATAATGTAGTGTTCTGTTACTACTAATGCAAAGGAATAAACTTATTTCATGCTTGGTTTCTGTAATCAATAAAAATAGGAACTGGCATTGTCATAGTTGGTGGGACTTAAGAGATGCGTGGGGGAGTGTTACAAATACAATTCCACATGGCAGACTACTGCTAATTGGGAATTGAGTATGGGAATGTGTTTATAATAAAACCGTGAAATACCATTAGACACAGCATGAGTTTCTATCCAGTTGTGGCTGTCATACAGCTCATGTTCTAATGCTGTTTGTTCTCTTTCTCTCCTCTGAGTACTGTCTTTATTTAGCATTGTTTGGGTTACATATAGTTACACTTTTCTTTAGGGTTTCTACTTCTTTCCGTTTGTTTCAAATAGTAGTTCTCTTTACCATTTCACTCTGTTCTGTAGTAACAGAATGGAACTGCCTATCATCCTGCTGTGTGAACAAAAGGTGGATTCGAGCACACTTACTGAATGCAATAGCATTTTTCATCTGCTTTTGTGGTGTATACCAGTGACTTCTTGCATTGGCTGTAGTAGTGCAAGTTCCCAGGTTCAAAGATTGCTTTATATGATTTAGTCCCTCTAACTTCCTGCTTACAAAACATACATTCTTGCATCAGGGTTAGTTACTGTAGCATTTTCTGCAGTTTAGATTCATTATTTCGTATGTAAAATAGAAGTCTTAAAAATACATTTTCTTAAGTTTAGTTTTTGTCTTGGTAATGTAATTTTACCGACTCTTTGTAATTTTTTCAAAAGTCAAAACCCAACACGCTTAGAAATGCTGCTGCATTATTTCTGAAGTACAAAATTAAAGTATTCTATTGCTGCAGAAACTTGTATTTGTATGTTTGAGAGTCAAGTGCATCTTTCAAAATATAATCAGGAAGGGCATAAAAACCCTTTCCTAGAATTCTTGTGGGAAGAATTAGTCAGTACTATTAGCCTTATGACTTTAGGTCTTTAATGAATTGAATGCAGCCAAATTCAGTAGCTACGTGGTCAGACATTTTTTAGATATTCATCGTTAAGTGGCGTTTATCAGAAAGCTCGTTTGTATTGTTCTTCTAGCAAGAATATAAAGTCCTTGTGGACCTAAAGGGCGCTAAAGACTGCTAGAGTCTTAATATTTGAAAGCCTGTAGAATTTGATAATTGCACAACTGGCAAGTGTAACTTCCCCTTGGTAAAAGAAAAATTGATTTTAAAAGCTCATTTCATCTCTTTGCATTGGAAATGTTGAGGGGAACAAAGGTATAAAGCCTGTTTTGAACTTGGGACGACACTAATGCTGTATTTTTTTCTGTCTTGGACATGAATCTTACTTGAAAGGGTGTTTCTCATTTTTTTTCACAATGCATAATGTCTTTAAAAACAGGATGTATAACACTGTTTAGAATAGTACTACTTGTTTGTAATAAATAGACATTAAAAGGAAAAAAAAAAACCAACAAAATTTCAGTAATGGATATGTATATATGAAGAAAAAATACAGCTTACCTACATTGATAAAATGATCCAAATAATCATGCTTGCTTTTCTAGGAAATAATACTTCTTCTTGACCTGCAAAATTATATTTACAGTATGCATATGCTTGATGACTTTGTGACAGCCATGTTTTGTAAACAAATCAAGTGCTTAGTACTTGACAAATATTTTCAAGGCTACTTACTCCAGTGGCTTTGTGCTTTTAATAAACTGATTAGTCCAAATAGAAATATTCTCACTAATTTGTATGGTGGAATCTTAATGGTGTGGTAAATTAGTTTATACTAATCACTTAAAAAAATTAAATCTCAAGGGAGGATTAAAAATATAATTAAAGCTTGAAAGTATACTAGCTTGCTGTGTGTATCTTGTGTCATTTTTTTTGCCACGTGTAGTGCTGAAAAGTGTCTCTTGTGTATAGCTGCCTTGGCTGTCGAAGAGCTTGGCTTTGAGCGATTTCATGCATTAATTCAGTAAGTAATATGTTGGAACATTTAAAATATAATATTTTGAAGTCACACTAATATTCACAGCCCTGAAATGGGTGTGTTCAGGAACTTTTTGTGTTACACATCAGGTTAAGCTTAGATTTCAAGTTTCGGTTTGGGGGTTATGGTGGTTTTTCTTTGCATTTTACTGTTTAAAATGGAATATTTTGAGCATAAACATTAGCTTTAAAATAAAACTGGAGCAATGTCGTGTGGGAAATTTGCCAAATAACTTGTGCTTTTCAAGTATACGAGCACATCTTATTAAGATTCACATTTAAGTTGAAGGTGTTAATCCTCAGTATTTATACATAGTCTTCACAAGTAATTCTAGCTGAAAAACTTCATATATACTGAAAAAATGTGTAGTATTTCTTCTGATTTGAGACAATATAAGAAACATAAGAATATTTCATCTCTAAGGTTGATTTTTGTTTTATGCTTTAAAACCTGCTGTCTTCTGGGGGTCTAAATGCAGAGCTTACAGTTCTAGTAATAGTTGTAATCATTATACAAATAAATCTCCAAACAGGAAATAAGAAGCAACAGAATTTAAAAGAACAGTTGAGATGGAAAATGTTGCTAATTAGAACGATGATAACTACTAGTTATCATATCAGTAGTAATTATAGTTTGTTCTTTAAACCCATTGTCATATGAAGAAAGATGAAAGAGGAAGGTAGACAGTTGTATGTTTGTTGTATGTTTATTTTTTTTTAAACAAGACTTAATAAAAGCATGAAAGAAATTAACACACAAGTTTATGCAGATAAGCAGAGAGTGTGATCTAGTTTGAGTTACTCAATACAACCTTATGTTTGTGTTCTGAAAAGTATTTAGATGTGTCCCAAGAAATAGAAAGTGCATTATGTCACTGGAACCTTGATGGATCTTTTCCTTTCCTCTTTTTTTTTTTTTTTTAATTTTTTTTTTTCTATTTAAGTATATGATCACCTGGAGTCACCTTATCATCCAGACAGCAGCCCTATTATACAACTAGATAAGTTTCCCTGATGTTAATCATACCACTCATGGTTTTGAACATATTGATTTTTACCAAAGCTAGTCTAACAAAATCAAATTCTCATGGGAAATGTAATAATTATTTTTAAAGCCTGAAAGATGTTGTTACCTGATCAAGTGGAAGAGTTTTTTTTCTCCACTGTTTATGGACTGAAAGTCTTTCAGAATGCTTTATAACGCACATTTATTTTGGTGACATATAGACTATTCGGTTTCAGTAACAGTGTGTTGTAGAATTACTGGTTCAAGCCCCTCTGCTGTTTCACAAGTGTGTATAACTTTATGCTTAGTCTTTGCATATAAAACCTATGCTTGTTTTTGCACATTGCTCCAGAATTATTCATTTTCTGATGGGTAAATACTTACAACTTTATGGCAGTTATAGTAACTCCAGAACAGCTGCTGTGTCATTCTGTATATAACACCAGGTTTACTTGGATATCTTCATGTTGGGTATTAGTAGTTCTTGTATGTGCTTTGTGACACTATTCTAATCATGTTATGTATTAGTCATTTGTATTTGCACTTTGTGACACTATGCTAATGCCTCATCTAAATGCATTCTTTTTTTGTTGGGTTTTTCTGTCTTTAGTAAACGAGCATTCAAAAGCTTCCCTGAAATGAAGGATGCAGTTTGGGATCAGTATTCAGTGTGGACAAACAGATTTGGTGTATTGCTCTTTCTGTATTCTGTAATACTCACAAAGGTTTGTGGGCTTTTTGATACTTTTTATGTATGTATGCTTTTCTTTGCTGCGAGAAAGTTTGATCATATAACCCTTTTTTTCCGTAAAAGGTGAACACTGATAAACTGAATCAAATCTAGACAAAGGCATGGAATGGTGTCTTCATTCTATCTTGCAGTTCATTTCCAGCGTAAAAACCTGAAAACCTCAGGCCTTTTTTTTTTCCTTTTTTTTTTTTCTCTTTTATCTTCTTTTTTTTTCCTCCTTTAATGATAGAATTACATATTTTAGAAACATGTTTCCTCATAAATTCCCAACATCTCTTACCAAGAGAAGTGTGTTAGGTATCAGTTCATATGAGGACATTAACTTCCTAATGTTTTACTATTGCATTCTGTTGTTGTAAATGTTGCAAGTTATTCCTTGAAAGAGCATAAAGTTTGTAATTTTTCTGCAGGGTATTGAAAATATTAAAAATGAAATTGAAGATGCAGCTGAGCCATTGATAGATCCTGTTTACGGTCACGGAAGGTAAGCTGCAAAATATGGTTGCTGCCTCTTGAAATAGAATAGTGGGCTATTTTTTGTATGTTTCTGTAACTGATCATTCTTTTAGGAAATATTGATATGGCAACAAAGATTCAACCATAACTTTATCATAGATAAAAGTAACGCATTTATGAGGAAATGCTTTTGTTACTGCTGAATTTTCAGAGGCATAATTCTCAAATTCAGGCCTTCATCTTTACATCAAGGTGTTGATTGAAAGAGTAGAGATGGTGTTAGCATCACTGAATTACAAATACAAGCTAATTAATGGAATATCCTTAGTCAATACCTGCTTAGCTGACCAGGTAATGCAATACTTTTTCATTTGTTAGAGTTAACCACTTTTTTTTCAGAAATAAATTTTATATCCCTTTTGATAGGCTATTTCTTTCTGTTACATAGCCAAAGTTTGATTAACCTACTGTTGACGGGGCATGCTGTTTCTAATGTGTGGGATGGAGACAGAGAATGTTCAGGAATGAGTAAGTTGATTTCTATTTTATGCTTGTTCATATTTTTTGCTTACTGTCACCTACAGATTTGAATGTGCTTTGTGCTCTATTTCTGTTTTGATAGTCTCCTTGTCTACTGTCCTTTGATTTAAGCAGAGCTCCCATGGAAATAAAGCATACTTGCACTTAATCTCTGATGTTAATATTGATGAATACAGGATTGTCAGCTATGGGTTGAAATTATAAGAGAACTGGTGGCCTGAATAATGAAAGGGAGTGCAGTCTTTGCAAGTTGTGGAAGTTGGTCATTACACTGGAGATAGGGCCACTATTCAGAACAGCCACATCAAACTAGAGAAATGGACTGACAGGAACCTCATAAAATTTACTCAAGTCCTGCATCTGGGATGGAATAAGCCTATGCAAGAGCACAAGGCAGGACTGGCTGGCTAGGATGCAGCTTTGTAGGAAAGGACCTGAGTGAGTTCCCCATGAGGAATCAGTGTGCCATTCTGGCATAGAAGGCCAGCTGCATTGTGGGGTACATTAGCAGGAGGGAAGTGATGGTTCCTTCCCACTATCTGGCGCTTGTGGGACCACGTCTGGAGTGGTATGTCTAGTTTGGGCTCCCCAGTACAGAAAAGATACTGATGGAGTGAGTGGTGGAGGGCCACAGAGATGACTGGGGAACTTTTGTGGGTTTTTTGCATTTCATTTTACAAACAGAGATTATTTGAAAGCAGGAACACTTGGATTATGAAAGTGTTTGCATCCTCTCTGCTACTGCTCCAGAGTTTATCTTGGGTTCATCAGCTTATTATGAGGATTTTTCCGTCATCCAAGTCATCACTTTTTGATTTTTAGATTGTGATTTATCAGTCTGAATTGTTAGATAATGATCAATCTTAATTGCTCTTGCGACTTTCCTTTGCATTGGGATAATCTGCTGCTTTACAATTTAATATAACTTTTTTTGAAGTCTTTGCCATTCATCCCCTCCTTTGTCTTTCAGATTATCTTTCTGATAGACCGTGTTCATTAGTTATCCAAGTCAGAATATTTTATTTTTCTGAGAACATTGAACTCTTTTGCACTCAGTAATATTTTACATTTAGGTTCTCATCAGTTCTGCCCTAAAAATCCAGAACTCCCATAGAAATCTCTCTCTCTCTTTGGGGTGAGAGAAGGACCAGAATATAATCTTTCATACGTTTTATGAATCTCATATTACATGTCCTGTTTTTCACCAGTCGAGTAATCGATCTTAGCTGATGTTGGGAGCCCTTCATTTTCTTCAAGTTCTTGGGATAATTACTGTCAAACCCAGTGTTCTGGGTTCAGATGCTACTGCTGAACCCAGGACACCCAGCTAATTCACTGTTCTAAGTCTATAATCGGTGTATTACAAAATGATTTGTGTAGTCTATCAACAAGCAGGATGAAGAACAGCCAGTACTGTTCACAGCTGCTTAGACAAGACTGGATTTTGGATACATTGTCACATTTCCTTTTTCAGTTGTGTTTGTCATCTTTTTCTGTCATTTCTCTAGCATTTTGACTTTCTTTAGCTTCTTTTCTACCAATGCTATGAATTTCTCTTGCAGAAAGGTTGCAGGTGTAAAAATAACAAGTACTAAATGTATTTTCTGACTATTTTTTGAAGTTAGCTTTTTGTGCTTTTTTCTGGTTTTTCCTAAAATTCATCTGGTCAAGCAGATACAAGTTGGAAGGTTTGACATTAGTATTGTACAGAGTTGATTGCCAGTGCTGCTATATCTTTCCATGTATAAATGTAATGGAAAGATTTCATGTACTTCGGCAATTAGGAACTTCTGAAACTGAAGGGCAGGAGAGGTATCCCAGCGCTTGGGGGAGCAGTGGTGCTAAGGAGCTGCAGAAGGCGATGGATGTGATGTGGTTCATGGCATATTTGCAGGGGCAGCAGTGTGAAGATTCAGCCACAATGCAGGAGCAGAAAAGATGCTAGTTAGGTGATGCTGTTATCATAAGTAAATACATTTACTAAATTGAATTTCTGAAATGGCATTTGCCTTGCAATTTTTATTCAGAAGTTATGTAAAGCCCCTTTACCTCGTGTTCAGCTGTTCAGATAATAGATTTTTAATTAAGAAGTTAATCTTTAAAATTATTTTAAAGACATTTTAAAGGTCCTGCCAGTAACTTGATCAGTGACAAAAAAACCCATACTAAATTAGAAGCCTCAGGGATTACCAGGTAGTTTGCAGATTATACTCAGAGCTCTGACCCTTACAGTATTGCATATTTTCCAAATAGGCTAGGAGTTACTAACTGGAATTATTCTTGGTTACCACTGGTAAGAATACCAGTGGAATGATGCATCTTTAACTGTCTGTATTCCCCTTTAAATCTTTCTTCTTACTATATTCTCTCCTCTTGCCACAGTTATCCACAATAGGAAGAATATAGGGAGGTAGATATATTTTTTCTCTTTTATTAAAGAGTTTCATTCTTATGTGACATGTAGCAATTTAATATAAATATAGAAAATGCTGTAATAGGTTTTTCCAAGTGGTGTCCAAGAATTCCTGATGTGTTCATGTTGTCACTAGGTGGCGATATCTGATACGGTTGGAAACCCTCATTAGATTTTTAAAACCGTTGTTTGTTTGGACCAGATATTTCGTAAAGGCTTGAGGTTTCTCCCTTATTAGAAATTGGAGTACGTTGCAAAAGTACTTTTTGAAAAAGGAGAAACTAACTTTCTGGCAAGAGTTGTACATATTCATTTTCTTAGGTGATCTTCGGTGTTACCAGATCTCTTGCAGGGGTGTGGGGTTTTTTTCTGGTAGGTGATGATATAAACAGGGATGAACTTTTATTTAGAGCAGCTTGTTTTCCTTTGTTTCCTTGTAACTCATAGAAGAGTGATTTTTGCTTTTGTGCCTGTCTTCTGTTGACTAATTCTGAAGGAGGCATGGGTAGACCGGTGACTATGTGCTGAAGTTAACCTAACAGCTTTCAGATACACAATCAATGTGGCTTGACTGTAAGGTACTCAGTTATCTGTCAAGGGAAGGAAATACTTAAATCATAGGATCATTCCAAATCATTTTCTGAGTACTAGGTATTATTTATATGTGACTTTGCTGTACTGATCTGAGCATTAGCTCCTAAATCTGAAGCCTTAGTTTAGCAGACTGAACTTTACATTGATATCTGTGAATGATTTTTAAGAAATACATGTGATGTGATAAAATATATTTTCTTTAACATTCTGTTGCTTACTTCTGCCATTTGTTTCCCTTCATTGCACATATGAATGTGCTTTTTCTGAAAAATAGCTCTTCCCTAGTTTGAAGGATCCTTCACTAGTGGGTTTTTCATTGTTTAATTTGGCTAATTCTCTTGCCCTCAGCTCAAAGAAAGGATGAAGTGTTTCAGCATATGGTAGCTTATAGCAACACAGCTATAAGTCAATGAGATAATGGGCTGCTGCAAAGTATTACCTGTGCCCCCCTCAGTGTTTTAATTCCAGGCAAGTTTGAAGATAATCCTTAAAAGCGCAGTTTCAAATCAAAGAATTCTGCACTGCATAAAGAACCTTTTAATATGTATAGCTGACAACTCCAAGGAAGGAGTTGCACTTCCAGGTCACAAAGGTAGGGAACAAGTTAGTAATTGTAAGGTTTTGGCAATTGTTTTTTGAAGTTGGGTTTTTGGTTTGGTTTGGGTTGGGGTTTTTTGGGGGTTCTTTTTTTTTGTTGTTGGTTTGTGGGTTTTTTTGTTTGGTTGGTTGGTTTTGGGGGTGTTCTTTTTTTTGCATAACAGTAGAAGAAAAAGCTAAGCCATCACTATAATAACTTCCGCACTGTTGCAAAATTCAGTGAGGTAAGCTTGAAGTTGATGAAGGGAGCATGGCATACCATGACTAGTGCTATGAGTTACAGTGAAATGCAGAGTTGGTTTTTGGAAGTCCAGAAATATTTAAGAGTTTATTTTACTTGCTGTGGTCCTGAAGCTTTAGCCCATGGGTAAGGGTTGTCATAGTTTTATGCTATTGTACATGAATGATCAGTGTTAAAAAACATAGTTTTTTAAAGACTTAGTGCTTTAGAGGGGACTTTCAAATATGAAACTCAATGTGCTCTGAAAAAAGGAAATACAGATATTTTTTTATTGGTCATGGTGTATGTTCCCATGTTGGTTTGCAGGATCAGGCATGTGCTGCTCATTATTTAGGCAGTTTGGGGACCTAGCAGAACTGTTCCAAGTAGACAATACTTGTACTGCTGAGGTGACGTATATGTA
This sequence comes from Myiopsitta monachus, assembly GCA_017639245.1. Lineage (NCBI taxonomy): Eukaryota > Metazoa > Chordata > Aves > Psittaciformes > Psittacidae > Myiopsitta > Myiopsitta monachus. The sequence continues at coordinate 29,938,906 of CM029919.1, forward strand.
AGCCCAGAGCTTCTTCAAATCCTTATGCTTATAGCTAGTTTCTAAGCTTGAATTTTGAAGTACTTCTATTCTCAAATAAGGCTCTGTGAGTGCTCTTCCAATCAGTTGTACATAAATATTTCAGCTATTCCTGACAGCTGTGTGTGTGTTTGAGAGCTGTAGGATACTTTAAGTGGAAGTAAGAACAGAATATCAAATTGAGTAAATGCTTTCTTTCCTACAAACAAAACTATTATTTGCAAAGTTGTTTTATTATTCAGAGTGTGAAATTATAAAGGATAAAAATTACCAGGGAACTATCTCTCTCAAAGACAAAAGGGGGGCGTGTGGGGTAATACATATATGCATATGTATGGGATTCTTCCCTCTTCAAGATAGCTGCTTTTCTTAAATTTTTCTGAGAATAATTCTGGTGCGAGTTACAAGTACTTGATACTCTGCCAAATCCAACAACTTTTGAAAAAAGGCTATCAACAGTAAACTTGTAAAACTGTTCCATTTGGCTCTTATTTTATAGAGAGGGAAGATACTAAATCATTATTGGCTTCCTACTATACTTGATGATTTGCTGTTGTTGCTAAAACTGCATGATTCTTAGAATTGTTGTTACTTGATCAATTTTTAAAGTTAAAAACTGCTTAGAAGAGTCTTCAGATTTTTCTTGTAAGTTTTTTGTTTTGTTTTGAACAGAACTTCTTGGTATACATAAACAGGCAACAGTAGGCTTTTTGACATTGATGGAATCTCTGAGATATTGCAAGGTAAGCAGTTTTATGCATCATTTAAGAATTTTATCAAGGTGGTGTTGACTTCTTAGTATTACTAACAGCTTCACTGTGAATTTGAGATACTAAAGAATTTTCAAAGTATGTTGACATAAAACCTGAGAATAATCATAGAATCATAGAATAGTTAGGATTGGAAAGGACCTTATAATGCCACATTAAAAACAGATACATGATAAAGTTATTAAATGCATCTTACTGAGTAAATGTTGTTGCTATTTAAATTAGAACTTTATTGCACCAATGTAATATAGCCAGGTAGAAGCTTACATTTTTACTAAAATAAGGCTTAATGCAAATTATGCAGATGGTTATAAAACTCTGAAGTCTCACAGTGGCTTACTGTTGTGAATGTTCCAATTTTATTGTTCTTTTATGATATCACTGTCTTCAATTTAAAATAAAGAGCCATAAGTAGATACGCTAAAACGACTATTAAGTAAATGTATTCTGAATAGAATATGTTCAAGACCTAAAAGCTACTTATGTATTTATATGTGAACATTTATAAGTAACTGAAGTGCAGCCTAGTCCTTATTGTTTCTTCCTGTTGTGCATTTCTTGATTTAAGGTTTTAATTTGAGAATTTTCTTGCTTTACAAATACTACTTTGAAACCATGTTACTACTCAATTTCAAAAGACTTTTTGGTTGTTCTTGTCAGTCTCTGTTGAATATCTGTAGCTTAGCTCAGGGTTAAAGAGGATTAAGTAGTTTGCACAACATTGGTGTATTGATTGTAACTAACTGTCCATTTAGTATGTTAATGTCAGTTCTAAGATGATTCATCCAAAACCAGCTAATAAGGCATGTGGACTTCTACCTCATTAGCAACCAGTTGTAGTATTGTTAAGCATAAGAGTATCTATGTACAGTTCGAAGCATGTCTCCAGTGGTGAAATAAGAGATATTGCTGATACTACAGTGATCTCACTGCTGTTTTATTTCAGTTAATTATCATAAGCTATCTTGTTTTCCAAGTCAAAAAAGAATCGGTGATCAAAATTAAAATCTAAACATTTTACACTGTTTTGTCATCTTATTGATGTTTTATATTAGTTTTCAGAGCAATTGCAACTCCACTAACTGAATTCTCATTAACTTGATCACTAGCTAGATGAGTTTTCTGGGTTTACTTTCTGTTCCTGATTTTGTTGCACCTATTTAGGTTGGCTCCTATTTGAAATCTCCAAAATTTCCCATTTGGATACTTGGCAGTGAAACGCACCTCACAGTCTTTTTTGCTAAGGTATGTTGGATGTGATTTTTTGGTAACCTCGGGCAGATAAACACCCCATAAATTCAAAGCTCACATCTTGCTACAGCGCAAGTTTCATGTGGCTTTAATGTGAAAATGTAGTCACCAAACCTTTTAATTAAGCCTTCCCTTGAAGGCAGAGTTGTTCAAATGGTTTAATGATATCTCATAAATTTTTGTAAAGTCTTTCAGTTCTAGCTTAATTTATTAGGTTAGGGGAAGGTTATGCTTTAGAATACTGTAATTGGGATAAGCACTGTCTTAAATTTCTATAGTGTGAGAGTTAGAAAAAGGAAATAGTTACGTGTAGGTGCCTGTTAGTAGTTTAATCTCCCTGACAGTACTTCACAATTTTTAATCTATAACCATATTTTGTTGTTCTGGATTTAAAATCAGTATCAAGACTGTAATGATAATTCCTTGTATTTATTTTAGACATAAAATGCATATTAGGACTGTAATAATAGTTCCTTACATTGATTTTATCAAATACGTACTGTAATCTGTACAACAGACAAAAAACTTTTGAGATACGTTCTCGAAGTATGAGACTAAATTTTCTGAGAAGACAGTTTCTGTTTCTTTAGTTGAAGATTTAAATTGCTTTCCTTACATTTTTCTATTTCTATGTAACACTTGTTTCTGCTTAAAAATGGTTGTCGAAACTTTAAATGCTACTTACTCGTACATTTATTAGGACTTACTAGAAATGAGCTTTCCTATCCTTAATATCTTACAAATGAATGACTGTTGTAGGTTTTAATCTTGAAAGTAAGTATTAGAACGTTAGACAAAGTTGAGCCATTTAGGCCAAAATTTTCCTTAAGGAAATTCATCTTTAAAGAGGGAATGCAAAACCCAAGATTTTTCTTAGAAAAACAAACAAATATCCCAGTGCATTGGGAGTTTTCATGTGGCAGTGGTACTTTACCTTTAAATTCAAAAATCCTTTAAATTAATTACTGTGTTGCACACTGAATATTTTTTTGCAGATTCTGTTGCAAATGCTGTGCTGGAGCTTCCCTGAATCCCTGAATCCCTTGTGTCTGATAAATGCTTTTTCTTCCTTACTTCCGTTGTAACAGAAAAATCCTTACCCTCCTTCGAATGTTTCTTTTTTCTGCCGTACGCTCTTCCCAGTAAAGCCTTTTTTTTCAGTTCTGAAATTTAATCTACTTTTTTTTCTGATTTATACCATCGAAGTCAGTACCTTGTCCTATAGATAGCAGTCTGATGCAAATATGCATAAAAGTCAAATGTACCTTACTTGTCCAGAATGTTATTACACTTTCTTATGGTTTGTTTCTACAGTGACCCTTTCCAGATAGGAATCCATTTCTAACGCTCTTTCTCTTAAGATGCTGAGGCCTGTTTCCTGGGTTTAACATAACTGGGCATCAATATCTGCTGCCTCCAATGCAGCTCAGTTCCATTTTCTTCACTGAACTCTACTTAGCCTGCAGAAAGCTGAAGCTTGTGATTATTATCTTAGTTAATAAAACAGGGAAGGGAAGCAGCATAGGCTTGGCAAAGAATTTCCTAGAATTCTTTTTTTTGTTTGTTTTGTATTTGGTGTGAAGCAGCAGGAGCTGAAGGTGTGTAGAAGTTCTGAGTCCTGGAATTTGCATGTCTGATCTCCCCATTTCTACATTTAAGGTTGCTGAACATTTCAGGTGGAGCAGAGATGTCGGCTACAGTGGAAATATGAATCATGTCAGCAGTCCGATTTTTTTGTCAGTTGAAGCTACATGCCAGAAACTACAGGAAGAAACTTTAATTAATTGACAATGATTAGTCAGCAAGTTGTTGAACTAGTGTGTGTGATTGTCTAGATGATGCTTGATACTGAGGATGTACCTTCTGTCTTAATGGTGATTTTGATTACATGAGAGACAAATCTTCGGAGTGGAAAGAGAAAAATGGACTGTGGAGCCAAAAGCAGTGCAGATAAAGTTTGGAAAAAAGTAAATGCAGCTTTAATTCTTTAAAGCTGCTTATGATTTACAGGAGCCTAAACCCTTATGATTAAGTAGATGAACATTAGGCAGTTACTAAGCAAAATAGTAGTCACCTTTGTCGTTAGTTGATATAATAGCAATTCGGCCTAGAAACCTAGAATGAAACAGTCTTCCCAGGCTACTGCTACTATGGACAAGTAGGATGGTAAAATTGGGGAATGGGACACTCTTCATTATTGTCTTGGAGACATCTCTCGAGTATAGGAGATTCAACAAGCGAAAGGTTTAATTGAAGAGAGTACGAATAATTTTTCTTCCTGGATCTTAGCTGACCTGTTGCCAGCCAAACAGTTATTTACAGTAAGATATATTCGAGGCAACCGTGTAGACGCAACGAGTTGAAGTGCAGTGGATCACCTCCCACTCTACTCAGCTCTTGTCAGGCCACACCTGGAATACTGAGTTCAATAAAAATATTACAGCTTGTTCTGCTGATGAGTATGTAATATAGTTGGACACATGAGTATCTGTATTACTTGAGTAGTTAGTTTTTCTGAACTCCTATACTTACGTGTATCGTAATAGAGCTGCAAAAAGCTTGTGTGAATAGTTTGGAGAGGGGAAAAACTTTAGCAGGGAGCTCTTCGTTTGTCCCGGTGTATTTTCTTTCTTTCAGTTACAGCTGTGTGCGTTAAGTCCAGAAAGTTGTTTAATGCTCAGCTATACAAATTTAACATTTGTCAAAGAAATAAGGGTGGCTATTGCTGTTACTGGTAATGGACTGCGCATTTGCAACAAGGTAGATTTTGCTGAAAATGAGTATGTAAGTTCTTCATAGGCAGCTACATCCAAGCAGCCCTCCTTCCTGCCTCTCCCTGCCCTCCCTCCCTCTCAGTGAATAAGAAAACTTTCAAATGGCCTCAGGCCAACAAAAACAAACAAGGAAGCTTTCATCTGACACACAAAGTATCCCTGCATGCTCTGTCAGATGGTGGTAAGGCAAATAGACTGTATTGTAAATGTTGTCTAAAAAATCAACTTTAAAGTTAAAGGACTTTTTTGGTTTTGTGTTTTTGTTTTTTGTTGGGTTTTTTTTTTTGCGTTGTTGTTTCATTTTATTTTATTGTAGGAAAAAGAGTGAGAATTGGGGCAGCTGTAAATTACTTGATGTAGGGATAAAGCTGTGATGCTCTGGATCATATGCTGTATGGTCAGTTCTTGGTTATTTTTATGATGCTTGTGACATAGGAAGCTGGAACAAGCTGAGACTCTTCAGAACATTAGGAATGTCAAGAGTGTGGTCAGACACTATATAAAAGTATACCAACAGGTTGAAAATGTTATGTGAAATAGAACAAGAAAACATTTCAGCAAACAATAGGAAGAGTAACAGCGGGTTAATAGCCCTTTTCTAACTACTGCCTGCTGATGTGCAAGTTCATGTTGTCTGACAGTTTGAATTCAGACTCTTTGGAAGTTAAAAGACAGCATGGGATGAGTGTCTGTCTGGTGACTTGAAACTGTCCATGGGGGCACTTCAGAGCTGTGTAAGTTTTTGAAAAGTTCCCTTAGTGTATTCCCAGGTCTTGAAGCACAGAGGCCACAACAGAATTTATCCATTTTCAGGTACAGCATTGTGGCACTTCTTGACTTGAAGAATCAGATAAGCAGACTTAAACTCCTAGCTGAGACATCTGAACAAGTTACAAGTTACTGCTTTTCAAGGAAAATGTGCCTGTTCTACTGTGTTGGGACTGTACTAGTGGGTTTGGATTACATTTATTTTTCTAACTTTGATCACTGTAACCTGTTCATGTTCTCAGGGCCTTTCTTCAGCATCCTTGATAGTGTTGTCTCTCAGAAGAAAGAACATTCACTTCTGTTCCTAAACAATCTTTTTCATCAAAGTTCATCAGAGGGACACCTGAACAAACACTGACACTGCCATAGGAGATTCTGAATTTGGGTCAGTGGTATTTATCAGAACTGGGCTAAGGGCAAATGTTATTTGGTACAGCATTTAATCTCAGAACACCTGCAGAAAATCTTAGTGACCATGAAAGAAAAGAAGATGCATGTGTAAAAATTCAGCCCTTACTAGTAGGTGTTAACAACTTTGATCTCTTCAAAAGTAACCTATATATATCCAAATAAATTGTATTTATCCTTTAACTTGGAACTCTTGTACTTTAAGAAGATGGTAAAAAATAGCTATGCCCTTCCTTTTGTTATTTGCTCCCATGACCAGTGAGAGCAGGTAATCAAATTTTGAAAAAGTCTTTCTTTACCAGAGAAGAAATCAGAATCAGATTTTGAAGAATTTTATTTCAGGAAAAGGTTACAGAGTGTGTGGTTTCAGAGTCCTTAGTTTCCCTGAGTAAGTGGAATTTGTTCTGCTGGACAGCCTGGATATCTATTAGAAAGAATATAGATGTGCAGAAATAACTTCTGGGCTAAAGCAGAGTTTAAATTTTCTGTGTGCTGATTAACAGCAGGGAGGCAGATGCTGCTCTGTTCTTGACAATAACTCTGACCTGGCTAAATCAGCAGTGAATCTTCAACTGTTTCTATTAGCTGTTGAATTAACAGCTCCTTGCTATAGGAAGAGACCTCTCTTTGAAAGGAATGTTAGAGCTGGTTGTTTCTTGTGGGATCTGTGGACCTCCAAAGAAAATTGAAGTTACTGGTTGGTTTAAGCTTCAGAGTGTGAATGCTATTGCTAAGTGAATTTAAATTGTTTTGAATAATGCTGGAGTGCATAAGGGGTGCTTTGTCCAAATCAGTTTCCTAACAGAAAGGCTAACTTTGAGGCCTTTGAGGGGCCACCTCAAAACAAAACACTTCTGTAAGGTATCTACCCTATTCTAGCTTTGGAAAATCACAGACCATAATGCAAAACCTTATTCTGCTCTTTGTGGATCTATTCCATTTGTCCTTGTGGATGATTTTTTTCTAATGTAGATCAGACATTTCTATGTCTATGATCAGACATTTCTGGACAGTTTATTTGTTTGGGAGGTTTTCCATGGGAAAACTTGTGCTTTTTTTTCTTCTTATCAGTGATTTTCACACCAGTGTTTATACATGCAACTTCTAGATTTGGCTAGCTTTTCACTGTAGTAAAAGAGACTTTGTGATGCAACAGTGTATGGTGGCATATTTCTTTTTAATGAAACAAGTTCATTATATCAGTTTACCCAAAGTCGTAGTGGCTTTATTTTCTCTAAATATAACAAATCTGTAGCACTGTTATTTATGAGGTCTCTGGGTTTTGAGGAGTTTTTTGGTTATTGGAAATGTAGTTTAGGCTTTAAGTTGAAGGTAGCTTTCATGAGAAGCTCTGCTATCATACAGTTTTTTGGCTTTGGTCAGGAGAAACATATCTGTCTCCTTTTATTTTCCCATTTCCCACATTGTTGGAATGAGCAGCCAACTGTGATAGCCGCAGGGAAAAAAATCAGATATATCTCCTCTTGGTTTTTGGTGATCTGTACTTCAGGTCTACTAAAAGAATTTTTAAATATTGAGGAAACCAAAGCCACTTGGAGTGGCTGTTTGAACTTTCCACAGGACATGTTCTTTTCTATGGTTTGCACGAGGTTTGGGAAAGAAGGAAAGATTGTGAAGAAGCCAGGCATGCCCTCTCCAATCCAAGAGATAAAGAACTAATTCTGGTTTTATAGCCTCCCTGACATCCTTTCAGGCTTCAGAGTTTCTTGGAGAGCTCTGGGCTTCCAAGAAAAGCAGAGATATGAAGAGGATAGTAGAAAGGTTGACTGGGAGAATTGAAGTGATAGGCAGCTGGGGCTGATCTGCAGAGCTAGAAAGTAGGGTTTGTAGATCATTGTGCCATAAGAAATCCAGTATAGATACTACTTAGACCAAATCATAGCCTGATGTGGTAGACTGGAAACACTGTGACTATGACATACGTTATCACATCCTAAATCAAAGAGAGTCAAGAGACTGTAGTTAATTTTTCAGGATTTTAGTGGGCCTGACTTGGATTTTCTGGTTTTAGGATGGGTGATACAGGATCATCACTCCATCTTCCAGAGTCAGGTAGGACTCTAGTTACACAGGATTTTGGAGTCTTTCAGGTATATTAGAAGAATGGAGTGTGATCTGCCACACAGTTACAAGAAGGTGTTGAAGTGGAGACCCAGCTATATGGATTTTTTTGTTTTTATTTGCCTAGTACAGTAACTAAATATGTTGAGCTAGGAATAGAAAGCCATAGCTATGGAATCTAAGATCACATGATTTTTTTTTTATCAAGGCTGGAGTATAATAACATATGTTGAGGAAATTGCATGTGAAAAGTATTAAAGAGCATTCTGGTGGTCTTCCAGTTCCTGAGGTTGGTTGGTAAAGAAGTTAGTGTCTTTGAAGACTGGAGAAATGGATCTTTGGGCAGTAGTAGGCATTTTGATAATTTGTGGCAAAAGCTCTAAAGGGAGGACATCTAGGAGTTAGGTCAAGGTCCTGTAATGCTTCTACTGCTCTTGTCAGAGCTGCTGTGCATCCCGTAATAATGAGTAGCAATTATGAGGACCTACCGCTCATAATGTGGTCCTCAATAAGATCATAAGGAGGTAACTCAGTCATGTGGTTTCGCATCATAAGCCTTTGAGTTGAGACAGAAATTGTAATGTAGACATCATTAAACTGAGAGATATTAAGACTCTGAATGTTAATCTGACTGATTATTTGGGATTTACCATCCTGAAAGAATTGTGTTCACTGTGTTTACCCCAATTCTCTGACTAATTTCAGCCATTTAGTCATATCTATATGTTCTTAAAGTTTTAGGAAATTTTTAACATTCCTCCCATTATATGCAGCTTTCACAATGATAATTTAAGGGCATTGTTCATGGTTGGCTGGTACAGACCATGAAATGTAATTGTATATGCCCCTAAGCAAATCAGCAAATTAATTCCTTTTGGGAAAAGACTTCTCATCCATCTGTTTTCTTTCAGAGGAGGAGATTCAGTTTTATATAGGAAGTAGTTGAGTGTAGAGCTGCTTAGATGATACCATTTTTCATATGTTTTTGTCTGCATTGTTCCAATCTTTATGTCACTGAATTATTACTCCTGAAATGTTGCATATTTTAATACTGGTTTGTGCTGAGGTAGATGAGAGAATGACTTTCTACTGATTCCTTGCATGGTATTTCCAAGCCTAGACGAAACCTTTTAAAATGGGGCATGAGGAGTAGTTCTGGCAGTTCTAATAGGAACTTTTGATCCAGGAAAATTCAGATCTAAAAATTCAAAATAAAACACAGCCACTCACGTGCATGAGACGCCCTTTAAAACAGTGGAATGAAGGAAGAAAGGGAAGAAAGCAAGAGTGCAATTAAGAGAACCTTTACTAAACCCACAAATGAAAAATGAAGGAGTTTCTTGTGAACTGCCAGCCTCTCAATTTAATATGTCGTAGGAGCACTCCTGACTTGGAAAACTCACAGAGAAAATATGCTTAAGTGATAACCACGTTAACCATTTTTTAGAAAAATTGTATTCCCTAATCACTTCAACTCTATTCTAAATATAATTAGGAAAAAAGTGATTCTGGCAATCATCTATGTATTCAGTTTTGAAGCTTCCTGGCCCCCTTCAAAGTATATGGTCTGTTTACTTTCCATTGTCCGAGTCTGTGTTTCAGTTGGTTAAGAAATAAACTTTATCTGATTTTGAAAGATCAGCACTAGGCTGTGGGAATGTTTGAGACTAATGTGCAGTCATCTCCATGAAATGGTATTTTGCCTATACCTTAAATGCCGCATTATTTCTGAAAGTTAGCTGGCTATATTTTTAGTGGGATAGATTGTAGCAGTGAATGTGTAAAGCACCTGTTGTAAAAAGTGCATGAAGTAGTGTGGAAATGGTGCGTCATTTACTGTCCAGTTGTAGGCAGAGCAGTCCTGAGGAGTACCTTTTCCTCATATTTGAATGAGTGACTTACTGTATAAAGTGGAATTGGAGACTGGAATGATAATGGAATGGGTCCTACTGCGCAAGAGTGTTTATTAATACCTAGAAGGAATTGCAGCCTTGTGTTTCAGGAGGGAAGGTAGGAGCAACTTCTAGTTTGTATACATGTCCTATCAAATGAAAGGCTTTTTTTTTTTTTTTAAAGAAATACATTTTAGTCTTTTCTTTTCTTTTTGGTAGTATATGCAGAGCGGCTTGCAAATACTAAGTACATCAAAGACATTGCTAAAGGCAATTTTATAGTTGATAAGTTACTGTATCAAGTGAATTCTGAAAGTCAACAAACAGCGTAGGAAAAAAGGCTGAGAACCTCATTGTATCATTCTGTATCCTTTTTAGGTGTGAAACCAATGTTGGTTCCAGCTATATTTGATACAATAGCGAAGACATTGGGCCTGAGGTGTCACATGACGGGTAGATATTCTGGTTTTCAAATTTGGAGGAATAGGCATTGTGGCGCATTGTTTAAATATGATGAATACATTTACAGAGGTCTTAATGGTATTGCAGCTTTTAAATATCAACCAAATTTGTATTTACAGAAAAGTGTTGCTTAAGAAAGTATTCTTCCTAATGCCAAATGAAGTAAAAAACAAAATGCTTTTTCCTCTCTCATTTGCTTATTCCACTAGTCAGGTGCCCCAGCCTTTCCAGGTTCATGTCCTACTCAGTTCTGCGATGACTCTACTCTGTTTTCCACTATACTCAATAGTGAAGTATTGTTTATTCTATTGCTCAGGTAGCAATGCAATAGGATACAGCCTCCCACTGAGTGCTGACCTCAAGTTTGTTTTTTTTTTTAACACCTTTTTTAATACAATGTTGTTGTGGTTTGGAGCCAGCCAGTAACTCAGCACCACACAGCTGTTCAGTCATCCCTCCTTTCCCCCTGCCCCGGGAGGGATGGGGAGGAGAATCAAAGGAATGTAAACTAAATTCCAATATAATACTACTACTAATAACAACAATAATAAAGAAAAATAACAAGGGGAGAGAATATAAAATTAAAAGGGGAAAGGAAAACCTAACAGTAAACAGCAGTGATGCACAATACAATTGCTCACCACCCGCCGGCCGATACCCAGCCCAACTCGAGCAGCGATCTGGGCCTTCTGGGTAACTCCCCCCAGTTTATATAGTGGTCATGACGTGCTGTGGTATGGAATACCCCTTTGGCTAGTTTGGGTCAGGTGTCCTGTCTCTGCTTCCTCCCAGCTTTTGTGCCCCTCCTCACTGGCAGAGCATAAGAGATTTGGAGAAGGCCGAAGTTCTTAATGACCTCTTTACTTCAGCCTTCACCAGCAAGTGCACTAGCCCTGCCGCTCAAGTCTTGGAAGACAGATGCAGGGACTGTGAGAATGATGACCTTGGGCCCACTGTAGGACAGGATCGGGGTTGAGATCATCTTAGGGACTTGAATGTGCGCAAGTCTATGGGACCTGTTGAAATCCATTGCGGGTCCTGAAGTAGCTGGTGAATGAAGTTGCTAAGCCACTGTCCATCATATTTGAAAAATCATGGCAGTCGGGTGTAGTTCCCAACGACTGGAAAATGGGAAATATAACCCCATTTTCAAGAAGGGGAAAATGGATGAGCCGGGGAACTACAGAGCAGTCAGCCTCACCTCTGTGCCTGGCAAAATCTTGGAGCAGATTCTTCTGGGAGACATGTGAAGGCACATGAAAAACAATGATGCCTGACCAGTTTGGTGGCCTTCTATGATGGGACTGCAGAACTGATGGACAGGGGCAAAGCAGTTGGTGTCATCTAGTCTTGTGATTTATGCAAAGTGTTTGACACTGTCTGGCATGACATCCTTGTCTCTAAATTGGAGAGACATCAATTTGATGGATGAACCCATCTGTCATACTTGTTCATTTCCCACCTCCTTATTGTAATCGCCAAATAGTATGTTAATGCTCACCACGGGTTTTCTAGCAAACGCTTCATGTCTATGTATTAGATATATTAGATATAACAGTATTATGTATTAGATACAACAGTATTAGATATAGAAACTGTATTAGGTATAGGAATGTTACCTAATGCAGTTATTTTTCTGAAGTAGAAAAAAAGTAGCATGATAATAGAAGCTGCTATTCCTCTTGAATAAATTATATTGTGAAGTTTTGGGGAGTCCTAAACCATGGGATTTGCTCATTTCCAATTTGGTTCCTCTTTGGAATGAAGTTTGGCATTTGTTAATACTGTATTCTATCCTAAATAAGTAAATATCTAAATGTGGCAAACAACAGATAATTTGAAAAGCTGCCCTTTTGGATTAAACTTGTGACTGGAGGGTAATATGTAATTTAGTAATTAGGTGAGAATTCCAATAAACTCAAGTTTGCTAGCGCCTGGTGTATAATTCCAGTAACATATTTTTGCTTTCAGAGCAGTCTTTGTTCTGTGATGATGAGCAAAACAAGTGAATAGTAATTAAAAAAAAACCCAAAACTATATACCTAATGTATATGACTTTTCAGTAATCTCTTACAATCTGTCCTTCAAAGCAGGAAACATGATGAATAAGCTCTTGCTTTATGTGTCAACAAGTGAATGGTTGCTTTCTTGCGATGTTTTGAACTAAAAAAACATCATCTATGGCAATGTAACTGTTAAACATGTATTCACTGTAGTTTGAGTTTCTGTGGTTCTTGAAAGACCACACTGCTGTGGCTTTTTCTGATGACTGTCTCATTAAGCCATCTTCTCCCGCAGGAATGGACCTTATATTGCAGTTTCCATAACTTAGCTGAGTGTATGTTAAGCCCTGCTTTCCAGATGGATAGGCTGAGAGCATGCTCAGAGTAGATTTCTCTGATTCTTGCTCTTTGGTTTGTGTTTGCTTTTCCTCTACAGCCTCACCTCACTCTTGGATCAGGTGGGCTCCCTTTTCTGTCTGGGTAGTATGGGTGAAGGTGAAAAAGGATTTCAATAAGTAGTTGTCCTTATGTATCTTTTCATTCTGCCCTATTAAGAACTCTCTTCATTTGCAGTACCAGCAAAGTGCTGGAGGTACTGCCAAATAAATGCAGTCCTTTCACTCTTACTCACAAGGCAGAGTGCAACTAGAGCCAGTTTGCTTCCTTTCAACCACCTTCCTGAAACAGATTGCTTACCATGAGTATTTCTCCTCCACCACCACCTCTACCCTTTGAACACTTTCAGATAAACTATTTTACCTTCTGCTGGTCTGAATTACAAGGCCTGTATTTAATTATCTAACCTGTGACAAGAACTTTGCTGCCATGGGGATGGCATGCTTCCTTTTGTCTTTTTCCTCCCTTGTTCAAGGAGGGGATTTTCTTCTGGCTTTTTCTGAATCCCAGGTAGACCACAGTCCCTTTCCATGGCTGAGCAGGATACAGTATATGATCTTAGACACCTGCCATTCTGAAGTGGGAACAGTAGTGGCTACAGAGCTCTTGTGTAGGGACGACTAAGTCAAGGATGTTTCTTTCAGTTCCTCTGTATACAGCTCTCAAGCAGGAAAATCTTTTATTCCTCCTAGTATTCTATGGGTATTTTCCACTAGTTTGACACTTTTAATGTCTTCTATCACAGAAGATAACATGCCACAGGCGAATCGCATATTCCACCAGCCAGCACAAGAAAAGCACTCTAAGCAGTTTGTAGAGGATGCTACCACTGCAACAGCTATGGGCAGCAGCCCTTCCAAACTACTGGTGCAGGTGATGTCCCTGAACAGCAGTGGGAGTCTTGAACTAGTCTTCATTGCCCATCTTTCTGTTCAGAGCCCAACTGGCAGGCTTTCAACCGACATTTATGTCAAATAACATGGAATTCACAGGTAAGGTGTCTAGGAGTTGCTTTGCTTTGTTGCTACAGCATAGTTCTGCAACTTGGTCCCTTTTCAAGGATCCTTCATGGCAGTGACACGGATAATGGGATAACTGTCCATTGTCCTCCTCTTTATTGGACCTATGCTTTTACCAAGCATTTTACTATGATTTTTTGGATTTCTGATGTGGTCTTTTGCTGCCACCTCCCTCCCCAGCACCTGTCAGAACAGTCTGTATCTTCTACCAAATGTTTCGCCATCTCTGAAGCCCTCACAAGTGATGCGAACCTTAATAAAGCAATGTTCTTTGAAGAAATACAAGGTTGCTTCTAGGTAGTTAGTGAAACAGTGCAACTGCTTTAAACTAATTTAAAACTACACACAAGCATTTCAGTGTCAAAGCACACTAGGTAAGAACGGACCATCTGAAGCCTGTTTTCTAGCAGCTTGTTTCCTAGACCCTTTCTGAAGTGATTTTTAATCTTTCCATCTCTGACTTGCACCTCTCTCCTGCTCCCACACGCTCATACCTGCTATAATAACCCACCACTTGTCTCCTGTGGTAATCCACAGGAGACAAGCATGCAGTCCAGGTCTGGGCTTGGGCCAGCAGTGTTTGAATGGTTGTCTACCTGTTGCCCAACACAGCAGTTCACAGCAGGATTCTGCCTTCCCTCTCAGTGGGCACAAATAGCAGTATGTTTCCTCCCTGCTCGGCTTGCAGTTTCAACAGTCAGTCATGAGACCTTATTCTGTCTGTTAAATAACATGGAAGTTGGGCAGTGGATTCAGAAGTCAGCTAGAGAGATGGGAATTGGTTTCAGAGATCTCATCAACCTTGTTTTCTTAGGAAACCATTTTGGGAAAGTTGATGGCTTGAAAGCCACTGATTATAGTATTGAAAAATACATGCTTTTCTCTATAATACAAGACTGGATTAGTTAATCTTTGTTCTTGCAGATCTGATTATAGCAAATTGATTATACATCAATGTTTCTATATTGTCTTTAGGCAAATTTTTAAGGAGGAGGTTAATGCTACAATATGTGATTCTTCCACGTATCACTCAACAGTGCTGGTGTAGAACTGTAGAGCAGTCCATATGCAAACAGATTTCATTTTCAAGGGCAACAGGTCTTTCAGGATGGGATCTTTGTAAAAATTCATAGCCAGGATTTCAGCGTGGCTTAGCCGTTATGTTCTGCTTTTGATTTGGAGAATGAAAACTTCTGGAATGTTTTCATTAAAACTTACAAAGAGTATTTTTTGCCTCTGATGGTAAACATGGGATCTTAAAATAAGTGGTACTACTGATGAGAATAAATCTTCAAAGTAATATAAAATGTCTTGTTTGTGTATCACAAGAGCCAACGAGTGAAACATGATTTTTGTGACATGTTGTACTTAGTATTGGAAATAATTATTATAATTAACTGTGGATGGGATTCCCTTATACGGAACTATGCATGGGATACATCAAAATGCAATTCATAAGGCTGAGGTGGGGGGTATATTTTGGCACATATGATGAAATATCAGCTTGGCCAGCTGAAGCATGTTTTTGTTAGATGTTAGTCACGTTTTCAGCTTTGCTGCCTGAAGGAGGTATGTTACTTTTTTTTCTCCCTAGATACAAATATATGGACTAGTTGAACTTTTAAAGTTTTCTGGATACTGGAAGTGAATGACATCTGAAGTTAGACAATGCATGGGATTTGTATATACAGGATTAAAATCTTGCATTTTTAGCTATTTGTAGTACAGCAATCTCAGTTGACAGCTAGAATTATTTTGAACAGGTTTGGGTTTTTGGTAATGTCTCCAAGGCAGGTAACTTTTTTAAGTTTCCCTCTGAAATGGCTTGCTTAGAGCATCAATAAATCACATTCAATGAACAAAAAGCATTAGCATGTAATAATTGGGGGGCTTTACCATATTTGAAAGTTCTGTTGAAAGACATGGAGAATTTTCAGTATTAAGAAGTGCATTCAGTGACTAAAATAACTGAAGTAACCTGGAAAGCCAAAATGCCAACAGAAATGCACACTCTGCAATTGGTCTATCAAAAAAAAAAATGAAACTGTTGGTAGTTGCAGGAGATTTATTTAAAAAATCTGGCTTGTGTCACATGACACTGTGGAAAGAACAGCATTAACGAGATAATTCGGGGGGAGGACAGTGCTGATGATAGTCCTTATTCTTGGATTACATTGATTTTATGGAGAGAACTGCATGCTCATAAACCAAAGTAGAACTATGTAGTTGGAGTTTTAAATAATATGTTTGTGCAGTTGGAAGTTATGTTGATTATGTCCTTCCATACCGTGGAAATTTTAAGAGTTCTCCCTTGTCACAGTGGCTCCATGAGCTGCTAATCGTTAATAAGAACCTACCATAGAAAGATCCCCTCTTTAAAGTTAAACCTTGAATATTAAAGTCAGTGATCATTTTGTTGTTGATAAACTGTATATGCTATGGCACCATTGATTTTAAACTGAGAATTGTTTGCAATAGTTTACTGTAATTTACTGATAGTAAAATCCACTTTCTACTTTGTATGTTCTGTAATACTGATCCCAAAAAATTAAACTTTTGGAGTATTCCAAATTATTTAAGGGTTGGTCACATATCAGATTTTACGATGTTTGTATGTGCTTTATACAGAAGAGTTATTATAGAGAATCATAGGGAATATATACTCAACAACTGCACAACTTCATACATAGTTTGGCATCATGAACCTATTTATGTTGAGCTGTAGATGTTATTAAATTACTATGGTCTCTTTGTCTTCAAAAAAAAGATTCAAACCTACATAAACATGAAGCTACACTGTTAAAGTACTGATTTTCTGTAGGTGTTCTAGTTGCAGAATCATAGAATGGTTTGGGCTGGAAGGCACTTTAAAGCTCATCTAGTTCCAACCCCCCTGCCACATGTTCCACTAGACCAGGTTGCTCCAAGCCCCATCCAGCCTGGCTTTGAACACTGCTGGTTATGGGGCAGCCATAGCTCCTCAGGAGAACCTATTCCATCACCCTCACAGTGGAGAAATTCTTCCTAATCTGACATCTGACATAAGCTTCATTGCTAGTAAGGATGCAGTGTGGATACCCCCTTCAGTACATCACAGCAAATTGAACTCTAGTCCTTCCCCCTATGCACTGCTTCACTTTGTAATGTAGATATTTGCGTTGTGCTAAAGTGGCAATGGAGTAGCCCTTAGGAGTGAAGGTATATAATGGGCTGCTGATCTAGAGCCTTAGAAGACAGCACAGATATCTTTTTTTTTGTCTAATATAATCCTGTATAATACCAAATTCTTGTCTCTCCTCTACATGGAAATGAGAGGAGCTCTGTAACCCCCATTGTTTGCACCTTATATCAGAAATAGCTACATCATTTATCTGTTCAATGTAAAACTGTTGCCTATTATTTTTAAGCATATTTCGTGTTTCTTGTTACTCTTATTGGTGTTTCCTAGGCAGTTGACTTTCATTCAGGAAAGGCTTTAAGTATATGCTGGATGCCATTAGGTGTATACTTAAAATTCTTGACTGATTTGGAGTCAGCTATTAAGAGAAACTGGGTAAGAGTGGAATTCTGCTCAAATGTACGATTTGCTTCTGTTCCATCCCCGAAGCAGGTCTCTTAATCTGTTAAAAGAACAGTAGGTCAATATGCATCTTTTAATTCTGCGTTTTCTGATTTCTTTTCTGGGCTTTCCTTTGCACTTACAGACTTGTATGGTTTAAACCAGAGTTCACTGTTAGTACATACGGGTATAATAAGAGGATGGTGCCATGATTTTCTGTTTCAGGAAAACCTAAGTCATCTTCAGAAAGCAAAGTTGAGCTGAACAGGAAGTGAACAGGAAAAAAAACAGAAACATATACTTTATAAAAGAGTTTAACGTAACTCTTTGGTTTGTGACAAATTAGTTCACTTAATACAGTACGAACAAAAGCACATTTCTCAGAGTTTAGTATTACTCAGGGTAATGTCAGTGCTACTATTTCTGGGGTTTTGTTTTTACTGTTCAGAGCATAGCAGGAAACATCATGTTTTCACTCGACCAGCAGAAAAACTATGGCACTGGTATTGCCAAATGCAGTGTTGCCCTCTGAGCAAGTTTTTCATATTCCTTTCTTTGTGAAAATGGCATGAGCGATTGTAAATTTGCAAGAAGAGATGTAGTAATTTAAGTACTCCTAGCAAGCAGGTTTTGGAGCTCTATTTTGGAGTTTTATGTTCTATTTGAACATCAGATCTTTATATCTTTTTAGACTAAGGAGTGTCTTGAATAGGTGCATTTCTTACTGTTTATGCCGCCTTTAATTTCTTATGAGTAACTTACCAATTTCACTTTTTTTCCTAGTAATTTTGGGGGCATAAAACCAGAGGGCTGTGTTTATTGCTGGTTTTCAATAGTGTGCCTCCGCATATGTTTTGGAAAGCATGATTGTATTTGAGATGAAAAAAGTCACAGATAAATAGATGCATTACAGTAGCTGCTATTGAAATCATACCTTTTCATGCAGCTAATGAATTGATGTTCTGCTAGTATATGAGATGGACTTTAAAACATTCTCTAACAGTTTTCTATCTAAATAATGTTTATATATTTCATTGTATTCATAGTACACGCAATAAATTTCACTGGGTACCTGTATGTGTGTTTTGTGACATGAAAAACAATACTATAAATGTAAAACTCCACATAATATATATATTCTTCAATTAGCTTTTGTGCCACAACATCTGCACAAAAAGACTTATGTAAAATTTGTCTAGAAGTCTGCGGAATAATCGTTAACATATCAGCAATATTGCCAAATTACCTGAATTTTTCGTCTGTTGTATTTACGTTTTCATTAATTTAAGGTCCATCCCTGCATAGCATGGCTAAGCATTTCCTTACTAATCTGGATCTGAATTAAGAATATTCTGATGGCATTTTTCTTTGATTTTTTTTTCCCTTTTTTTTTCCCTAAGGATATGGCTCTTGTTGCTCCTGAAGCGCCTTCAGAACAAGCTAGAAGGGTTTTCCAGACATATGACCCTGAGGGTAAGGGCTGTAGTTCATGTTGAAATAAGGTTTTTTTAGTTGAAATGTACTTACTAGCAGAGACAAATTCCAGATAATAATGAGTACTGCATTGTGTAGGGTATCTCTTCAAAAAAGAGGACCATTATTTTCTACAATTTGTTCCAAATACTGCACTTTCAAATCCATTTCAAATTCCATGCCAGGGTAATACCCTGTTTATAGTTGAGCTGAGTAAGAGAAGATTGAAATACTTGGTGCATAAGACTAGGTATTTTCCATACAGAAGTCAGTCTACAAGTGATGTGAAGAAATTTTCTGAGAATTCTATAGTTAGGAAGGTTGTGTGTAACACTGTGGAGTTCTTGTAGCATAAGATTTTTAACCTTGTAATGTTCTTTCTAATTAACATAAAGCTTAAATATAATTTGATTTCTCTTATGTTCCATTTTCCAAAAATAACTAATCCACTGTCATTGCATTTTCCATGAAATTTTGTTCTTGAATATATGTGGCATACACAGAAAATTTTCATATGTTTTGGAAAGCAGAGGATGTCTGCCATTCAGGTGCTGGTTTAATTAGTCAAAAGGGAAAAAAAGTACAGTTGTCATCCCAAGGTATCTAGTGGAGATGGAGATTGCTATCAAGAGATTGAATTCTTAGTGAGTATTAAGCTGCTGAGTGTATGAATGATAAACAGAGTTTCTGTGTTACAGTCCTCTTTCTTTTTTGAGGAGGAAGGGAAGTGTGTGAAAACTATGTTCCTTCTAGAACCCCACCACTTGTTTGCAAATTTTAAAGATAAAGAGATGCAATATTTGTATTTTTGAGTAAAATGTATACTTCTGGAAAGCTTGTTTCTTTTCCTAATGAGGAGCTTTGCTACTTCTTTAGATAATGGTTTTATATCTGACTCTCTACTAGAAGACGTAATGAAGGCTCTGGACCTTGTTTCAGATCCAGAATAGTAAGTATAATGAAATTTAAATACTACAGATGTTTAACCACACACAAATTATAATTTAGGTTGGTTTTTTTTCCTGGTTTCAATTAACCATGTGTCAGTTATAATTTGGGGGGGGGGATGTTCTGGATTTTTCTAGCTTGCATTCTGGGGACAATGTTATTTTAAAGCGTTTAGGTCAGCTTTAAATTAAACAGGAAGAATTCAAATTGAAATGTGTAACTTCTGTAGTGATAATTAGAAGCCAAAAAAAAACCTGAGACCTACTGTATTACTATATATTGAGGAGATAGTTGTGAATATATTTCCATACATTGGGCAACAGTGAAACTGTGACAAAAGAGCCAAACAATCCAGGTATTCAGAGGCAGAATATCATTGGATTAGCACTGGATCTGCTCTTTTGAAGGCATACGGTCTAGTTTTTTTGGGGTCTAAACTCGTTGTTCCTGTAGAATGGATATGGACACTGCAAGTTTGCTTACCACAGCTGTCTGAGATTTGATTGATGCCATTTTTTGTCCTTTCAAATGTTACTAAGTACAGCAAAGTTTACTGAGCTGTTCCATATGAAGAGTAGGAGTGAAATTTGAAATCAGAAGACACCCAGGAAACTAAAACTGGAAAAAATACAAGACCAAAAGGCCAGCATTCATATTATGTCAGTACATGGTGAAATCTGCAAAAGATTTGTTTTTTAAGAGAGAGAAAGAAAAAAGCCTTAGTTTAATAGGTCTCAGAAGCATTCTTTTGGCCTTTTTGTTCTGCTGCCTCAGTAAATACACAAAAATGCTCTTTCCATGTTCAGCATTTTTTCTGTTTGGATGTTCGGCCTTCAGGGTGTTTGTGACATAGTCCTGGCCTATTTTGTTGTACATACCACATCAAATACGAAATGATGTAGGAGGAGCCAGTCAGAAGGTCTGCTGTATTGAAAAACCATGATCAAATCATGGAATATTCAGTCCTGAATCACTTCTTCTTAAATGTTTTTGTCTAATTTCTTTGTTGTCTATTACTGTCTTGGTGTCGTGGTTTAAGCCCAGCCGGCAACCCAGAATCATGCAGGCACTTGCTCGCTCACACCCCCCCCCCCCTTCCTCCCCCTGCTCCTGGAGGGATGGGGAGGAGAATCGAAAGAATATAGCTCCCACAGGTTGAGATAAGAACAGTCCGGTAACTAAGGTATAACACAAACCACTGCTGCTACCACCAATAATAATAATGATAAGGGAAATAAAAAGGGGAGAGAATACAACCGGACACCACCCGCCAACCGATACCCAGCCCGACCTGAGCAGCGATCTAACCCTTCCGGGTAACTGCCCCCAGTTTATATACTGGGCATGATGTGCTGTGGTGTGGAATAGCTGTTTGGCTAGTTTGGGTCAGGTGTCCTGTCTCTGCTTCCTCCCGGCTTCCCCTCCTCCCTGGCAGAGCATGAGGCTCAGAAAGTCCTTGGTCAGAGTAAACATTACTGAGCAGCAACTGAAAACGTCGGTGTTATCAGTGCTGTTCCCAGGCTGAAAGTCAAAACTACAGCACTGCACCAGCTACTAAGAAGGAGAAAAGTGACTGCTACTGCTGAACCCAGGACACTTGGGGATCTACGCAAGATGTCGTGTCTATTCCACACAGGCTTTTCTGGTTGGTTTTTGTTTGTTTGCTTGTTTTTAAGTAAAAATGAAGTCATTGCTTCCAAGTGCACTACTTGCATTTTTATTTCAAGAACTAAATGGAAATGTTTTGTGATCATCTAATCCAAGTCTTCAAGCTTCTCAGAATCTCAAGATGAGTAATGGTCAAACCTGCTTCGAGGTTAAGAAGTATAGATAGGAGAATTTGTAGGGCATATGTGAATTACCAAGGTGGATTAGCTATTCCAGTACTGAATACCACTGCATGTGATTTTAGTAAAATTTTCTAGTCTTTTAGTAAATACATCTGAGAACCCAGGTCTCTTGTTCGGTTTTGTCTGTCTGTTTCTAAAAAATACGTGATACTCTTTAGGGCACTGAGTTGGGTGCATCTGTCAATCTAGGTTTAGCTTCTTTAAAACATTTTATCTTATCTGTCTATTTGACTAGTGCTGGAGGCTTTTGTCCCCAGACACTTTTCGGCCATTACAGTGCAAAGGCCATCAGTATAATCACCCCAGCATTCATAACCTCTTCAGCTAAGACGCTAGACCTCTTATTGAAGTAACTGGAGCATGCACACACTTGTTTCGGTAGCTGTGCTGCAGTATCAGTAACACTGAACTGTCTTATTTGCTGAATGAAAAAACCTTAAACAGCAATAAAATATTATTAAATCTCCCCTTCTGCTTAACCAGTGTAGCTTTGTGCCTTGTTCATGCCTAAAAACAGTATGGCTCTGCATTTTGAAACAGTTCCTACATTTCATTAGTGAGTATATTGCTTGTTTTAAATTTATTACTTAAAATTAAGTGCATTTTCAAAGTTATCTTTACTGCCTTGGTTCTCTTTACAAACACAATGTTTTTGCAACTCTGTTAAGTATTTAAAGAATTTCAGCAGATTCCAGACAGCTATTGGAATATCTTAAATTGAGAGTAAGAGTGGGGAATAGAAGGTTTAAAGTCCAGTGTCTTGCGGATTCTCAGTTGTAGTTTCACTCGAACTTTTATTTTTTTTAGCTATTAACAGAGCTTATAGGATTATCACAGTACCACGTTCAGTCTTACGAACCTTAAAATTCCTCTTCCAAGCTCCTTAACAGAGCCACTCTTAAGAATTACGTGATGTATTCTGTGTGAATTGGAACAGAAACAAAAAGGAAGCCAAATAATTTACTACTTGTACTATGTTAGGACCAAGAAAGGAAAATACTAAAAATTTAAAAATGAAGACGCGTAACTGGTAGCCAAAAGGGTAAAATGCTTACCTGCAGCAGTAATCAAAAAGATCTTAGAAAGACACTTTCTGCTCACATACCCTGGCAAAAGAGACCTAGGTGGTTAAAGGCCTATGTTTTAAGAGAGGCAGCTATGAGCTAATCCGCAGGGTTATAAAGTAAAAGCCAGTAGTACTTTTTTTAAGCCAATCAGAACCTGAAGACTGGAAGATGGGCTAACGGAGGTCTCAGTACAACAAAAATGAATGATGAAATGATGAGCCGGCAGTGTGCGCATGCCTCTCACTGAAGATGTCTTTGAGCAGCAGACTGCTGGAAATGGGGAGGGTAAACTAAGGATATCACTGTCTGTCCTGTTGTACTCTATCATAAGCATCCACTACTGACCAGTGTCAGAAGGAGGATACTGGCAAGACGCTCAGTTGGTCTGACCCAATGAGGACATTCTTGTGTACGGTACAACTTGTAACTTAGCCAAAAGGATAGGCAGATGCAAATACATTTTTAAGTGATCGGATGCCTGTAGAAATATATTGCTTAAATAGAAATAAAAAGTTAGAATTGACATTCATTTGTAGTGACGTGAAATGGTACCATATTCGTGCAGTAAGGCTCTCAGATTAGAACTGTAAATATTTTCATTATTTATTGGGTTTGGCTTCTTCAATATCAAGGATGTGATGTAAATAAGAAATGTATCTGTTAAAGTTTAATTTTATTTCAGTGTATTTAGAGAAAATCTTGGAGTTTTTTCAAGTCTCCGTTTGAAAACAGGTTGTTTGGCAGTTACAGAGTTGAATTTGAAAGCTGACTGGTTTATGTCTCTTAAGTTCAAGAATGCTTCCAAGATAGCAAAACACCTTTTGGGTTGTGAACCTGATTTTAGATAATATGGGTTTCAAATTATTTTACCAAATATGGCGGTCCTGCAGAATTAGCACTTACTTAGCTTAAAATAACAAATTACTTCTATTTAAAAATAACTATGTTTTGGCAACTTGCATGCCATTCTGGTGCAGTTGTCACGATTAAAAATAGGATGGTATTGCTATATTTGGCAGCCAGTGCTGTGGTAGCACAGCATAACTTGGGCAAGAATAAAGATGTCTTACTCATACTTTTATATTCAATGTTTTTGTCACAGTGTAAACCTCATGAAGACCAAATTAGACCCAGAAGGACTGGGCATCATATTACTGGGTCCCTTTCTGCAAGAATTCTTCCCTGAGCAGGTAATCAATAGCACTTTATTGCTGCAGAGCATTGTCTGCTCTTGTCTTTTTGATTCATTAAGCACTTTCATCAATATGACAGAGCTATTTCTGATAACAAGTATTGAATTTAGAACAGCTGACCAGCAAATGATTTCTTGTATCGCACAACAAACCGGAGGCTTCCATTCTGCTTAAGTTGTCCATGATTTTGTCAGCTTTATACTGGAAGGAAGCTCCATTGCAGCAACAAGTTCTAAAATCAACTTCAGGAAATACATAATCACTTCGCATTTGAAACTGAACTGGTTACTTGCTCAGAAAGTTCGCATAAGTTTGTTTTTTCTGAGAATAAATGACCATACTGTTTTTATCATTCTTGTCTGCTGTAATTGCTAGCAAATGGGAAAAGATTACAAGCATCTTTAGAACTATTTTTATTGTATCTCCAATAATGTAAAATTTTTGACAGTTTAACAAAAAGTCGTGATAGAGTTACGCTTAGCATATGTGGAGGTCAGTGTCTGCCAGGGTAATGGAAAATTCCAGAACACGGAGCGGATCCAGATGGGCACTCTCCTTGGAGGTTTATGGAGGTTTGTTCCATGGCCATGCCAGTGCTTTTATCAGCAGAAGGGGGAGGTTTTCTCCAGGGAGGGAAAGTCTGGTGGAGGCAAGAGAAGGTCTGAGAGGAGTACTTCTTCAGAGGCTTTTGTAGAAATGAAGATGAGTGGCTTTCTCAAAAACACTGTGAGGAAACAGCAGATGCTAGTGATGGTTGGAATTGTTGATGTTTCCCTTTAGACAGTATTTGAACACGTAGCTAGTGCAGAAATCTAGATTTGATTCCTTCTTTGATGAGAATATTCAAAACTGCATTCTTACTCTCCTAGAAAGTGCTAAATGCCACCTCAAAAGCAGGAAGGTACCTCAGCTTTCCTCTTCAAAGCTGTTGGCTTAAACAAAGATCATTCAGCCTGAAAGAGCAAGCCTGACTCCTTAGTGCTGACTGTTTTGGGCAGTCACTTGGAGAGAGGGATTCCTCAATTCCCTGATAGCCTGTTATTTGGGAAATAATTACTGCACAAAATTCTTAACATCCATGGGGCAGGAACTGGAAAACAGCGCTCCTTTTCCTTCAGGGTGCGAGCATACCTTCCTTGGGGAACAGAATAAGTGTCCTCATTTCTTCCCAGCAAAGCTCAATTTTATGTATCTCTGTGAAGCAATTTCTGTAAGTAGAGTTACCATTTATTACTCCTTTTCACCACCACCGCTCCACTGAACAGCTTGCGTTGCTGTGAGAGACCCATACAGAGATAAGGGTTTTGAATCATGTAAGAGGAGAAAAATGAATAAGGGGTTTTTGTAATCTGATGGATGTACTGTAACCCAAGCGGATTTATTCTCATTCCAGCCTTTACCTCAGTCTGCTTAAAAAAAGGATAAGCTTTTGTTTGGAGCCTGGTCCAACAGGCATAAAAGAGATTATATTACACCTGATTTTTTTCCTGATTCAGTGAAATGCAAAGCTTTTAGAACTAAAGCATTTAAACACCTGGAATGGTAAAGGTGACAACTGCAGCACATCTGCTGTTAGGCCTCAGCTGAACAGGTGTTTTCACAATGACTTTACAGTTAAAGTAGTTTACAGTTAGGCAGGCGCAGGTGTAAATTACTTCTTAGCTCTCAAATGGAGGGCTGGAGATTGGATCTGCTCCTTAGTAAATATTTAGCTTTGTCGCATGCAGGCAGTCATAAATACACACAAAAATGTGGCTAGTACATGAGGTGTCTGACTTTAAAGATTAGGATGGTTTCTACATGGTCAGTGCTGAAGTTGTGGTTTAGAGTGTCCAGATGTACACAGAAAATCATTACTTGCTTTTGGGGTATTACTTACTAATTACTGACATCTTTTTTTTTTTTATTTCTAATGAGAAAGGTAAAATGAACAAAATTTTCATGTCATCTTAAAGAAATTGTATTTTTTTTACAATGTCCTTGGGTCTTCCTGTTTAAATGCACCTGTCTCATTGTAAAGAGAAGCGACAATGTATGTATGTGTCACATGAAACTGTCTTCTTTCTACTAGGACTCCAGGGTTTCAGAGTCATTCACTGTTTACCATTACAATGGACTGAAGCAATCGAACTATAATGAAAAGGTAAGATTTAAGAAACTCAAATCTAGCCCAGATAACAACTAGTATGCAAAACTGACTGTAGTTACAGGCAAAATACTTGAAACTGTTTTTACAAAACTACTAATTCAGCAATTGTGTTCCAAAAGAATATCTTTGGAACTGAAAACTGTGTTGTGCTCCTGAGCATGTCTTAGGTAGTGTACTGGATCAATTGGCTAATCTACATCTCTTTAAGCTGCACATTTTGAGTAGAGCATTTTCCATCCTTATCCATGAGAAGTGGGATCTGAACCGTAAAGGACAGTGGAGTCACACAGACAAATTACAACATGTATAAGTAACCCTACATCTCAAGTGAGATTTTTGGATTTTTTTTTTTTTGTGCTATATTTTAGTAGTCCAGATAGGCATCAAAAATCAATATTTTTTTTGGAGCTATTTGCAGGGGTGGGGGGAGGGGGGTGGAATGACAAGTTTCATTTTCAGCTTTCTTGGAAGAAAAAGTATACATGATGCACCAGGTCTGCTTTTACGTGAGTTCCTGAATTAGCATTTAGGGTAGAAAAGTGTAAGGCATTCATAGACATAGGGAACAAAAATGGCTTCAAGTGAGAAGACTCTTTGAGAAAATGTAGATGCTCAGTCTGCAGCGTAGCTTGGATATGAGTCCTTAAAATTACCCCTGTGAAATCTTCAACAGTTTCATACACAAAAATGTAGGCAAATGCATTTATTTTTGCTATAGAACATATATACATAAACAAGAAAATTTAAACAAGCTTTTGTTTTCTGAGGATTCTCCCTATAGCATTTAAAAGACTTTTTTCTGAATAGAGCTGATTTACAGCAGAAGTTCCATTTTGTGGCCAATCAAAACTATAAAGTTAAGTCTAAGAAACACTTGCTTTATAAAATAACTGTATCAGACTTTGCAAGTGCAACAGTAGTAGATCTGTTGTCACAGAATTTTTGCATTGCATTTTCGTATTTATTTTTTATACCAATTTGGGCCTTAACTGTTAAATTAACAGTGAAATGAATATGACCTGATCAGGATTTTCAGGCACTTGAGTTTTGATATTTTTTTTTTTTCAATTTCATACCTAATTTTATGAAAAGAAATAAAAAAGGATATAAAATTTCATGGATTTAATCTTCGTAATCAAAAGAAAAAAGTGCCCAATGAAAATAATCATCTCACCTTAAGCGTTTTTAAACAGCCATGGGCTGCCATAACTGGTTTCATTTTGGCAGGTCATGTATGTAGAAGGCACCGCCGTTGTCATGGGTTTTGAAGAGCCAATGCTGCAGACAGACGACACTCCTGTAAAACGCTGCTTGCAAACCAAATGGCCATATATTGAATTACTGTGGACCACAGATCGATCACCTTCCTTGAACTGACAACGTAAAACCATGGGATCCTTGAGTGAGGATACAAAGATTGGTATTACTTGGAAAGTAGCTTGCTTTGACTGCGTGGAGTTATACACTGGTATCATTGATGAATTGTAAATAATGATTACAAACACTTTTTCAGTGTTAATTGGAATATTTAATTTTTTAATCAGATTGATTTCTATTACAATAGTTTGTCTTTTTTGGCTACTGTAGTACTGTTAATGTGAGTTATCCTTAAAAAAAAAAAGCCTAAAGTCTTAGCATTATTTTGCCATCCCATGAAGATTTGAAAACTGTCTGATATTGCAGAATCTGCATATTGGATGTCAGATCTTTAAAACATGAAACATATTCAGCTTCCTCTGAATCATATAGGCATGTTCTATTATTTAAATTATATTGGCTTACATTACAGTACCATAATGTGTGGACTAGACTGGCCTTTGCACTGGATATGTTTTAATGAGTTTAAATTTTTTGCGATTTTACCTGAAATCGAATTTTACCTAAAGAGCTTGCACAATGTCACATCAATATGATACATCTTTAGGAATATCAGTAAGTATAATTCATAAATGCTCTTTCTTGGCAGTTGTATATTACTGTGGCTTAGTTATCAGGCATGTTAAAAGCGAACAGAAAATCTGAGCAAAAATAGATGTATTAATATTTATTTGAATTTGTATAAAAGAAATGTAAAAACAGCGGAATCTCTTGTTCTATAATCCTTTAACTATTCAAACTTATAATATTGCCAAATACCTCTTCTTGATTTGTCCAAACAGCAGTGTAAGCCAGCATTACTGTACGTGTTAAGTGCATGAGAACATCTGTTATTACATTATTATATTCCTTTATTTATTATCAACTTGTTAGCCCTGAAATAAAATCTTTTCCTTGAATCATGATGCCGTAAGTTTGGTTTTAATCAAACTTGTTCCCTGCTCCTCTAAGATACTGAAAAGGGACCATGGGTTTAGAAATGTCAGAGTTTTAGTTGAACACATCTCAGACTGGGGATGATATTTTATTGCATCTGAATTGTGATTGCAGAGCCTCTGCTATTGCCAGCAGGGCTGGATTTCACATTCAGGACTGGCAATTTTGTAAGATTCTATTTTCATATGTAAATAACAATATAACTCCAGAATTATCAGCATGCAGGAAAAGGAACTGACTTGGTTGAAAATGAGGTGTGTAGTGTTGGGGGAAAACTCTTTTTGCAGAATGTGCACTGTAAAGCATGTGGTAGTGGTGGAAAGAGAACGTCCTGTGTGTGACCCTGGCTGATATGTCCTCTGCAAGACTGTACAATGTATCTGTTATGTTTGCATCTGGAAATGAGTGGACAGTATGGATCTGTGGTGGGTTGGCCTTGGCTGATTGCTCCAGCATGAGCTCCTGACTCTATGGGGCCACACGTCCTTCCAGGACCCTGCTCCAGCAGGCTTCCCATGGGGTCAGAGCCCCTTTCCGGCATCCTCCTGCGCCAGTATGGGGTTCTCCCTGGGCTGCAGGTGGGTATCTGCTCCACCATGGATCTCCATGGGCTGCCGGGGGCACAATCTGCTACACCACAGGCTGCATGGGGACGACCTGCTTCATTGTAGACTGCAGGGGAATCTGCTCCCATGCCTGGAGCACCTCCTCTCCTCCTTCGCTGCTCTCCTTGGTGTCTGCAGAGCTGTTTCCCTCCCATATCCCTCCCAGCCGCCCCACAGCGTTTTTCACACTTTGCTAAACTTGTGATCACAGAGACCACCAGCTTTGCTGACAGGCTCAGCTTTGGCTGGCGGCAGGTCCATCGTGGAGCCAGCTGAAACTGGCTTTTTGCAGCATGGGGGCAGCTCCAGGTGACTTCTCACAGAGGCCGCTGCTGAAGTCCTGCCTCCCCTCAGCTACCAAATGAGTTCAATGAGGACTTGTTTAAAAATGAACTTCTGAAATTCCGGTGACGGTTCCTTACTGCAGAGCTCAGCAGCTGCCTTACCTCTTTTGGAGGTCTCCTTTTCTAGAAAAAGCAATTCTTTTGCAGGTGACAGTAATGTGAAGAAATTCCTTAGTTCATCTTCTCTAACCCATTTAACTTAGTATTCGGTCTTGCTGTGTGGGCCTGATGCCGAAAGTCTTGTGCAAGAGTAGTTGCATTCAAAAGTATACGGATAATTAAAGCAGATTCTCTTAATCTGGACTGCCTGGCAAGTGTGGAAATTTACTTTCCCTCAAATAGTCAGGCTTGACAGATACTTGCTTTAGCTGTTAGTTAAAATAAATGTCTTTAGGCAGACTTGCACTGATGTCTTGGAAGGTTAAATGTCACTTCTCTTGCTCTTTCTCCTGGATTCTAACATTTGTCTGGGCTTGTAATAGGCTTGAACAACACAGTCTGCACTGAATCACAGCCCAGATCTTTTAGAATGAACATCCTTTTTCTAGTCTACTGTCAGATACAGTTTATGTTCTATCTCACAAAACCATAAAACTTAGGTGCCCAGCTAGGTGACACCTGTGTGTAAGCATCAGTTTGGATTAAAACTTCTGTCACACTCCAGAGAACTTTAGGTGATGCTTACTGTGGTATAAGAGCCCTCATTCCTGTATCCTTCTTTTTCCTTCAATACCGCCCAGTTGTTTGAGGCCTGGCTTCTGGTTTACTTCATGTATTTTTGACTACAGAGGCTAACTGTGCCTAATGTAAGTAACAGTGGTGAATGGAACTTGGCCAGCTCATCCGAGAGCTGCAGCCAAATGAATCTTCCTGTCCTTTCCTCCCTGATGAGCAAGATGGGAGAGATTCTGACTTTATGGAAATTCCCCATTTGTCCCTTAAAAGAGTGTGGTTGTTTAGAAGGCAGACTTACAATACGGGGGGCATTAATGTCTAGTTTGCTTCCACAGAAAAATGACCAGAAACCTATATAATTTTCAGAGATCATTCTGCTCTAAGTGCCAAAAACATAGGCTACATATGTGTATGTGTGTGTGTATATATATATCTATGTATGTGCTGCAGTTTGCAAATTGAGGCTTAGTCTGTAAGTCCACAGCACTGCATGGAATTAAACACATGCTTTAACTAACCAGAGCAAATTGATGCTGCTAACTGTAAAGAAAGCACATAAACAAAATCTACAATTAAATGGCATTTTGATTACTACTGTTGATGAATGATTTTTTAATGTATGTCACAGCGGTTCAGTTTTAATTGCCAAATAAAGGTCAGTATCTTTAAAGAGACAACTGGTATCCTAAGTGGCAACATGGTACAGTTAGCAGGCCCTTGGATAGCTGGTCCAGAAACAGAGTTCTTCCTCTTATGTCTTGAAGCCCTGTGAGACAGAAAATTGTTCAGCGAGTTGCTGGTGTCTCTTTGCTCTAAACTTACTTCCACAACAAAGAGATGAAGGCAAAGAGGTCTTGGGGTCAAGTGCTGGTTGAATGCTGAAAGAGAAATTGTTACCGCTTCGATGTATACTGGAATTTATAGCTAGATGCTCTAAAAAATTAGCTAAATAAATAATGGAAAGACTACTTCCAGTGCCTCATATTAGCCCAGGTGAGTAATATTTGAGGGATCAAGGCTAACTAATATATTTTTGCTTTGTTAAAGCCTGAGCTGTTCAAAGTTAGCAGCCATTATGCCTCCAAATGTAAATATTCTTGTTAAAATCCGCATGAAGACCCCTTTAAAAGAGTGAACCACTGAAGCACTTGCAGGGCACTTTAGTTTTAAATACCTCTGCTGAAGTTCTTGGCTATATCTTGCAATTAGAAATAATGCTTATCTGAGCCATCTGTATGCTTTTTAATTATCTTTTTTTGTTGTGGTGATGAGTCTAGGGAACAGGAGCCCAAGATGGGCCTGGATAGAAGTGATGCGAGAGTAAAATCCATTAGGGTAGTGAAATGGGTATGTCTACACAACAGTTCATGAGCAGGAACAAGAACCTCCATTAGTGCAATGCATTCCGCAGTCCCACTGGATAACTGTCTCTAAATGCAAAATACAATACAAACACAAAATACTGCCTATGTAACGGTTCCAATTACAGCTCTGGAGAGAACTTCCCGCCTACAGAAACAAAACTAGGAAACAACTAAGAGAAAAGGTAAGCTTTCCCGCAGGAATTGGACACTTAAGCTTCTGTACTGCCACCTTTCGAAAAGATTTAACAGTAAAATTGTAATTAATTTTAAAAATATTTATGTTAAAATCACGTTTTATTCTTTGAAATACCCTTCCTCTGCCAGCAGGTACATTACTGAGTAAGATCAAAGCTTTCGTAGCAGAGCCGTCTATGAAATACTAATATTTAAGTTTTGCTTCAGCAAAACTTCCCACAGACGCCTTGACTGATCTATTTTTAAGATTGAAAAGACCATAATGACCTCACCAGCTGCACATAACATAAGCTGTGGAAATCCACAACACGAATCTTGCATTTTTCTGCATATATTATTTGGTCCCACATCTGACGTTCCAGTTATTCTGTAGGGAAGATAATGGCTTTTGGACTCTAGGCCACATGTTCTTGCAAAAGCTGTCTGTCCTGGTTCCAGGTCATGTTCTAGAGTCTATCAAGACTTTTTAGTTTAGTATTACAAGCAGCTAATGTATCAGGTCACAGGTACACTGAAGACCAAACTTCAGCCTACCAACAACAGGGGCAGCTGCTGCCGCTTGGGCAGCACAGGTCACAACGTCCAGTCCAAATATTTCTAAAATCTGAGGAAAACAAAGTCTGGAATAAGCTGCCCCTGATCAGAACAGGTCCAGGTTATTTCGGGAAACACTGCAAGTCCTTCAAAACCTAGAAAGGTTATTCTTTCCATTTATCCTTTTGAATTGATTTGGAATATTCTACGTTCATGTCTCTCTCCTTAATTTGAAGAAAAAGGAAAAGGGTATGGGAAGAGTGACTGTTGTGCTAAGAGCAAAACATTACTTAGCATAGATGATCAGGGGACTGGAGCACCTCCCGTATGAAGATAGCATGAGAAAGTTGGGGCTGTTCATCCTGGAGAAGAGAAGGCTGTGTGGAGACCTCATAGCAGCCTTCCAGTATCTGAAGGGGGCCTATAGGGATGCTGGGGAGGGACTCTTCATGAGGGACTGTAGTGATAGGACAAGGGGTAATGGGTTCAAACTTAAACAGGGGAAGTCTAGATTGGATGAGAGGAAGAAGTTCTTTACTGTGTGTGTGGTGAGGCCCTGGAATGGGTTGCCCAGGGAAGTCGTGAATGCTCCACTCAAGGCAGTGTTCAAGGCTGGGTTGGACATAGCCTTGGATGGCATTGTTTAGTGTGAGGTGTCCTTGCCCATGGCAGGGGGGTTGGAGCTAAATGATCTTAAGGTCCTTTCCAACCCTAACTATTCTGTGATTCTATAAGGCAACACAACTTTCAAATGCCTTCAGCTGCCTTTTAAGAGTAGGCATTAACCCTACAAGTAATTGAGGTACTTCTGAATTTATTACTGGTGCTTAGATCTTGTTCAATGTAAAATAACAAAATGATGGTGATGTTTCACTTTAACAGCACAAATGTAAGGCCAGCAGAATTAAGGAATATTACAAGCCTGCGGGGACAGCTAGGGGTCATGCTGTTAGTGCTGTGAATAAACACACTGTTCTATTTTTGTGAACAGGAATGTCAGTCTTATCTGAATAATCTTGCCATAAAGCACTTAAAATAAAATAAGAGAGTAAAGAAAAAAACCTCAGAACAAAACAAACTACTCTCAGCTGCTTTCATAGGTATGCTCTACTGTGGCCTATTTATAAATGAGTTCTCTGGTCTTTCCCCGATATTGTTTTGGACGCATCTGTATTATAAAAGCTGAAAACAATCCTTTCTTTCCTCGTAATGGAGTTGAGTACACAGAAAGTAAAATGTTTCTCCTTTTCGTCATATCTTTGAGTTGGCCAGAAAAAATACAAGGATACTGCTCCCTCCAGATGTGGGTGTGATGCCCCATTAGCTGTACAGCGTTTCTGGCAGTCAGGTTTTACATATTCTTGACAAAACCAGCTAGAACACTACTGTGGGCTTTGCAAGGTCAGAACAAATCAAGACAGGAATTACACAGTGTTACTGGTTTTTAATGCTTTTATGAAGAAATATTAAGAGGGGCTTTATAAAGCTCTGTTCAGTGTCAGATGCAATAAAGTAGTATTGGTTATTTCAGTGGGGAAAGAGGCATGACACCCGCTCCTGCACAGAGCTGTGGTGAAGAACTACAGCAGCGCTTTCCTTCTGCACCAGTGTGAGGTGCCCCATTCAGCATATTAAAACTTTGTGTAGCCAGTAGAGCATTAACAGAGCGACTTACAGAGGAATGCATTTCCTAACGAAATGTGTGGATGGATTTACATCTTTCCTGTGGTTAGAAGGGGTTTTTTTTTTGTTGCTGTTTGTTTCTCTTTTTTAAAATAATAGCCATGCTTATGGTCACATAACACTGATGAAAGTCTGTTTGCTCTTCCTATGCACTTTACTTTCCTAAAAGCGAATTTCAGGTATCGCTCCAGTTCAAACTCTTGAAAACGCTGGAAGCTGAAAGAAATTCAACCAGAAACCACAAGCCTCAACTCCGCCACGTTTCCTTGTGATCATGACTGTCCAAACACAACCGCAGGTAACTCGGCGGAGCAGAGTTAAGGGATGCCCTGCTTAGCAAGCGTTTCTCACCGCTTCACGGGTGAGGATTTCATTGAGAGAGGAATCGGTTTCCCCAGATGCAGCCTGGCTGCGTGCAATGCAGCACCCGAGCACCGTGTTCAGCCGGGATGGGGAACTCTGCCCTCCGTCCTCCGGGGCCCCAAGGCCACACCGCAGCCACGAGTGCTACCAGCACCCTCCCCTCCGGCAGACAGCGCCGGGGGAGTCTTGCGGAGCTGGGCCGAGGCGCCCACACCTCCGGGACCGCTTCTCCCTCAGCGACCGAGGCGCGGGTGAGACGGCCCCGGACTGGCAGCCGGGGGACCCACGGGTTCAATCGCTGCCTCCTAGAATAGGACCTTCCTCTCCGAGCCGCCTCTGTCCCGGCGGTGCCTCACCGCGGCTCCCCAGGGCCGCCGACAGCCGCGGGGCTCCCGCCGCGCGGCGCTGCTCGCCCCGGGCTCTGAGCGCGGGCCGCCAGGGGGCGCCCGAGCGCGGCCGGCGCTTCAGCGGCTGCGGCGGCGGCGGTGGGGCGAGCGTGGCCGAGCTTCCCCCGCCGGCCCCCCGTCCCGCCGCCAGCGTACGGCGGCAGCCACATCTCGGCGGCACCGCACGGCAGCTGCTCCGCTCCGCTCTGCCCGCGGGAGCCGGCCGCGGAGGGGGCAAGGATGCTGAGCCTCAGCCGCGGGTCCCGCGCCCAGCCGCCGGCATCGGCCGTGCCCGCTGCTCCTCCTGTCAGCGCTGCTCTGGGCGCCGGTGCTGGTGGCCTTCAACCTGGACGAGGAGAAGCTAACGGTGTACAGCGGGCCCCCGGGCAGCTACTTCGGGTACTCGGTGGACTTCTACATCCCTGACCCCAGCACGTGAGTGCCGCCGCCGGGCTGATCGTTTCCTTCAGCGCGGCCCCGGGGGGTGGCGGGGACCGGACTGTGCCCCAGCGAGCGCCCCCGGGCCCTCCCGCTCGGAGAAGGCGATGGGCACATCTGGGGTGACAGTCCCTGGCCCGCCGTGCCGGGGCCGCCGGATGTCGGTCCTCATCGCCCGGTGACTTCTCGGTGTGTTTCGCAGGGTCAGTGTCCTGGTGGGAGCTCCCAAAGCCAACACCACGCAGCCAGACATAGTGGAAGGAGGAGCGGTGTACTACTGCGCCTGGCCCACCACCCAGTGCAGGCAGATACCCTTTGATAACACCAGTAAGTGAATCGTTGAATGTCGTGTGTGATGCTTGGCTAAGCTCAGGTCCCCCTTCGGAGCAAGTTTTGTCCGGGCTCTCTTTAGTTGTGTCACTTTGGGCTGCGTGTCTGCAGTTACCTGGAGAAACCCAGCTCCTGGGGGGCTGTATGCATGTGTGCTTGTGGGGAAGGGTTTAATGGTCCTCAGGGAAATAGCAGGAGTATGACCTCCAGGAGCATTGTGTACTTCCTCTTAATAACTGCCTTGGTTTGTTTTTGGTTTGGTTTGGTTTTTTAATGCTTCACTGAAAGGTGTTTTTAGCAGATTCCTCCTTTTGAAAGCACTGGGGCAAAACGGGGTTTGAGTGCTCAGAAGGCAAAACCCCCAAACCTGTGCCTCATACGCTTCCCTGAATCCTGGAACTCACAGGATTGCTATTTGCTGTTACTTTCAGCAAGGGGTTTTCCATCTCTTCAGCTGGCTGAAGTACCTCATGTGGCATGCTTGTTGAATTCTTTTCAGCAAGAAAGAATTTTACTTCTGATCATTGGAAGCTAGATCCTAACTGATTTAGGCACAATGAGGATAGATTATACCCACTTCCAAAGTCCCAAGACAGATGTTTCTTATTTAATTAGAGGGAACACACGTTTTAAACAATTCAGGCTGTTTATGTTTTCTATTGTCTCTTTATAGGTCTTGAAAATAATTTCAACCTAGTGTTTGCAGGGACTTTAAAACTGATTCCTTCATTTAGGCAGACTTTGACAGTTTAATCATTAAGCAAAAATTGTGATTCTTTAGGTTATATTTAATCTTAACATTTGTGGTTCATTTAAATGCAAATACAATCCAGTTCACTTCTTTTCTAAGAGCACAAATTAAATTAGAAGAGCTTACTTAAATGCAGCAAGTATGGAGTGCAGCTCTCTACCCCTTCCAGCTCCAGCCACTGACATCCTACTACGATGTTAGTGTCTAGGAACTCTGCTCAGAATGACCCTCCCATCATTCTGGTAACTCTTCAGACCAGAGTAAGAGAGAGTTCCTGTATGTGTATGTACCTTCTAAGGCATGTAGTACTCCCTACAGCATATGGTTATATATAAATGTAAATGTACAGACATAGACAGCATGCATGCAATATTTTTATTGTCATATGCCCTGCGTGTATATCTTTAAAATAAGGCCAGTGTAGGAAATATTCCTGTATTTCCATTTTATGATTAGGTAGTTCATGTAACAGAAGTGCAATTATATTATCTGTGCAAATCAATTTCAGGTTTGAATAGAAAACTTACAGACCAAATGAAAATTCCATTGCATTTTGAAAAATGAACGAAAATCTTTTGATGAAACCTAGAAGGTTTTGTTTAGTTTCATCTAGGTTTCATCACTAGATAGCCTAGAAGGACATGTGGGACATGCGGCTTTCCTGTGGGAAACTCAGGGCAACTCCACACTCTGGGCAGAGATGTCCTTTCGCAGATACTGTGTTTCAGATAAAGGCACAAACACAGGTTGATGAGTATGTTGACAAGGCTTTGGACTTTATCATACAACTATTCAGCTTGGAATCTCCAAAGTGTGATTCACTTCATTCAGTCTGCCTGAGATGGTTGGTTGTGTCCTCTGAGTAGATGACTTGTAGACAGCTGAAGTTAAGCCAGAGCGAGCCCATTGGGTAGATATATGGCGCAGTGTAGGCAGGTTTAGCACTGTTGTCACTAGTTGACTCATTCCAGTACCAAGGCCAGTAAAGGTGTCGTTGTTCACTGGCCAGCTACCCTCACAGACTGGGATCCTGGGAAGATTTGTGTAGCTTGTACCAACATCTGTTCTTTACTGCAAGGGACGTAAGGGCCATCTCCAACATGCCTTAGATGACTCTTTTTGCTTTAGTATGGTTGTAGATTTCAAGTCAGCTTTTTCCCTCCAAAATACACTACTTAGAGGAGTGTGTTCTCCATCTTTTTCTCTATTCCCCCAAACAGAGTAGTCCACGCGAGCTCTATCCTAAATTATGTTATTTCAGATAGTCTGTTGCACACATTTCCTTTTGAAGCCTTTGGCCATTGCATGCCTAAGGGGGCTTGGACAGTCCTTAATAAATAGGGGTATTTTCAGTTTACAACTTTCTTGTACAGGCACCTTGTGCTCACTATGCTTTCTCCCTACAACGTCACTCAGAAATGCTGCTATTCCCATTTTATATTTATATTCACACTTTTATGTTTGTTCTAATAAATAGAAAAAAGTCAGTCTGAGTTGTCAAAGATCATAGAGGCAGTTGCTGATGATACTGGTAACTGACACAGAATTTTTTCTTCTCCTCCAGCTCCTTAGCCACAAGATTATAATTTTTCCCAAAACAAAACCACTCAGTAACTGTTAAAAGACTGGAAACTCAGCTCTAGCAGCTCCAGTTTTAAAGATTAATGCTTCATGCCTCATAGAAGATTTTTAAAAGTCTTGGAAAGCTTTGGGAATGTTTTCTGAAACAAAACTGAAAAACTACAGAGGCTGCTTCAGAGCTGGAAGATTTCATTTTGATGCATTTTTATACAAAGCCTTCCTTTTTAAAGTACTTTTTTCTTGACTAACCAAATAATATCAGCTCTTTCAGTTAGATTCACTAGGCACAATAAAAGAGGCAAAACTGCTTCATAATTGAAAGCATTTTAAATAAAGTTCAGAAGTAAAAATTGAGTGAAACTAGAAAGAAAGAGTATAATGTAACACTTAAAAGGCAGTGTGTCCCAACTAATAGGTAAAGAATTTACTAAATCAATATTTTTCAGCCACAAGAGTTCAATGGAAAACTTCTAAAAATATTGCCAAAAAAACCCAAAAAGCAGAGTCACAAGTACTGTATCCCAAGTTAGATTCTGCGGGTCACAAAACTATGACATTTCCACCATAATATACAAATTCAAGAGATTAACAAATCCAAGTGGTTGAAAACCACTGGCTTAAATTATACATGAGCATGAGGCTCATGTCTTCCATTTCCAAGGTCTGGGTACACAGATGAAGCTCAGGTATGTTGCATTCAGTGCAAGTTTTGTTCTGCCATTGAGGGGGGAACATACAATGCGCTTGGATGTTATTCAGACTTCTACTGCCACAGATGAGTGTTTAAGTAAGTGGGCACCTGATTGCTAAAGCTCATGTAACTGTACACATCATCTTACTGTTTCCACAAGGACAGAGTTTCAAGAAGAGTTCTTCCATTTGCAAATGCTTTGATGTTATTTGTATGAATACTATTAACATCTTCGTCCTAATAAGTGAAAACAGTGAGGGCATTGACTAATATTTTATGAAAGCTTCAGTCAAGATTCTTGACATTCTTGAGTATTACGATGTTATAGGTGTGAAGTTGCTTTGCACTAATTTATAGTTATTCAGTATTTTACAGATGCTGAGGATGGATAGATATTCCTTATTATGGGAGTGTAAAGTATAACAAACTAAACAGGAACAAAATCTCTCTCCCCGTGCATTTAAGGCTTGTTAAGGGGCAACGATGAACAAGGTCACGGTTATAAGTCAAGGAAGGGAAGGAAGGAAAAAAGAATGTACTGAGTTTGTAAAGTATATAGTGTCTTAGGTAGAACGGACACTTGTTCAGAAAGTAATCTGAAGGAACCAAGTAAGTGACAGCCACCTTCGTGGGAAAAAAATAGGCTTGCTTGGGATAATATTATGATGGTAAGCACTGAGATATGATGGTCTTTAGTCCTGTAAAGGTTGTTTTGTTGAAGAATTTTGCTTGTGAATAATACCTTTATATAGAGTCCTGAAAGGAGAACACAAGTGATAAGCCTAACTGGACCTGATATGCTGACACTGGTGTAAGACAGCTACTGTTTCCCAATGGACCAGAGATCTGACACTGCAAGAATTGCACCCGGGGTAACTGGCAAGGTGCAGCCAACTTCCCTCCTCCACTCAGCTGTGACACTCAGGACTAAACTCCATTCTTTGTATCACATAAGCTTTAAATGACAAAAGACAAATCATTATTGTTTGTGAAGCTCTCTTGTTCCTTTTTTTCTCAGAAATTAAGTTCACATGAGAGAGTAGACATTGCATTGATAACTGATGCTCCAAGTAGGAACACTCAGTATTCAATTCAATACTCAATTCCCAGTGAAAGATATAAGAACATCTTTAAAAAATGTGTCATTACTTTTGAGTGCCATGGTCCAGCTGTCAGGCTGGGATCTTTGCTACTAACACTGATACTCAAGACCAAGACTACTCCTAAAATCATCTCTGTGACACTGTGCATATGATAGGATGCCCAACCTGGTCTGAGTGCTAGGAGCAGATGCATAACTTGTGTTTGTGTGGAATGTGTGTGACTAAATTCCTCTGTTGAGAAGATAGTTTTGTTGGAGTTAACAGAGGTGCAGGAGTATCTGCAGCCCATTCCTATAAGTAATGCCGCCTGACTGAAATTGTTCAACCAGCAATTCTTCCCAATTGTCAACTAAATTGCATAGCTCTCCTATCTCTGGTCTTCATAGTAGCTATTCCAGGGATTTCCAAAGCAGTGAGGTGATTTACTTACAAACTGACATCAGTAATTAATCCTATTGATGAAATGCAGTTCCTGACAAGGGACAGGGGAGCAGAGATGAAATTTTGATATGCTGTAGGATTTGAGCCAACCCATCCATAAGCAAGTCATGTAACCTGACATTCCCATATGGGTTGGCCAGTGATATGGCCTTCAGCCAGGAAGGGGCTTTAGCAGGAACTCTTTATGTTTCCTGCTGTTGATGTAGCACTGGCTCTGCAGTTCCATGTTTGCAGTTCTTTAAAGCTCCCTAAATCTGGGCACTGGGGTCAAGACTCTGGGAAGAAGCTTGAAAGCTTCTTGAAAGCTGAAAGCACTGCCCTTAAAAGCACAACTAGCGATTTAGCCTACTCCATTGCAGTATAAAACTGAGATAAAGTATAATGGAAGGGTTTTTAGTATCCCCTTACTCCAGGAGATACGGTCTGAAGGGCAGAGACTCTTCTCCCTTGTTTTCCTGCTCTGAAAAGCCATCCTATTGCATTGCAATGGAAGGCTGTGATACTCTTTGAAACTCAATGAGAGGACAGGGGAACAAGTGTTGGCATTATATTAAAGAGCTGTGATCTGTCTTTCCTCTCTTAACTACACA
The DNA here is from genome assembly GCA_017639245.1 of Myiopsitta monachus. Classification (NCBI taxonomy): domain Eukaryota; kingdom Metazoa; phylum Chordata; class Aves; order Psittaciformes; family Psittacidae; genus Myiopsitta; species Myiopsitta monachus. The sequence continues at coordinate 29,979,375 of CM029919.1, forward strand.
AAGCTATCTTCTCCTTTTCAGGTTCTCTATTATGAAATGTGGTTTACAATGACTATTTCTGCTTTAACATTGAGGTAAAAATCCCAAGTCCTTGTGTTTAGACTGGGTGCTCTTCCGTTCAGCTGCCAGGAGAGGTAGCAGGAGAGCAATATGAAGAAAACTTTCTCCCTGCTTGATTAACTGGGTAACTTATGGACCACTCAAAGCATCTTGCAGCCAGAAGCAAACTTAAATGCCTCCTGAAGTCCACTGTTGCATTTGAAATCTGGTAAAAAGTTCAGATTTCAGAAACTCATTATAATGGTAACTTTTAATTCTAATACTAAATAGACTGCAACAAGTTCTTATGCTTTAAATTATCTCCTAAAGGCAGATTTTTACATACTACTTCTCCTAAATTTCCAGAAGTCACTGAGGTGTTGTCTTTGCTATCAATTAACTTTACCAGTTTTAGTAAAACAGGCTTATTTTTCTAAACTAGCTAGAGAAAATTTGAATGGCCTTGAAGAGGAGCAGGGCAGCGGGGTATGGATCAGTTCTGGCTAAGCGTGAGGTTGATAAAAAACATGAGCTGCTCTAGCCAGCAGTTGAGCTGATTGTAACAGAACCCAGGTACTGTGTAAGGAAAGGATGTATTGTGGGGCTCGAGAGGTTTAGTTACATGAAAAAATCATTAGCTGTAGAGATGGTAAGATTCTGGGGAAAATTTAGAATCCTGTTACAAAACAGAGTTTGCATCTGAAGAGAAAGTGCTGAGGGAGAACTTCTCTGTTCTTTTAAATGTTGACACATTTCAGTCCACTATGCCAGTAAGACCTTATCTGGAGCCTCATGGTTCACTTGTAGCATTCTGATTTATAATAGACCCTTATGAGTTTCTTTTATAAGTCTCAGCCTTATCTAAAGAAGGGAAAAAAATACCCTTAGCTATGTTAGTTCAAGCTCTGAGGTCTTAATATGTTTTTGATCAGATTGTACTGAGGGGAAAAAATCCTATTGGGTTTGGTGATTCTTTTTTTCTTGATTCATGGAATGAAAGTCCAAATAAAGCTCTCTAGATATCATCTATTAAATTAAAATAACTCATTTGAATAGCATCTAAGGCACAATAAAAAACAGAAATCCAATAGATGTTTGCAGAGTCAGATAAATCCCAAAATAGAAGCGACTTTTCTTGTCATGCAAGGGTTTTGCATATCCTTACTGTCTCTAAACACCATAAAGTCTTTTTGCCCCAGCATTAATGTTGAAAGCAATTGTGTGGCTTGGTTCTCTAGATCACAGTGTTCAGCTTTGAATATTGCTCTGTTGAGTGTCAAATAGCAATGACCCTGTAAATGTTACTGATTTCCCTTTGCTTACAAAAGGGTGATATCATTGGAATCTCTTATGGTAATGATACCAAAATGATACTACTCTGCCATGGTCATAGGGTTGACAAGATGCTCTCTCTTCCCTCGCTTCTAGGATACGGAACTATGTATGCCAGTACGAACCCTTCTGTCTTTCTCTTCCCTTCTGTAAGCCAGGACCCTAATGATGCTCATTTCAAAGTTAAATTAGGTTGCTTAAAGGCTTGTGTAGCCATGTTCTGAAGCTACCCAAGGATGGAGATGCCACAGCCTCTTTGGGGATCCTGCTCCAGTGCTTAATCATCCTCACTTAGAAGAGTTTGTTCTTTATATCTAATCAGAAATGCTCTTTCTGCAGCTTGTGTCTGTTGCCTCTCTTCCTTCTGCTGCATACCTCAGATGGGACTTTGGCTTTCTCTTCTCTCTACCTGTTGCACACCGGATGAAGTGCAGGTAGAGCCTCTTTTGTGTTTTCTTCTTTGGACCAAACATCTGCGAATCTTGTACTGGTGTCTCAAAACTGTACGTAGCATTCCAGCTGTTGTCTTCGTGTGAGGGGCATATTCACTTTCCTTGACCTATATGTATCTATATAAATATAAATGTTTGTTGGTTTTATATGTTTGTATTCTCATTTTATATAAAAATAGATAGGTTGAGGTAATTATTCACCTCTACTGTGTGTATATACAATTGTATATAAATATATGAAATATGTTTTTCACGTTTTGTATTGTCTACATTTATTTATCTGTATGAACGTGCATAGATACATACACACATGTATCAGAACAGGTATTTGAAAGGGATTTGCCATCCTGGTTGTAATCTTGAGTAGGTACACCTTAGGGGGCAGAGTGTAACTGAGCCTGCTGCAGGTGCTTGGTAATGGCCATCTGTGTTTATCCAGTAGATACAGGCAAACACACATGGAGCAAGTAAAGATAATACTTTTCGAAGTTCCAGAACAGTGAGAAACAGTTACAGTTACAGATGTATTACCTAGCTGGATTTGTTGCTTTGATTAGAATCATTTTTTCCCTGTGTTAAGTTTGATTAAAGCATTTTTATTTGCTTTTGTTCATTTGAATATTTTCAAGTTGTACTAGAGGATGCATTTTTACTTCTAGTTCTAAAGAGCCAAATGAATAGCAATGAGCCACTGTCAGTGTTTGCAAATACATCGTTTTTTTATGCAGATGCTGATTACTACAACAAAGAAATATTTGTAAGAGTAATGTTTGGTTCATGCCTGTTAAACAGTTTATAATGTACTGACTCAGTGACTGAGAGACCAGTCACCATAGAAAGCACTAAATTTAGTGTAGTGTGTGCAGTGATGGTTTGGCATTAACACTTGCTCTAGGTTCAGGTTCTAATTCCTAAAAGTTAATCTCTGCACTGCTATTTTGCATAGGTTTGCTACATACTGAATTCAAACTTTTCTACTTGTCCAGCTACTCCTTTGGCATTTTAAGGGGCTTTTCCCCCTTTGATAGTCCCTAGGTAGCTCAAATCCAAAACACTGGGTGAAGGAATGCTGATTTTGAGAATCATATTTCATCATCTCCAGAGCTGCTTCTGGAGCTGGATTGTGGGGCAGTAGCAATGTATAGGAGTCTTGGCTCCTGCAGCAGAAAATTATATGTTTTTGTGTTGCTGAAATGCAGTTTAAGGATGCCCTTGCACCTGCGTTTATATTTTTACATGTGTCTGCTCTTTGTATACTCCTGTTTGTCTCGGCCTTAGCCTGCAATACAGACTGCTGTCTTAGGCAGTAGAATTAAGAGTGACTCCAGGGCTGAGTTTGAAGCCAAATTTGGGAGTCATCCAGACTGTTGACCATCTGGAACAGCTCCTGAGCTGGCTCTGAAACAATCCAGCTGGTACTCGAGGCACTCACTGGACCGCTGTGTGGACAGGCTCAGGCGTTGTGAGCCCAGCCCTGCTGCTGCCTTGTTTTCTGGCTGTCCTTACACTAGTGTCATGTATCATGATACAAGATAGCCTGGACTCCTTCCTAAGAGGGGCCAGCATTCTCTTCCAGAAGAGAAGATGACATTTAAATGCAACCTGAATTCAAGCCAAGCTTTTGCTGTTCACAGAATTACAGCTTAGCCCCTGGGTAAGGTACAGTATAGACATAGCCTCTGGGCCTCAGATCCCCATAAAAAACACTAGGAGAGATATTTCCTTGTCGTATAAGGGTGCTGTCAGGATACAGACATGTTATTTTTTTAAATGCTTAGATAACACAGTTTTGAGGGATGTATCAAAGACAAAACTTTTTTTTTTTAATTGGATTGGGATTTATCCGAGTAAATAAATAGTTTTTACCTGTGTCTGGTCTAAACTGGTCACCCATGGCTATCTACAGTTGGTAAAGAAAAGAAAAAAGTACATTTAGGCTGTGGTTCTTCTGACCTTCTCAGATATTTGCTTTAGGAGGAGAACTTGTGCCCTACCTACCTCATCTCCAAGTGGTTGAGTAGCTCAGAAGTGGTCATTTACAGTGGCTTCATTCAGAGCCTTGTTGTCTAATTGAATACAACCAGGGCACAGTAATAACAGCCTACGTGTATTCAGGCAAGTTAGTTGTGTATATAGCTTCATTTTCATAAATTTGGAGGGGAAGCAGTAGTGGTTTTATAGCAATCTGAAATGTTGATTGGTTGTTAGATACAAAAGATGAAACTGTATTTTAAGGCACAACCTCGGAAACTGGGAATATGAATCCATAGCTCCAGAAAGGATCCTGAACAAAGCAGATTAGGGAATTTCTAACAAAAGAGATTTAGTTAGGGGAAAAAAAAAGCTATTCATTAATAGTGTCTGTGGTGATTTACTAATCATTTTATAATGAAAATCCCACACCACATGATGAAAGGTTCATACTACACCATGTGCCACTAAGCACAGTGGGTGTATGTACAATTCTTGCAGAGTTACTGGTAAATTCAGCTGTGGTTTTATAAATTCTGCAAACAGTTGCCCTAGTTTTAAACCTAACTTCTTTTCAAATTCTGGTATACTTTGCCAGTAGACAAGTATGCTGTTTTGATTGAAAATGTAAGCTCTTTTTAAGTTAGAATATTGGTCGTGAGTATTCTCAGAGCCAGGCTAACATTGGTTGCTGTAAGCTGACCATGGCTGATTTTCAAGCTTCAAAAGCTTTGTTTCTATCAAGACCTCATCTGTGGACATTGCTCATGTTCAGATTTGCAGGAGCATTAAAAGAGAAAAAAGAAACCTTTAAAGTTCGAAATTGTCTGACTTCACTGGAAAAAATAATCACAAGTGGTGCTGCCAACAACTAGGGAGAAGCTGGCAGCTCCTGCAATGCAGTGTGTCAAAGTCACTGTCTCCCACACTCTTAAAGTTTTTGCATAACTTAAATAAAATATATTCTAAAAATCAATATTTTTTGGATTGATTTTAAGTTACACTTCCTGAATTTTTAAGATCTAAATGTTCCTAAAATTTCTCTCTCTCATATCCCTAAGCATGGATTTCCATACTAGCTCCTGTAACTGGCGCGGCACAAAACCAAGTATTTGCATGAAGGAAGATGTTTTCTCAGAGTCTTTCAGACTTTACAGATGCATTCTCATTCAACTTTTCTTCTTATTAGAAAAAAACACAGAAAAAAACTGTCCTCCAAATAAAAGGTATTTTTCTTGCTACTTTAGTTTGTACCTGCAACATTTATGAGGTTACCATGAGCTGAAGTAACTGGTGATCCAACATCCTAGAAAAGCATTCAGGAATCTCCTCTATTCTTATTGGGCAAATCCCAGGAAGTGTTGGCTTTTCAAAGAGCTGACTGCATTTTTCCTCCGGTTTAAAAATTGTATGCAAATCCATAGAATATAATCTGACATACTTTTTTTCCCTACTTTCCAAGGCAGTAGTAGTTTTATTTTCACGTAGGCTGAATAAAAAGGATTGATTCTTGTGAAATCTCTCCTGATAGGAGCCAGAAGCAAACATAAGGGAATGCAGATACAAGGGGGAAAGCGTAATGCCCTGCTTGTGTATAAATTGAGTTCATTAGGAGTGACTGGTAAGGGAAGAGCATAGCTCATGAACATATGGGAAATCAGTTTACTTCAGAGAACTGAGGGTGAAAGGAAGGGATGTCTGCTTTTTATTAAAACCTGAAATGCATTATAATTGGCCTGAGTCTTTGCCCAGATGGCTTCTCTTATGCTGACATCTGCAAGAGTGTATATAAAGCAACATTAAGAAGCTGTCTCTTGTGGCAGCGTGTACACATGTAATTCTGTTAAGAACTAAGTCCTTTGCTATCTATAGTGTTGGTCTTTGAATAAGCATGCTGAGAAATGTCATTTGTTTGACAAAAACTAATTATAGAACATGGTTTTTGCATGGCATGGGAAGCTTCTACCACACATGAGAAAACTTTTCAGGGCTTTTCACCTACTTTTGTAGGTTCTTGCTCATTCTTTATCATAAATTCCAGCTAAACCTTTTTGTTTGTTTGCTTGTTTGTTTGTTTTGGCAGGGGAAAACAGGGTTTCTTCTTTCAGTCCTTTTTAATTTTTCTGAGTTTTAAGTATAATTACTTTCAATTTTCATATGTGAATTTAAGTTGTTTTCTGCTGACCAGTGAAAAGCATAAATGGTACTAGAAAGTCCATTTCCTATTAAGCTGATAAGATGATGACAGTGGATGCAATGTAATATACCCATTGGTCTGTTCACTTGTATCTGTAATTCTCAGGTTAATACTTTTTGAAAATAAGCTGTCAACTGCTTCTTTCCTTGTCAGACAACAGGAAAATTAAAGTCAATGGCACCAGGGAACCTATTGAGTTTAAGACAAACCAGTGGTTTGGGGCAACAGTCAAAGCTCATAAGGAGAAAGTTGTGGTAAGCCTTGCACATTCGGTATTCATTTGGAGATAATGTTTATTTTTCTCAAATGTATGTCTTCAATAGCTCTTTATGTGTAGATAATGGAAAAAACTCTGGGCTTATGCATGAATTATGAAACAGATTATGTGTATAACTCTGAAAATGAAAGCAGCCTATAAAATCAGGTTGAACTGACCAAGTGAAGATAATCTTGCTGCCATGTGAAAATAGCAGAATTCCATATTTTATGGAAATAAATGATGATTTTTAAACAGATAATAAATATATTTTAGAGATACAGAAGAACTGATAGCTATATACTATGAAATGGTTTGTATTATGAAGGTTTTTAACATTCATTTGGAATGTTAAATGCAGAAGGTAATGGAAGCCAAGATTTTTGTGCTGAAGATCCATTACTAAGAGAAAGCACTGACTTCTTTTGTCACATTTACATTGTTTTGAAAAGCTGTGTTGTAATCCTGGTATAGCAGCCACAAAAAAAGTCATGATAAGAAAACTCCTAATCAAGACGGCTCTCAAAGCGCAATGTCTGTTTTCCAGTTTCACTGAGCATTTCACCTGTGTTGATAGAGAACCCCAGCAGGGGGCAGATACTTTTATTGCTTAGCAAAGTAGCGGTGATGCTGCTTATGCACAGGCATTTTATATTTACACAAAGTTTTGCATCAAAAATGTAACTGAAATACCTGTGATAAGAATAATAAATTTGGTCGTTCATTTTGTTAGTTTTTACAGTTGCGAAGCCACAGTTTGTGTCTTGGGATTTGTTTAAAACTTCCAGTTATTATGCAAGAAGTAGTCATAAGGGAAGAAGTCTAAAGGAAATGCTTTCCCTTATGTAGTATGCCTTGTGGTTAACCTAGGGAAGGATTTTGACATGAAATAGGTAATGAATAAAACATCACCCTGTTGTGTTACAGAGCTAAGTGGATGTAAAAATGCTAAAAATAGCTGAAGATTTTTCATTTTATGTACTCCACTAAACAACAGTTCAAAAGCAGAAATAAAGCTTCTTTATCATCATTTGGTGAATCTTAATCAAGTGAACAGAAAACCTCAGCACCAACTGATAAGCTGTGTCTGTACTGACCAAACTTTGGTTTGCCTCTGATAACCCTTCTCAGGCTCTCTGAAACAGACATATAGTCAACACTTTTCGAGCAAAAATGTGAAGAGTGAAGGTAGAAAAATTTGTCTTTTAGGCTTTGAAAGGAGAGAGAAAGAAAACGTCACTAAGCTATCAGAAACTTCTATTTTTTTAAAACTCGTGATGGTAAACTGCATCAGGTCAACAGTGCTGCTTATGTTGAGCTTTTGCTTCAATCTATTTTGCTCAATGTCAAATGTACCTAAAATCATGCTCATAGGACACACACTCTTTTTTACTGCACTCTGGTTTTGCTTTCTGTTTAAATCTGTAAGGTCTTCTAGGCAGGGTCATACTAAGAGTCCCAGTTCCTTAAACCATTGTTCCAGAAGCACTGACTTCCTTGGTAACCACTGAGTAGGACAGTGGCTCATCCAGCTGGAACTGATTGCAGAATGAAGGTTTATATTGTACTATGAATAATAACAAAATCTTGCCAGAGGAAGACAGATTTCTGATTGGAGAAGTAACACAAGGTAGGAAATGAACAAAGAATTTGTTTGTATCTTACAGAGGCAAGGTTGTAGGGAGAATTAGTGTCTCCTTCACCCTGCCAATTGAAAAGTTTTAGGTCACAGAAGCCCCTAAAGAATGACATGTGTACCTGGCAGCTTATCTTTTTTATTTTCCCAACTACCTGAGTTACTTTCGAAAAAGCTGATGTCACTCTCTACACCGCTTGTATATCTTTTATCCTTACACTGGGATGTTTGTGACACCACTACTGTAACACAGATCAAATTAGTTCAGTAGCCGGAACTTAGCAAAAACATGTTCGCCCAGCGACTGTTGAATCCATTATAGCTGTATCATCTCTCTAAAGATTTAAACTAAGGGTTTATAAGAAGACACAATCTGATGATTGTGATAAATGATATGCCAAAAAAATTTCCTTCTGAATATAATGACATAATATAATCAGAACAGAAGTAGGAATGCCTTCAGCCACATGTGTGATCTGTATCTTAAACTACTGTGGGATCAAATCTTGTGCAATGAGCAGTAATAGAGCAAATATATTATTTATAAGGCAGGCTTAGAGGGTATCTGTAACATATGCTTTAACATGGGTGGTATTCCCTGACAGACTTCACCTACGAAGGGTTATAAGTGAAAGATCAGATTATGCTTTTCAGGTTATAATGAAACTATAAGAAGCAGTGGTCCTGCATTTTCTTCTGTCAATACATTGTGAATGAATGATACAGCACCGGAGAGAATCCTCATACACTGTTTATTAACTACAATTGCCAAACTGCTGTGTATGTGAAAGGTGCTTATGACATCTTTTCTGTTTGGATAGGCTTGTGCTCCCTTATATCATTGGAGAACCCTTAAAGACAGCCCTGAAAAGGACCCTGTTGGCACCTGCTATGTAGCAATTCAGAACTTCAGTGCCTATGCTGAATATTCACCTTGTCGCAACAGTGAGTATAAATAGGAGCAATCCTGTGTTGGAGGAATTGATATTGTACTCTGTGCTTTCATCCTTTCAGTCTTCACACAGTCTTGGTTGAATGAAGATTACTATATGACGTTATTGCACTGGATGAGGGTTTAGAGAAAAATTGACATTCAATTATATGCCTGTAACTGGGTGCTTTATTTCTTAATTGAAAGAGGAAAAATTAAGTAAATTAAGCTTATGCAGTTATACTGATGAGTTATAATTGGCTCAATTTAAATGGCTTTAAAATGTAGCAAACAGATCTAGATAAGAACCAGATAGCATTTTAAACCAATTATTCATGCTTATGCTGAGTATAAATCTCTCATCACAGAACCACCATCTGAAGACCAGACCCTGCACAGAAACACAGCCTCTACACCATTCATGCCAATACTATCCACAATAGCTCATTTATGAAGGATTTCCAGCATAGAAAAAAGCCATGCACATTAGCAGTGCTGTTCTGCATTCTTCTCTGTGCTGTTTTGAGGATGTGGTAGCCATCCCTGGGCCTTAGTTCTAGGGGAATAGGGAAAAAACGCATGTATATTTAGAACCAAGTTCAGTTACCTAGAAGTCTGCAAAAAATGCCACATGTTAGATTATAAAAGTTGTTCATCCTGTTCAGCATCCTAAGTGTTTCTGATGATTCTTAATACCCTCATTAACCTCAGTGCTCCACACTATTAAAATCAATATGAAGTATCCAGCAATTTTACTGAGCTTTAGACTGGGCTAGGTCTGTGGCGGTTTGTGCTTTCACAAATCAGAAAATTGTTCTTTCAGCTACGTTTCTAAAGGCAGCGTGTGTTAGACAGCAGATATGATGGACTTACCTATCCCTCCCAGGGGAAACTGGAAGCAAAACTATGATATTGTTCCCTGTCATAATACAGAGACTCTGCTACTGCAGCTAGAATTCTTGCCCTGTGCAAATGGGCTAATTTCAAAACACATTCTTAACTGTTCCTCTATCGCAAACTGTGTTCCTGCCTTTGAGTTTCTGACTTTGTCAAGAAAGTAACAGGCATTTTACAGAAAAATCAGACACTTTACATAATTAAAAGGCCTCTTTCCTGTGGAGATTTGGAGATTACACCCCATCATGTAGCTGGATTTTCTTGACATCTGACAGATGTGTGATAATAATGTGGCCTAATAGTGCTTTCCATGGCCCATCAGAAAATCTGTTTACCCATCAGTGTTGTCTCACTGGGGTTTTGCCAAAGGCTTATGACATTTGAAAAGAGAGTTCAGGTGACCATTCCTGCTCCCAGTTTCCCAATCCTGCACACTTCCAGTACTCTAACACTCACAGGAAAACCCTAAAATGCATGCCAAGATACTTTGTACAATTATATAAGGATTTTGAGACTAGAAATGAAAGTGAACAGAAGTAGGAGGATGGTTTTGCATGTGTAAATGTGCATCCAAAATTATATTACACTTCAGTCCTCATGGACAAAATGTATATCAGTTAAAGGCCTGGCCTTTGTGAAGGATATGTGCCCTTTCCCTAGCCATAGTGCAAATAACCAGATGTTATCTGAATGTTGACCCATGCTGAGCCATCTACTATGTCAGCATTTTTTGAGAATGTCTTGGAAAACACTTATTCTTGTGTTTATGGCAGAGCAGTCTCTGGTGATCATTATAGGATTTCTTGTTAAGTTGTTTACTTTTGTATGTCCAGCCAAATTCAGACTGAATCCCTGGTAGCTGTTGCAAAGGTCCTTCCTTAGCGCTGAGAGGTAAAAGTCCCAAGTAACTCCTATATTGCTGCTCCTGTTATTCAAAATCTTCACAAGGGAGCTGAATGTTCAGGGTCCTGTAGAAAGTTTTGTTTTGCTCTGCCTCTTCTAAAAAAGAATGCATATCTTTTCTTGTATTTTGGTAGTTTTGCATTTGTAGCCTTACAGTTCCAGGGATGTGTAAGCTGTCTTCCATGTGCACTGTGAAATCAATAAAAGGCTTCTACGTTCATAATTGCAGGCAATGCAGATCCTGAAGGACAAGGCTTTTGTCAAGCAGGTTTCAGCTTAGATTTTTACAAGGTGAGAGTTTTCTTCTGAAATACATTGACAAATGTAATTCTGATATATCACCAGTGTTCAAGCGCAAGCGATCAAGAGTTTACCCATGCTGTTGCATGTGGAAAGTTTCGTGAGTTGTTGCAAGTTTTTTCCTCTGCAAGCCTCAGACTTCCTGGTTTCATTAATAAAAGAAATACTGCAATCAGCACTTGTTCATCAATTTGCAGCGTTCCAATCTGACTGCTCATTCTGTCTTAATAATTAGGCAAAAATGTTTATGTTCTTCTATCTCAGTGTGTCCCAATTACAATGCCATCCAAAGACCTTACTTTCAGGAAATAATGGGCAGGTACCAGCTATTTTTAAAAAGTTAAAATAGCTTGTATGAAGATGCTTTTGGAGTCAGAGAGGTCATTGAGTAAGACCATTCTTTTCGGAGGTGACAGTGAAAGTGCTTAGGGGAAATAGCTAGTTGTTCTCATATGCCAAGATCCAGAAAAAACATTGTGGGCCAACGAATAAACCGTGCAATTATTGTTATTACATGTGCCATTATTACAGCACCAGGACCTCACATAACTTTGATTATTGCTATTGTTTTCAGTGTTCTGCACCTACATTGTTATCCACACTATTAATAGCTGAGGAGTAAAGACCTTGTGGTACAGTAGATGAAAGTGTATTTTCTGTAAAGCATTATGTTGCTTCAGTGAATGCAAATACCCTCTTTTATGCTGACTTTGTTACAAATAATCACCAATTTTTAGAGTGCTATGTTAGTGCTAAAAGAATTACAACTTTCATTCAAGTGAAGATGCATAGGGTGATCTTAACTTTATTTGCCTGTGACTTTCCCTGCACATCCATGCAACTACATCTTTCCCTTGTACACAACTATTCTCCTTTATCATGATTCTGATACTCTTTTGGTCATTTGAATTGTTTTTCCCATGCACGCTTAGTTTTGTTGTGTTCTTCTGTTGTGTAATTTTATTCAATTCTGCTTTTTATAGAATGGAGACCTGATAGTAGGTGGTCCTGGTAGTTTTTATTGGCAAGGTACGTTCATCTGGCTGGCTAACTTGATCTAAGAAGTGAAGCAGAAAATACTGTGGAAAATGTACTAGCTTTCCCTTGTTTTCTCAGTTTAAGATAACCAGTCTCTGGTCTTTTTTTCAGCAAATGTAAGTCAGAAGAATTGCTTAACAAGCGAGGATAAAAATAAGTCAGAGAAAACTCAGGATGAAAGTTGTGTAGGAGGCGAAACAAATAGAATCATTTCTTATGTTGCCATTTTAGCACATTTCTCATTTAATTAATAAGCACACTTTTCCCCTAGAAATACTGCAGTTTTAAAAATAGCTAAAATTTGTGCAGTGAATGCAATATTTTCAGGTTTTTTCACTTATTTCTGAACACAGCCTTTTTATTGCTATCTGCTTTTATTTTTAGCTCATTTGTGGCATCACTGTAATTTCCAAGATGTAGTTTCTCATGTAGGTAAAACCTGAAGTGGTTTTGGTAAAAGGTTAAAAGGGTGTTTTTGCTTTAACCTGTTCTGATATGTCATGTAGCTGGTTCTCAGACTCTGACTGCCAGCTTGCCCATTGTCTGGCTCATTGGTGTGTGGTTTTGCATTGCCATTAAAGGAAGAAGATCTAGTTGAATATGATGGTAGGAAATTCATAGCTTTGAATTCTTCATTAAGAAATTGCTTCCACTGGTCTACTACATTTTTACAGTGCATCATCAAAAGGTAGCAGAGCCTGAAAATGCTAGACTTCAGTTTGAATCAGCACCCTGAAATGTGTCTCAAGATGTTTCTGTGATAGTTCAATAGAGTCTCAATGCCTGTTGTACTGATTTATGTGCACTCTTAGGACTTTCAGAGTAATAATGGAGAAAGATTGGGAGAAGATGTCCGCTCTTTGCATCTGTGCTTTTATCCCTTCAGCTCTGTTCTGATGTGCTGCTAGCCCTGTTTTGTAGAAACTGGCTCCCCCTTATTCTCCTTTCATTTATGAAGTTATTTGAATCCAGGTCAGGTAATCACTGCAAGTATTGTGGATATCATTGCAAATTATTCCTTCAAGGATATTCTGAGGAAACTGGCACGAGAGAAACAAACAGGAGTGGCACCACCCTCATATGATGACAATTACATGGGTAAGCTAATCTCTATGTCAGTTAGCAGTATGTTCTAAGATCATGGGGCTTATATATATTGAAAAGTAGCCCTAAATTACTACTGTCCCAATTTTGAGATGATTTGAACATGTTCTGCACAACAGCAAATTAGTATTTTGTTAGTTACTTCAGCGGGATTATGACCATGCTTAAAATTATGCACGGGAAAGGGTTTGAGGGTTGAGATCTTAAATGGCTCATTGAGGTTCTTACTATTTGATCTTAAATAATTAAGCAGAAATACAAAATGTTCCCAATTATATCTCTTTTGTAATGATATTTGCGTGTCTCTGCATGTAAGACAGTTTTTTCTTCACATAATTATAGAAAAGATGCAGTGGAATTTGAAGGCAAAGATGCATTCTTTCATCTCTGCCCATAGATTTGAAACTACAGTCCCTAATAAAATCCAGAAGTCTTTGCTGTGTCAACAGCAATTATCTCACAGGTTTACTAAAGCTCCAGGAGGTACTTCACTGCATCTTTGGAAATCTGTCTTCCGTATAGGCTAAAACAGGGTACTCAGATGTTACAGTACAGTAATGACGACCTAAATTGTGTCAGTAGCTGTTAGGGCAAACCACCACAGTAACTGCTGGTTTTTCAGATAAATTATGAATTATTAATGATTTAAAAGCTCATTTTTTGAGAAAAGGGATAGATTTATTATACATTCAGACCTACACATAATTAGCCATAATAATATGATAAACAATTTTCCCTTTCTTCCACACAGTTTTAGTATACTGATGTTAGAAAACTTGCATTGTGCTGATGTGGTGACCAGAAAAATCTGATTGACCTTGCATGGGTTTTTTTAAATAAATGGTTTATTAAGTGTTTTTCTTGTAATTTACCTTTCAACAGGGTACTCAGTGGCTGCTGGGGAATTTACTGGGGATTCTGACCAAGGTAAGATGCTACATACTTGAATGGAAATCACATGGCCATGCACCTATTAATTTCCTCATTTGGGGTCTTTGTGCAGGATCATATATTTGAAACATTGGTGAGATTTAAGCTATCTGTACCAAATATTCTCAGAAGCAATTATTTCCTTAGAAGACATATCTTATCAGAGCAGAATGTAAGTAACGCAGAAGTCTGAATCTGTTGCTAAGGTATTCTGGCCATGCATCTGTTCAGCAGTTAGAGCTGTGACAACATGGTATGTGGAGCCGTCCAAGCTCACTTTATTTAGCCAGCTTGTTGACCAGTTGTAACATGTGATAGATCCAATAGTGCAGTCTTGTACAGTTTTTCAGTCCATATTCAACTTACTCACCTGCATAGAGGTTGCTGGACCTCAGCATATGGCTGGCCAGGTGGAACGTGGCTTGGAAATGTCAGTGCATGCTAAAAGCACACTTCTGACTGCCATATAAACATCACAGCCCAGGCTAGGAGATAACATTCAGATGCTTCTGGAGAAAGACAGGTGTCTATACCAGCATGCTAGCTCTTATTGGTGAAAGCAGCTCTTTGCTCTAAAAGTTTCCCTAGTTCTAGCTCATGTGCCTTAAGGATGGGTGCCTGGGGCAGTTCATTAACTGATCCTTTTCATACATTACATTTTCCTGCACAGTCATAATGCTGTAAGAATAAGTTCCCTGTGCTCTTGCTCCTACCCTGAGCCTTGCATTTAACATCAGGAGATATAAGAATTGAATTCCTTTTGTTAAAAGCTGGGTTTAGAAGGAGAGAAAACATTCTGCAGGAAGGTGAGGTGTTCAATTTTCCCTTGAATTAGAAAAAGCTGAATTCATAAATCCCCAAATATAGAATCATGCCTGAGACTTTGTAAAGGTTCTTGGATCAAGTAAGTTTGATACAGGACATACTTAGAATAGCTTCCATTTAGACAGCAACTGTCATCCACAGAGAACCAGACTTTTCCATACTTAATAGCATTGCTTAAACACATCACTGTGAAACCTTCACCTAAAATGTTTCATGATCAGTAAAACACCACCTTCTAGCAGTCTACACTCATGTTTTGATGAAGTAGAGCAGCTGAGGAACAACTTTTGACCAAAATTACCGGATAAAGCTTTTCTTACATGTGCAGAATGTCATTACATTACTTAGAATTCAGCTCAAGCACTAAGGTTCAAGTTGTTCCCTCTGGCAAAAGGTGGCATAGGATATTTATTAGTTTCACATGGCCAGGGAAAACTGCCCTGGAAATCGGCAGCTCGAGAAACATAGTTCTGCAGTTCTCTGAGAACAAGCCAAGGCAATCCATTCTGCAGGGCCTAGGCTTAGCAGCAGTAGTTCCTGGAACACCACTGAGGCTTTAACTAAATACCAACAGGTCTTAAACCTCACTTAATTGATGTGCTGAACTCATAGCACGTAGTGCTGTGACAGCTGAATGTTGTCTGGTTTTTAAGTTGTAAAGTAAGTTTTCTGGGTGTGTTAGAAATTGAATGCCAGTTTTGTTGCTTCTCTGCAGGTCGAATCCAGCCTAGAAAAAAAGCTCCCATCACAGCTGTCTGTTTGGTAGAGTGTGTTAAAATAGTCAGTTATAAGTAGAAATTTATACATGATTTAGTTTTTTGTAGGTATTATGAAATTGTACATTATTTCAAACATATAGTAAGCTGAAAATATCTGTGATTCTGGCGTTTCATACCTTAAGAGTTATGTTTTTGTGTAAGGCTGACAGTCAGTCAGAAACTATTGCTTAAGGGTTAGCTTTCTTGATGAAGTGAACAGCCCCATGGTCCAGACTGACAAAATCAATAGAGACATAGCATCTTTCTACAAATGAACCCAGCTTCTCAGAACTGCTGCTTCCTAATGCCTATAAATTAAGTTTAGTGTCCTGTGCCATAATGGGTTCAAAAAAATTGGGAATCATCCCACGTCCTGTTCAATAATATTCCTTTCACCTCCCCTTGACCAAACACATTCAACAGGAGAGTATATAAATCCAGAGAGGAACAGAGGAATGCTAGGTCAGTACAGGTAGGTGTCTGAGGTGCTCTGATGTCTGAAGTTACTGCTGGTGTCTTCTGATGTAGATATCCTAATGAGAGAAGGTTTAGACAGTACGACTGCAGGCTGTGACTTTGCGCTATTCTTATTTCCCCACCCTATTTTTTTCCACTAGTTGTTTGAGATTTCACCACTGAGCAGAATTACACCCTGTGTGGCAGCTAGACCAAATGCGTCAGGTTCTTGTTCAATGCGTCACTCCAGTGTCACTCACAACATTTTCCTTTTAATGCTGTTAGATAGCTGTGCAGAACTTGTCAAACACTTTCATGGCATCAAGCAAAATAATAGATGAGACAAACAATTGTGCAATCAGAAAGAAAAGAAGTATTTGTAAGGATAGTTGTGTTTAGCTTCTGAACTCTCATGTGTGATGCCCCAACGAATTCTGTTTGCATCAATCCACAGCTGTCAGATAACAAGCTGAATTGTACTAAGAGCTTTATTATGCTGTGCTATGTTAACTGATGCTGGGCAGAAAGAGTTGTCTGGATGAGTGTATTCAAAATTTAAGATATACTATTTCACGCAACTACATGTACTTAGGGGAAGTTAAAAACTTATGAGTAAATGTCTTTGAGGGATTTTCAGGTGCTTTTGATACGCATAACAAATCAAAATCCTAAGTGTTATATATCAAGGAAGATTTAAGTGGCATGGGATGCATGTTGCATGTACGACTCATGTGGCGTAACCAGTTCACTGTTTGATCATTTATCCTTTCAGAGTTGGTTGCTGGAGTCCCAAGGGGAGCGCAGAACTTTGGCTATGTATGTACTGGACCCACATTTTATCCTTTTTATATTGAGAAGGCAGTTAGACTCTTTGGAAGGCTAAAGGCTACATTATATTTTCTGTCTCCTTATTCCTAAACTTTCTAATAAGAGAAAAATGCTACTGACTTTCACTCTCAGGCTTATCTGGCTGGGCTGAAATGCCTTACTTTTGAATATTAAGTGCTTAGTCCATTCTGAAGTCTGTTTACAATAGGCAATTTCAAGCATGCTTTGAGTATGACCAGAATCCTTATACCCAGTGAGTGTTATCAGACCTGAGTTTACCCTTAGGTTAGCATATTTCATGTGCAAGGCTGTGTCCACAGTGGTGAGAAGTCCAAGTTCAGATAATTCATACCCACTGTTTATTTTAAGTGCTTTAAGTATATACACTGATACTAGATGCAAAATATTAAGTTAGAAGTGATGGGAGAAAACAATCATGTATGTGGATACATCTTTTACCTCATAGGAAAAGAAAGTTTCAGAACTAACCTGACTGGGAAATAGAGATCCTAGCCACAGACACATTCTCTAGTTTTGTGAACCCAGAAATCGTTGTGTCTCTGGAACTTATTCATGCCATTTTTCAGAGAAAAGGTGTGTACATGCGTGCATATATATTTATGTACGTATGCATATATTTCTTTATAGTATAAGTTCCTGTTTTCAGGCCTAATAATGTAGTCACTGATTAGCTGACAATCTGATTTGCTTCTGTTCAGTGTCCAGTAAGGAAGAGAAGCAGTCTTTTCCCCATTTATTTCCCCATTTTATTTATATATTTATTTATATTTATATGAGACTCATAAAGTCTTAGTGAATTGTTCAAGATCATACAGGAAACTGTGGTGAGACAGAAAATAATTGTTTTTTCCTGGCCACAATGTGACAGATTGGTTTGCAGTGATGTTGTGCTTGAAACTTTCCATGCTTTTCTGTTACCAGGTCTCAATTATTAATTCTTCAGACTTGACCTTTATCCAGAATTTCACTGGTGAACAGGTAATGTCAAACAACTATGTGATCAAATATAATATCTCTAGAGGATATAGTTTAATTAACATAGCTTCAAATATATATAAAATAGATTTTAGAATTAATGACTATAGAAACAAAGAGGATTATCAGTAAAAAAATAAGTTAAATTGATATGTGAAAGCCTATCTGTTGTTTTTTATTTCCAGATGGCGTCTTATTTTGGGTACACTGTTGCAGTATCTGATGTTAACAATGATGGGTAGGTTACCAAATATATTCAGCTCCACTGAACATTCATAGAAGCAATGCCTGATATTTATTAATAGACATAGGTTTTCAGGTGCTTCATACCTCAAAATGCTTCTCTTGGCTTCTCTGCTTTTCTAATTTTAATTGTTCATGCAGGCTTATCTTTCTGCAGTCACAGTGGCACAAGTATTTGAAGGCCTAGTTTGGGTGAGTTTGTCTTCCTGAATATTTATTCAAAACAGTGTGGCAGAGCAGGAATGTCTAATGTCTTAGGAAACAGATCCTTATAGAACAGTGAATAAACAGCACAAGCTACTACTGGGAAGAGATAGGTGAAAGTCAAAAATTCATTCTCCCATTCTCAAAAGCAGGTAAGCCTTCTCACATGTGGACCATCCATAGCTTCACTTCTCGATTTTAAAAGCTCCTCATTCCAGCATCTGCTGATTTGCCATCTATTTTCATCATCCAGAGAACCAGAAAGTGTCAATAGCCATATTTGTTATGACCAGCATTGTGCTTGACTGAGGGGGAGTGCTGCTAAGCTCCCAGAATCGTGCCAAAGGCACACAGGATTTCAGGCCCTTTTGAACAAACCACTTGCTAACTTTGAACTCATGTAAAGTCTGATTGAATATTTCAGAAGATTAGGACTTTAGCAAGTGAATATTGATACTAGCTTTCTAGCAAGGAGATGAAGATTCCTGAAGCTCAGAGCTTTGGAATTCTGCACAGAGGTGAGCCAGGTTTATTTTAGAGCCGTGGTATACTCTCACCAGTTGTAAAATGTCTCAGATGTGTCTACTTCATATTCTTTTCTTATGATGATTTATTATGTGCTTAAACATAGTGCCTTAAATATTTCTTCTGGACTAAATCATTGCTTCTCTTCAGTGAGCCTTTAAAGAGTGAAGGATACAAAAGAAGAGAAAAATAACAAGGTGATGAAATGTTACTGCAATTCCAAAACAAAACAAAAAAAAACCTCAAACCCAAAATCAATAACAACAACAACACCAACAACAAAAGAGGTTTCAGCTGCTTCAGCTGCTTCATAGTTCTCAGATCTTTCCAAGTTTCTGAGGTCAAATTTTGTCATAGTACCATAGCACTTTACTAATGTGAAAGGGTGGAGAAACATTAATCTAAGTTACAATAGACACTCATTAGACTTTAGGAAACTTGCTGTTTAACTTTTCACTGAACCAAACTACTTCCTGTGCAGGTTATTTCCTGTGAACCATAGGGTTACTTGGCAGGTCTCATATTTTCTGTGGACATCTAAGACCACAGTTCATGTCAATAATACGATCAAACTGCTGTTGAGGCCTGTGTGGTCTCCCAGTCTATATCTTAAAAGAAATCTAATGACTCTCTCTGAGATCCAAACATACCACAGCAAACAAAACACAAAAAGCTTTACTTGATAAACATGTCTGATTAGATGGGGAGTCTGCCTTTGCTAGTTTGCACATATAATTGATACAAATATTTATCTGAAAGGGAGAGTAAAACAGAGAGGAAAAAAAGTAAAAGGGAAATGGCCACTTCAAATTCACTTAGGTTTTCTGTGTATTTAAGGATAAAAGATAAGTGATGGCTTTATCAGTAGGAGAAACCTGATGAAGTTGTATGCTGAAAAGACTAATAGGAATGATGCTTTGCTGTAACAGGACTGAAGACAAGGGTCAATGATTAGGCTTACCCTAGGGAAAAAGCTGTGTATACCCTTCTGCTCCAGCTGTTCTTAAGGTGTTCTGGGGTGACTCTTACAGTTTTATCTGCACATCAGGTTGTAGGCAGAATAAGGAAATTGAGGATATTATTTGAACTACCATTTAGTTGCCCAGTGCTAATAATGAGAAAGCCACAATGAAACTTAACAAATCAACTTTGCTATCAACTTACAGACTACATTTCTAGTGAAGAGGAAAAAGAGAACACTTCCAATTTAGACTGACACAGCCCAATAAAAATAGTGGCATAAACTGTTTACTGGTCTTTTATTTGGCCTTTATCAAGGCTTTCCATAATTATACTTTGACCTCTTAACATTTCCCATACTCCTGGTTTTTATTGCTTGGCAGGATACAAAGGAACTGCATACAGTCTCAGCAGGTGATCAGCTTGTGCCTTTTAGAGTTTTTGTTAACAAAGGGAAGCAGTACTGGCTAGTTACCTTATTGTTTTGGACAAAATAAATATATGATTTATATTAACTGCAAATTCTTAGTGCAGTATTGAAATAAATCTAATGAACCAATTCAAAATACCATTGCAAACTGAACTGCACTTTATAGTTTAATATTACTGTCCAGGGGCTTTTGCTTATGCTTCACTCTTATAGGCTTTCAAAAGGGATCACATGAACCTGAATATGGCTTAGAACTTTAATTTTGTAAATATAAACTCCTACAATTTAAAAGCCAATTGAAATATCCTTCTTCAACAACAAAACCACATGATTCTAATCACATAGATACTCGTAACCCACCAAAAAAAACCCCCTTTGACTGCTTGATGTCTAGATGCTTGAATGGTAGGAGCTGGAAGGTGACACTGACTGTTAAGCATGGTAGGCAAGAATTGCTTGCTTGTGACCCACTTGGAAAGAAACCAGGAATAAGTAAACGAGGATCAGAGAGAGGGGGGTAGCTGAAGAATCCTTCCTCTCTGGCTACAGTGCGCTGCTGTGACAGTGCAAAAACCAAACCAAACTCCAACCACTAGAACTGCCTGAGGGAGAATTCCTTCTTGGAGAGGGCTTGCTGAAGCAGCTTGCCTTGACCTACAGAGCTTGGCACTGACAGAGAAGGGGAATAATCAAGAAGGTGAGGAAAGGAAGGTTTTGGTGTGGGTGGGACATGCCAAGACCTGGAGGGAAGGCAAACTAAGTGCTGTGGGTGTTCCAGGTAGCTCTGCTGCCTGTAGCCAGTTTAGAAATGTCAGTGAAACTTAGATGACTGCCTTGCTCCCACCTTTCCCTGGGCATATCAGAAGGCGAGCCATCTTAGTTACTGGGTTCTGGTCCCTGGCCTATTCATGTATTTTAGACAGTCATTGTCATTTATATTAACAAAGTAGAAATTTTCGTAGAAAAATAAACCCAGCACTGTGCACTTCCAGCTGAGATGCTGTGACCCCTGCACAACAGACTCCAGCTCCTTCCTGTCTGCTTGTTTTGTGTCTCGCCTGGTGAATCTTGTATTCTGGGTTAGGCTTCTGCTGAATTTTAGGCCACTGTAGATGATAAATAGTCTGCCTCTGTTCACCATTGTAGGCACTCTAGATATTGATCCATGGACCAGAGTTTTAAAGGTGTCCAGGTATCTACGTATTTTACATCGAGGTACTGGGAGCTTCCTGGCTCTGAGTCTTTTGATTCCTTAACACCCATAAAAAAATCTCCCCTTAGTCTTACAATCCTTCATTTGTAAAATATTCATTGGAGCCAAGCTCATCTTTCACATCATGGTTTATACAGCATATGTGGGTTCCAGTCTTACTAGAAGTGTCTGGACTGCAATGTAATAGAATAGTAATTGACGTTAGTAATACTGCATAATGCTTTTAGTACATGACATATGTAAAATAACTTGTAAAAAAGAAAAAAGGAGCATTTATGATCTGTTTTGTTGTTGCTATTGTTTCATGGCGACTGTTTCAGCTGACATTCTGTCTCAGCCATGAACAACTTTCATTAGTAGAGGAAGACTTTTGCTGTTTAGCGTGAAAGGAAAATCCCACCTTTGATGTCAAGTCAGGATCTACTTCCTTCCTTTTTAAGTTATTCATGCCACGGGGTAAAGTCTGACGTTTGAAGAATAGAACAACTGTACCAAAGTGACCTGACATTTTGAATAACAGTTTCCTTTATGGAAACATGCTATAAAACTTAGTAGGAAAACAACATTTCTAGTAGTACTTTGTCACAATTTGTAGAATGTGTGAGTTCTACAATGTGATTAAAAGGCTTCTAGATGAGATATTCTGTACAAAATTCTACGATGTGTATCTTGGCTGAGCTACTCCCAAATCACATAGGGGTTTTTTTTCCTTCAGAATTGGGAAAACAGTGTAATGCAATTTTATTAGTTGGTTTACTAATGGATAAAGCCTTTGTGAAGACATCACAATTAGGAATATTGGAAGGTTTTCTACAAGTTTGATATAGTTTGAACAAAATTTCCTATTAAAGCACGAGAATATTTTTTCTAAATTGTAAATTCTGGGATCAAGTAGCATTAATTATTTACAATAACAGAGTTCCTTAATATGGATGAGCAACATCTACTGAATATAATTGAAATTATCCTATTACTTTATATGGGTTTGAGCAACCTTCAAAAATTTAATCTGATACTATCATTTCATATCTCAGAATAATTTATTAAGAATATTTCTGCTTGTTATGTGTCTATCAGTCCTGCTTTATTTTATTCTTTACTGTTCAGTAAAGGGTCTTTTTTACCTGCTAAATGTATGTTGATAACATGTTTCAAAACACCCCCATTTAGACCAACAAGCAAAATATCGTTCAATTAGTCTATCTTCTTCTACTGATTCTTACACTGATTGAGGGAAAAAAAGGACTTTTCCCTCTAAGCCTCATATTTTGTGATTTTGTTATGATGTCCTTTCCCTTTAACACTTAATATAGCAAATTTGATCAGCACTGCAACTACTCATGTACTTGATAAGCAATAGAAGTGTTTTCTTAAATAAAGCTTTGGCTTTGTCTCCCAGCTTCCATTTGAATTAGTGGTGGGGCATTCTCTATTAATTGATGCTCTAACCATGTTTTATTTTTTAAAAGAATTTCTTAATGTTTGCATTTTGAAGAGAAGGGATAGCATTTGGATGAAAAAGACTTAAGATGTGTTCAAGGCCAGGTTAGATGGGGCTTTGAGCAACCTGGTCTAGTGGAAAGTGTCCCTGCCTATGATGGGGAGGTTGGAACTAGATGATCTTCAAGCTTCCTTCCAACCTAAATGAGTCTGTGGTTCTGCAATTTATGTATGTTACTTCACAAATCTGCTGGAAAGTGGCAATTTTTCTATTATTCACTTACTCATGTATCATTTTTAAGAGCTAGATTTTAGAATAAAATTCTCACTAACACTGTTAGCAGACAGAATTTGCTCTGTAAACGCAGATTTCCCACTTAGTTAAATCACTGACTTCTGGATCATGAACTTCAAAGTATAGCTTTTCAGTGTCTATTGTGGGCATAAATTGAAGTGGAAGAAACTCCATTTAAACCTAGGAGGAAATGGTTTTGCTGTGAGGGTGATTCAACTCTGGAAGCATCTGCCTAGAAAGGCTATGGAGTCTACATCCATGGAGATATTCAAAACTGGATTCGGCATTGTCCTGGGCAGCCTTCCCTAGCTGACCTAGTGTTTGAACTAGAACTCCAGAAATGCTTCTTACCTCAGTTAGCCTATGACTCTATGATGATAATTATCAGCTTCCTGTTTAACAAATGCATGAACTGTGTGGATTACACTCGATATCTCAGTGACACTGTTTTTTGTTTGACTGTTCCAGTTTAGATGATATCTTAGTTGGTGCCCCTCTCTTTATGGAACGAGAATTTGAGA
Source organism: Myiopsitta monachus (assembly GCA_017639245.1). Taxonomy (NCBI): domain Eukaryota; kingdom Metazoa; phylum Chordata; class Aves; order Psittaciformes; family Psittacidae; genus Myiopsitta; species Myiopsitta monachus. Next base: position 30,003,055 of record CM029919.1, read on the forward strand.
GCAAGCCTAAAGAAGTTGGGCAAGTTTATCTGTACCTGCAAGAAAGCGCTTTCCTCTTCCAAGATGCACAAATTCTGACAGGCACTGAAGTGTTTGGTAGATTCGGCAGTGCAATCACACACCTTGGAGATCTCAATCAAGATGGATATAATGGTAATTTATATGTAATATAGGGACATACAGATCTGTATAACAGTCCAAGTAAACTAACTTGCTGAGTTATCTGAGATAGCTTGGGTGCAATGGGTACCTAGTTAGCCTCTTCAGACACGGTCAGTTGCAGCTTGTTTTTCCCTGCATGTATTTTCTTAGTTCTTATTTCCAAGATGCAAAGCAAGCATCTCTGCATCTGAAACTGCAAGGAGTTTTTCCTGGAGGAGGTGCTTTGTACAGTAGCCTTGAAGGGGTTTGGCCCACTACGGAAAAATTAATGGACTTAGCTTCTTTTTAACTTGAAGGCTGTTTTTCACAGCGCCATAGCCACTAGGCTCCAGGGCATTGTCACCAGTGTGTGGCTCCTGTGCAAAGTATATGTCATGCCAGGAGCCATAGGATTGTATTTAAGTTCAGAGTGCACAAAATCTGAATACCATCCCATGGGCAGGAGGGTTTTCCTGGAATCCCACCATGGAGTTCAGACTAGCTGAACTCTACAGTGGAGACTTTTTTTACCTGTGAGCAATAATAGGTGCCCTCTGCTTCTCTGGACAGGGAAGGCTGGTATCCCTGCTCTCCAGTATTCTGGTAAGGCAGCAAGGAGACATTCCTACTGTTCTCTCTCAGTGTACAGAGAAGGTTAAGAAGGATCTAGAAGCAGTCTTCTGCTTCATAATTGAAGATGCTATAGAGCTTTGGTGTACTTCTACCTTTAGAGAAAAGGTACGAATTCCAGGTGCTGAAGTCAAATTTAGTAAAGGAGTCCAGCATCAGCTACTAGATCAGAATCTGAAAGTGAGAGTCGTAGATACGTATCCTCCTCTAGTGTTCCCTATTAGGTACATCAGCTAGTGCAGCTGTTGAATCTCAATCTAGACACATGATTCTCTCCACATCCCATGTGTAGGAAGTAAGAAGAGCATTGTGAGCTGTGTTTCTTGAATATGGCACCTCATTTTTAAGGATTGCAGTGCTTAACTGCATAATGCCCAAGGCCTCCTGTTCAATTCCTGACTCTCTACTATTTCCATTTCTCAATAAGGTGTTGGCTTGGTATAGATCAAAGCATTATGTTTCATTGCTTTCTTTTGCACGCTAAAGCACTGGATGTTTGAGTGGGCTTTTTTTTGGTTTTTGGTTTTTTGTCTATGTTCAATACTTTGGAAAAAGAAAATTTATCTAAGAGCTGTTCTTTATTAATTATGTGGTAGAGGAACTCAAGGATAATTTGTGTCTCTTTAAAAATATGGAATTAGAAGCAGGCATTAAATTAGATCTTGGTTTGTTTAAGTTTATTGAATGCCCTGGAAATAAGTGGAGGAATCCAGTGTGGACTGCCTACTTAGTATAATGCAATAACCCCTTCATAGGATGATTTTATAACCTTTTGTCATGAAAGTGACATGGAAAACTCACTACAAATATTTCTGTATATTTGCATTAAAACTAGAATCCATATGGTAGTACAGAACATTGAAGTTCTTGCATGTATGTAGACTTAGGGACTTAATTTTTGCTTTATTTTAATTGTGCCTATTCTTTTTATCCTTTTATCGCACTGCAGACATTGCTATTGGTGCACCATTTGCAGGAGAAGATAGAAGAGGAAAAGTGCTCATTTACAATGGATACAGTAATGGGTTAAATACCAGCCCTTCCCAGGTTCTCAATGGAGCCTGGGCCTCACAGTCCATGCCTTCGGGATTTGGCTTCACTCTAAGAGGAGACTCAGATGTAGACAAGAATGATTACCCAGGTAAGATTTTTCCATTAATAAGGGGAATTCATACTTCCATTCTCTGGAAAATGCATCATGCCTAAACTGCTGCTTTTGGATGGCAGAGGTCAGAATAAAGAATAGACATTTTTGGATAGTTCTAGCCTGCTTTCCTGAGAGTTAAAATCAGACAAAACAAATACTCCCTTTCCTGTCAAAAGACATGATCAGAAAGTCAAGAAAGGGCTTAAAGGGTTACATTAACATAAAACATGTGAAGTTTACAATAAAAAGTTTAACCCTTTCCCCCCACTTCTAAAAATTGAATGCTTTCAGCTTATTGAACTTGCAAGGTCTCCTTCATCCTAGCATTCTTTCTTAATTAAAAACATGATGTGTTTTAGAAGAAGGGATTGACTTGGTTGTGTTGCTAAGTTGTTTTTTGCTGTCCTAACAGACACTGGGCTATACATAGATCCTTAATGGCTTTGACTGCATTTCAGAAAAGCAGAGAGAATGCAAAGGCATTGCTTAAATGCAGATATTTCATTTGGGTCTTTCTACCCCTTTTATATTTTCATTTTGCTATATGGACTCTTGCTTTTTAGGTTAGCCTTCATTTTTCCTTGTTAGTTTACCTGGCATGCATTCGAATTCATCAAGTTTATAACATTAGTTGAGCTTCACCAGGGAGGTATTTAAGAGACATGTTCCTAGCATCTAAGTAGTCTGAATGTTGGAGCTATTTTAAATGTGCTTGTATTTACTCTCTCTCTCTTCCAGAAGCAAATCAGTTCTGTTTCTTTCCATGACAATTCAGAAGCCTGAGCAGGGGTATGCAGTAAAACATCATATTTTGTTCTTGTGAAAGGTTCATCCACAGTAAAATGCTATCAGTCTTTACTTCTCTAACTTAACTATGAAATCCCATTTTAGCCTGGGTTATTTCAAGGACAGTGCTGTTAAAATTTGTATTGTTTCAAAAGTGAAAATTGTGATTTTCAACAGGTCAAAAATGGGATCTCTTTTACTTTTTTTGTGATGGATGGAAAAACACTTGAGAGGTGTCATTTCAAAGGCAGAAGAGAGTTTCTGGGTAGGGATGTTTACAATAGAAATTATGGTTTTACAAACAGAAAAGCTGACTGCAGAGTGATAAAGTGAGGCTATCACAAGAGTGAAGTTAGAGGATCTTTAGCTTTTCAGAAAAGAAGGGGCTTTTAAACACTGCTCTTTTTGTTTGCATATTGTCAATGTTGCTATTAATAGTCTCATTGCCCATGACTAATGAGGTTCTTTTGGACAACAGAGCTCTTTATTTAGGTTTCAGCATTTAAACATTTCCTAAAGCACCCACAAGGCCCCCCAGCAAAACCAAAGAAAACAGGATATTGCATTCCTGACCTTTCTAAGATTGAAAAGATAGAGATAGGGAAGGTCATCTTTGAGCAGCATGGGGGAGAAAGAAGAGTAGAAGTCTAAGTAGTGTATTAGCATGCTTTATATGGAGCATATTTTAAGCTAATTTGTGAAAAGCTTGGGTGATGGGTCTCCATCTTTCTAAATGTGTACTGAGGAACTGCTATAGTTGGTTCAGTTGTGAGATTCTTGGAGCTATTCTACTTGTTATTGTTGGCTCCACTATGCATCCTACTTGCAGAATTTCATGTTGTGATATCAGCTATGTGTTTAATGATTTTGGTTGATTACATGAATTATTTATTTTAGAAACACCAAACCCAAACCCTAACCTGCATTTACTATAACTAGCTTTTCCCTCCACCCCTGAGCTGAATATCTGGATGGTCAATCCAGAGCACTGTTAGGAATCTGTCAATAAATAACAGAAAATAAAGACCTTGCTGTCCATCAACTGCCTCTTCTTTAACTCACAAAGGCTTGAGGCACCAAAACAGAGCTGAAAAAAAGAACACAACTGTGGCACAGTTTTAGCACAAAAATAGAATGGCTTCCTATGGAAAAAAGGAAAAAAAGAAAAGGAAATAATACAAGGAAATGCAAGACCAGGACAAACACAGTAGGCAACTAATTTAGTAACCCTTCTCGTGTCAGAGCTTTTCTTCTTCACCTCCTGACAGAAATGCTGAAGGGCGGCTCTTGTAGAAAGAGGAAACGAGGTACTGAAATTGGACAGAATAGGAAGGATGTTTTATTTTAGATGTCAGCTGAGAAGCAGAGTGTTTGCTGACTACAGAAGGTCTCGGAAACTAGCCTTTAATTCATTGCTTGCCAAACTGCTGGTCAGGACTGCACTTCAAAGAGTGTCATGAAAGATTAGAAGAAAATAATCTCAAAATTTTTCATTTAAGCTTTTGAAAGTGTGTATTATAAAATCCACTGTTTTATAAAAGAAAAATGTCGTAAACCAAAATTATGCTGACTCATCACTCTCAGCAGTTCAGTTCCCATTGACTGGGAAATGAGAGCCAGCTGTGATGTGGGGCTGCAGGTATAAACTTGTATTGCCACAGACTAAGGTGAGATTTTCCAAGCAATTAGCTCTAGCATCGCTGGAGTTCTAGTATTGTGTGAAACTACATGAGCTCAAAAAGGGATCACACTTGCAAGAAGTTTAGGACTGGCACCAGTTTGTGAGGACTAACGTAACTATAGCTGTGCTTGTATGCCCTTGAGCCTAACATTGGTCTTGAGGCAGTGTCCTGGTTTTGGCTGGGATTGAGTTATTTTTTTTTTCTTGGTTTCTGTTACAGTGCTGTTTTGGATTTAGTATGCCAACACATAGATGTTTCAGTTGTTGTTAAGTAGTGCCTGCTCTAAATCAAGGACTCTCATGCTCTGCCAGTGAGGAGGGGGACAAGAAGCTGGGAGGGAGCAGAGACAGGACACCTGGCCCAAACTAGCAGAAAGGGTATTCTGTACCACAGCACATCGTGCTCGGTGTACAAACTGGGGGGAGTTGGTCAGTAGGGGCTGATCAGGCTCAGGGTTAGGCTGGGTTTCATGCAGCAGGTGATGAGCAATTGAACTGTTTTTCACTTGTCTTTCTTGGGGTTTATTCTTCTCTCTCATTTTTCTTTTAGTATTAGTATTGCGAATGCTCCATCACTGGCGGTGTTCAAGGCCAGGTTGGACATAGGTGAAAGATCTGTCTATCACTGTTGCATGTCTCCAGAAGTGGCCAACAGGAGGTACCCAGGGAATTGTACAGTCCTCCTGGGTCAGTCTTGACAGCACTGCTGCCTCTTCTTCATATATTTTTGTGGAAAGAGCAGTGTGTAAAGTGACTGATGTCTGGCTAAAACATTACTTCTAAAATTTTATTATTGATCTGGACTTCAAACTTACATGTTTGTTTCTTCCCAAGAAAAAAAAAAAAAAAAGCAGAATCAATACTTGACAAACCAATAATCCCAGATATTTTTCATTGGCATCAGTGGTTATGTCTGTGCAAGAAAATAGAGTGAGCCACTAACGTGGTCTGGCTTGAGGTTACGAGGCACAGCACAGTTCATCATTATCAGATGAAACCTTCCTGCCTATTTGTCATGGTTTAAGCCCAGCTGGCAACTCAGCCACGCAACTGCTCGCTCACTCCCCTCCCCTTGTTCCCCCTACCCTGCTCCTGGAGGGATGGTGAGGAGAATTGAAAGAATGTAACTCCCACGGATTGAGATAAGAACAGTCCAGTAACTAAGGTGTAACACAAACCACTGCTGCTGCCACCAATAGTAATAATGACAAGGGAAATAACAAGGGAAGAAAATAAAACCGCTCGCCACCGGCCCAATGATACCCAGCCTGACCCAAGCAGCGATCTAACCCTTCTGGGTAACTGCCCCCAGTTTATATAGTGGGCATGACGTGCTGTGGTATGGAATAACCTCTTTGGTCAGTTTGGTTCAGGTGTCCTGTCTCTGCTTCCTCCCAACTTCCCCTCCTCCCTGGCAGAGCATGAGGCTCAGAAAGTCCCTGGTCAGAGCGAACATTACTTAGCAACAACTAAAACATCGGTGTTATCAGTGCTGTTCCCAGGCTGAAAGTTAAAAACACAGCACTGTGCCGGCTATTAAGAAGGAGAAAAATGATTGCTACTGCTGAACCCAGGACACCATTGAAACAGGATGGCCATATCCAAACTGCCTTTCAGGAAAGGTCCTTGGTCCAGAGCATTCCTGGCTACTACCTGGAAGAGTATACACTAAAATCTGACCAGAGTCTGTGCTAAAGTTATTAAAATTTGGGCTCAAGCTCATGTCCTGACTTTATTTTAATTTCACTTGTGTAGCCACTCACTGCACAAAGCACAGGATACAGACAGCTGAATGACCAACTAGTCAACATCATACCTAAAAATGAAACTCTCTAGTAGGGTCAGCATGGAGACAGGGCTGCTTTTTCTTCTCGTTAGAAGTCCTGTCAGTGTAATGGCCATCTGCCTTCAGCTGCCCTGGCATAGATGCTATCACTGTAAGAGTAACAGACCTCTACTTTCAGCATTGTGAAGATACTGGGATTTTTCTAACCTTTCAACATGGAAGAGTTAGATTTTGTTATTAAGCGCAATCCTTGGTTTACGTCTTCACGGCTTTCCAGGGAAGGTCTTCTGTAAATTGTGTCATATTCACAGACACTCCAGATGTTATGTGCCCAGAACTTTTCCTTTATCTACACAGACAGGGGTGATAATATGGTAGTCTCCGCTTTGCAGGCTCCGAGGCAGTAGGAAACTTTCAACCCTGGGAAGCATCAGAGCCAGAAAACTGCTGATCATGCTAACAGCTGTGTCATTTTAAAGATATGCAGCTTCTCTCTCTCTCTGTGATGGTGTTCATCCCCTAGCTCCAGCGCCAAACAAATAGAACACTTCCTCACCTAGCAGAATAATTTCAGTGCCAAACAGTAGTGATGGTAGTGAATGGATGGATGCTCCTTTCTCTGTAGTGATTTAAGAGTTAGGCAGAACCTAAGCTTTATAGACAGTTAAGGCTAGTGAGAGGGAAGCAGTAAGAGAAAGCAGATTAAGTGTGACAGACAGATAGATTGAATGTCCTGAGCCAGCTCCATTCTTTTTGATGTGACTATTCAAAGGAACAAACAACATGCAGCTTTCCCAGTCTTCCAAGCATGACACTGACAAACTTTGTAACATACTACATCAGTATCTTTCCAGTATGCAATATGTACCCTGTATTTGAAGGAAAAGACCAAATAATCCTTTAAAGATGCATCTACAGTAGTAAATGAAATATGCTGTCTTTGGTTCTAAACTGTCACTGAGCAGTCTTTGTCCATACATTCAAACTCACTTTCTTCCCAAAACAGGATTCCTATGTGCTCTCTTTTGGAGGCAAATAATTGGCATGGGCCAATTGCTTTAGGGCCAATCTAATGATACCACGGCAGACAGTGCAGGTATGGTACACGGACACATTGTATTCTCTGACACTGATTTACTAACACTGATGTAATTGTGACATCTTTTAGCAGACTGTCCATTTCACAGCTTTCTGACAGCTCATCTTCTAAGGTCATATTCAAAGGAGAGGATCTGATCTCACTAAATGCTGCTATAGTAAATAGTGACTTAATGCCATTACTCTGGATTGACAGTTAAATAGAAAAATAAAGTGGATTAAAGAAATAAAGCTGGAATGCGGTGGATGGAGTGAAAAAGTGTAAGAGGTGGGCTGATGAGCTTTTTTAATCAGTTCAAATGCAAATACAGTTGTAGTTGGAAGGAATTATGTGCAAGATTCTGTACTGCACTTTTTGGTACTGAGGTTAGGACATAGCAAAGCATCGTGCTGTGTCTGAGACCATACTGACAAGGCCCATAGCACAGTTCATATAGCCCTGGGATTCTCTGTAATAGCAGTTCTTCAAGGTTTGCATACATTTATTCTGAAATCCCTGACTCAATACAACCTTCCTGGCAGTCTTCTGTGCTGGATCATCTGAGCAGTGTAATTATAGCTTTCAACACAGCTTCCACTCCATTCCCCAGTAAATCTGGGGCTTTAGGGGCCCTTTGCTCCATCCTGAGCTGTATTTATGTCATCAAGGCCTGGAGCATGGAATGCAGCCTCAGCTTAGGTACGTATTTTGAATTGTAGTTTATTTTGTTTATAATTTTGTCTTTTTTTCTTAGCATAGTTTAATTTTCATAGGAACGAAATATATCCATAGATCTGTTTAATGGGAAACAAATTTGTTTCTTTTGGCTTCTGGGCATCTGTTCAAAGCTGGTCACTACTGAGTGTTTGGAGTCTGTGATTATCTACGTGATGGTGCCGCATTTCCAGCTGGTTCATCTATCTGTAGGGCTCAGGCATTCGGAGGCTGTAAGGTTTCCACCCTCACATTTCAGCATATGTTCAGTCACTTGATGACTGATTATAGCTGAGGAAAGAGTTTATAATGAATAACTTAGTCAACTCATTAAGCTTGCTTGCTTGGTAACTTGCTTGCAGCATATCCTCCAGCACACTCTAGTTTCTTCAAATGTGTTTGTGAACCAGGATGATTTAACCAGTGTATTTTAACACTCTGGGTGGATTCAGAGCAGTGCTCTGGATGAATTCTTTATTCAAAGACTGTTGATTAGTTAATTGCTCAAGTGAATTATGCACTATTGTTTCTGTTCCCTGCCTGCTTAGATGCTTGTGCAAGTGTTCATTATTAACTTAGAGTCACCATGGAGGCAGTGCCATGGAAGGTTCATCTTCAAGGTATCCTGCTTTTATCCAAACACATCTGCAAGGCTGTTCTTTTCGTTATTCTTTTTTAGTCAAGCATTTGTCAGCTTAGGGAAATGTATAAAGGCATCTTCATGCTCAGTTGTTATCTTAAGAATAGCACATAGTTAATATAAATAAATTACTCTAGAAACGTTTTAAAGAGGAAATAAATATGACAATCAGATACATTTTCCTCAGACCTTCAGTAATCCAGTCTAATCTTATTAAAATAAGACTATTTAACATCTCCATCTGCAAAGTACCTTAACTCAAACATCAGGAAAGTTTCCTTCTGAGAGTCAAGGGTTCTTCAGCATTCATAATTTTTTTTGAGAACAATGGGCATTGTGCCAACAATATCACAAATCATAATCCAGTGACGACTAAATTATGAAGTTGGTCCAGGAGATTTGTGGAAGACAAACAAATTAAATCATTGAGAAGCTGCATCTGCTTTGGTCAGAGGGCTGCAGTCGTGGGAGCCAGAACAAGGAGTGGGTTCTGCCCCAGATGCAGAAAAGCTGAAGTATTTCTACCAGCTAATTAAGTTTTCACATGAATAATCACTCAAAAATGTACTGACAAGCTAAGAATTTAATACAAATATGCTAGCTTTATAGCAAATTGTTATCTGTGCAATTTACAGGCATGCTTTTCTGAAATTCTTTGAGATATTTAATGAAATCACAATATTGTACCCAGTGGAATATAAGGATAAAACAATCAATCTCACTAAGCAGGGATTTACTGAAGTGATTGAACATTAACTGCCCTCTTCTGGATTTGTTTGCAATATAATAAATAATAACATTCTATTATGAAAAGGACACATTCAGACAAAAGGGAGCACTGCAATGAATTAGCCTTAGATGTTAACAGACCTGCTACCAAAATGGCTGAAAAACAGCAAAGGATCAAGGCAGTTGAGAATGGTATGAATGGAATCAAGTTACTCTGATTTGAGGGGTGGTTGTTTGTAGTATTTAACTCAAATTCTTGAGTAAAGTTGACTGAAATGGATAGTCCTGTGTCCTTTATTATAGTGAATCATGAAGTAATGGCCATTTAAAGGAAATTTTATTCTGGACCTTTCCTACTGAGATTTGGGAGTGTACTGCCCTCTGAAAATCTAGAAAACAAACAGAAATCTGACCATGGGCCTTTTTGGCACCTGATGCACTGAGGGGAAAAAAATCAAGGAAAGCTCACAGAGATTTTTTAACAGAGTTTCCAGTTATGTAGTTTTCTCTTTTATGAAATTTCCATTAGCACCCATACTCAGATCAGATTTAATTGTTTTCCAGTTTCTATTTATACTCTGCAATTAAACTGACAGACTACACAAAGTGATGTTTAAAGCTGTCAGCAAATCATTCTGAGTCCGTAACATCAGCACTTTCCTGCCTGTATCCTGATAGGGTTGCAGTGGGGAGGTGACTCAGCTATCTTATTGTTTCATTTCTGGGTTTCTCACAAGTGAAGCGTGTGCTGATTATGTAGTCCTTCATTGGCTGTTGTTCTTGGCCACTGTCTCTGGTGAAGTGAGATGAGATACCATGCCTTAGCAATTTCTCTTGGGATTGCTGGACAGACTCCAGCCAAGTATGAGATGCTGAGCACAGCACATGTTCCTCCCTGCTCAGAGGCCCTGGGGTTGGGTCTCTCACCAGAGATGAAGATGTGCTTTGAAAACCAAAAGAATTGGCTCGAATTATTAAATGAATATCTTGTTGAGACTGGAGGTAGGACTTTGTTGATTTTCCTACTTCCTCCAGCTGGTTGAATGCTTAGTAAGCATTACGGCAAGTTTCTGCCCTTTATGACATGGTGTTTCAGGTCTGGCAGGGACACATAGCACAAGGTGCAGGTAAACAGAGCAGCTGACAAAAACCAATGTGCCTTTCAGTACCGCCTGTGAATACTCCTTCCTTGACCTTTTATGATAATTTTATCTCAGAAAATGGATCTTCGCCACTGGACAGTACCTTGCAAACCTTCCCGTCAGAACAAAGTAATATCTGAAATCAGCATTCGGACTGTTTGACTTTGCACAGTGCCCCTTGACTTCAGCAAAGTACATGCCAAAGACACTTGTTTCAGGATTAAGCTCTGTGAACTCCACCAGTTGGGATTTTATTGCATACAACCACAAACTGTGTTGAAATTCAAGTTGAAAATTCCTTCAGAGCCACTCTGTGCTTGTTTTCTTAGTTTTTGCAATGTGGCTGTGACCCCACAGCTCATTTATTCTTTCTTCTATACTTTTTCTTTCTGTCTCTTTCTCTCTCCTTTTATGAGGCTTGAAAAAAACCCTTCACAAATGCAAAGGAGCAAAGGTTTTCATACTTTCTTAGACTCTGGAAGGCTTATAAGTAGTTAAGCTGCCTTTTATTGCTATATAGTTCCAAACTGCTTGTTAAACACTTATTTTTCAGCTGTGACCTTTGCATCAGTGACATTGTGTGTGTAGCATTAGCAATGACTAAAGACAACTTCTCTCTATTCTTAGGAAGGGAAAGTTATCAAACTTCAGATACTTTAGACATCTCATGCATTTTTTCATAAAAATTATTAGTTACTTTTCTTCTGCAGAACACAAGAAATTCAAAACTTCTGCTTCTGAAAGTGTGGATGTTTTATTCAAATCTTATGGATTCGCATCAATGTCAAAAATGTTTTTTTTCCCAATGATGGGTATAGAAGCCCCCACAAGGCAATGAAAAAAAGAAGAATAAAACTACTGTTCTGTAACAGAACAAGTAGAAACAAAGCAAAATCCCTAATGGATCTTTCAGTGAGTGCTCTGCTGGAATATCCTGCCCCTCTACTCTGCTCTTGTGAGAACTCACTTGGAGTATTGTGTGCAGTTCTGGTGTCCTCAGCATCAAAAGGACATGGAACTGTTGGAACCAGTCCAGAGGAGGGCCACGAGGATGCTCAGGGGACTGGAGTGCCTCCCGTTTGAAGACAGGCTGAGAAAGTTGGGGCTGTTCATCCTGGAGAAGAGAAGGCTGTGTGGAGACCTCATAGCAGCCTTCCAGTATCTGAAGGGGGGCTATAGGGATGCTGGGGAGGGACTCTTCATGAGGGACTGTAGTGATAGGACAAGGGGTAACGGGTTCAAACTTAAACAGGGGAAGTTTAGATTGGATATGAGGAAGAAGTTCTTTCCTGTAAGGGTGGTGAGGCACTGGAATGGGTTGCCCAGGAAGCTGTGAATGCTCCATTGCTGGTGGAGTTCAAGTCTGGGTTGGACAGAGCCTTGGGTGGCATGGTTTAGTGTGAGGTGTCCCTGCCCATGTCAGGGGGGTTGGAACTGGATGATCTTAAGGTCCTTTCCAACCTTAACTATTTTATGATTCTGTGACTTGCTCCTTATATTAGATCATATATGGCACTACTGCGTAGAAGCATGCTTTGCTGTTTGCATATTCATTCTTAAGTCCACTTCTCTTCCTGAGTAGTTTCATTCATTCAGTCTCTTTGGGTCAAGAATAAGCATGGCTTAGAACAGAAAGTAAAGAACATGTCAGGGAAAAAGTGAGAGCTTCCAAACGAGAGCAGGATGAGCACAGTCCTGGTTGCCCAATAGATTATGCTCAAATAGAGACTTTGTGATGGTGCCATGATTGAATATCCTCATCTTTTTTGCTGTGCCTCCAAACGCAGCTGAGGTGGCAAAGCAAGAAGACTGCTCGTGGAAAACCAGTCTTTTGGTGGCTGGGGACTACAATTGTTCCTTTAGACCTGTGTCCTGGGTTCAGCAGCAGCAGTCATTTTTCTCCTTCGTGGTAGCTGGTGCAGTGCTGTGTTTTTGATTTTGGGCCTGGGCACAGCGCTGATAACACCAGTGTTTTCAGTTACTGCTTGGTAATGTTTTGGTCTGGCCAAGGACTTTCTGAGCCTCATGCTATGCCAGGGAGGAGGGGAAACCAGGAGGAAGCAGAGACAGGACACCTGACCCAAACTAGTCGAATTGGCATTCCATACCACAGCACATCATGTCCAGGATGTGAAAACGGGGAGCAGAGACCCGGAAGGGTGTGGTGGTGCATTGGGGGGGTTCACTGTTGGGGGTGCACTGTCTGGGTCGAGCCTGGTGAGCAGTTGTATTCTCTTTCCTTGTATTTCTCTTGTATTATTACTGGTGGTAGCAGTAGTGATTTGTGTTATACCTTAGTTACTAAACTGTTCTTATCTCAGCCTGTGGGAGTTGAATTCCTTTGATTCTCCTCCCCATCCCCCCGGGACTGGGGGAAGAAAGAGGAGACAGTGAGGGAGTGAGAAAACTGCGTGGGGTGGGTTAGAGGCTTAAACCACGACAACCTGTTACTCTCTGACTTCAAAAAACTGGACTCTGTTCCAAAGAAACCAGGATTTAACTATTAAGCAGATGTGCAAAATTGCCTTTAATATTAAAGAGGGGATGCTGTGATAGTGCAGACCTAAGTCCACACAGCTGTAGAAATTAAAGAGTTCACTTGTACCAGTGAGGCAAAGTGTGTATGACAGACTCATTCTTTTTACCTTCAGATTCAAACAGGCTCTGTTTTATTAAGCTTACTCAAGTTGTGTATTCAAGCTTTCCCTTGTACCTGTGAAAGGTTGGAGTGCTTCAGATTTTAGTGAAAGATCAGACTATGAAATCATCACAAGATCAGTATCTGGATAAGTCTCAGACATCTACCTGTTTTGTGTCTGCCATCAAATAGCCCTGTATTGAAACATTTTGAGCTACTGAGTTTGAAACAGTACATATCCTAAGTTAAGTCTGTTGCAGAATTCATAGTGTTCAACTGGGAACAACAGAACAGAAACCTCTTCCTTCTTGTCTTTCGCTTTCTGTTCATAACATAATGTTTCTTTTTCCTTAAAAAAAATAAAAATAAACCCTACTAAAAATACCCAAACACAACTGCAAAAAAAAAAAAAAAAAAAACAAACCAATAAAGTATTCAATCTTTTTGGGGGTTACCATGGGTGCTGCTATTGGGGAGCTGCCAGAAAAAGTGCTGCCATGGGCATTGTGCAGCCTTTATGGTGATGGCTATGTCTCAATCAGTTGTTTATTTAAAAGAAAACATCTTAGGTTTTGGTACTGTGTGTAAGTTGTCTATAAAGCTGCCAGTGAAAAGAACTCATAAATGTCCCAAAAAGGAGATAGAAACAACACTCCTTTTCTTCTTCTATTTAAAGTATTCCTGGCCCTGAAGCCTATTTCTCTAAGGCCAATGGAAGTAGAAAAATGTAAATGTTGTACAGAAAGAGGATCAGACCCATAAACTGTCCATGTCTGCTCCTCTCTGCTGACATTCTTCAGTGGCATTCATTGTAGGACAGGCTGTTGTCCATGTGGAGTTCTTGTTTAAACTAGTGAAATCCTCACCATCTGAAAGGCAGAGTGCTGGAAAGCACACTGCCAGACCTTGCCCAAACTACCCAGCTGATTACCATCAAAGTTTGGTATTTGCATCATGCTTGTTGACTTCAGGGCTTCATAAGCAAACCAGTGCTCAAACAATGGAAGCAAGCAAGTAAGGGTTTGTTTACAACCCTGAGTATTGTTTTAATTAACTCATTTAGGTCAATTTAGGTTGCCAGTCTGTACCCCTGCAAGGTCTGTTGTTAGACTCAGCCTACTGAATTGGACATGTATAAATCAAATCATACGGTAATAGTGGAGTGAAAGAGGTGCCCAGATGGGCACTAGGGAGTTTGAAAATGGAACAAAAGCTCTCTCTTTTTCTTGAACTGTGCTCCAGCTAGAGGCGGCAGGGAAGCTGATCCTTTTTCTTCGCTGCTTGGCTCCAGCTTTTCTCCAATAGGCCTGAGTAGTCCAGCAAGCCAGTCTGTATCTTTCCAGAAAGCCCTGTGGGACTCCAAGCAAAAAGAAGAAATACATGAGACTGTAAATTCCCAGCCCAGGCTGATATCCAGTAACAAAGATGTGCCCAAGGCCCAGTGTACTGCTGGGGTTGTTGACTCCAAATGATGATCAATGGGGAAATAGATGGCTTTAGATGGATAATTATTATAAGCCCTAGCGCATGCTGCTACAATGCTGAAAACATTAGAAACTATGAAATCAGACATCCTCTGACCTGTGCATTCTATTTATGTATGCAGAGGTGTGACGCTTCCATTAATGAACAGATTGCTTAAAACATAAAGCAGGATGGGAAGGATTTTCAGGAAGGAACGTTGTAAATTTTCAACATGACCTGTATGAAAGTGACAACAAAGTGGTTTGCATCTCTCTGTGTAATGGACATAAAATGTAAAATGGTTTAGAATAAAATGTATAGGGGTTAATGACATCCTTTTTCCCCTTGAATATTCCTTGAAAGCTGGAGAGAAGTGAGATTGTGGCATGGGTAGTCTTGTCTTAAATAGATTGGCACTTTCTGATACCACCAAGACATTTATGAGGCCATCTCTGACAATGTAAAGTGTTTCTTCCAGGTACACTTCTAAAAAAAAAATCACTTAGAAAGGAATTATCACACTTGTTTTATGTTACTGCTTTTTAAATATAAATAGTCTAATTTAGACTGGGGAAAAAAAATGCATGAGAAGCTTCTATATGGTTCTTCTGAAGCTGTTTTGTTTTTCCAGATTTAATTGTAGGTGCATTTGGAGCTGGAAAAGCAGTTGTTTACAGGTAAGTGGTAAATACAATGGATTTTCTATTTTACAGCTTTGGTAGGAGATCTGCAAATAAGCAAATTTCACATTCCTTTGTTTCCGTAGGATAATGTGCAAAACATGATAATTACAGATGATAAACTAAGCACCCTGTGAGAAACAGAAGCTTTATTTCCTGTGCTCAAAACTGTCGTTTTCAATGAAATTGTCCATGCTTTCCATGCTTGAGTCTTAGCTCAAGAAACTTCTGGAATGTTTGACTCCTCAGTTAATTTTAAATGAGAAATTTAAAAAGCATAACTTTCTAAACTGATTTTTTCCCTGTGGGAGTGGTGCTAGAAAGACATTTTCAAGGGACTGATTCTTGAGAGGTCAAGACATGAACTATTTATTGAAAATTCCTTGAAAGTTCTTTTAGCCTCACTTTATGAAAAATGTACAAGATCCTGTTTTAAAAATCACAAAGTTGTTGTTGATTATGGATTTTCACTAAACGCACTGCTTGATTAGAAGCATGAATTAAAGCTACCAAATGCACAAACAAAAGGTTTGCTGCTCTCTTAGTCCGGCCATGCTGACAGTTTCTTGCATTTAAAGATCTACCATCCATTGATACAACAATGCCGTCATATTTCTTGATTCCTGTCTGTCTTCTTGCAGTCTGTATTCCCAACAGTACCTGACTGAGGGAAGGCATGTTCTGCTTCCCAGCTGAATATTTGTCAAAGCATAAGAGTTTAGTAAAAGAGGAATGTTAGCTTGTTTTAGCTACCATCGTAGGTGCAGCGAGTAGATCTGATCTTTCTACTGCCCAGAGAAAGAACCTGGTGAATACTTTGCAGTGCATCGTGTTGCAGCGGCATGAATGACTGCACAGGATGTGAAACCGTGGATAATTAGATCCAGTGTGTATTTTAGATAGCAGTAAAAATGTGTTCAATTTAACTTAAGAAAATGAATAGCAGGAGGCCATTTCCTGGCCAGAGTATACCAAATATGCAACTTGTCACACTGGAGAAACAGGATTTTTTAGCTGCAGTGTGCTAGAAAAAAAGGGTTTCAGTCTTGCAGAGAAAGTAATATTTTTTAATGTTTTGCTGAAGTAGGATAGAGAGGTAATCGTAAAAGCTCAGCCGTGGATTAAAGTATGAGGAGATTAATTTTTTAATAAGCTGGTTTTGCCAGAATTATGTAAGCTACTGTAAAATAGTACTGCTATCTTGGAAAAAAAAGCAGAATTTAGACCCTTTCTTGTTTTCATTTGTGTTCCAAATTGCTCTCAGCTATAGATTATCTCATTACTTAATAACAGATTGTTATTCGAAGGAATGATTCCAATCACTATAACTGTGTATTTGCATATTCAGCAGAATTTTGTGATGTTTATTCCTGGTTTCTGAAGTTGATTGTCTCAAGACCTGTCAGACAGAGTTGTTTATTGGCACGAGATATTGTAGATCAATTTCTACTTTAACCAAATTGTTTCTTGTTTTAAGAATCTTAAACAGAGATAGCAAGTCTGAATATGTCACTGTTAGTGGAGATGGTATATAACAAATCCAGCAGTATAAAATACGACCAGAAGACTGCTGCAAATATCAAAAGGCAGACTCTGCACCTTTGTGAAAACCCAATGTGATGAAACGTGTCTGATGTGCCTTAGTCCCAAGAGACACCTATTGGTTAACTGCAGGAGGCTGTTTCACTGATGCTGTTGACCTGTGATTTCTTTTGTGAAGAACTTTCAAAATGTCCTAGTAAGAGTTACAGTTTCTGACAAAAAAATAAAGTTCTTTTGGGTAGGAGGAGGATTACATAAGTGTTTCCTCAGAAGCAGCCCTACATTTCTGGCTTCAACATAACCATCTCAGTTAAGCGTTTTTTCTGCTGTAACATAGGTACCAATGTGCTCCTTCTGTATACAGTGAACCTTGTTTCTGTCCCTCAGAGCCAGACCTGTCGTGACAGTGAATGCTCAGCTCATTCTGAACCCCATGATTGTGAATCCAGACAATAAAACTTGTCTGCTCCCTGGCTCTCAGCTTTTGGTGGCTTGGTAAGTTCATGATAAAACAAAAAAAATCCTCATCCTCTTTCTATTCCTAACTTCCTATTCCTAACTTTTCTTGCAGCTTTTTGTTGAACATATTCAAAGTTCAAAAGAGATGTTCAAACATACTATGTTGAATGCAACAAAAAAACCCTACACAGAACAGAGTTCTTTTAGATGTCTTCCAGTACTTCACAGATTCTCAAAATGAGGTACTTAAAGGCTGAGTGCTTTGATACACTGAATCTCCTGTGTAGGAGAATGCTCATTGTCTCCTAGGGATCAAGATGCAAATTCATATGCAGTGCTTGGGTGAATGGAACATGAAACAGCTAAGACAGATGAAACACAGGAACAATGATCTGTCAAAATACACATCTTTCTTGAGATATCAGTGAAAGTGACGCAACATGCTGGTGGATCCACTGTTTTCTGTTAGAGAGAGATCTCAGTCCTTTGCGGAAGAGAGAAGATATCTGGCTGGCCATCCTGAGAGCAGTTCAATGTATGTTGCTTCTGGCTGTCATTGGTCAGAGGAAGGCTTTTTTAGTGCCATGTACAAGGCAACATTGCATATATCTTCAAAAGAGAAACCCTCTGCCACAGTAGCATTTAAATTTGAAAAGAAAAAGTACATTCGAAAACTTGAAGCTAATTAAAACAATTTAGGATCAGTTACAAATATAAAATGCTTGCAGGACAGTTGGAGGCTATCTAATAGCACATAATAGCATGTAAAGGCACATTTACTACACTAGTAAAAATTCACTTAGGACCCCAGGAGCAGCTGATAAACGAGGCTATTACAAATACATAAGATACTGTTTAAAAGTAGAAATCATAACAAATGAGGAAACTGAAAACAAAACAGAGCATAAACGAATACAACTGGAATACAAAATAGCAGTGAGTCCTGCCAGGAACACTGTGAGGAACAGATTTCTAAGGCAGAAAAACTATTCATATAATTTTATTTAAACACATTAGAAGCAGAAATCCTGCCAGGGAGAGGGCTGGATGAAAAGAGCATCCATGTGTAAAGGAGGACTCCAGAAGACAAGGTGACTGCAGAAATTTTTCACTGCTTTTAAACCAGAGGTGGTCAAAGGGATTCCCCACACTGGAGACACTCTTTATATGAGATGAGCTCTAAAAATCACCTCAAATGTTAAAGTCAGCAAAAGTGTTTTTAAAACAAATTGTTAAACATGAACCATAAAAAATACTCATGACCAGAAAAAGTTCATTTAGTAGTCATAAAGAAACTCAACTCTGGTACATCTAAATGACTAAATAAGTCAGCTTTCAATGCATCTGGAGAGGGGCTGTTAAGAGAGTTTCACTTTTGCTCTATTCTTCCACAGTTTATGAGGCTTCCCATATTTGCCATAATGTTTCTTGTTTCTATATCATGTGTAGAAAATCACCCATTTACCGAGCAATGGGGAAGGCACTTGATAGAACTAAGTCTCACAACTTTTAAAAGCTTTGGCCTTTCTGGAATAGGATCCAGATCAAGATCCATCCTGATTTTTTGATTCAAGCACCTTTTGATTTAATAGTTGATGTGACAGAGAATTTAAAATATCAACACTGGGCTGAAGCATGTTCATAGATCAAAATTATGTTTTTTCAGGATTTTCAGACTTTTTAAGAATGTTTTCTGTCATAATGAAAATTATTTTGAAACCCTAACATTTGCCAACAGTGTACCAAAGGAAAAAAGTGTGGTTTTGCAGAAGAAAAGAAATAGAAACATTTCTGTAAAAGAACTATTCCTGCTGTGAGACATGGTTTTAAAAAACAAGAAAAAACAAAGTATGCTCCTTTAACATGCAGTTTTTTCATTACTTTTCATTACTGTTACAGTAAGTCAGAAGGTATTTGGGTTATATCTACAAGAGTTTTAATACAAGAGCATAATTTAGTTTCTGTCTGCTTTATTCAAAAATACTCTTCCCTAAAGATTTGGTTTGTGTTACAAAACAACTGAAGAGCAGCTGCTATTTTCCATGTTGTAATTTTTCTCCTTAGTTGATACAAGCTTGTATTGTCCATATGAAAACAATTAGTAGGGAAACTCCAGCAAGCAAAGAATTCCTCAGTCCCGTGGGATAGATTTCTGTATCTCTCAGCCAGCTGCGCAACCTGTATAAAATGTGTACAGACTGACACTGCAAAATTAGAATGAAAAGAAACCTCCTACCCAAAAAGTTTGAGGAAGTGTGTGTGTATGAATAATGTAGATTATTCCACATTTTAAACTATTAGGAGAATATTATTTTTGCCAAGATATAGATTGGAAAGCTGCAGCACGGAGGAGACATGCACAAAAAGACGTTTTTATGCACATTCTGAAGAGAATTGCCTGACCTTCTGGAAATATATAATTGTTTCTCTGCCATTTTTAAAATATGGCTCTTTCTGAGATCCCAAAAACTAATAGATTTGGAAAAAAATCTGCAACTTTGAAGCTATGAAAAAAAGTGTTATTTTTTTTATTATTTTTTTTTTGAGTCTGAAAGATGCAGGTTAATTTCTGGGAAAAGGGGTAAATAAAACAAATGCTTATGTTTTTAAAAGCTGTTTCCACATCATATAGTTTATTGAGCCCAAGCTACCTAGAGGTCTAATTTATCTCTGCATTGGTATTTGTTACCATTTGAGATCTGATTATCAAATATTGTTCTGAACTGCATAACCTTTGACCTATTTTTCTAATTTTGCTCCTTTCTATTCCTAGTATTTTCTTTTCCCATTGACTTAATTTGAAACTGGATGTGATTGGCGGCCCATGGATATGGACCTAGGGGCCTTTGTACTTTGCTGAAATATCTTTGTGTGAGATTTGCCCTAGTCTGGGGCAAGCCTGGCTCCATGAGACAGACAGCAAATTCATGTGGCCGGGAGTCAGAAATCTTGTACCTTACACCTCAGGGCTGAAAGGAGTAAAGTAGGCAAGTGGTGACAGTTGCTACCCAGGAAGCCCATTGCTGTGTTGCAGACCTCTGCTGTGCCAGGAATGCAGCTGGGTGATTTGATAGTATTAGTGTTAATAGTCCTGGAGGTGGCCAAAAGGCAGTCATTTGAGTTATCTAGCAGCCTTTGTGTTGCCACAGTTTGGCCATGTTACGTAGCCTAGCCATGGAAGCCCTTCAGGATTTAAGCTCTGTGTTATTCTGGGTCACTGGGTCAGGCTTTGGCATAACAAAATCAAAAAGCAGGCCAAGAGCATCAAAATAGAACTATATTGACTTGCTTTTAAGTATTTAATATTATAAGTCTTTTATATTATTCTTCAAAGAGGAAACAATTTGTTTAAAGTTCATTCATCAGTAGAGGATAACAGCTTCTGCTGTTCTTCTGTAGAGGTTTGTGACCTTGCAGATTAGCTATAAGCCTCACACAGAATGGAGGTCCATAGCATCAGAGCTTAAAGTGCCTTTCTGCTAACGCATTATTCATTCTTCCTCTCCACGTGCAATCCTGTGTGCTAAAGAAATTGTTAACAATAGCAAATGACATCTGGTAGGATCTGGTAATTCCTTGCTTTTCACTTCCTGAACCAAGTTTCCTATTTTTTCACCTACTAGAATAGCCAGACCAAAAAAAATTCTTTCTGGGATAAACTGCAGTCCGGAAAACATTATGTGTAACTGCTTTTCTAAGGATTAGACATTTTGGGTAATATTAGGTAATTTGGATTGACTTCTAAAGAGCCTACCCCATCTATGCCATGAGTAGTTTTGAAGAAAGAGGAATATTTTTAAGCTACTTCTTCTAATAAAATATAAAATATAAAATAATAAAAAATGTTTCTGTCTACCTGAAGAACATGAAAGTAATTAAAACAAATCAGGTTGTTAACCTGAGACTACCAGGAAAAGCTAGTAAATTCAGGTTTAAGGCTTTCCCTCTATTTTGTGGCTATAGTCAAATACTCCTCAAACCGCGCAGATCACACATAAGCTTGAGTGATATGGGCATCTCTTCAGAAAAGCAAGATTGATAGCACATGCAAGTTCATACGCTTTAGGATGATGGACTGTTTCCCACTTGTTTCTAATCTGCTGAAGTTTTTTTCTTTAAACTGTTAATTGTCTTGTTTGGTTGATTGCTCCTACAAGCAAGCTTCTAAGCTCAGCTATTGTATTTTTCACTGTGCCTAGGAGGCAGATCTTAAATCTCGTAAGTTCTTTACACTCTTGTTCTCTTTTCTAGTCTGTCTTTCTTTCCCTCTCCTAAAGCATTCCTCAACACCTCCACATCTTCTTGCCAAAGTGATGAGCATATCTGAATTTGTCTGGGTGAAATGTGATTGAAATCTGTGATGTCCTTAGAACTACTTGTGAACTAAATAACTATAAACTCACAAATGCGTGGCAGAATTCTGCTAAACCCACAGTCTTGCCTCCTACATGGAGAGAGGCTGGGAGACTAATAAGTTCTAAAGTTTCACTTTTTTGCACTGCCATTCCCTTTTGAGATGCTCTGCCTGGAGAGGAAGGATTAAACTTGGCTCTTAACACTTAAGAATGTGACTTTGTTATAAAATGTGTATGATGAACTACTCTATTCATTACAGTAAATTAAACATACGCTGAAATTGTGCTGTTTAACAAGTAAAGCATTTCAAGCTGGATTTTTAACTCAACTTTTTTTTTAAACATGACAGCGCAAAAATTATGTGAGACCCCCAAAGTGAGGTCACAAAGTTTAATACATGATGGCAGTTCATGAGTTTACATTTGAGAAAATCCACTATTATGCCATGACATTTGAGGCTGGCCTATGAAGCCTGATGTCTAAATTGCACTTAGGCAATTACACAAGCTTTTCTCATTTTTTTTTGGTCTGGTCCTTGTCCTTGGGTATTAGGGAATAATTGGTTCTTCATGTGTTAAGTCATAAATGCAAAGAAGTAAGAATACAAATGAATTTGCACTTTCTGCATGGACCGCAAAGTCATTTGAAGGCTACAGTTAAGTGGAGTTTAATGGCCTAAGGCAGTTGGGTTTTTTTTGCCCAAGAGGAAAGTGTTTAACAGGGTCATGAGAGTGACATGAACCCCAGATGTGGCACAGTTTCATTACATTTGTCAGAGGAAGCAAACATGCAATTAGAATGTGATTATAGGTTATTTTAAAGGTTATGTCACTGGTTTTGAATCCACTGCATGGAGAAGTTAGTCTATAGTATAACACTAGTAAGGAGATTAAGAGCAATGACTACTTTAAATTTGCTTTTATTTAATCCAAGATGATTTCACATCTTCCAGTGCTGACCTACAATCCACGTTTAGCTGAGTCTTACATATGCGCGCACATGCACATATACAACAAAATATTTTCTGAAGCCATGAAAATGCTCTTTAAGAGTGATTGGTAACCAGGACACTTGAAAGTTTTAGAAAGCCCCAAGCCCCTCACCTCAGCAATTTTCTTACATTATATGGGACTTATTTGGAACATGGTGTGGAGAGGTAAGTACTTGTGGAATGTGACAGCAGGAATCAAAAATCAAAAGCATTTTTCCAGGGACAGACTTCTTCT
The DNA here is from genome assembly GCA_017639245.1 of Myiopsitta monachus. NCBI lineage: Eukaryota > Metazoa > Chordata > Aves > Psittaciformes > Psittacidae > Myiopsitta > Myiopsitta monachus. Next base: position 30,025,894 of record CM029919.1, read on the forward strand.
TTTCTCACTCATCAGGAAAGTACACCCTGTTAATAGCAACAAGCATTAGTATACCTGTTTCCTTAGCCATCCAGAGTAACTTGCAAAAGCTTTTCAACATATGATTCAGTTATGTATTTATATAACTTACATAGATTCCTTATGAAGATAAACTTTTCTACAAGCATGTATAATTTTTAGGTTTTTAAAATTAACTTTTATAGTAAATCTTCTTAGAATTTATCAGCCAATAAAATTATTACAGGCTTCTCCTGTCAGATGTTGAATGTAACTGCAAATTTGTTGCTTGTCTTACAGAGAAATAGAAATAAATGTTCACTATGAGAAATAATTATGTCTGAAATGATGTTGACGTAATACAGTTATAACTGTGATGTGAATATAGATAGGCTCAAAAAAGGTTCCTGTACACTATGAACAGACAAATGAAAACCAGTTAACTTACAATGTTTTTCATTGTGTAGAATGTGTTGCGTTAGCATACTAAATAATGGACATGGATAATCACTTTCTCTGTACTTTGATTTAGGTCAGGTATCTGCCACTTTATTTAAAGTGCAACAAATTAAAATACATTCTGGTTAGTCTTGTGCCACACAAATTGAACAATTCAGTTGATATGTTTGGAGTGAATTAGAGCTTTTTGAAATAATGAAAAATGGAATATCATGGAATATATTGGCATCCTGTGTATTTTGATTTGATAGAAAACAGCTTGAGTGTTGGCTTCGTGCTCAAGGATTTTTCTTATATGACCATGATGAACCAAAAAGGACTTCTGCAGACAGCTTCATACAAAGGTGGTTTGCTTCATACAAAGGTGGTTTGCTGAAAGTCAACATAAGGAACCCAACTTTGCCAATAGTATTGGAAGTGTGATGTCTGTAGGCTGTCTCAAGAATTAGTGGGAACAGAGGCTCTTCTCTATACCTTTTCCTGGAAGACTTTCAGACTCTCTCTTTTTTGATTATTAATGGACCGTAGGAGACTTGCTAACTTAGAGAGTATCAGAGGTAGCTAAAAGCAGATCTCAATGAAAATATTTTTAAGAAAAGGAAACAAAAGCTTAAAAGGTATGACTTGGGAACTGCCAATTCTCTTTCTGCTAATAATTACTTCTACTTTTTTATATGTAGCTTCACTGTAAGAGTCTGCGCAGATTTTGAAGGTCAAAGTATTTCAGATGGGATAGGTAAGAAATGTTTTGTATTCCTGTAATTTACTCTGGCCTGCTCAATTTCAGATGTATTTTTATCTTACATCTTAAAACATGACAGGAGTGAGATCTCCCTAAAGCAAGAAAATACAGTTAAAAAGATATGTGTGTGTGCAGATATATACATATATATATAACACAAAGTTTGTATTATTCACTTGAAGGATTTTTTTATTCAGCTTAGGCAATTTTCCAAATAAAATCAAGAATGTACCCTGTTGGAGAATGTTCTGTTTTGAAAATAAATGCATAAATAAATAAAAAGAAGCAGAAGTTCAGTAAAAGTACAATGTGTGAATAAAATTAATAAACTTAAACTACCTATACTCCATCTTTTGGATTAAAAACTACGGTGCTGCTAAACAGACAGGCACTTAAACCATGAATTGGTCTTGCTTGGCAGACTTTATTACAGTAATTGTCTGTAATACATAAGTAATTGTTAACAATTTTTTCTTTCCATGTTAAATTAATAAAAATTTACTTCTATCCTTCAGTGCTGAAAAGTGAATTGCAATTAGATTCGTTGAAACAGAAAGGAGCTGTTAAGAGGATCCTCTTCTTTGATTACCATCAACCACATCATTATTTCTCCATTGTGATAGAAAGACAGAAACAGCTCCATTGCCAGGACTTTCTTGTTTATCTCAGAGTAAGTTGTTCAAAATATTTTGGACTGTCATCATCATTTGAGTAGTATCAAGCATTCAAAGATAATGATAGAAAAAAGGAGCCACTGGAAAAGGAAGAACAATTTCCATTGTTCTTAGATCCCAAAATTGCAGAAATGTGAGACAAGAAAGCCCTCATCTGTGTGACCAGAACGTTCTTCTACCTGGGCAAAATTCTCTATGTAAATCTTTGGCTCGTCTTTTGTCAATGTAAATATAAAAGAAAGACTTCTTTAAAGAGTGTACACTTCCTCTGTGTACAAATACATTAATTCAATGCTTTTCTGGAAATTCTGATTAAATACTGCATCTCCTAACACAAACATGCAAGATTGCTCTCCCTGTAATGTTCACAGTGGGACAACCCACTAACCATGCGAAAGATCACGGCAATTCATTTTCAAAAGGTACTTTAAAGGAGTGTCACCAGGAATACTGACCTATAATTAATCTATTTTTTAAATATTTTTAATATATTTTAAAATGTTTTTAGAAAAATTGAAACTGTGGAACTGAGGTTGTGAAGGAGAAAGCGTCATTAGTTACTTGCAGCTGGAATTACTTCATGCGATTGAAGCAAATTCCAAGGCTGGTCCTAGAAATGCAGTGGAAGATAAAAGAAACAAGTCTCAAGCAGTATGTAAAGCAATACCTAGGCAATAAAAGTGGTGGAGTACTACCATTGCTAACCCATATAAATTCTTCATTCTGGAGTAAACCAACAATGTTGCCTCCACAAATCCACACATGTCCTACCTCCATTCCGATAGGAAGGTGGGCAGTAGCTGATAGGAGTTGGTTCTGTGTGTCTCTTTTAAAGAGCTTCATTTTAGGCTAATGCTTTGAAAAAATTCTGAGTCTACTCAGCTCAGCCAGCTTCTTCCAGATGTGGGGCTGTGGAGGCAATAGGTTCTGGGGATTCCAGTTACTGGTGAGTCACTTTGCTTTCCTAATGACATTGCATACAGCCATAATTTGGCCAGCAGCTGTCAGAACCATATCTTTACCTCTGATAAAGACTGAAGTCTGAGTCTGTTGCCATACGGTACTAATCTAAAAATATTATATTTAACCATTGGTTTTTATTATGTGATTGTTGCTTACAGGATGAAACAGAATTTAGAGATAAACTATCTCCCATCAGTATAAGCTTGAATTATAGTTTGGATGAATCCAGTTTTGAAGACAGCTTGACTGTGAAGCCAATACTGAACTATTACCAGAAAAGCTCATTAACAGAACAGGTATGAATTTTGCATGCCACATTTTCTGTATTATAAATGTGAAAGCATTTACAAATACTCTGTCATCTTCCTTATAACAGAATATCATACCAAGCATTGCACAACAAGGATTTAATTAATTCAAAATGTAAATTGAATATAAATATAGAAACAGACAGGCCTTTAAAGCATTTCCAAAACTTTGTTGTGTTGATAATTTTCATTTCATTCCAGAATATATAAGCCAATTTAGCATGGAAAGGGCCCTGAAAAGTGTTACTATTCAGCTAAGGGCATAGTTGACAGTATAAATAGTCTCCAGCTACTCATGTGGAAAGGAGCTTACAGAAATGAGAAAGAGATTGATTCACTAAGGCAGTGTTAGTGACACTAAAGACATTTAAGTTAGTGATATTTAATGAAGTTATTTAGACTCTGAAGGATGTACTAACTGTATTACAACTTCTTTTATTTTGCAACAATCCAGGCTTACATTCTGGTTGACTGTGGGGAGGACAACTTGTGCATTCCTGACTTGCAGCTTTCTGCTATGCCGTAAGTTATATAAAATAAATGATGCCACATATAACAAAATCTGGACTTTTATAGCTGCCTTAACAGAATGTATAGAATACAGTTCTGTTCTTTGCTATAGCTACTCATTCTTACCTGATTTCTAGATTTTAATTTGCACATCCGTTTCATCTAGAAAACCCAGAAATGGAGAAATACACACTTGAAAATGTATTTTTGTCAAACGTGTTCATGATGTTTAATGGCTATCATAGAAAATATAGTCTTGCAAGTGTTTTCTAGGAGTGATGCTAGTTGTCTTAATGCAGAGAGATAATACAAATGATTCTTCAAAGATCTTAAATTTGTTCATTTCAGTGTTCCAGTGACTTTGAACTTGGGACACAGTTCACCTCAACTGAGTGTACAGTGAAGTAAATGCATCTCAGAATAACAGAATTTCAAAACATGGCAACAGTTCCTCCAATAAAGGGAGAAATAATGTCAAGTGGGGAACCTCTGACAGCTGACTGTGCCATCAAAATCAGTACGTAGCTGTGAAAGCCAAGGGCACAGTGTCACTGAAGGTTTCTGTCATTGTTCATTTTACAATGGGCATGAGGGGAAAACAAATACCACCACCTTTGCGCCCTCTGGAAAACGCTGCTGATAGGATCCCTGTGGCAAGCAGCTCCTCCACCAAATACTTCTTTCTGGTTAGAAAGTAATCAGGCTCTGAAATTTTGTATGAGTAGCTTTCAAGTTCTGTGGTAAGCCACAGAACCGACCCAGCGCCAGCGTTCTTTCCCGTGGGGTCATTTTCATGGAGAAGATTTTATTCTGTGCTCACAGGATATTTTTCAGAACATATGCTATGAGAGCAAAATGTCCTTGTGCTTTATTCAAATGAAAATTGTAATTGTGCATGTTTTGACTCCTGACAAGTAGTATGTCCTTTACAGGGATAAAGATCAGCTAATAATTGGAGAAGAAAACTATGTCATGCTCATAATAAATCCACGGAATGACGGGGAAGGAGCCTATGAAGCTGAACTACATATAAAGATTCCACCTGAAGCAGATTACACTGGGGTTGAACGCAACAACAAGGTAAATGAAAATCATAATGTTAGTGATAAAAAAGCAGAAGAACTGAGAGCAAGATTCACCACCTTTTAGGGTATATCATGCAAAAGCAGCAGGTAAAGAGATGCCTCTTATGGAAGGAGATTCCATCGACTCTCAGCTGTCCTTGCTTACACAGTCCAGGCTAAAGATTAGCTATGTCACCAGAAGTTGGGAAGGACAGGAGCATTCTGTTCAGAGTTAGCTCAAATCCAGCTCCTTGCTATTAACTTAGTTATAATATCATACAGATACTGTCACGCTTCTCCTAGGGCTAGAGGTATTCACATCATTCAGATTCGGAAACAGTAAACCTTATCAGTAGCGGGGAGTGATAGTACAGATTTCCCTGAGTGCTTCCAACCTTGGATCCTGTGTTACCAGCTCTCAGTCAAAGTTAAGGAGCTCTGCTGAACCCCAGACACTTGGACACTGCTTTCTTATGGTCCCAGCACACCAGTGCTTTACCATTATTAAGGATATCCCAGTCTCTGATATCCTGAATAACTGAACATTAAATGCAGTATAAACTTGACTCATTTGTAGTCATTATCTTATGGATAGGCCAAAAAAGCAGTTCTAATGTAAAATGTGCCAGTGTTCACAAAAGGACTAATGTTGACTGAAGTCCTGCTGAGCTGCACTGAACACGCAGTGTTTCCTTTTTGGGTCTGTTTGTTTTCTAAGAGCAAAGGCGAAACGCTATCCTGCAAACAAGCAAAGTGTTCATGTATTCTCTGTTGGACAGCAAGTCTCAATCGCCTCATCTGCACATAAATCTCCCAAGCTGTTGCAACATGAGCTTGCTTTTTTCTGTCAGTGCCTGGAATGTTCAGAAGGGCCTCAAGGGTGAGAGTGGAAGAAAGCAAGTTAATTTCCTTTCTAAAGGCAAATGTTTTTAAGGAAGTTGAAGGTAACTTACAAGGCATTTCCTTATCCTCATACTTTTCATATTTATTCCATACAATGAGATGTCATTAAGTTCTTTCTGAGACCGAGCAAAACATTAGTTCAACTATCTATGTCATACTTAGTGTCTTTTCTTCTGCATTTCAAGGGCAGTTTTCGCAAGGATTACGTATGTTACTGAAAGCAAGTTTAGTCTTTCTATTGGTTTTAAACGAAATATTTTTAAAACTATGGTCTTCATGATACCATGGTTCCATTTAAATGAACTGAAAAATTCACTTCTTAGTGCATTTGGAAAGAAATTGGTATTGTAATTTTCTTTTAAAAGACAAAGCTAAAATCTTCTGGCATTTAACTGCTGGTGGAGGTTGGCTCTAGTATGTGTGCAGTCACTTTTCTGTACTGCCATATGTCACCTAAACCTGCTGTGAACATGAGAAAGAACATACAATCTTTGTAATTTAAAAAGAAAGTTTAGACTGGAAAAACAGATTTTTAAACTCGAACATTCTTTTATAACCTTCTTGTGTTGTTTTCTCATTTAATTAGTTCTGTCTATGTACAAATTAAGTAATTTGACCACTTCGAACAAGAATTAGCAGGGGTTTTAATTTTTTTCCCTGAGTGCTCAGAGGTTCATGTGTTACTAGGATGGCCAGATTCTTAGGGGTCATAGTATAAATGAGTATAAATTAAAGAGGGACTTAATTGTTTCAATCTATAGGGCTTAAAAAAAGATATGTCATGTTGAACTGCTTGACAAGAACACAGAAGAAATTATCACACTGCTATGCAGTAACACTGAGTTATACGGAAAAAAGGTCTCTAGGTGTGTTGGTACGTTGAGGCATGGACCATAGATTAAAATTAATGTTTTACTGTCAGTTTCAGTGGAGTCAGGATTTCAGTTCTGAATTTGTGTTTGCACTGCACCCTGCCAATGGGGCATCTGTGACTGCTCCTGAATGTACTTCATTTAATACAGTAATTTGAGCAGACAGTTGGATTTGTGATAGAGCCTGTTGTAATCATGCTCTTAAAGCTCTGCAGCCAAGGAGTTCATTGACTCTTCAGTGTCAGTGTTTACAGCCCTCTGTGTAGCTGATTTTTTCCAAACTCCAGAATTCCTTGTATTAAGGCAGAAATAATATTCGCCTCAGAGCCAGCAAAACAGGTAGACTGAGAGCAGAATAAATGAAATGTAATGAGCTGAGTAAATCGTTTGATACATTTCTGATAGAACTGAAAAATGTTTAGAATCAAATCTTTCTATTATGCTGCTATCATTTCAAAGTAACTATACTCATAAAGGATATTAAGCTACTTTATTATGGGGTTACTCTGAATTTAGTCTACCTAATAGAGAAACAAATTTGTTCCTTATGTGTTTCCTGTCCAAACTGATTTTTTTCAATTTATTGGGTTGTTGTACATCATTTGAATTACACTAGGAAAGTGTTAAAGTCAACAACTTAACTGAAAATTCACTTGCCTTCAGCTTTATGGAGTACGTTTGACCAGCCTCAGCTGACATTATCTTGTTATCTCCAGCCTGATTCTGTAGCGTATTGTACATACACTGTGCAACTGTACCAAGGGAGTATTTTGCAAAGATGTACATGATCAAAGGCAAGCAGAGAGCCAAGTAAATGCATGGGATCTTAGTTTGGGGCCAAGGATGTGATTTTGAAGTTTCATTGATTCTTGCACATACTGATACTTCCTTCATTCAAAAGCTGATTAATGAAATGCAGTGACTTACAATGAAATCAAATGTGTTATTCATTAGCTGTATTGCTGAAACACTTAAAAGGTCCAGAGACCAGGTAAATGAGTAAATTACCACAGCTTTACTAGTTCCTGGAAACCCACTGACTTGTAGTAACTGTCCATATGCATTAGGTATAGAGTTCCTGAGATTAGCTGCAATGAAAAAATTATAACCACGTATTATATTACCTCACATTTCCATGGCCAGCATATAGAGAGAATATACATGCTGTGTGGTATATCCTTACACTACCATAGCACGATTGTGTGTTTGAACCCCAAGCCATTGATTGAATACTGTGAGCTAATCCTTTGCCCTGTGAAAAAGTTCCCCATATTGAACCCCTCAATCCTGCCTATGTAGCAATGGCTGGAACTCAGATTCTCATGGAATAATTAGAAGTAGGTCAGGCACACACAAAGCCCTGAAACGTATTTGTTCCACACCAAATACCCAATGTATTTTGGCATAACTGTTTCTGCTCAGGCTAGAAACTGCAGATCACAACCAGATTTATACTTCAGTGGAGAAGTGCTGAGCCATTATCCTCATGCCTTTCTGAACTAAGTATGACACTCTCTTAAAATAGGGGAAGACCTGAAACATTCTTGTCTTACCTGATAATTTTTACAATAAGTCCATGGTAGCTGACTAGATGAGATATGATTTGAATCTTGTGAGGGCAAATACTAGTTCTTCATACCTCAGCTAGATGAGAAGCTAGATTCTGACACCTCGTACCTAATCCATCCTCTTTTCCTCAGAAAATAAAAGTGGAAGTTGTTGATCAAGGAGAGGGAGGAGATGTCTTTACTGGGCAGCCTGTTGTGCTTAACTATTCTGCCATCAATTAGTAATTCACCACTAAGACCACCAGAAAGAGTTTCAAGTTCATAGGCTGCCTGGGTTACTTAAAGCATCCAATCATTTTCCAGTTAAAATGCACCCTGGGAGCACATGTGTTAATTGTTGGGGTTTTACTTCTGCCAAAAAAGACCATGTGTTGCTATAAAAATATAAATTGCTACCAGTGGCAGGTAGAAGGGTTCTGTAGCAAAACTTTCCGTCTGGCTGAGTTACATATTAACTCACCCATACTGACAGTGCTAGGTGTATAAATCTCTGCTCTTGTTTGCTTCCTGCCTGGTTTTAATTTTCCTGTTTTCTACATAACCACCCCAAAAAGGTGATCAGTGAATTAAAAGAAGGGCAATAATTCTCAGTATTGAAGAAATTCCACCACATCTGACCCTTTGTCACATCTTTATGCTGCACAAATTAGCTTTTGTGATGCTGGTCATATATATTCTGTGCCATTAATCATTTTCAGTCTAAGAGCATAACCTCTAAATTGGGGAAAACCTACTCACAAATCTCCTCTATTTGCTCAGACTTTGAGGGACAAAACGCATGTGATAAGGGCTGATTTGCTGTCCATGCTGGTCTGTGACACAGTATTAATAAAGTGCCAAATATCAAATTTAGATGGATTTTTATTTTCTAATATTTAGACCTCAATTTCAACATGCACCACCGAACAAAATCAAAACTATAAACCCACGCATCACGCTAAAATGAACAGTTTTCCAAACAAGTGTGGTTTCAGCCCTCTTTCTCCCATGTGTTGCTTCCCACCCCTAAGTGACCAGCTGGAAAGAGTGCAAATATCCCTCCCTCCCAGCCTAGAGAGTCTTGAGAAGGCTATTAGTACACTGGACATGCTGTGTAACAACCTTTGTTTCCTCCTAGCAAACTGTAAAAGTGTCAGTATACAATGAGGCATACTGACTGAGGGCACGCTTCACGTGGGCTCCTTTTAGGACATGCCTTTTCTTTTAATCTCAGGAAATGAGAAGGCCAGCATGTCCCTGCTGACTTTTACAGATAAGAATTAATCACTAGTCAGTGGTCTGTAGATTTCTCAGGTCTTTTTATATAAAGAGCATGACCTTGCACATATTGTTTAATATGTAAGAATCACAAATGAGAGGAAAGGTAGTGAGAGAGCCTTATAGCAACAACTAGCTGCATCTTGCTTTTACAAAGCTGGTTTACTTCTGCACAGATGTGGAAGCATTTTCTTTTATTGAATATGCTGAAGAGGAAAACAGAAAAATAAGCAAAACTTTTATTGCTTTGTCTTACTCTGTATCTCCTAACTTGCACTATGTGTGGCTGTTTCTCCTTTTATACAGTCTGTTTTGTCACAGATGATAACAACTAGTGACAAAGACTAAAGGTTAAAAAAAAAGAAAAAAAGGATACATTTAACATTAAGAGCTTTAGAGGGAAATTATACAAGTGTATCCTCAAAGCTACTGAACGAAACTGCCTGAGAAATGTTAGGTACAAACTGGACTTTGAATGAATAGTTGCTGGAAAGCCAGTTAAATTGTACTTATTGCTGTAAGCAAAAAGTACTTTAATTTCTGATAATGTGAAAAACTATAATCACCTTTGTTGCTGAATTCTAGACACAGATAACAGTTTATGGTTTTACATGTATTTAATATTCTAAGTACTTTACCATATGTTAGAAAATAAAGTTCTAGACTTGGTCCATGATGAAGTTCTGCCGATGCCAGAAATTCAGTCTGTAGAGACTTCTTGTGATGGATAATAACAACTATGGCAATTAATATAAGGCTGATTCTTCTCATCCAGTTTTGCCTACTCTTTTTCTCTCTGTTGAGTCATCAGGGCTATAGGAATGAATCACAACAACAAAGCAGTATATTAAAACTAGGAATAGAGTGATCTCATCATGGCTTTTAAGGTACTGGGAAACCTCCCTGTTTATTTTTCCCTGGCATCAGTTTTCCCCCATTGTCTGACAACTAAATGTTTTGATAGTGCACTGAGCAGGTGTCTGAAATCAAAAGACATGTCACAGTCAAAAAGACATCACTTTCCCAACCAGATGCATTTCACCATGATCTCTGACCTCCATATTGATGTCCTTTTGTTACAGGCACTGCGTGTATTGAGCTGTGATTACAAGATGGAAAATGAAACTAGAATGGTGGTTTGTGATCTTGGGAACCCCATGGTGGCTGGCGCAAACGTAAGGGAAAACCAGATGCATTTGCTGATTTTTACCCAATTAAATTTTAAAGGGGAGAAAACAGAAAACCACTCAATTAGCGGAACATGTCCCCGTAAGCAGCATGTAAAGCAAATTATTTACTTGGACAGGAAATTGTCAGTGTAGTAAGAGGAAGAACTGTGCTTCTGAAAAACCAACAATTTGGTGTTCTGAAAGATTAGTGATGTTAAAGCCTGTGTTTTATTTCACTTACTGTAAAGAAAATGAGTGGCTCAATTAAAGTCAGAGAAGTTGCACTAGTGTAATGAGGAGAGAATCCCAATCTATAATGTTATCTGCTTCTTTCTCCCTTTTAGTATTCTTTCTACTTGTAATACGTATAGTAAATGACAGCTTCTTTGCCTGATTATTATCTTGAGTGCACAAGAGTTGTCTTATCAGTTTATATCATGATTTATATATCTGTGAAAATATGGTTGGAATCAAGTTTTCTTTTAAGTTATTAATGTCGTTCTAATAATTTTTCTAAGACATTTACTCATAAATCATGCTAGACATCAGATGAAAGTTTGGTAGCCTTGTTTTTAAACAAAAGTGGAACTAAATAATAACTGACAATGGACAGCAGATAAGGATTAAACTTGGGTTTGGAGATGAAAAAAAGGGCTACCCATTCCACAGCTGTCATCACTTCTATTTCATGACAAGACAGGGCAATCCCAGAAGTGTTGAATCCATTAATGTTGGGCTATGGATCCCCTTCCAGAGGAATTCTAGTGCTGCTCATAAATTCATAAATGCTATGAATATTTAAGTAAAACCAGATAATCCAACTTTTATACTTAGATAGAAAGCTGTCCTAATAAAATCTAAGCTGTCAACATGAACATACATGAAGAATAAACAAGAGCTTTTAATTGAAAACTACCACAGTTTGCATTTTGTATTGGGCCTGGGGCTTTGCAAAGAAACCAAAGCAAATCTTAGTATTTTGAAAATTCTACTAAATTAAGATTTGTCCTATGGAAGATCAATCTTTCACTCTTCAGCCTTTCTATAAAGAAGAGTTCTCCTGGCCTCTTAAGATCTTGAAGCATTTCCTGCCTGACCCTCAATAGTAAGAACAAATTGGGTCATAGAATAGGAGGCTGGGACTAGAATAAACTTGTTTGGCTCATACGGTTTGCTTCAGATCAGTCATGGAGCTCTTGAAAATGAATGTGAGACCAAGTGTCTCTTACAGTCTGCTTTCATGGTCATGAGCAGTCCCAGAGAGACTCTTTGGGATTTTAAGAAGCTGGAAACCGCTGAAAAATTAACTCCAAGCAGTGGACCTAATGGGAGCAGGAACCTGCCTGGTGAGGATTGTTCTCTGTTGAACTACTGTGAACCAGAAGTCTGAAGCTGGTACTATAAACATTTTCTAGGAAGGACATAGAGAAGAGAGCACGAAGGTTTTGTAGATTTTGTGTTATTCTACTAAATGAAACTCCTAAAAAGTAAGAGTAGTTGAAAACCTGTCTTGAGGAATGGAGTTTTCATAGTGGGATGATAGGAGGCAATGATAGGCTGAAGCATTAGATATATTCCAAGTCAAGTCAAATAATTTCTTGTACCAGAAAACCAGATTTGGATTATCTGCTTAGTGGTTTCCTGGTTAGTCTCATAGCAGGAGCAAATTCTCAGGATGCAGACTGAAGTGGACAAGAATCTTGAGGATGATCAGAATGCAGTGGCAGGGGGGAAGGAGAGCATAGAAACCCATGGGTTTGGAAAAGAAAAGGAAGACTAAACACAAAAGACACTGACATTGTATACCAAGCTAGGAGCATATCTTTCCGGTGTGCATATTGCCATAAACATAAGCAAAGGAAAGGTCTGAGTGTGGCAGTATTAGACCACAGCCTTTCACCCTCCTCCTTTTGAATCCAAAGCCCTGTTTCTGCATCATCCTTGACCCAAAATGCTGGCAGTGTGATGACTTCAGGAATGCTATTTGATGGCCACTAAAGCAGTACTACTCTCATCTGTCTCCTTATGAAGTCTCACAACATAACTAATCCTGTTTTTTATCAGGATCAGCTCTATGGTTGCCATAAATGCACTGTTACCAAATATTCCTAAGCAAAATACTTCATGAAGAGAGACAGAAGAAGCATAATGAAACAGTAGGGTTCATAGCATGTTGAAGGATATTCTGTCTTATGTACAAAAGAATCCAGTGCCTAAAGTTAAGGCATACGAAGATAGAGCATTACAAAGCCAATCGGCAAAATGCTTGAGTATAGTGAGTGAAAGCTTAAAGCCTAACTTTGCCTTTGAAAACAGCTCTCCTGAAAGCTTAGTAAAGGTGAAAGGACTTGAGCTTTTTCAGTCCAAATGTATTTATGATGGCAAATGTACTCCAAAAGTGAAATACCAGCCCTTTGTACAAGTCACATAAATCATGAAAGGTTGCTCTGATCCACTTCCAGTTTTGCAAAACAATTCTGCTCTGGCAGGAGATCAGTTGTTCTCAAAATACTCGTTCAGAAAGGGACTCTTTGTGGAAGTTGTGAGGGAGTGGGAAGGGAGGGTTAGGTCACAATCAAACATTCCTAAAACTCTTAACTATTGAGTCACCCTAATGACTTTTCAGCACCCTGAAATCCTAGAATTCTTGAACTCTTTAAGATCAACTTCTGAGTATGAGTGCTGCATCAGGATTTTGTGATATAACCCATGGGATATTACTGCAGCAGACTACAAAGTTGTCTGGCTCTACACATCTTCAAAAATGGTTATTGACATCAAAAATTGGTGTATCTCTGACTTTGGGAGGGTAAATCACAATACCATATAGCCCAGAATGCAAACTAAATGTCAGATACCATTTCACTGGAAAGAGTGCTCAAAGTGCTTATTTATGACAATGAAATGGACCAGACTGACAAACTTCCTAATGCCTGTTCAGCAGCCTTAGAAAGTGAGATGTAAATTTATCACAAATGCTGGTAGAACAATTTGTAAATTGATAGAAATGAATAGAAATAAGAAGACTGGGAGACTTGTAAGATCATGACTATTTCTTGGTATATACCAATGTGATTCTTCAAGAGCACAGAGATTTAATCTTTCATATGCACTGCAATGCATATGAAAGACTTCAAAAAAAGCTAGCCCTCTGTTTCTCAATGTACTCCTAGATGCTGTCAAACATAATAAAAGATTAAAGCTTATCACTAAAGCAGAAATTACGTGTATTTCAAAGATACATGATGCTACTGATGTGGAAAATGATGCAATTTTAATTAAACTAGCTTCACTTGGAAAATTTTAAATAAAATTGAAACTATTCTGATAAAATGATTGGCCTACTAAAACAAGCAGGTTGAGCGACTTGCAAAGTTACAAGCTCAAGCAAATTCAGCTCCTTTGGCCTCAGTGTGTTTTCAGCAAGGGTATGTGGACATCTTTGCCCCATTATTAGTAGCAGTGTCAAGGGCCACTTGACATTAACAAAGTCATACCATCATACAAAGGCAACATCTGCAGCTTATTAGACTTGTACAGTAGGGAGTGTATTTCAGTATTAGATATGGGATTAAGCCTCAGGGGTATAACAGATCATCAAAACTGAAGTTCTTGTCTGCTCTATCTGAGGAAAATTTTATCTTAGGTTCATCAAATCTTTTTTGTCGTTGCTACAAGTAGAAACAGATTTATACAAACTGATTAGTAAAAGCAGTGAGAGAAATGCCAAGTTGAATAAATGCCAAGTTGAACATTTAGAAATTTTTGTCTCAGAGATTAAAAAAATCTTTTTATTTTTGAAGGTGAATGAAATATCAATACAGTTGTTAAAGTCATCTCCAAAAGTGTTCTCAAAAAACAACTTACCCATTGCAAGTCACCTATTCAGCTTCTGCTTAATTGAATGAGCTTTATCTTTTAATTTTAAAGGTTTACCTTCTAAAAAGGGAGCTTAGCTATAGCTATGTCATTTAAATTGTTAGAATTCAAAGATTGGAATTTGCCATTTCTTTTGTGATGACAGTATTGCTTTCAGCATAGGACTACTGAAAGCAGTAATTGAAATGTTAGCTAAGTCTTATTCTGGAGATGAATTAAAATTCAGTGATGCACCACTGCAAGGGAGGAAAGAAGAACTGAATGAAAATTCAAAACTTGGGAAAAAGGAATTGGTTAAATATCTGAAATGACACCCACAGAGGAAAGTGGCTTCTCTTCAGTGATGTTGAATGTAGGTCCCAAACATAAAACTCTACACGGTTGTGTCCTGATTTGTTGCTGGCAATGCTAACCCAAGTATATTAAGAAAAATGTGCCAAGCAGACAGCTCTTCTTCCTTTTTTTTTGTTTTTATTCTTCCACCCTCCCCCATAATCAAGTCAGATACTGGCAGAGATGAAGGAATGATGTCCTCATTTCCTAATGCCTTTTGATGAATTTCTCAGGAAGATTGTTTCTCCACATGAAGAATATGACTATATGTAACCATCCTTTCTAAAGAAATGAAATCACAGCATGAAAGTTATCTGGCAGGAAATTCTGCCATCAGGCAATAGGGGAGGGAGTGAGAAGTTGTACAAGTTTGCAGCCAGTAGACTTTGCTGGCAGCCTCAATGCAAAACTTACATCATTACAAAAATTCTGAAATTTAAAAGACATGCAGTTGAAATGAGGCAATTAAAAATATTAATTAAAACATTGCAGTACAATTTTATTAATTTAACACTGAGGGCAGATGGTGTCTCCTACTTCTCCCATGCCACTTAGATACCAGGCCTGTAAATATGTACCACAAGAGGCTTACAGACCTCCCACCATATATTATTGTATATTCCTCCTTCAGTTAGCTCTCAAGTTCATTCTCTCTTATGAATTAACTTGTTTTGTTTTACTCTGTGCCCATTTGCAAAGCAAATGGAAATTACCAGAGGAAGGAAGCAAGGTCTGCATAAACACAAGTTAGCACTTATCTCCTTCAGTTTTGGGAACTGTGTTTTACCCTCTACCTTCTGTAGTCATACACTGCAAGTGTATGACTACAAATGTAACGACTACAAGCTGACCTGCAAGTACTTTGAAGTTGTATTCCTCTTAACTGAACTGCAATAAGAAACTCAAACCAAATCAAGCTAAGCTATTGAGCTGCTGCTCAAGAAAAACAAGTCATCAGTCAGCCCCGCAACACCTAAAACATGCAGCTCACATGTCCCAGTTACAGAGACAACAGGAAGAGCAGGAAGCCTTGGAGACATGGATATAGGCATGCACGGATGGAGGCAGGGGTGGGAGGTGCCAGACAGCTATTACTTTCTTTTGACTTGGCAAAGTAGAGCAAAGACTATCTGGATGAAGAAGAGCCCACCGCTGTGTTCTTGGGAGCATGCTTCTCTGTTGCTCTTGATCTTTCCTCTGTCCAGCCAAATTTTCCATCTGGTGGCATACACTGTCAGGATGGTATTTCTTCCTGAAAACAGCTAGATAATATTACTTCATACTAATTTTAAAAAGCAGCAGTATTCTATACAGATCTGTGAAATGAAATGTTGAACAGTACTGCTTGCTTGATATGGAGGGGTCAACCATTGTCAGTAACCTGTTGTTTCATTTCTTTCTCAGTTCTCTACAGGCATTCGATTTTCTGTTCAGCATTTTGAAAATGCAGATTTCAGCATCAATTTTGAGCTGCAAATAAAAAGGTTAGATGTTTTATCAAATTCTGAATTCCTATAGATATCTGAAGTTTAATGTATGAGATCACTTTAGTGTCACTAGTTATGTCACAGGCTTTCCTATGGCAGCTTTTTTCAGGAAATTTTGTAGAGATGGAACCTTGTTGGCTTTTTTTATTTAGTCTTAGAGTTATTCTGAGGATTTTATTTTATTAAAGTTCAGTTTAACTGATTTTAGTCAGTGATCCAAGGATCTTCTACACATTTGCCAAATTTACACCTTGTTTTCCACTTCAGAATTAATGAACAGTGATCACCTTGTAACAAAGTTCTGTATTTAAAAACATCATGCTCTGAAAATAAAAAGACATGCCACTTCTTCACAACAGTTCAGAAAACAGAAGGAGAGCAGTTAAAATGTGCTCAACAGATTTATTGGCATGAAGAGAGAAAATGGTTTCAATTTGATGGTTTCAGGTGAACCTTCGTCATTTTTCCATTAGTTTCTTCCGCATTTGTTGGACTGAAATATTACTGCTGGAGAATACAGCGAGCAGCGCTTCCTCCACAGGGACAAAAAAAGCACGGTAGAGGATGCTCTAGAATAACAGCAAGAACACACTTCTTCAGTAGTTGGCAAGGCTTCTGCTCCATCTGTCCTCCACAAATGCACACCGGAGTTCCTGATGTGCCCTCCTGCCCCACACGCAGAGACTTAATTGCTAATGTCTGGCCTTTAATGAGGGGCTTGATCATGTTCACTGTGGTAAATAACTGAGACACTTAAAATGTTTAAGTCATGTTTTCATAATGTAACCCTCGAAGGGAGGGAAGTGCAGGAACTCAGAAAGGGCACAACAGTGCCACAGAAGACAATGAGGTGCTGGGTCAGGCCTCAGCCCTCTCCAGGGGTCTGGCTGATGAGCTGGAGATCGTGTATGCACTCCTCCAGAGAGAGATACAAGATAGGATGTCTAGCTTGCAGGTCCCATGTCCTATACCGCTGTTCACTATCAGGGCATTAACGCAAGCAGTACAGTTTTAAATGGGTATTTGAGGCTCTTGTCGCTACCCCTTTCATACTATGAAATTGGAGACACTCAGAGATTTTTGGGTAGCTAGATCTGTCTAGATAATAAGAGTTGAGGGTACGTCATTTTTGTAGAAAAAGTGAGAAAGCTGTACGAAGGAGTAAGTCTGAACTTCAGGAAATAGCAACATCTCATACTTCTCCATGAGTGTGATTCACTAAAATATAAAGGGAGGAAATAAGTTGGGCCATCAAAAAGGGCAGTTTCCACAAACTGGCATCAAAATGCTGAAGAACACACCAGTATTTTTTCTTAAAAAAAAAAAGTAGAACTTTTCACATAAAGAATGTACAATGCAGTTAAACCTCACTGCTTTGTACATTCACTCTCAAGCAGCGCTACAGTTTGTGAATATCTGTGTCCTTAGTGAACAGGTAAAACAATCTTAAAAGGAAAAGGAAACAGAAAGCCATAAGGCAGAAACAAGAAATTACCTAAATGGAAGGAAAGGGAAGCAGAGGTGATGTCTGAATTTGTGTCTTATTCAAAAGAATGACCTTTAATTTGCTTCAAAACACAAAGTGGAAAATAAGTAATTTGGTTTGCAAGACTGAAGTTAATTCCTTAAAGGAATAAGCAAGAGGCTGAGTAGTGTCTTGAAATCTGATTCTTTTCCTGATGTGGATTTAGCTAGGCAATTATATGCCCCCTAAAGAAGGGAGATGTCCTGCACTTTTATTTAAACTATTTTCGTCTCTACAAAATACCATAAACTACAAACAAGTTTTGAATGCATAATATATATGATCAAAATCTGTATTTTAATTTGTTGAAAAATAGCACCATTATACAAATCAGAGAGTAGTTTATTCTAACAAATTCATGATATAGTCATTTATATACTTAAAGCAACTTTTGTGTTTTTGTACTCAAAGCGATGGATATAGAGGATTATATCAAAAGTTCATATATTTGGGGGGAATCTACATTAGTTTATAGACAAATTAGAGCTGCTCCTAATTTTAGCAATCTGTAACCAGAAAGCCTGGATCAAAGCAGTATTGCCCTTTGCTCCTCAGTAGTCAGTCGCTGGGAATGCTGGCCTCTTCTGAATGTTTCCATTTGACTGATGCTACCCAGATGTGATAACAGTAAACTGTGACAGCAACAGAAACTTGGTCTGCATGAAGCAAGGAAGTACTTCCATACTTGCTTGGAAAAAACCTCCAAACTTAGGATCATTAATCCCTTAATTAAATAAATTTTAAATCTGTAATTATTTCTTTTCACTATCTTCATGAATATGAATATGAAAACTTTCTTTATAGGAATGGGCTATAGTCATAGAGATGGCCTTTTGAAGTAAGAGAAACTACCTTTAAGAATTTGCAGTAAGGCAACAAAATGAGTAAGAGCACTAGGCTTTATACGTAGGGATCTGTTTTCACTGTTAAGTGGGATTAAGACTATAAACACTCTGAATAGGGGAGGAGAGAAAATAAAGGTAAAGAAACAGTTTATTTTGGTTCATTTTCTTCAAAGACTGTCACGCAGAAGTCACAAGTTTGGAGAGTCATAAAATCAAATATTTTTTGTAACAAAGCCTATCTTGTTCGCTAACACTTCCTTTTTCCAATGCATGAAACACCCTTGTATGTTATTAAGATACTCCTATTCACACAGATAGGCAAGTTGAACAAGGACTTTACATGATATTCTGAGATAAATAAATTTACATCATATTCATGCTTAGTATTCTTCAAAGGAAGCTTGGGTTGATTATTAAACATGTGATGAGCTCAAATAGTATCAAAGTGAAATACCAGTGTCCTGCAAGACTGAAAAGTGGTGATACCAAGGCAATGCTGTAATGTCCAATGGCATTTCTTCCTAATTGTAGGCCTTGTGATATTCAGTGCTGTATTTATAACATTCTACAGTTCTGCTAATTAACCTTTCTCAATCCTTGTTTACAGTTCTAACAAGATTAATCCCACCAGCAATGTAGTTGACCTCCATATCAACATCAGTGCTGCAGCTCAAGTACAGATCAGAGGGTAAGTAATCATTTCAATTCATAACAGTAGCAACTTTTTTTTCTTATTAAGTCTTTCCACATATAACAATCTCATGTAGTGAATCTTTTGGCACATTGTAATCTCAAACACCTTATCCATCCAGAACGCCTGAGTATTCCCAGGGAGTGTCACCCCTGCTAGGCTTGTGGGATGGGGCTACTAAGGATTTACCAGGCTATGTGGGGCTGGATTACGTAGATAGACTCCAATAAATTTACCGAGTATCTGCGCAAGTGCAGTATGCTGTAGAATCCCACATTGTCATAACACCAGTCAGAGCCAACCTTTTATCTAAGAATTCAAATAATGTATTGAAGTTGCTCATGCAAAACACCTGTTCATATGTGTAGGCCTGCTTAGGCACTTAATTCTGAATACCAAAGCAGAATCTTCTGCTTTTATGCATGGAAGGATGAAACACATTATGGCGAGGCATATAGTAAGGTGAGGCCTTTGGAGAAAGGATTAAAAAGAAATGAGCTATGACAAGAGGTCGGTCAGCTACTGCTGTAGGATTCTTACATTTCTGTCTGAAACAGGTGCCTGTCCACTGACACGTGGGATGCCAAAACTAAACAAGCACAGGATATGATTTCTGTCTCTATTCTCACATACAGCTTGGTTTCAGAAACTATAAAATGCATAAGGTGATAATTGCCAGCTGAACATGAGCCAGCTTGCACTCAGGTGGCCAAGAAAGCCAAGAGCATCCTGGCTTGTGTCAGAAACAGTGTGGCCAGCAGGACTAGGGAAGTGATTGTCCTCCTGTACTCAGCACTGGTGAAGCTGCACCTTGAATACTGTGTTCAGTTCTGGGACCCTCACTAGGAGAAAGACATTGAGGTCTGGAAAGAATCCAGAGAAGGGCAGCAAAAACTGGTGAAGGGTCTGGAGCGCAAGTCTTACAAGGAGTGGCTGAGGGAACTGGGGTTGGTTAGCCTGGAGAAATGGAGGCTCAGGGGGGACCTTAGGGGAGGTTTAGGTTGAATATTAGGTAGAAAAACTTCTTCACTGAACGGGTTGTCAAGCATTGTAACAGGCTGCCCAGGGAAGTGGATGAATCACCATCCCTGGAGATATTTAAAAGACATGCAGATCTGGCGCTTAGGGACACGTTTTAGTGGTGGACTTGGTAGTGCTAGGTTAATGGTTGTACTCAATGATCTTAAAGGTCCTTTCCAACCTAAACAATTCTATAATTCTATGATTCCATGAATTTCAGACTACCCTGTAAAATCTTGGAACGAGTACTCTATTCTGGCATCCTGGAGGAAGTCGGCAGGATGTGCTTTTAAAGTAAATAATTGCTCAAAATGCTTTTTGTCTGGGATCTCAGGTTACCTACATCTCCTTTTCTCAAACTACAGCTCTGGACCTTAACCATTCTCAGCTTTGCGAGGGAAGAAGAGGGGTACACGGCCCAGCTTCACTCCCACAGTCAGGCCATGAGACTGGTTGAGGCAAGAGTGGTAGATGTCTCTTACATTACGCACCTCAATGGGCATGTTTGGTGTAAAAAAATGTATTTATGTTCTTATGGATTTATAAAAATCCATTTATTATCATCACTTCTAAGACAAAACTTTGATTACCTCTTGTGAGCAGGGTGAAGTTATTTTGCAGATCACAGAGACCATGTTTTCTGCTCTAATATTCAATCTAAACCAGGGAGATTCTGAAAGTATTTTTCATCACATTTTGCTAAGTGTTTTCCAGGTTAAGAAGGTTAACCCTAAGGCTAGAGTTAGGTGGAAAAAAAGAGGACTGTCACTCAAAGACGGTGTGGATATATGTTAATGCTTATATTTCTGAAAAGGAGCAGTTGAAAGATGATATGTTTAACAAACAGGTATTATTTCACTTTCCATAGTCAGTTAGTGGCGATCTAGAGAAAGGAGCTGCATAGGAAAAAAAGGTGGCAAAAACAAAATGAGTGGGAAGATAATGCAGAAATTGAAATAGAGGCTGAGGAAATAGGAATCATAGGGGTTAGTTAGTGGGCTGCAGTTGTGTGAGAGAATGCTATGCACCAGCAACTGCTAGATATTGCCATGTGAGGACGCCCAGGTTAAAGACTTCCTGGAGTTTCAGCGCATCAGTGAAATGGTTGTGGATACGTACGCAGGACTTCTCAGTAAGGGCTGCTTCCACTGCTGTGGATTCTGGTTTTGTTGTTTGGTTTGTTGTGGGTTTTCTTTCAGTGAGGTGGCTCATCACTTTCGTAGAAAAATCTCACAAACTTTTTGTATTCTTTGCAAACTTTGGAGAAATTTTTTGCTTCCATCACTTTCTGTCTGTGCTACACTGTATTGTTTTTAATGAAAGTTCTGTACTAGGTAAATAGATGAATGAAATGACCAAAACATCCTGTGTTCTTAAAAAGAGCATGCCCACAAGTGGAAAAAGTGGCTTGAATTGTTGCCTGCAGTGCTAAGAAACAGGTCATTAAATACAGAGGCATTATTAAACTGAATGACTTCCAGTTCCTTTTCTCTTAAGTCTTTTAGTTTTCTTATTAGCTATAGCATGCACGTACAAAGGAAAATTCCCAAATGCTCTGTTGACAGATTTTGCTAATTACTCAGTGATGTTAAAGCATACAGCTTCAAGGGAACTAGTTGCTCACAATTTCCTAGATAAAAAGGGAGACTGTGTCCACAGTTTAGACTGGAAAATATCTTGCATTGGTTTCCCTACTGCTCTAGCACAGTTGCACAAAGTGAGACAGGAAATATTGTACATTTTACTGAAGAAAAGTAAGTAGTTATCAAACTGTGTGTATGTATACATGCATATATACTTGCACAGTGGACCCAAGCAAATACTGCATCTATCAGAAAGGAAGAAGTCTTCTTCAATATCCTGTTTAAAAGTAATTTAGGGTGGCTCATTTGATAGTTTATTCAATGAGCAGTTGCTCTGTTAACTAAGATTTGACTATTCTGCTTATCTTTTTTCTATGAAAATACAAGAGTATTGTAGTTGTTATTTCCCACTTTTGAAATAGTACTAGAGGAATAGGGGATACAGGAGGTAATTTAGACTGGGAGGATTTGCGGCTGGCAGAATTCTTATTGCGTAATCCACATAAGCATTTTCTGTAGAATATACTTCCTTTTATCTTATTTTTCAGTGGCCTTGTTTGACTTATTATTGTCACCTAAAAGGCTAGGAAAAACTCTTGTCTAAAAATCATTCAAATGTTAACAATATTTTCAGTTACATGCAATATAAAAAGCCAAAAGAGAGGATTTTATTTGACCTGATTTTGCTACTTTCATGTCAGTAGCAGAGGTTATCAAAATAACTAGAAAATTACTTTAAGTAAATGTTGTTATACACTTTATAATCATTTCAATTGAACGTCACATTTACACTTTGCATTTTGTAATTCTGTGGATAAGAAAAATAACGCACAGGCAGTGTAATAGGAGACACTGGGTTTTGAAGCCTCATGCCTGATTCTTTTCGTCTACGTGCAAGTTCATGTTTTGCAAATTTTTGCAATAGCTTAAGGTTCTCTGTGTCTTGGCTTTTGTCACAACACATGAAAATTCCTGTTCTCCAACAACAATTAATATTTCAAATCCTTTTGTGAAATGTAACAAGCTAAGTATCTTATCAGAAATTACTTTGTAATGAATATGTTTCACTTCCTGTATTATTTGGCTTGGTTTGTAAATTTGTCCTCTGGCATACTTGTTAGTACAAACTGCTGGTATTCTGAAGTCTGAGGAAGTATCTAGAGTCAGCAGGATACTCCAAGATATCTTAAATTTCATGGAGAGTCGTACTTTAGCTGGATTGTATTAAGTTGTTCTTCTGTGGGATCCCTTGCTGCTTTGAGAAGCTATATGCTATATGCCTCACAAACATTTCAAGAACACATTTCATTCATTGCATATGACATAAGAGCTGGAAGCAAGAACAGTTTGTTTCTTCCTGAAATATTTTAAGACGTCAGTGGTTGCAACCACACCATCCAGTCTTCTGTTCTGTACTTCAAGAGGGAATCTGCAGTGGTGCTTTCCCTGTTGCAACTTAAGGGAAAGTAAATTAATATTGGCGGACAGAAGCCCATTTTAGTTAAATGTTATATGCTGGGAAGAAAACAACAAAAACCCTTATTAGCAATTCTTTTTTAAAAAGTTTTCTGTCAGCAAACTTTCAGCTTTGGCAGAACAAACATTGAAATTTTACAGCTTTTCTTTCAGCTAAAGATTCTGGAAACCAGCACAACAATGAGAGTTGAGCCTTGTAAAGAAAGGGTAATTCTTACCATTTTAGCACCAAGTGCTACTTTCAGTACTAGCAGATGACAGACGTCTGTGCCAGAACTCACCTACCATGCTAAAATAAATTCTTGGAATCTGATTTCCCAACTTCACTTATAAATGAATAAGATTAAAGTTGTCACCTGAATGGGACCCCTCCAAGGAACTTTCAGTTTTTATGGGAAAGAAAATGCTTGGGATTCAAATAGAAATGTTCACAGGAGATACTTGGTCGTTTCTTGAGGTCAGACAGAGAAGGAAAGGAAAAATAAAACAGCAGGCAGAAAGAAAGATGTCAAATATTAAGTCACTGTTTTCTTCATTTATGTTTGATTTTCATGTTACGGGTTGCAATAGTTTTCCAGGGAATGCCTTAGCTGCTACTTCATTTGCAAAGCAAATGGGAAGCCTGAAGCACTATTTCAGGCTCCAGTTCTTAATTCAATTTATTGAAACATGAGTTTCTGCTTGTAAAATGAGATAGACTGCTTTGAAAGGGTTTTAAAAGGAATAATAACAGAGGTTATACGGAATTTACAGTCAGTGCAGTTCAATATCTAAAAACGTATTGTAGGGAAGGAAGTTGCATAGCATCAAACATATACAGGCTTTAAATGGAAATGAAAAAATACATTATGTATCATTACTCTAGTTTTGTGGATAATATATTCAGATACCTCATCAGTGAGAATGATGTAAATGTGTGATAGACTGCATTCTTCAAATATCGAAAGAGTCACTCCCTTGTCTGGAAAGGACCATCCATCAAAGGAAGTATGAAACTAAATGCACACACCCTCAGTAGTCTGTAAGGACTGGGCAGTACTTTATGGAAGAATTGTATTGTTTACCTCACCTAATTCTAATAAGCATGCCCAAATAAAATGCCCTTAAGAGTTCAGGTTTCTCTAATGATCTTGACTATTTTCTTAAGGTAATACAGCTGATCACTGAAAACAGTTACTTGTTTTGTATCTTACAGAGTGTCTCACCCCCCAACAATTATTTTGCCGCTCACAACTGGGAACCCAAAGAGGAACCTACAAAAGAAGAAGAACTCGGTCCTTTAGTAGAACACATTTATGAGGTAAGATTTATATTTGTTGCCATAGGACCTCATGCTGTTCCCATTTAAATCCTAATGGATTTGGTTTATTGCCTTTATCTGAAACTATATAAAGCCACAAATGTAAACATTCTGACTTTAGCACATGACCACATTTAATCTGAGAATTCACAACCCTAGTGCCTGTTCATGATAGTGAAGGAGATATTAGTTTATGCTAGGAGACTGTCTTTGACATTTAAGGGATATGTAAACATTTTGGGTGTTTGACAATAACTAAAAAGAGTGCTTAAAGGCTCACAGTAATCAATGACAAACATTTTCAGTTATTTGACTGGTTTCTCTTTAAAAACTGTGGGTGTTGTGCACAGGAGAAAATAAGTTTACTGTAATATTTAGCTAACTGGAAAAAACCCTTTATACACACATGGAACGTGTTATGTCATTCTTAAGAAAATGCTCAGTTGAAAATAACTCTTAATGTTTGAAGTATATGTATTTCTACCTGTACTGTTGGGTTTTTTCTGTGGTTGATTCCTTATTTGAGAGAATAGCATTTAGGTTAGAAAAAAGTGCATTGAGTAAACCTCATGGAATAAAGACTATCTTTGGAATCTGATGACTTCTATTATAGGGGGTAAAACAGAGTGCTTCACATATGGCTATAATTCACAAACTAGCACTCAAGAAAATATAAGCAACTGAGCTTAATCAACAGTTTAAGTTACAATTTGCATTACTAATACAAAACTGTAAAGAATTAGACTGTAAAACACAAAATATTATTTGTCAATTCCTCCTCTTAACATAATTCTCTAAACTGAAAATTCCCTAACAAAACTTGTCTCAAGCATTTGCGCTGTTTGTGGAACTATATATGTGACTTCGAATGTATTTAAAAAAATGCCTTCAAATACTTACAGTGATTAGTTACAGTGCTTAAACCACTTTCATGGTTTATTGATATCAGCAAAGCATAAAAAAGGCCAAGCAGCCACCCAAAAACCCTTTATGGGAGAAGATGTAGGATTGCAAGTGGTGTTTATTCACTTCTAAGTAAAGCTTATCCATCACAAAAATTCTACACATTCAAAAAAAGGACGTTCTCAGCATCTCTAGAAACTTTGAGTAAAGCTTCATGGTGCTCTGCTTCTTTAGCTCTCATGCCCAGTGTTAACACATATCCAAATTTCCTGTGGCCATCAGATATTTTCAAATTGTAAACTGATCTGACAAAACCTTTTTCATAGCCCAGATTTTTCGTTCGCTGATATTTCTATCTTTGTTAATTTTTGCAGACAAGAACAATGTCTGGGGATGTTACTTCAGGAAAACTACTTCCTTATTTTCTTTTGGCGAAATTTGAACCAAGAAGTGTCGAAAATAGAGTTCTTTCTTCACCACCAATATTAGTTTAAGCTCTGCTATACCTTCTATTCCTGCACCCCAAAATGCGATTCTTTCACTTCCTGAAGTTTCAGCTATTTTCAAGTACATTCTGTTAAGGTTCACTGTATATGTATTTGTATAGTGTATTTTGCTAGTATGTTTTGATTTGGGGTTTTTATACCTTTTTAGGTAATTTCAGCTTTCTCATATGCAGCAAAAAGCGGGAAAGGTGGTGATTTCTTGAGCACTGACTCAGACAGAAAAGGCTGTTCTCCTAGATTTGCCACTGGCTTTGTAACAAATGTAGAGAAGTCCTTTTCCCCTATCAGCCATAGATTGTCCATCAATAAAATTGTATCAATAATCTATACATCTTTCCCAAAGTACTTTAAGGCTGTGAACACTAGAATTTGAAAACGCCTAAGTAGCGGTTGCTGTATTTTTTGTTGTTGTTTACTGCCTTGGAAATTACTGATGATATTTGTTTGGCAGCTGCACAACATAGGACCAAGTGCCATCAACAATACAGTTCTCCATGTCGGTTGGCCTGTGTCCAGTCGAGAAGAATTTCTTCTTTATATTCTTCATATTCAGACACACGGACCATTGCACTGTCAAACCAGCTCTCCCATTAATACAATGCAAATAAAGGTCAGTCAACCTCTTTTATTTCCATCCCTGTCTGCACATTGCTTGATTCTTTTCTGCCTACAGTTCACAATAGGATGAAGCTTTTGTGGATTTTTTCAGTTACCCTGAGACCATTTTAACTGAGTAAGAAGCAAGGTATAAATAGTCCACAATGTTTGGCAGATGCGTTGCACCGTATGCAGTTGGTTTCTGTTCTCTTCTTATCAGGAGAAACTTGTATTTCAATTCAATATCACAGATACAAGATAATATTTTTTTAATGGAAATTTGCAGGGTTTTCCTTGAGGGTCATTTATAACATGGCTTTGAATAGCTGACACAAAATATTTCAGCTCTCATGAGATCCTAAGAATCCTTGTGTCCTAACGAGTACCTTAATTCAGAAAGTCATCTGCACATCAGGTGCTGAATGGATGATCTCCCAAAGGTGACATAAACCTTTGTTATGTCAAGGGATGCACATAGCTTTTCAGTTGAGTCTGATACAGCCTATAGTGGTTTGTTTATCAAAAGGTCTTACATCTGAACCTGTTAGCAGTGGGGAAAATCCTTTATAGCACAATCATGTCATATCATTTAATTGAAGGACGTTAACTTCTTGGAGCTGTTTCTTTAATAGACTACAGACAGACACCAGGCTTTGTAGTAGCATTTTTAAAGGATGTAACGCAATTTTAGGTTTTTATTCCAATACACATAATTTACATGGTGATACAAATAATTTGTGTAGTGATTTGTTTTTTTCAGTGTCACAGGCTAATTCAGGTTTGAAGGGGTCTTAGGAGTACTCTGATCCAACACCCTACTCAAGCAGGATCAGCTGTAAGGTCAGACTAGATTCTTCAGGGCTTTATCCAGTCTGGTCTTTAAAAAAAAACAAGAATGGAGGTTGCAAAACCTCTCTGGGCAAATTTTGATGCTTCTTGATTGCCCTTACAGAGAAAAGGTTTTTCCCAACATTCAGTCTGAACTTCTATTGTTTCCACTTATCCCATTGCCTGTCATCATACCGCCAGGCACCTCTGTGAAAAACCTGGCTTCATTTTCGTGACAACCTTCTCCCTTCTACAGCTTCAGCCCATTCAAAGCATTCTCACCTCGGGGCTGAACAAGCACTGGTCTCTTATCCTCTCCTGCAAGACAAATGCTCCAGCCCTGAGCTTCCCTGTGGGCTCCCCACAGGTTTTGATATCATATGCGATATTTTATATTAAGTTCAGCATTGTATGAGAGAGTATAATCTGGAGAATGGGAATCATTTTAGAAGCCTATGTATTTTTTATGTGTCTTAAAGTGTTAATTATTTTAGTTTTTCAAAGAACATACTTTCAATGTCCTATGAAGTGAAGCTATCAACTGGAATTCTGCATTCTGCATATACTCTAGAAATGGAAGTTTTCATGTGTTACCACTTGATAAAAGCCTTCACATAGTCTACAAATATTCTATGGCTTAATTTGTATTAATTCATAATTGTTACAACTTTGTCAGCAACATGACAGGGTTTTGGTTTTTCTACTTGGAAATGATTGTGTAATTATTTTAATCATACCAGCAAAAAAGAGAAAATTCCTGTGCCTATTTGTTCGTAAGCGTTATTCATAGGTATTGTTTACTGTCCAAATTGCTTCCCCTTCCATGGACATAGTTCTTACTTTGTAGCAGAGCCGGAGATATCAGAGTTTGGAGGAAACAGTAACAAGGGGAAGTCTAATAGCAGCCTCCTCAGTTGAAGTGTTGATACAGCAGTGTCTACAAGTCTGTTTTAAGATCTATGTTTGTGATGGCAGATCCCCCCAAAAGAACTTGGTTTGGCTCCAAGTCAGAAGATTTAGCAAAACATAGCTCTACATATTATTCCATCAAAAACAAGGTATCCAATTTATTAAGCATAACTGATTCCAGACACTTCTGGAGTAAACAACACTTCTCAAGTTTAACCAGTAGCCTGTTAAACATCTTGTGGAGAGAGCTGTGTTCCAAATGCTAAAAGTACTATACGTCTTTTTCATACCAAGAGGGGTTTGAGTTTAGTACAGTGGATGGAACTGGAGACATCTTTCGAGTGAAGGGGATTGCTCACAACCACAGGAGCTGCAACAGACAGAACCGCAATATATACTTACAAGAATACAGAAAAATTGATGTTTACCACATACATTATCAAAGCATATCATGTTGCAAGTGCATGAAAAGGATTTCATCCCTCCCTAGTCACTGCGCTCTGTTTTAAGTTTCAATTAAGAAGCTGAGATGACAGCATCACTGTCAGGAGGGCAGAACTCCTAGGTAGAATAGTGCCACAATTGTTAATGACATTTTCAGGCAATGTATTTTTGATGGTTATTATTGCTTTATTTTTTTAGTTTGCTCTTCCTTCTCCTCCTTGTCAATGATTGCATCTGTTACATAAACAAGACTCAATTCTTATGAGGCTTGTGAGAAATCTTCCTGTAATTATGAAATATTGCTCCATCTGTCTTAGTAGAATATGGCTGTAGATGCACAATTATTATTGCAAGAATTTAAACATCCTTATTTGCAGTTTTTCAAAGCACTGAACAGCATGAATGCACAAATCAGGTTTCAAATATGTCATGCTTATCTGTTGCTTCAGGTGGGAAGAGGGTACAGACATAACTTCCTTCAGGTTTTGTATAAACAGCAGGATGGCTGGCCCAAATTCCCAAATAAGTCTAAGGACATTATATGCATGGCTCCTCTTGGGTTTCAGAGCCTAGCTCTCGTAAGGTCCTTGGGCGTTTCCCCTTTGAAATTACTTAGATGGTTCGGTTTCAGTTAGAGCAGTGTCTTCTTCCCCATTGCTGAATTTCTTGCCTTGTAGAAAGGTTTCCTCTGTGTTCGTTTGTTTCTTCCACAAAGATAAATCAAACCTCTGCACACATGGGAAGACTTACATAGGGACTTTCGTGTAGCTTATCTTTCTCTGAAGTCACTGAGGTATGTGAGATGATAATAAAAGTATGAGTCTTGCAAAAGGTGTGAAGAGTAGGGAAAGGACTGATGAAAGATATGGAACGGAGGAATTAAGTACACTAGGGTGCTTTAATCTAGAAAGGAGGTGACTATGCAGAAATGTGATCCGCAAGACCAGAAGTAGCAAGAAAAGTGTGGATGGGGATTGACTGCTCTGCCTATTCCTGCGCAGGAATGCAGCATGTTCACTGTACAGGAATTGGAGCCTCAAATGAAGCCTGTAAAGCCAGATTCAAAACAAGCAAAAGGAAGTGGTAGTTCATAGTGACAGTTATTAGATATCTGGAACTTGTTGCCAGGGGAAGTAGTCAGGGTTAAAAGTTTACATCATTTTAAAAGGAAACTGGACAAATTTGCGAAAGAGAAGACCAGTGAAGATTAATAAATGAACAAAAAATTAATGCAGATCAGGAAGTCCCTAAACTGAAAACATTTGGAAGCTGAAAGTTATTAGGAGAGAGCATTGTGTATGAATGTCCTGTTCCTGAATGTATGAATGAAATCTTCCTTCCACATTTGTTTAAAGGCAGTGTGGATGAGAAGATGGACTTTTGGCCTGAGCCAATATTCCTGAAGAGTTGGGGTTTTTCCCCCAGACTGATGGCAAAAAAGTAGTTTTATGGAGCCTGTGCCTACAAATACCTGAGGTATAGGCAGTGGTTTCCAACTATGGCAGACAATACAAGGTGACACACATGGCACGTTCTCAGTAGCTGAGCACTGCAGGACCATGAGTGAGGTATCTGTTGGGGGAGCAGCAAAAGAGCAGCTATAATCCACCACATAGGTCAGGCGCATCCATTAACATGATTGACTAGGATCCATGAAAAAAAAGAAGTCTTATATAGAAACTGACTAGTGTTCAAATGGATCTACATATTCATCAGTTGTGATCATATATTGAGGGCTTCTTCAAAGGCGTGCGACAATATGTTGTGGTTCTTTTAATTTGTCATCATTAAAGAAGCATATATGTGCTGCTGAAAGAATCCTGGAAAGAGAATTCCCACATGTTATCATATTGAGAGGAAGAGATTTACTAGCTATTTAACTGTTCCCTTATTGCAAAAAGACAATGTTAATCTAATTAAGCAATAGAAAAAAAATCATCTTATTTTTGCCTAAGGGGTTTTCATCACTTAATAAATTCTAGTATCACTCACTTTGTTGGATGCTTTTGACTGAAGGTCTCAGAGAATATCAGAACGGTTCCTTCTTCAATCTCATAATTTTAATCAGATGAATGGTACAGATTTTCCAAATGTAGTACTACACAGCATTAGTGTGTGGAAGGTTTTGTGTGTTTATAGTTATTCTCTTCCCTCTAGTGTATATTTCTTACAATTACGATTATTTTCGTCAGTAATTTAAGATATTTTGTGTTCAAAGGTTAAAGGTACTGATAGGATGGATCTGATGTAGCTCTTTATAATCTGAGGCCCTTAAAGAATAGTCTCATCTACGTTGAGGTGAATTCCTGTTGAGATCTCATTGCAAATTTCCTCATATGTTTTGTTGTGATTTTACATGATTGGATGGTTATGAATTGCAATTTATCTTTCCCTCATAACAATTCTATTCCAAGGTGTTCTCTGAGGCTTCTTGAAAGAAGCCATAAATGTTCTGTGTAAAAATTAGACAAATTGACAACAATAAATATAGCTTTTAATCAGAGAACAAAAATGCCGAAGAGAATACATTTAACATGAGAATAAAAAAGAACAAATTGTTGTGTTGTACAAAGCTGAGTTGTTACGAAAAGAAACCTGTAAAAAATAATGATCAAAAGTTGTATTGTTATAATTCAGGTTTCCTTTTCTTTATGTTCTGAAGCTTGTAAAATCCTTATATTTCAAT
Organism: Myiopsitta monachus; assembly: GCA_017639245.1. NCBI lineage: Eukaryota > Metazoa > Chordata > Aves > Psittaciformes > Psittacidae > Myiopsitta > Myiopsitta monachus. Next base: position 30,057,392 of record CM029919.1, read on the forward strand.
GGACAGATTCTGATCTGAACTAATGACGAGATTTCTGTGCAGCAGCTTTGAATTTATCCTGTTATAGGGATCAGAATCTGGCCCAAAGAGTCTAACGAAATCAAGTACAGCAATGAAATTAACACCAGTGAAAAGTGGAAAAAGTGTCATCTGTTATAACTGAGCAATATCATACTCCTGGTTGAAGACAGCACACCCTGATGGCTGTTAAATTGAAAAAACAGTGTTAACCCAAAATTCAAGACCTCTGAGAAGAGAACAAATCTGTTAGAATCATTACGAGTATGTCATTAGTATTCACATTTTTTTCTCTTTGCAGTTTGCTATTCCACAAGACACTCCTGAACTTGCTGCTTTTTTATATAATTCCACAATTTCTCATTACATCAGGAGAAGGGAAGTCACTGTGGCAGAACCTTACAGGAAAAACTCTGCAAAAATACTGGTGAGCTATCTAAAAACTATTAACTTGGAATACGCGTGCAGTTTACCAAGGTGGCTGTTGGTTTGACCGCAATTTATTTACTGATTTTCAAGTATTTTTCTAAGTGATTTTTAAGCCCTAAGTTTGAAATCACAGAATAGTTAGGGTTGGAAAGGACCTTAAGATCATCAAGTTCCAACTCCCCTGCCATGGGCAGGGACACCTCACACTAAACCATGTCACCCAAGGCTCTGTCCAGCCTTGCCTTGAACACTGCCAGCGATGGAGCATTCACAACTTCCCTGGGCAACCCATTCCAGGGCCTCACTACCCTCACAGTAAAGAACTTTCTCCTTATATCCAATCTAAACTTTCCCTGTTGAAGTTTGAACCCGTTACCCCTTGTCCTATCGCTGCAGTCCCTCATGAAGAGTTCCTCCCCAGCATCCCTATAGGCCCCTTTCAGATACTGGAAGGCTGCTATGAGGTCTCCACCCAGCCTTCTCTTCTCCAGGCTGAACAGCCCCAATTTTCTCAGCCTATCTTCATACAGGAGGTGCTCCATTTCCCTGATCATCCTCGTGGCCTTCCTCTGCACTTGTTCCTACAGTTCCATGTCCTTTTGACGCTGAGGGCACCAGGACTGCACACAGTACTCCAGCTGAGGTCTCAGGAAAGCAGAGTAGAGGGGCAGGATCATCTCCCTCCACCTGCTGGTCACGCTCCTTTTGATGCAGCCCAGGATACAGTTGGCTTTCTGGGCTGCAAGTGCACACTGAAGCCGGTTCATGTTCATTTTTTCACCGATCAACACCCCCAAGTCCTTCTCCTTAGGGCTGCTTTGAATCTCTTCTCTGCCCAACCTGTAGCTGTGCCTGGGATTGCTCTGACCCAGGTGTAGGACCTTGCACTTGGCATGGTTAAACTTCATCAGGTTGGCATCAGCCAACGTCACAAGCGTGTCAAGATCCCTCTGGATGGCATTCCTTCCCTCCAAATTATCAACCTAACCACACAGCTTGCTGTCGTCAGCAAACTTGCTGAGGGCACACTCATTCCCACTGTCCATGTCACCAATAATGATGTTGAACAAGACCGTTCCCAACACCGATCCCTGAGGTACACCACTCATTACTGGTCTCCAGCTGGACATTGGGCCATTGACCACAACTCTTGGCATGCGCCCATCCAGCCAATTCTATATCCACCGAGTGGTCCACCTATCAAATTGATGTCTCTCCAACTTAGAGACAAGGATGTCGTGTGGGATTGTGTCAAACGCTTTGCAGAAGTCCCGGTAGATGACATCAATAGCTCTCCCCCGTCCATCAGTTCTGTAGCCCCATCATAGAAGGCCAGCAGATTGGTCAGGCAGGATTTCCCCTTAGTGAAGCCATGCTGGCTGTCACCAAGCAGCCTTGTTGTTTTTCATGTGCCTCAGCATGCCTTCCAGGAGAATCCGCTCCAAGATTTTGCCAGGCACAGAGGTGAGGCTGACTGCTCTGTAGTTCCCCGGCTCATCCATTTTCCCTTTCTTGAAAATGAGGGTTATATTTCCCTTTTTCCCGTCATTGGGAACTTCCCCTGACTGCCATGATTTTTCAAATATGATGGACAGTGGCTTAGCAACTTCATTTGCCAGCTCCTTCAGGACCCGTGATTTCATCAGGTCCCCTGGACTTGTGTACGTTCAGGTTCTTATGATGATCTCAAACCAAATCCTCTCTTACAGTGGGCCTAAGGTCTTCATTCTCAGAAATACTCCTTATTGCATATCACTAAGCCACAGGTTAGCTATTTCATTTGATGGAGTTTTACATTAAAGATCACGCACGCCAAATTCCTGGTTGTCTTACTCCTGGCTGCTTATAGAGAAACCTCTTGCAATTGCACACTTATCACAGGGAATTTCACCACAGATTTGTAGAATGGTCATTTTTCTAATGAATTATATTTCAGATTCAGACTTCTGAAAGGTAGGTATCTCACTGTTACCTTGAGTCCTAGCATTCTGGCTCTTTCATAAAGTGTAATTCACACTTAAAATGAACATTTTCATGTAAAGTAATAGTTCTGACATGCGAATACTTTGGACTATATTTCTTTCCCCCAGTCTGTGCTTATATTCATGTGGAAGGGTAAGACCCTCTCCCCTTACAGTACCACAGCCAAGACAAATGAATTGTAAACACTACAGACAATGCTGGAGCAAGAGCAGAGATCTCTCTCCCATGAAAATAGTTTTGATTAGCCAGTCTGGTACCTGAGTGTTTGACCTTGGCTATACATATTTTCAGAAGGTTAGGGGGTTTGCATTGCTGCATGCAATGTCCCATCCTTCAGCACTTTCAGGTATCAGCTCCCCTTGCCTAGAGGCTGTTTTCAAACTTGGTGACCTTGGTGTCATGTAGTCAGTGCTTTCCATCTGTTTTTATAAACCTCAGGCAGAGTTTCTGTCATGCTGTCCAGTCTCATGTTAAGCTGTTTAATGCAAGCTCATGTTTGAAATGTATGACATCAGTAGAATTTGGTAGGAAGAAGAGAACCTCACGGACCCAAGTATTCTGGAGTAATAGAATAATTATGGTGCTTCTGAAAGTTAATTTTGGCAATTTTTATAACAGGAAGAAGATAGAATCTGAAAGTAATGAATACCATAATGTTATTAAAAACAAAATCACAGATGAACCCATTTTAAACAGTAATCACTGTTGATTCCTATGTAATTCTTTCATTAACCTAATACCCTTAGAAGAATCCGATTCCACTGGAGCTGCAGGAAAAATGCCAGGGCTTTTGAAGACATTCCAGTTAATACCACGGAACACTTAATCCATTCTTCAGTAATACCTTAATTATCAGTTATCTTTCTCAGTGATTACGTTCATGTGCTACCAACATAGAAATTACTGCAGCAGCTGAAAGTGGTTAACAAAGTTTTGAAGTATGTACTGTGTCTGCATCTTAAACCAGGAAGCAGAGATTTTTCATCTGCTTGATGTAAACAGATAGTATTTAGCTGAGTACTTATTAATGTAAAATTGGCGCTGTGATAAGCAGCCTTCTACTGCATTATGCTTTTAATAAGTACAAATTAGATTAGGATTGGATACGGTGCTTACCACTGGATATATAGCAGGACTTTTCCAGGATGGCCATAGAAAAGCAATACGTTATTTGTTCAGTTAGACATGTGTCACAATTCTATGTGCCTTCAGCACTGCATACTGCGGATCCAGAAAAAATGAATTTTTATTTGACATATTGGAAGTGTACATGGAAAGTGAGTGTTGCTCTGGAAAATGGATGATTGGCCAAAGGTAATTCTTTGTTAAAATTCGTAATTTTTACTGATCAGAAATTTAAAGTTTTTTTCATCAAAGCATTTTCACAGAGAGGAAAAGGGTTCTGAGAACTTGTATTTATATTGTTTATTAAGCATTTGGTTTCTTTTCCATCAGCTCTAATGTTACAGTGTTGTGAAAATCACTACAGGCTAAATGCATTACTAAGAAAAATAGAAATATGTGTTCAGGTCCTAAAATGTCAGCCAAAAGTAGACTTTTATGCGTACTAATGATTTATTTTGTTGGTATGTGTTTTTGACTACTATGATTAATGAAAACAGCTCTCCTCCTTCCTGCAAGATAAATAAATCTGTTTGAAGGATGTTTAAATATGAAAAGCCAAATAAACAGATACTTTGAAATATTCATTAAAAAAAAAAGCTTAAAATTGCAAGTTCCAGGGTTTGCAGTTTCATTTTTCAGGCAGAAAACAGTGAGTAAGCACACATCTTCTACTTAACTTGTGATAAGACAGAAATTTGGATTTGTGGGGAAAGCTATGTATAAAGCTGTGTATGTATTCCCTAAGGGAATGCATACATTATCATCTCATTTCCTGAAGTATGGGGTTTGGTAATGCAGCCATTCTCACTGTCCCAAGGGAACATACTTGTGAAAACTTAGTTTTGCTTTCAGGATCACAGGACCTTCTGTGCTGAGTGTCAATAAAGCATCTGTAAGGGAAGGATTCTCTTACAGATCTCTGTTCTAAAAATGTGAATCAATTAAAACCCGAGTCTTCCTCATGAATCAAACCAAAACTTTTTAGGCAAAATCCATTTGCACATATCAACCTATACATAATTTTACACACACATTTACTCATTTTTCTATAAGAGCTTTCTTCCTTTCTACACCCCAAACAGCCACGTAATTTCTGTGGTTACCCTGTGAGACTCAGCTCTTTTCCTTCTGTGGCTTCCAGTCAGCCTTTAGCCTTTGAGACATTCTTCTGGCAGACTTTAACAGATTATATAGTTTTGAGTTGCATTGCTTGGCTTTTGTCTTCAACCCTGTGTATGAGCCAGAATCACTGCTCATCAGGAGTGTTTCATGGACAACAAGTTTCAAGCAGAGCCAACTAAAGAATCTCAGCAAATGCTCTGGCTGCTATAATGTAAACATCAGTAACAGGAGAGTTAAGAGAAAAAATTAGGAACATAAAGACTTTAGGCGTAGAGAACAGGAAAAATAAGTTTTGAAATTGCAAAATGTCTGATAAGATGAAGACAAAGTGTATGCTTCAAAGGATTAATAAGTACCTGGATTTTTCAAGACTTTTTCAGAGTAGATGATATTGACTATTATTACTTTCCATTGGTAGTGCAAAAAGACTCTCCTCCTTGATTTATAGTTCTGACAATGACTCATGGGGTATCTATCATATATATTAGATGAAGTTACTGATTTAATTCTTTAAGGCGAAGTTCATTTGTTTTGCTAGTTTATAGCATTTGCAAATGATTATATGAACTTTTGAAGCACAAATATGACTTCCCTTTGTTTTGCGCACAGAACTGTACAAATGTGAAGTGCATCCTGATTTCCTGCACTGTGGGACAACTGGAAAAAGGAAAGAGTGCAGCACTGAAAATCAGGTCCCGCCTATGGGCCCAAACATTCCTGGAGGTAATGCACACGAAAGTCTCCTGCTATGCATAAGACCCCTGCATCTTTTATTTGAACAGATCAAATGCAAATCCTTTTTGTTATCACTTTCTTTGAAGGTAACATCTCACTGGCTCCTGTTCAGGTTGCATGCATGCTGCTTACTCTCCTTTTTTTCACTCACTCCCTCTCTAATGTCCTGAATCCTACCTGAAAATTCCAAGATTACTTTTAAACACCTGTCCTGGTTCTGTTTCTGCTTTCCTAGACCGGTCCAAATCAATCATCATTTAGGTCTCCACAATGTGCTCTGCGTTCATCATGTCTTTCCCAATGAAAGGTTTTTCTTGGGGCCAAATATTATATGGTGTACACTGTTTCCAGCTTAAAAATTCATTGTTACTCATTGTCTGTTAATCTAGGGAAGAGTAATATGTCTCGAGCTCATATGACATACAATACTCATGTAGTGACAATCTGTGTATTGCCACTAAAAAGAAGAGACAGTGCAGACCATGGAAAAAACTAACTTCTCTTTGCAAATTCTTGCATTTCCAACTTCATCTGCCCATAAATTCTATCTACACTGCATAAAGCAGAGGGATTGCACTGTGAGCTGTTACCTCACAGCTGGCAATGTGTCTGTAGTACTATGTGGTTGTGATATCTTTAACACTGCGCATTGGAAAACTTACATTTCAGTTTGCTGTTACTAGGAAAAAACTGCAGATCCTCTCTCGGTCAAACTGATTGATTGTCACCTTCCTTCTTTATGTTATTTAAAATTCTCCAGTCTTTCTACCTAGAACACAAGAACCTTCTTGTGTTCGCCATAGCTGTAGAAGAATGATTTACTGACAGTACCTCTTACCCTAGCAAGGAAAGAATTGAGGATCTTCAGATTACAACAGGAGCTTCAAATTAAGGTCCTCGCAACTTTTGAGTTAATTTCTCCCTTTCCTCCAATGTGAAAGTAGATAAAATTAATTCTTCGTTGCTTGACTTGCTTTCCTGGAGGAACAAGAAAGCACATGGGATAGTATTTATAGGAAGTTGAATGCCAGCCAGCTCAATATATAACCATCATAGTCCATACTTTGAGGGCCATCAAAGTGGGTTGATGGCATCAACCCACCTCACAAAGTTTAACCATGCCATATCTTTTCTTCACTTCCTGTGACAAAAATACAATACTTTTACGCAGAGGCATATTTCGCGTATGTGTTTGAAAGGCTAGGCTGGATGTACTCCATTTAGGTTTGCTCAGTGAGTCATCTGCTAGTGGGGAAAAAAAGGCAGGCTTTGGTTCAAATTTAAGCCCAAGAGCCTGGTAATTTGAATGTCCCTCTGTCCTCCCAAATCTTGGTAACTGAGGTGGACATCTTCTAATGTCAGCTTTTGCAAAGATCTGAAAAAGTTTTGCACAGAAATGTCAGTAGTGCATCTCTGCACTCAAAGAAAAAGCATATTTTGGAAAATATGATGGGAATTTTATTCCAATTTTTTTCCCATTCTAGTAAGAGTCTATCTGACATTTGCACACTGGCTAGTCTCTCCTAACTGTACTAGCCCGCTGTTACTAACACATTGAGACGGGCAGAGAGGCAGAGATATCCTCCTTGGCTGGAACAACCTGTGATAATTTTGACCACTGCTCTGTGCAAGCAGTATCACAGTGAACCTTCCCCGTCTTCCTCACCAAGCAAGAAATAACATTAGCTCCTTTAGCTAACTATCTTACCGCAAACTGGACCTGACATATTCCAGATTCAATCAAGTCTTTCTCTCCATCATTCTACTGGTGAAGTCTAAGTAACTCTTTAAGGGCCAAAACCAAGGTCTTGTGAAAAAACACACACGTAAATGAAACTCCTTGCACAGATCCCTAGATGCCAATTTTCTAGGCTGTTTACAGCTATTTCAGTGGGAATTAGCCTCATAAAAGTTTCTCCGAGTCCAGTTTAGTATGGAACAAGAAATAACTGTGAGAGTTTAAAGCTAAAAAAAAAAATAATGAGAAACAGAGAGTGCCTCTCATTTTTTGGATGTGACAGAGGATGTGTAACGGTTGCAACAAACTATCTACAGGAGACATGCAATCCCCTTTTCTTAGTGGGTCTTCAAAAAGACAAAATGTTTTTCTAAATTATAAGTTTAGTTAGCCTGACTTAGGCTCAGAACAAGGATAACTGCATGAAATTCAGTAGCATGTTCAATGGAGAAGTGGGACACATCTCATTTTAGTCATCTGAAAATTAGATGTCAATTTTGGTTGCCTAACTCTGTAACCAGTGACAAGACAGAGAGATGCCTTCAGTGGATTCTTTATCTAGCTGATTTGAAACACCTCTTCTGCCTTCCTTCTGATCTGGATAGTGGAGAAGGGTCAAAGTATGCCTTGGGACTTAGGGGTGTGCAAACACACTTAGGTAATGCCAGGGCTGCAGGGCTTTTAGCTCCTCCTTGCTCCTTAATGAATCCTGCTTGCTACGCCTGAACCTCCCTTCACTCAGTTCACCAGTAGTAAAATATGGAGATTCTCAACAAAATTTCTCATCAAGGAAGTACAATTAAAGCATTCACAATAACAGTGATGATAGCTCCAGGTGCCAGGCAATGAAGGCAAGGAGATGAAGGATGAGAGAACTGGAAGGACTTCTAGCTGATGGCCCAAAACAACAAGGTATTTCATCAGGCTCTTTCTCATTTCTGTACCCTTCTAGACCTCTCAATTTCTTTTCATGTCCTTGTAGAGGTGCAGCTTCAGCAGAAGGGGAACACCATCACTCTATAGAGCAGGGATATTGGGTTTCTCAAGCTGAGGAGGGAATTGGACTCCATCTTCCAGTTATGAGTTCTCTAGTCACCAGACTGCCAGCTCTAGCTTCTGCCACTGAATATTGAATAGTCTTTAAGTCTTTCAACTAATGCTTTAGAATCCTTTTAAATAACTTTTAGATTCTGCCTTCTGAGAGGGTGGAAACATTCTCACTTAATCCTGATTTGGGTGCCTCACTTCCTGATAAGGGATAGTCCTCGTGCAGCACCCTGATGGTTAGTACAAATCAATTTACCTGAAGAGCCTCTTTGTCTTGGTATGCTGTACAGGGAGCCTAGATATTGAATTTCAGGGTTTGGACAGCAGTCTGAGGTCAGACTTTTAACATGTGGGTGTTGCAGCACTAATCATCTTTATTATGTCAAGCATATATTTCCATTTTTAGGCATCTAAAATGAAGGAAGATTGTGTGTGTGTGTGTGTGTGTGTGTGTGTGTGTGTGTGTGTGTGTGTGTGTGTTCAGAACCACTCGAACAACAACTATTTAACAGAGAAGGCAAAGCATAGCTTTGTGTACTAAGGCAGCGCCCTATTACAGTGTGACTGCCATGTTTCTGTTCCTTTTCAGCTTTCTCAGATTAAAACTAGATTTTTCTCCCTTCTAGCTGTTAAAGTTCACACAGTCAGGGGTGCCAAATTCAAATATCTGGATCTGCCTAAAAGTCAGAAAGAAACAACACAATTATATTCAATAACATTGAAAGAAAACAAAATAAGCGTCAAACCTCTTGGGAACTTTGCACACCCTCTGTGGGTATTTTTATATTATTGCCTCCCCAGGCCCTCCCAGAAGGAGATTTTTATCACTCTGAGAAACTTTCAATACAAGCTGAAAGAATGAGCCAAGTTCTATGTCCGGCAGTGCTGTAAGGGTCCAAAGAGCTTGGAGCCTGGAAGGGTGTCACAAATCAGACAGATGGTACAGATTCATCATTTAGAAATGAATTTTTGAAACAGATGTTTTACTAGCCAACTCCTGAGTCTTATATTTAAAAGTACCCATCAGAGTTCAAAGAACATGGGGTAAGATCTCCTTGGATGTCCCTCTCATGACTCAGAAATACCATTACACAAATGGGAATATAATATAGCCCTAACAGGATGCAACGTAACATAACCATGTAAGGTTGTTTCTCTTTTGCATGAATCAGACTATTACTTGCTTGATCAGCAAATCCGAATCCAAAAGTCAGATTTACTGGAGGGGTCATATTTACAGCCGGGCTTTGAAGTTAATCCAAAAACGTCTGTGATTCTTCTTGGCCTTTGCACAATGTCTGTCTCTGTCTTTGTTGGCTGGTTGGGAAACTTGGGCTGCTTTATTTACTCAAACATGTCTAATCATTGCACGTCATTTAACTTTTATATGTTATGGGAGTCTGGGTTTTAAGGTGACAGATTACAACTGTCAAGAGGCAAAGGGGCCAGCTGTTGTCAGTTAAACTAAGTGGAAGAGGAAGGAGTCACTCAATATATGACTGGTCTTTTGTGGCAACAAAATGTGCAGACTGATCCATATAACTTTGATGAGGAACATGAATTATTTCATCCCAGCATTAATCAATCACTTTCAATGAAATTCTTCTCAGGTTTGTATTAGCATATCTATGAGGAGAAAATGTGTAATGACAGTGTGTTCTCAGCTTTAATGAGCACAATTTCTTCTGAAGATCATCATATCTTCATTCAGAATATAATACTCTTGAGGAATGTTGTGTTTCACTATTATCCTGCTCTCTTTAGTATATGAAAATTTTGTGCCTTAACTGAATGTGCAAAAGAGTTTGGGATGTTGCTATGGAGACAGTAATTTTTACTCTTAAATTTCTTTACAAAACCAGGACTGTGGGGTTCAGTCTGGCCCTTCCATCTTCCTTCCTGGTTCAGAACCACCATATCCTGGTTGTTTGACTGCACTTAATTCCTCAGATTGAATCTGCAGATTTCAGCCTAGCTAACAGCAGTTGCTTTTTAGGTATACTTTACTTTACTTCTGGAATAACCTTAGGAACTAGGAAGTTTACAGGCTTCCTAAGAGCAGATGATGCCCTTTTTAGGAAACTAATTATGCTCTACAGTCTTTTCAGTCTTTTATGGCGAGGGCTGTATAACTGTTAATTTTAAAAGGGGCTGTGAAAAAGGGAACTGTTTTGAGGTGGGTGGGAGGAAGGCAACCAGATCCCATCACACTATTTGCTCTCTCTCTCTTCTCAATGTCTAAGTTTGCGTGTGAAGCAGGGGTTATGTTATTCTGGCAGCTTCTGTGACACAAACAGAGGATGCAGCAGTTCTCTGGGGACTACCTTTTTTTTTACTTAGAAAAAAAAATGCTGTCGATTTACGTGGAGTTTTAACAAAGCCCGCAAGTTACAATTTGAAGGAAACAGAAATGTTTCCTGAGGATACAGATGAAAGGTAGAATCACAGCCCATGAAAAGCCTTGTCTGGTAGCAAGTGTATGTAAGGACAGTGGAGTAAGCAAATGATGTTTTTGTAGGAGTGTTTGCCATGAGGCTTCTGCACCCAGGGGGTCAGTATGATGGCTCATCCTTTTCCCTACCCACATGTTGCGGTAAGATTCCACTTCTGCCTTGAGCTCAAGGGAAGTTTGGTTAGTGTTTTCAAAGAATAGTTCTGTGTCCAGCCTAAATTTTCTATCCATGGAGGGAACTGAGGCAGCACCAGGAAAATCAGTGAGAGAGATATCTTGTTCTCTCCTGAATTGCCACTTATAAGACATATAGGGAACTTAAGTAGATTATTTTAATTCAGAGTGGGAATAAAAGCCATAAATTTGATGCACTGCCCTTTAAGCCACATAAAATAACAAAAGGAGGAAATCAACAAAGAAATTTGCCTTTATGCCAAACAACCCTTGTTATTTGAAAAAGCAAAATAAGTAAAAAATAAAACTGCGTGTGTCCAAAAATGCTGTATTACACTGGACTTGATTGTTTATGTGGAATGAAGGCTAGAAAGAAATAGCTTTGGCCCTGGGCTGAACTAGATAGAGAGTTTAGGGTGTGGAATAGTTTTGTTTTCATTCATTGTTACCTAACATAATGTCAGAATGTCAACAAGAGCAGAACATGAGACACTTGCTAGATGAGCTAAAGTATAGGTAACATTAGGTATGTGAAGAAATAGCATCTTCAATCGATAACCTAAAATCTGTGTATTAAAGTCTTCTGAAATCACAACAAAATACCTCCCTCTATTATAATTTAAAAGTCTGATAAAATTAATGTAAAAGATATAATTGTGAAGTTTAAGAAGTTAATGATAGAGAGGAAGATGTCTTGATTTTCAGTCTTTGGTCACAGATACATATGGGTGGATATAGCCTCTTGTTATAGATAGCACAAGTACTTTTTCACCATGCACAGAGTCATACATACATTTTTCTAACAAATTAATACAAGAACTAATAGTTGTATGACCTCTACTCTCGGCATTTATGCAAGCTACTCTATATTGGCAGTAGTTCAGGTTTTTGGAGGTATGGGTCAAAGAAAGCAAGCTAATGATTTCCCAAAGCATATATTTAAAAGGTAACACCATATTGCTTACCCTCTTGTCTAAAATGTGCCAGACTCCAGCAGCCACAAAAGAAAACAAGTTTTAATCAAGCAGGGCCAATACTGCTGTAAAAGTACTGAACTCCAAATGCAACAGACGTAAGTTCTGTGGGGAAAATTCCACCAAAGTGTGCATCTTGTAATAGAGAAAGTACATACCCTTCAGTTAGGGTGACTTCACTGGGCTACACCTAACCAGAAAAAAAGTATTTCTGTTCAGCCTGGAGAAGAGAAGGCTGCGTGGAGACCTCATAGCAGCCTTCCAATATCTGAAGGGGGCCTATAGGGATGCTGGGGAGGGACTCTTCATGAGGGACTGTAGGGAGAGGACAAGGGGTAATGGGTTCAAACTTAAACAGGGGAAGTTTAGATTGGCTATGAGGAAGAAATTCTTTAGTGTAAGGGTGGTGAGGCACTGGAATGGGTTGCCCAGGGAAGCTGTGAATGTTCCATCCCTGGCAGTGTTCAAGTTTAGGTTGGACATAGCCTTGGGGGGCATGGTTTAGTGTGAGGTGTCCCAGGTGAGTGAGAAAACTGTGTGGCTTAGAGGCTTAAACCATGACACCTGCCCATGGCAGGGGGGTTGGAACTAGATGATCTTAAGGTCCTTTCCAACCCTAACTATTCTATGATTCTAAGTTGAAAATGTTCCATAGAGGAAATGGAACAAAGTCATTCTGGGCAGTCTCTCCAGCAGTTAAACTCTTCAAACCTGCAGAAGAACAATGAACTGTCAGACTCCTTCAAGCTGTATAAGGTTTTGTTCCTCCTACCCTTAGTCTACCTGTGGGACAGGTTTGTTCCTGCATTTTGTTCTGGTCTCTGACTAGAATGCATCCATATCCTTTAACGATGCTTTGGGGAAGCTTCAGGTTTTTGCATGAGCTTCCTGCAGAAACTACCAGCTGGAGGCTGGAAGACTCTCCTTCAAATTATCCAGTATTTTCCAGCACTTCCCGCATTATTTCTGTTTGTCTCAATTGCACTTAGGGAAACATTATACTGAATATTTATTTGGAACACTTTCCGTCATTTCTGGATGCTTCTGTGTCTCACAACTGTGAAAGAAAACAAAGGCTTCAGTTCAAAAATCTATTTGTAAAATAAAAGTGTGTAGAGAGAGAGAAGCCTTAATAAACACACCAGCAGGGATCTACCACCCACACAACACAGGGAATGGCCGTGTTTTGCCTACTTACCAAGATACTGGCAAGCTACTGTCTCAGCAACGTGCTCAAGAGCAGGTTCTGCTGTTCTAACACAAGAGGAGCCTCAGAAGACCAGTGTAGCTAGGGCTGGGCTCCCTCCTGTCGGTCATTAGGCACTGACAGTCATAAAGACCAAATTCCTCCTTCGCCTTCCTCCGAGCCATAATGAAGTCCTCAGCTTGAAATGCAAACCACAGGTTCTGCTGCTTCCAGTAAATACTGAATATTTAAGCATACACTATTTAAAAAATGATAAGGTAAAGAAATGTTGTTTCTCACAAATGACTTGAGAATTACAAACAAGGCTGTGGGAGAGACAGCTGCACATATCTCCAAGGTGTTGGTACAAGTAAAAATCCTGTTTGCAACTGCCGCTGACCGCAGTCATTGTTTTAAAGCCCTTTGCCACAAACACATAATTCGGTGAATGCAGGAAAAATACTCTTGCATTTTTGTAGTCTCCATTCCTGTAAAGCAATGGAGATGTGCAGTATTTCCAGGAGCCTAATGAAGGGTCAAAAAGAATTAATAGCTGTGGGCACAACCCAAGGTTATTAACCCCAGCCAAGCATTAATCCACAGGAAGTACCTTTCTCTGATGTTCTTACTGCTGATATAAGCTGAAAATGAAATAAGCCATGTACAGTAGGTGAAACAATTTATTTTTCCATGAGTGCTGTGTTTCCTTTATATGCTGTTTCAAGAGAGTTAATGCCTTTACTGTACCCTAGCCAATCAGGCTGTTATGTCAAATGTCTACTTCTTTAATAATATAACATCCTGCTCTCTCCATAACAGATTACTTTTATAAAGCATGTAAATAATATGCAAAATTCTGCTTAATATAAATTGCTCAGAATTGAAAACATAAGGCTTTTTCAGGGTTTTTTCTGAATACAGATCATTCCACAACTACAGAAGCATGCTGGGGCTTTGTGTGAGAAGTCTATTGCTGTAGAGTAGAAGATGAAGAACGCTTGAGTCTGAAAATGGAAAATAATTACTGTGATAAGGAAAAATTATTTTTTAAGACCATCTCATAGATGTTCAGCACCATGAAAGTGTTTAAAAAATATGTATTTGCCAAATGCAATATTAAATTGGTCTAATTTTTCATTTCAAACACTCTTGATCGATAGAAAAGTAGTTGGCTTTCATGAGATGCTGTCTATGTTAAGGAGCTGATTTTTCTATCCCTATGTAGTTATTTAAAGTAGTTCTCTTCAAATTGCTCATTCCTAATGTAAGCCCCAAGAAGAGGTTAAATATTCCGATAATAAATATTCCGCTGCTCTCAGTATTTTAAAAGGACAAAATTATGGCATAGCCAAATGAGTTCCAGAAGGCCCTAAATGTGCTGGCTTCATGTCACCAGTAAACACTTACATATTTAAAGAAAAAACTAGTTTTGTAAAAAGAAGACAGAATGGACAAGGCCAATACCAGAACTATAACCCTGGACCACATGAGAGCAGCCTTCAGCTGAAAATATGCCTTCAGGGAAAATATGGCTCTTCTGCTGAATGGGCCACAGAAAAGGCTGGGTTACTCAATGCCTCCTTCACTTTGGTCTCTGCTGGTAAAATCTGCATATAGTAATACGAGGCCTGTGTGACCAGAGGCAAAACCTGCAGCAATCAACATTTACCTTTGGTGGAGGAATATCAGGTTAGGGGAACATTGAGACAAATTGGACATTACAAAGTCCAAAGGACCTGATGGGATACACCTATAAGTGCTGAGGGAGCTGTCAGTGTGAGATCACTCTCAATCATCTTTGAAGTCATGGGGACTAGGAGAAGTTCCTGAGGACTGGAAGAAAGTAAATGTCACACCTGTCTTCAGGAAGAAGGATCGAGAGAACTACAGGCCAATCAGCCTCACTTTAGTCCCTGATAAAGTGATGGAGAAAAAAAACCTGGAAGCCATTTGCAGACATTTGAAGGACAAGGAGGTGATGAGGAGTTGACAGTGTGGATTTATGAAGGGAAATCATGAGAACCTGATAGCCTTCTGTGATCACTGAGGTTCATCTTGGAGAACAAGTGGAGAGCAGTCATTTTTTTGCATCTGGACTTTAGCAAGGTTTTTGACACTGTCAAAATGAATTAAGATAGGTGGTCAGAGCTGTGGATTCAAAACTGAACTGCCAGGCTTGAAGTGTTGTGATCAGCAGCATGAAGTTGGTTGGAAGTCTATCAGTAATAGTATATCCCAGGGGTCAATACCAGGGCCAGTACTGTTTAACATCCTTAATTACTTTGATAATGGGAGAGGATACACTTTCAGCAAGTTTGCAGATGACAGAACAGTGGAAGGAGTCATTGATACGCCAGATGGTGGCACTGCCCTTCAGTAGAGGCTGGAGAAGTGGGTTGGCAGGAATTTCACAAAGTGTGACGAAGGGAAATGCAAAGTCCTGTGCCACAGGAGGAATAACGCAGTACATTCATACAGGCTGGGAACCAACCACCTGGAAGGCAGTGTTCTAGCAAAGGATCTTGGGGTCCTGACGGACACCAAGTTGAACATTAGCCCAGTGCGTCTGCCCTTGCAGCAAAGACAGTTGACAGCCTCTTGTGCTGCATGAGGAAAAGCATTGCCAGCCGGTTAAGGGAGGTGACTCTCTCTACTCAGCAATGGTGAAACAGATCTAGAGTCCTGTGTCCAGTCCTGGAATCCCTGTGACTAGTGAGACACAGACGTACCAGATAAGGTCCAGTCAAGGGCCACAACAATGATTAAGGCCTTGGAGCTTCTGAAACACCAGGAGAGGCTGAGGCATATGGGATTGTCCAGTCTGGAGAAGAAAAGGCTTGGGCAGGATCTTAGCAGTGTGCGTAAACATCTGATATAGGAGGGAGTAAAGAAGACAGAGCCAGGGCTTCTCAATGATATCCAGTAACAGAACAAGAGGGAAGAAGCACAAATTAAAATATAGGAAATTCCATTTAAACATTAAACCAAATTTTTTACTGTGGTGGTAGTCAAACACTGGAATAGGTTGCTCCTAAAGTTTGTGGAGTCTGTTCTTGGAGATACTCAAAACCCAAATGGACATGGCCCTGAACATACTGCTCTAGTTGAGCCTGTTCTGAGCATGTGGCTGGAGTAAGACATTGTCCAGAGGTGCCTCCCAACCTCAGCAGTACTCTGAAAACTTTCAGTTGGGCTATGGTAATCCAGCTGTGTCCAAGTTGGCTCCCAGGTTTAGGTTATGCTTATTTCAGGTCATTTTCACATCACAAACCTTTCTCCATTACTGAAGAAAAGAAACAGTAGCCTAAATTATCATGGAGTCTTCTTACTTCAGTTGCAGATCTACAAAACAGTAAAGCAGTATTCAGATAGTGTGTTGAATTCTGAACATCATTTTTCAGAAAGGGTTGGGACAGTTAGCAAAAATTATTTAGGGCTTCGAAAATATTCTCATACAACAGATGAAAATTGTTTAATTCAAGGAGTATAATGTAAAGCGATATGATAGGCATAACTCCTAGCAATCTGTATTCCAGTGGACATGTTAACACTTGACTGCCTAACACTTTTTAGGGGATATCAAAGCACTTTCAGAGATCTATATCACTACCCCAACTTTACATAGGATGGCATATATGAGATGTAGTGTCATCCAAAAAATCAGTTGCAGAGGTGGAATCAGAAGCAGGATTGTTGCCTTCCAGAAGAGCATGGTACCCACTCAGCCATCCATTTTTGGGATAAAAACAAGGAAAAAAAGCACATAGCCGGAGTGCAGGATCATCTGTCTGTAACAAGATAATGTTTGATTGAAATTGAAACATGTCAAATTCAAAGTGAACTAAAAGATTTACTTGATACCTGATGTGCTTAACCTTCAAAACTAACTCCAGTTAAATATCAGTGATGCAAAGAGCTCAACAGGATTGAAAATATGTGTGTGGAAAATATCTGTACCCATTGTAGTAAATGTTGCAACTATTAAGATTCTTTTAGGGAACATGCACTTTCACAAGTCGGCACTTATCCCAGATTGTTACAGAGTTAGGCAGCTATTTTTCCACTGGACATGCCAGCACTTAACTGTCATTTCAAGGCACTTCGCACAGAGAGGAAGATTATTGCCAAGGTTAGAAGAGCACAACGAGTCACAAGTGGTCAGATGTAGTGTGTCCGTGCCAACCTGGCTTCCAAATGAGGTGAAAGCACTGATTAAAGGTCAGAGCATGAGCTGTATAATGCAGCTCTTTTAAGTCATTCTGAACTAGGGAGAGTGATGCCTAATTGAATAATAGTTCATAAATACAGGCAAGCATAAATAAAACAGAGAAGTAGCAGAGCAATACTTTTTATTTTTTTATGTCTGCACATCTTTGGGTTTGTTGGAAGTGCTTAAAGAGGGCTATATAAGTATTTATACATATATATATATAACTTAAACAATGACTTCTATACATTCCTATTGCAGTTGCATAACGTAGTAAAAAAGCAAAGGGAGTTCTTCTGGGGGTTTTGAGCTCTACTGCAATAAGAAATCAATCACACTCTTAAGTGAAGTGCAAAGATGTTTGTTCCTATTGTTATTCTTTGATGGGAAAGCACAGCCATTCCTTTGATGCCATCAGGAGCTCTACCAGCCTGGTCTCAACACGGGCCAGAAATACTCTGAAAATACCTGCATTTGTTTTGGGTTTGGTGAGCAGAGGCAAGGTTTTAAAACATAGACACCCCATAAACCTCCCCCCCGCTTCAAACTCACCAGTCTCCTATTTCAGACAGAACTACGAGAAACAACTGTATGTGTCTTTCAGCATATCTAATGCTTCCACACATGAACATGAAATCTTTGTAGTTCAGCTTTATGCTGTATGATGCATTTGTCTCATGGACTCATACAGACCCCAGGATGACTGCAGCCTTTACCAAAAAAAAAGCCATCTTTGCCTTAGGAAATCAGTGCTCTGTATTTTTCCTGTTCTTGTTTCTCATAATGCTTTTAAGTATGAACATGGGTTTTAATAATTTCCTTTCTTTTTTTATTGAATTTCAGAGAAAGAATGATCTCTATACTCTGTCTTCCAATGTGTCCTTCAAAGTTAAGAGCATGCCATATAAAGTACAACCAGCAAAGCTCCCTGAGGGAAGCATAGCCGTGAGTAACTGAAAATGGTGTCTTTGTGTGAAGCACATATATTTGGTCATTCTAATCACAGCTGTGAGAGTTTTTATAGATGAAAATACTGAGATCAGTCTTTCCTGTGTTTCTAGTGTAAATTCCTGAAATAATACCTCAAGGAAATACCTTTATTGCTTTCTGTGGAAGTTGATGATATATGATACTAATTCTGTTTCAAAACAGTCTCTTGCTTCATTAATGTGCAAAGTGCTTTATTGCCATCAGGGTGGATTTTTCACCCAGAAGAAAACAATAAAACTGATAAAGCAAGTATCTAGTTACCTTGTTCAGGGTAAAAAAAATCTGGAGGAAATTTTTGTGCAGAATCCAAAACCTTGTTTCTGTGAGGTTTAGACATCCTGCTCTTCTCCCAGTCAGCAGTAATGGCTTGTTTCTGGCAACTTCTCTCTCATCTGCATTAAATTTCTTCGATACCCTGATTTTCAGAAGGGAGTCCATGCCTCTCTAGGGTTTCCACCTCACGGCACATCGGGTGTAAGATATGAAATTACCTGGTAACCCCTATAGATGTAACAGGTAGGTAGGTAGGTAGGTAGGTAGGTAGGTAAGTAGGTAGGCAGGCAGGCAGGCAGGCAGGCAGGCAGGCAGATAGATTAGATAGATAGATAGATAGATAGATAGATAGATAGATAGATAGATAGATAGATAGATAGATAGATAGATAGATAGATAGACAGATAGATACTAAAGTATCTATTAGCAGAGCAATATTTGTATGGCCATGAATTATTACATAGAAAATTAATCTTGGAGGTGTAAGTTTAATTTAGTTGTTTGCTGGTGCCAAAGCATTGACTCTGGAGAGCAATTTAAAGGAATTTGCTTCTTATGGTGTTTTATATCATGGTTAAAATTCACTCTGTTTTGTCCTTACTGACAAGAGTAAGTAAAATATGAGTGCAAAATTTGATTCTAATATAAGAGTAACCTGAAATTTGAAGACTTACTGTTCTCATCTTTCTAAGGATTTATTATTTACAGCCCTTCTTTTAAAAGGTAAGCTCAGTACAAACTTTTCCAAGTTAAATCGTGGTGCAAACGCATTTTATCAGTCTGTTGAGATGTTGTAGTAGGGAGCAGAATATTTTCTTATGTGGAAAAGCAACATAATAATACACACTACTGCTTACTTTGAATATATTTTAGAGAATACAAGCTATAAAGTTTTGGTTTGAACAAGCCCAGATTGAATGGTTGATTGATACTTACTCTGGGAAGACCTAAGGTGAAATCTTGGTCCTATATGCTCAGTGACTCCAACTACTAGTTATGATTTCACCAGAGAGATTTGATGCTCGATGCAGTATTCATCCAGAAAGGTTCAAAGGCTCCAGGCTGACAGATACACTCAGGCTCTTTTTATTTTCTTGCAGCATGTGTTCCATACCAGAAACACATGTTGTGCAGAACTCTGTTGATAGTGGTGCCTTCATGTGGACTGAAGTGCTTTATCCCAGGTGATAGCCTGCTGTTCTCAAAAAGTGTCAGATGATCTACCAAATGATCAGATAAGCATTTTATTCTCCTACTCCAGCCAGTATAATGCTTGTTATTTGCTGCAGATGATTTACAGCAAAATGCCTGTAATGGCAACTGTAAAATGTTGAAAAATGATAGCGCTTTTATGTTGTTTCATATCTGGACATGGCAGTGGATGCTTGCCAGCTCTACAACTTGATGTGTTATATGCACAAGCTCTTTTGATGTTCCACTTGCAAGAAGAAATATTTGCTTGAAGTTGGGCAATGCTTAATATTTTTGCTCCTTCTGAAAAAGATCACTGGTTGTATTTTAAACGTTTCCAAAGATTTATTTGGAATTTTATGGGTTTCTTTCAGACAATGCAAGGGTGGGAGTGGAATAAAGATTTTAATATTTTAAAATGAATTGTCAAAAGTATATCTCTAATAGTCATCTAGAACTTTACAGTTTATATAGTGTAGATAACATATTCTAAAACAATAGGGCATAGGTCCTTCATTTAACTCATAGAGTGCTGGGTTCCAATTATGCAGGCTGACATGTATATATAATTTTAATGGCATGATAATCCCATACACACCAGTAACACACAGAGTCGTGGAGTCATATTTGCAGCACTGAGGTCTTTATTTCCATCATCATAGAATAGAGGTCTATATATTGACAGAGGATCATAGAATTATAGAATAGTTGGGGTTGGAAAGGATCTTAAGATATACAGTTCCAATCCCCCTGCCATGATACATAGATGTGAAAGGTTAGGTAAATACAAGAAAATTGGAATCTTGTATAGCAAGACCATAGAGTTAACATAGCATCAAACAGAAAATTATCTTGGAACTTACTGGATCTTAAACCAGAATCTACTGACATCAATAAAAGTATTTCTATTAATTTTGATAGGCTTGGGATTACAGCTATATATTGTACAACTGGCTGGATTTCCTTGCTAACAGTTCTACCATTCAAGAGAAAATTGACACTTTTTGTTAGTGGTTTTATGATAAAAAAGTGCTCTCCTACTTGATGAGTTTCATGTGCAAGGTGAAAGTACTTTTTATAGTAACAAATACAGAGTTAGAATAAGCAATACTTTGTTTCATTTTAAGATTCTTGAGCCAGTTTTGGTGCTTAATAAAATATGCTTACTTTTCTTAAATATTTGATAGGATCTTCAGAGGGGATGCTTCTAG
The DNA here is from genome assembly GCA_017639245.1 of Myiopsitta monachus. Taxonomy (NCBI): domain Eukaryota; kingdom Metazoa; phylum Chordata; class Aves; order Psittaciformes; family Psittacidae; genus Myiopsitta; species Myiopsitta monachus. Next base: position 30,078,247 of record CM029919.1, read on the forward strand.
CCTAAGATTTTGACCAGTGTCCTACATTGAGTAAAACTGGTTTTAGACTAAGGCTTACAACTCCCTTTTTAGCTATTACACAGTGATAGTACTTTCATTTTCAAAGTGCTTAGATTCCTTATGAAATACAGTTGCACAAATATTTGTAAAATGTAAATAAAAATGTCAATAGTACTTGTAACTCCAAGCTCAAGGGAGCTTTTACGTTTTATGTTGAGCACTTTTTCTGCGCATACAAGAACATCATGCTGCAAAGGCAGGATGGGAACATGTAGGAGTACTAAAGAGTTCCTGTTTCTCAGTCTGTGTAAGCAAAAAAGATTAGAGAAAGGTCATCATGGGAAATAAAAGAGGTAGCATTAGAATAATAATCAGTTTAGCTACTGTTGCTTAAAATAGCAGATTAAATTATGGATAAGTTATTTTTATTTTTTAAAATGTGTCTTTTAAAGAACAAGAGGGGAAAAACAGCTTTGTGAGAATCCCATTAGCAGGCACTGAATTGTGACTGTAGATTGGGGGTGTTGGTTGATGGGAAACTTAACATGAGCCAGCCAGCAGTGTGCGCTCACAGCCCAGAAAGCCAACCGTATCCTGGCCTGCCTTGAGCAACATGGTCTAGTGTAAGGTGTCCCTGCCCATGGCAGGGGGCTGGAGCTAGATGACCTTAAGGTTCTTTCCAACCTAAACTATTCTGTGATTCTATGTTTGCTCTAGTAAAACCTAATTCCCATCTATCCACAAGGGACTGCTGATGAACTGGTAATTTACCACATATGCTCCACTGTGTTACACTGCCTTGCACTGGAGTTGGAAACAATTTTGAAGTAACACCAAAATCAGGAGCACAATCAAAACTGTACAAAAATTAGTGGCAAAAAACCTAATGCTTATTTTATCTGCTTACAGTGTGCTTCACTTTGGCACATTTTAAAAAAGGAAAATAAAAGCCCTTATAGAAACACTTCCATAAGCATTCATGGAACTACAACAATGATTCTGAAGTTAAGAATGTCAGGCAGAATCTGTGCTAAGACTAGCTTGGAATTTATTTCCAATAGCAGACAACGGCTCTGACCATAACTGTCTGGTTAGCTTCACCCTCATCTCAGAGCTTGAGCCAGATGGCATTCCTTGTCAGTCTTTTGCATACAAAAGGTGTGAGATATTCAGCAGTGTGAAAGGCCATAAGTCAGATGGCTCCTCTCAAGTCTGTGTGCTTTTCACCAGCCTGGCAGAGAATCAACCATTGTTTTCAGTGTCCACAATAAGAAGGCCTTCTAGTCATGAGTGGAGAGGAAAGCGAACATACATCGAAAGTACGGTGCCAACATGCAACATGTGTGTAAAAATTGCACTTCTTCACATTGGCCACCTTAGATGAAAACAGATAATTCCCCCCCAAAAAAACACATTCCCTGGCTCTGATCCTGCAGTACTAAACCTACCACATGGAGAAGATAGAACTCCAAGCTGAATAATACAAACTTGACTTTAATCAAAATCACATGTAAAACTGTTGCGGACAGCATGGGGTGGAGGAGGGACAGGCTTCTATGGAAACACTGAAATGAGGCAGGAAAAACTGAAGGGATGCTTTGTTTCTTCCTTTCCCTCCAGCTTCTGCCTCCGTGGATGTTCAGAACTTGCCGTGTCAAACTATTCACCATGAATTGCATTAGCAGCCCTGCAAGTCTTTGTATAGAGGAGCCCAGGGGTGTTATATTCTACTGGTAATGCACACAGGCAGGAGTGAGACTGACGACTACATATAATCCCCTGCTCAGGAAATAAATCTCAAGCACTTAGCATAACCCTTCCCTTGCTTTCAAAACCCTAAGACAAAGAAGGATTAATGGGAAAAGGGTGTGGGTGTAACAAAATGGTTTTAGGATTTTAGCAGGCAAATATTCCATTAGCCATTGGCCTCACTCCTACAAGGGAAGAGAGATGTGGCAGCTTTGCAGCAGCATTCTGCTTGATACAGGAGACACCTAATTTCTGCTGTCTGTTTTACTCATTGCTGATAATCTAAGGATTATAAGCATGATGCTCTGCACTTCTGTAAGATTACAGTTTCTTGTTTATATTCCAGCATTTGTCAGGCCCCAGCTGAGCTACTTAAAGTACACTGTAAGTTGGCTCTACTGTCTGTAAAGGCAGAATGACAGAAGGAAGAAGGGAGAAAGGATTCTGAACATATGCAACACAAGCAAATCTGAGCACTGCTGCACCACTCATAATTAATTACAGTGTGCCCTCAGGAAGACCCAAATGTCTTTATCTGGATCCATGCTGATAGGCGCTCTATAGGTATCACAAGAACAGCGGGGTTGCCTTATTTTTTTCACAGTCTGAGGAAAGAAAACATAATATGCAAATGCAGCAAACATACAGGAAGTAGTGCATGAAAGAAGACATAGAATAGCTACAGAGGTACTTGTAGTTGTATACATTACTCTCAGCTTTATCCAAAGCCTAGTGAAATCCACTGTCCATAATGAAATGAACTGTTTCCACTGATTTCAGCAGGATGTCAAACATGCTTGGAGTTCTGGATGGACCCTACTGGCTCTTCTCTGGGAGGAATCTGCAGGCAGTTCAGATGACCTTTTTCTCTGCCTTTGCATTTTAATGCCAGATACAGTACCACTGAGACCCAAAGAGAGACACTTAAGAACATTTTGTCCTTACTAAATGAGCACTGCTTTTGCCAAATCTAATGATACAGAGAGCCTCTGATGTTCTGCAGTAGTTAAGAAGTAACCCAGAGAGGAGGCCAGGGATGGGAATGGTATCCCTGAAGTGGCAAGATACCTGTTAGGACCCAAGAATAGGATTTCTTGGGATTTCTTACTAATTCTGCTGGCCTTAAAATAATATTTTTTGCCTTAATTGGCTGACATACTTATTCCTTGTATATGCTATCATTTTGAGGTCTTCTAGAGTCAGAACTATTTACAGCTGCACCAGAATGTAGTAGCTGAATATATTTGTTAGATCAATGATGGCATGGCCAGCACTTCAAGCACTAGATCTTCTAGGTGCAGGTCCATGCCAAAGTGTTGACCTCAAAAGCACTGGGCAGTGTCTCAGATTTTTCTGTGTAACCCTCAATGTAAGCTTTGGTAAGAGGCAAATGGTGTCCCACATAGACAGTTTGCCCTAATTTCAACTATGATCGGCATCCCATAACAGTGAGGGATATTATAAAACTATATGCATCAGTGGACCTCACCAGACTGCCATCTGACAGAGTGCTGTGTCAGAGTACGGGACAGTAGGCTGCGCAGGTGAAGTGGAAGGGACTATTCCAAAGTGTCTTCCAATTAAGTATGACAGTAACTGAGAGACAGATCTGCTGGTTCTTGCAGAATGAAAAGCCTGGAAAAGTATGCTGATCATGAGAAAGAGTGAGAGGAAAGGGCTAGATGTTGCAGAAAGGCTGAAATCTGCCATCTTCAAGGAGCATACTGAGAGGCACAGAAATGGATTTCATTTTGAACTGGACTACGAAGTCGTGTCCAGTCTTCAAACTTAGGATGCTGTTCCATGAATGAAATTGTGCTGAATTTCAGGTGCATCAACCAGTGAGTTAAGAATAAAAAAACCCAACAAGAAGAAAGGAAATTTGCAGTGAGTGCAGATCAGAAATTGGGCAGTAGCCAAGAAACTTATTAAGAAGAGTAGATTTCCTAGCTGTACCTCAACTACTGAAGAGGAAGATCACTTGAGAGTTTGTGTAATCAGTTTGCTTTGCAAGCCAATTTTATCTTGTCATGAAGAAAATAACTTCCATCTGACACCTACTTATCCTGCTTAAGGGAGACTAGGAGTAAATGAGAGAGGTCCAATGAGAGAGAAAACCCCAGAGAGAAATAATGTCCAAGGCTAACAATAAAGAGGAGATTTTGAGAAAATAAACTAAAGCTGAAGGGACATAATTGTGGCTGAGGAGCTAAGGAAAGCTGAAACTCATTCCTTCCCACTGGGGAGCAGCAGGGAGAGAGCAAATATTCAATGAGATTAACAAGGAACCTTCCAAGAGGAGTCTTAGAGCATAGAATAAATTTGGTACAAGGTATGGAAGGGAGAGGGAGCAGGAGGTTACGGTTGTGGGTGGCCCCAGAAAGAGAAATACAGAAGGATTATTATTACTCTTTGTTGAGATGAAGGTCTAAAGAGAGAAGTTATACAAGTCAGTTACAACCTTTGACAACTCTTGTTATACACACCTGCCTCTTTGTAGAGCCTTAGACAATGAGAGAGAGTGTTTCATGCCTATATCCCATTTAGATAATAGTCCATGTGCTTGTCTTCTTTTAAGGAGTAGCATCATAGTGTGCATTGGGCTTTATCACAAAGACAATGCACTCTGCTTGAGTTTCATTCTTGGACTGCTTAGCTGATATGCAAGTCTTAGTTAAAAATGTATACTGGTGTGTCGGCAGAAACTAGAATAATATACTGGTACCTTTTGTGGTGTGAATTAAGAGTTTGGGCTGAAGTCAACCATTGTTTCAGAGTACTTCAGCCTAAGTCAGTCATACTGGCCCAGGCTGTGCCAGCATACAAGTAGAACTTTGTTCCTTGAAGCATCTGCAGAGAAGGGTATTTTTTGCTACTCTGTGTTAAGTGAAAATGATTAATATGTCAGACATCACAAGACTTACATATATGTGCAAATCCCATTTCTAGTAATTACCATGAACAAGTGGAAAATAACTTGCAGTAAATGAAGCCAACATGGAAGAATTTCAAGCAATGTGTATTTCTAATCCTCAAAGATGCTATTGAAGTGAACGGTTATAACCTTTGTAGTCTACTGGCAAATTTGCTTTACTTGCATAATTTTTGTTCATTTGATGTATTCCTTTCATTTCAGATCAGAACATCTGTCGTTTGGTCCACTCCAAATATCTCCTTTGTAATCCCTTTATGGGTTATAATACTAGCAATACTTCTTGGACTACTGGTACTAGCTATGTTGACCTTAGCCTTATGGAAGGTATGTTGCATTATTACTGTTACTGTTGCCTTACAAAAATGGAAATATACTAGAAGACACTGACAGATCAGAAAAAGAGAGGCTGGAATTTTGTCATCTTTAATAGTTTGGAGCAAAAGCAACAATGCACGACTTTTTTGTTTTGGCATTTCTGACATGCTAACGTCACTGACCTTTATGCAGGGAACTTGTTTTAAAAGTCCTCCTTTATTATTAAAATCTAGTTATAAATGGGCATGAAGAGTTTGGCTCTGTTTCCCAAGACCTGTGATCCTCTTTTTCAGGATGTTTAGGTTCACAAAGAAGTGACTGTAGCTTTGTTTTCTCTGAGTACTTCAGGAACTTCCAGTTTTTGTCAGCATGTAACAGCACTCCCAGCTTTGAGAATTAGTTTTTAGATTTCCTTTCATATTAGTATGTCATATCTTCTGATTTAAAAGCTTTCTAGTTCTGTATTGGTTGTTAGACTCCATTCACAGGTTCTAAGACAAGTTACTGGGAAATGCTGTATTACAGGGAGCCAATGCAGCTTTCAGCCATCCTCTCAGTTCCCATTAAAAAAAATAATTTCTTAAGTTTTAGGGTATAGCTCATCTGCCTTTAGGTGCCCAAAGGTATGGGGTAGGTGTCCAGCCCATGCTATATTTCCAGATTCTCCTAGTCAGTTAATAACAGCAAAGTGCTGTGTCTAGAACATGGGAGGATAAAAGGAATTACCTTTTGGGGGTACTCTCCTTTGACCTCTTGTGAAGTCTACATAATCATAGAATCATAGAATAGTTAGGGTTGGAAAGGACCTTAAGATCATCCAGTTCCAACCCCCCTGACATGGGCAGGGACACCTCACACTAAACCATGCCACCCAAGGCTCTGTCCAACCCAAACTGAACACCACCAGCAATGGAGCATTCACAACATCCCCGGGCAAACCATTCCAGTGCCTCACCACCCTCACAGTAAAGAATTTCTTCTTCATATCCAATCTAAACTTCCCCTAGTAAAGTTTGAACCCATTACCCCTTGTCCTCTCACTACAGTCCCTCATGAAGAGTCCATCCCCAGCATCCCTATAGGCCCCCTTCAGATATTGGAAGGCTGCTATGACGTCTCCACGCAGCCTTCTCTTCTCCAGGCTGAACAGACCCAACTTTCTCAGCCTATCTTCCTTTTCAGCCTTTCAACCAGAAGGGTAACTTTAAGACACTTAGGTGAGAGGAAGCTCATCTTTCATGATCTTTAGTCTAGCTTGCAACACTGTCTTGAGCACATTTCCCAACACATATTCCACCTCTATTATTGTTGCAATTTGTCAATCAAATTATCTTTTCTGAATGCGTGTCTTGCTGAGATGAAATCAGCAGTTTTCTAATTAGTCAGTACCATCATTCAGACCTACTTTACATCTCCTGCAAAGATACCTTTCATATTACTTGAGATTTTCAACTCAATGCCTTGCACCTAAAGCTTCCATTTTTCATAGGGAATGTTTTGAATAGAAATTAAAAAGCTTCACATTCTATCAGCCTGCCATAGATTTTATCTGACCTTTCAGGTTGACTGAGTACAGAATCAAACTGCATCTGAGTCTTGCTGTGGTTGTCTTACCATAATGCTTTTGTTTCTGCTGATTGTTTCTTGTAGTGTGGCTTCTTTGACAGAGCTAGACCTCCTCAAGATGACATGGCTGACAGGCAACAACTGACAAATAACAAGACTACTGATGCATAGAGGAAGAGAGTGACAGTTCAAGTCAGAATCCTGCCTGAAACTAGAGGCATGGTGAGGATTAAATGAAGGATTCCTTCCACAAGTCTTCCTTTGTACCTGCAAGTGATGTGGTGTCATAATCTGATCTATGCAATGTTCTGAGAACGCGCCACATGATGGCCATCCTTGCCAAAGAAAGGAGCTTTATCACTGCCTTACAAACATACTCACCACTGAACAGAATGTTTATCCCATATTCCAGTCAGTCCACAGTTTCAGCAGATGCTTTTGAACATGTGTGTTATACTGAGATGCTTCCAGAACATGCCCAAATCTCCCAAGGAGAGAACACCTGCATTGCTGTGTTATCTAGAAGATGGGCCAGGACAAAACTTCTGAATGCTACTGTATCATGCAGAATACCTTTGACACCTCCCTAAGAATAAGAACTTTTATGAAATTATGGCTCAGGGAGACAAGCAATATATCAGTACTGTGAAAGTACTTCTGAAAAGCAAAGGTAGTCTATAAAGAACTTTATAGATAGGGCACAATTATTTATTTTTCCACCTTTTCAGGATAAGTATCTGATATAATCATCAACTTAGATTTTGAGACAAGAACGTAAAAAAAAATAGAAATCATGTACTTACCTTGCATGTAAATAGAAGAGTAACCCTGTTGTACACACAGAACACATCTTTCTTGGCTAGAAAGTGTTTTGCAAAGTGGATTTATGCAACTGTTTTACAAGAGAAGACATATGATAAACAGGTACATGTTGTATCTCTTTCAGTCCAGAGCTGACAGTATCACACACAGATAAATCCATGCACAGACTAGAGAAGGGGATGAGTTACCCTCTCCTCATATGGCTAATGGCTGACACCTGTACAGCTGACACAGGATTCCATCATTTATGAAATGCTGCTTTAAGTTATCACAGCCATAGTGGTCATATTGAGGAGGCTTGGGGGTTTTGGCCTAGGATTAGTTTTCTTTGTCATCACCCTGTTACTTTGTGGAAATGACCTCTTAAAATGGCATGGCTACTGCATCTTCTGTTTAATTTGTGTCATACACCCTAACACTGTTCACGTAAAGAAATCTTTGCCTTATTTTGGTTTTACTTCACAATTTAAAAGCTGGCAACATTTTTAAAGTGTTGATTTCAGCAAAGTTGAGGGCTGAATCTAATGATTTCCTAAAGCAAAGGCTTCCAAGGAAGGTGGAAAGGATTTGTATTTATGCGGAAAAACAGGATGCCAGCCAGCCAAGCATGGACAAAAAGAAGGAAAGGTATTTTGAGATAAAGAGTATAAAAATATACAGTTGGGGGGGGGGGGGAGGAGAGGGAGAGGGGAAGACTTTGGTTGGTTTGGGTTTTTTTTGTGGGTCGAGGATTCTGAAGAAAAGAGGCGTCATTCTTTCTCTTCTACGAGCAAATGGTCTTTATCTCAGCAGGGGCTCTAAGCTCTCATCTGTGCAAATTTGTGCCTGGAAGTTTGAGCCTTCCAGTGCTGCCTGTGAGTGTGAAATTAGCTATATTGGGTAAGCTTCAGGATGGACTGTTCATTTTCTGAAACACACATCACACTTCCCCTCTCCTGAACTCCTTTTTTTTCTAATCCATCTCGTCGTCTTAATCAGCAAATGTCCTCATCCATTCTGCAACTTCTTGGCTCCTTTTAGGTAACTGCCTTTCTGCTTCCTGAGACTCTGGGACAGGACTAGCCATGAGACATTGTCACTTCTGTCAGTCTGACAGGAGATTTTACAGTTTTACCATTTCTTGCAGGCAGGCTGACCTGGGAAATCCAAGCAAAAGCTAGAAACCTGAGCAGGTGTGTTCCATCTTCACACCTAAGGCAAAATTGCAGGAAGACCTCTATGGAGTCTTCAGCTTATTAGATGCAGTGTGCCCATGAGATTCAATGAGAGGAGGGGACACATGCCCCAAAAACTGAGGCACTTCACTCTGTTTTCTGAGGATGGGGAGGCCTGACCACTTCCCAGTCCCCCGGAAAACCACAGACTCCTTCCCCTAAATGGGTTTGAGCTGACCCCTGGTAGAGTAGAAGGATCAGCTGATAAGTATCACCATAAAGCAAGCCTGTCCCATATTTGCACACCTCTGTACCACATACATTCCAGGCAAAATCGTTCTCCCATAGAGAACACAGTGAGCTTCTAGCTTTTGTAAATATTGAAGTGTTGTGTGCAGCAACCTCAGAAATAAGATCAGCTAGCTCGTTACAGTCACATCATCCACACAACTCTTACTCTGATAAAATAGCACCGTAAGGAGATACCAAACATAGGACTTTTGTATGTGCAATACTTTATATTACTTATATACCTGAAGCATGTTTACACTGGCGTTTGTGGTTGTTTCTTAAACTTTTGAATATACTGATTACAATAAAGTAAAAAAGAAAAAATAGAAGAAAAGAAACCAAACGCAGCTCTGTTTAGTATTTGTTGCAATGTGTTTTCAATCCTGCATTGCTGTGAGGATGGGACTAGGTGACCTAATAAGCTCTTTGCAGTTGTAACATCTATGGTTCACTTTTGAGCGATTACTCTCCATTTTAATGATGGGCAAAACATGTTCAGATACTAAATTTAAACCAAAAAGAACCTCAGTGACTGCTGGGCCTGGCTGGAATCCATTGGCTGCAGCTGTGTAATGTCACTGGAAACCAAATTAGAGGCACATGATCTGACAAACAGTTACTTTGAGCAATACTTTGTTTTATATTTCTACATCCTTGTAGATTAAACTTCCCCCATGGACATGTCTGGAGCCGTGTGCTGTCAAGGACTGTAGTCTTGGGTCCCAGAGTTTGTGAATAGCTTTGGCTGCAAATTGCAAACAGCTTTGCAAGGAAGATTTCTGGGTTTCTGTGCTTGCCAAGAGTATTTATCCCCTGGGGAGATTGCATCCTGGATGTGGACACTAGCAGGCGGTTGACATAATCTTTCCCCCTAGTATATTAGTAATGTGCTGCATGATAACCTCTGTCAGATCCTTACATGACTGAACTTTTGTTTCAGTGATGTCAGCCTTGTAATGAGTTACTAAATGCAGCTTTCTGTGAAAGTAATTCAGCCTTGCACTTCAGATACATGTGGTGAGCAGCTAATTGCAGAGAATACAGGAGTGGTCCGGAGAGAAGAGAAAACAGGAGGTTCCTTTACAAATTAAAGCCTTTTAAAACTGTTTATTACTATGACCACCACAGCGGTCTGGTAAACAGAGAGACATTCGTCTTTTACTTTGCATGCTTCCTTGCCGAGTTTGACCAAGGCTGTCCAACTGTTTCATCCCTGCAGCAGATTTCTGAAGAGTACCAAGTGTCAGGTGACGTTTTCTGGTTTATGGAAATCTCAGAATCTACATAGCAGGGGACCAGTACATTTGAATATGTTGTCACATATGGATTTAGTCTTTACAGGTATTTAGGAAGTACAATTTTCATTTAACCACCAGGTTATTAACAAGAAGTTTTTCTTGTCACCATCCTGCATTTAAAATTTTTTCTGCCTTATCCAGCTTTTTTGCTGTCACCGCTTTTACAGGTTTCCCACATTAGACATCTCTTGAAAATGGCACTGATTTTCTCTACCCTTTACCTGTGACTTCATTCATCCATTAGCAAGAAGGATTTTCTGGTAGCCATGGCATACATTAACTAAAAAGCCTTTTGGGAATGGACAGAGCACCCAGAGATATTCAGGGGAAAGAAAATCCCTACTGGCCATGACCTACCAGTATTCCACTGCGTTGCAGCAAACTTTCCTTTAATGAAATACCATCTGACACACTGCTTTTGGAATTGGTTATGAGTGTTTTATTTCTCACTGTTGGCAAAGATCCAGTATTAAAATGTAGTGTAACGATAGTGCCTCTCGACAATAAAAAGTCTTGAATTCAGCTTATGCAGGCGCCATGATGTGACACAGCAGGAATGCTTTTAATATTGAAGCACTGTTCTTGTTCTGCCTGTATGTTGTATTTAAGGGGCACTTAACCATTCAAGATGCTACCCTACTGTACACGGTGATTTTCCAGAAAGGAAGAATGGAACGTAATTGTTCAACTCACTTTTCAGATGGTTTCATTTGTTTTCATCATCTTGCTCTACTTAACTGATGCACCACATTTCATTGGGTTGTGTATTGCTCTTTGTTTCAGTAACGGTTTGTAAAGCAGACTTCAGCAACTCTTTCCAAAACTGAACTGTGTCAGGCAGTATTGCTTTTCCAGAGGCAAGCACAGGATAACAGCAGCAGAGCAGAATTGAGGATGCTATGTGAAATGGTCAGTGCATTGCAGAGGCTAGCTTACTTGTCAGCAGTTTACCCAAATTCATATTCAGAGTCATATTAACAGAGCATCAACCTTAAACTCCCCAGTTCTCCTGTCAAGGAGGGGCAGAGTGTGCCCTTGCCTATCATTATCATCACTGTAAAGACCAAATACCAAGCAAACCTTACAGTGAAGCCGGGGAGGGCACATTTTATACCCACAGAAGACAAATAAAAGGCAACCAAATCAAGGGTATGGCAAACGCACAAACAACATCTGTCATCTATTGCTCCCCTGGTCATGAAAGTTAACATTTTCACAGCAAAAGCAAAAAGACCCAGGCTTAGATCGAGACTTCTCTTTTTGGGCACAGAAGAGACATCAGGAAATATCTCAGGTGTCTGCTGAGATTTCCAAGCATGTTAAGGCTTTGTTATAACAAACACTCATCATGCAACTAACATGAAAACCAAAAGATTTAGTTTTTAAAGATCCAACAGGCTGTTGTCCCCTGCTATATGCTCTGTATATGAGAACAGGCAGAGCGTGGGGAACTTAAACTAGGCAGGAGGATGAGACAATTTGACTCGGTACACCAGGAAGAAACTTCCCTTTAGAGAAGGACAAATTTTCTCAGTGCCTAAAGCTGGGAAAGATTTCTTTTTCTAGAGAACTTGACACCACAGAAGCCTTGTCCTTCAAGCATAATGGGTACAAGCATAAACACAAGGTGACTGAGCACAAGGGACTTAATATCAAGCACTTAAGGGGGCTGCAGGATGCTACGTTAACTATGTGTCTTACAGGGAATGGGTTAGGAAGCTGTAGAGGAGAAATAAACCTTTAAACACATAGAGTAGATCAGGAGCAAGAAGGGTTGATTAGTAAGATGGATGGATTGGAAGTAAGGCTCAGATACAGGAGACACAAAGTTCGTGACCCCAGAAGATAATGAGACTAATGATCTACTGCAGTGACTTTTTTTTCCACAGTGACCAACTGATTCATTGCTCATACAAAGTTTGAGGAAGACCATTTCCCTAGTAATTAGATAACGAAAGGAAAAAATTTCTCTGCAGCTGTGACAGGGCTATTCACTATCTGTGAATCCCTCTCCTTCTTAAATGAAGGGCTGAATTCAATTTATTGACTTTCAGAGAAAGAAGGAGGTGGCAAAATATATGAGACTTGAATTTGTTCCAGCATCTGCTAAAAGCTTCTGGCTTCACTGCTGTTTCAAAGTGACTGTTCAGTATTTGCTGAGGCTCTATGACATCTTTCATTGTGCTATACAAAGGTAACAGGAAGACATTTTTATCAAACCAGTAAAAACTAAGTATTTTGTGGAAATTTTCTGCCTGTGCCTGGCTTACTCAGGAGACCTGAGGAGCAAAGTGGCATTTAAATGGTATTTTTTATTTGGGGTTTTAATTTATTTGTTTATCAAGTGTTGTTACACATAGAATCATAGAATAGTCAGGGTTGGAAAGGATCTTAAGATCATCCAGTTCCAACCCCCTGCCATGGGCAGGGACACCTCACACTAAACCATGTCATCCAAGGCTACGTCCAGCCTGGCCTTGAACACTGCCAGGGATGGAGCATTCACAACTTCCCTGGGTAACACATTCCAGTGCCTCAACACCACACACACAGTAAAGAATTTCTTCCTCACATCCAATCTAAACTTCCCCTGTTGAAGTTTGAACCCGTTACCCCTTGCCCTGTCACTACAGTCCCTGATGAAGAGTCCCTCCCCAGCATCCTTATAGCCCCCCTTCGGATACTGGAAGGCTGCTATGAGGTCTCCACGCAGCCTTCTCTTCTCCAGGCTCAACAGCCCCAACTTTCTCATCCTATCTTCATACAGGAGGTGCTCCAGTCCCCTGATCATCCTTGTGGCCCTCCTCTGGACTTGTTCCAACAGTTCCATGTCCTTTTGATGTTGAGGACACCAGAACTGCACACAGTACTCCAAGTGAGGTCTCAGGAGATCAGAGCAGAGGGGCAGGATCACCTCCCTCGACCTGCTGGTCACGCTCCTTTTGATGCAGCCCAGGATATGGTTGGCTTTCTGGGCTGCAAGCGCACACTGAAGCTGGCTCATGTCAAGTTTCTCATTGACCAACACCCCCATGTCCTTCTCCACAGGGCTGCTCTGAATCTCTTCTCTGTCCAACCTGTAGCTGTGCCTGCGATTGCTGTGACCCAGGTGTAGGACCTTGCACTTGGCATGGTTAAACTTCATCAGGTTGGCATCAGCCCACCTCACAAGCATTTCAAGGTCCCTCTCTATCCCATTCCTTCCCTTCAGTGTATCAACTGAACCACACTGCTTGGTGTCATCAGCAAACTTGCTGAGGGCGCACTCAATCCCACTGTCCATGTCACTGACAAAGATGTTGAACAAGATTGGTCCCAACACCGATCCCTGAGGGGCACCACTCATTACTGGTCTCCAGCTGGACAATGAGCCATTGACCACAACTCTTTGTGTGCGCCCATCCAGCCAGTTCTTTATCCACCGAGTGGTCCATCTATCAAATTGATGTCTCTCCAATTTAGAGACAAGGATGTCATGTGAGACAGTGTCAGACGCTTTGCCCAAGTCCAGGTAGATGACATCAGCTGCTCTCCCCCTGTCCATCAGTTCCATAGCCCCATCATAGAAGGCCACCAGATTGATCAGGCAGGATTTGCCCTTAGTGAAGCCATGCTGGCTGTCACCAAGCACCTTGTTGTTTTTCATGTGCCTCAGCATGCCTTCCAGGAGAATCTGCTCCAAGAGTTGAAGCTCCTGGATGCTGAGCCTCCCCCCGATCAGGCTCTGCAGGCATCCCCTCTCGAGACAGTCACCTCAGCAATGGGCCAGAAATGGCTTATAACTTATCCTTTTTATGATAATGCATGAGGGTAATCCACTAAGAAGAATATTCTTCTTCACTTGAATGGATGGATGGATGGATGGATGGATGGATGGATGGATGGATGGATGGATGGGGATGGATGGATGGGTGATGGTTTGTGCTCCCCTGTGGGATCATCTACAGAATATGCATGAAAAGCAAATTAGTATATCTAAAGTACAGCTAAACCTAATTTAATGAATGTAGTTACTAGCTGCTCCTAACATCTGTGAAAATAATTTCACTCCAGGGTATTTTAATATCAGCCTGCTTTTTGGGACTAATTGTGAACACGTGATAATCATCATATATTATGTAGAATAAGAAAGCAAGGACAAGGTATGCAGGGTAGGTTGGCTTTATATCCTGAAATTACTTACTCTTCAGTTCTGCTTTGTCACTTTCTCTGTTCATATATTTACAGTTTCGATAAATAATCTGTGTCTGTGGTTCCTTTGGCTTGGTGTTCCAGTGAGAAAAAGTTGACATAAGTGTCTTTTTGTGAGAGAAATAATTTTCTTTTCAAGAGGAAAGCAATTCTTCTACAGTATATAACAGTGAAGAGCCAATTTTCTGAATAGACCATAGTCTCCTGCAAGCAGCCCATGGGAATTCTAGTTCAGTTTAGTACGAAAAGCATAAACACTTGAAGCTGAACTAGAGCAATGGTCTGTTTATGGGTGTGTGCACACTTATCAGACGGTGTGTTTGAGTCTTTACTGAACTTCAGATCCAGCATACGGTAATGGAAACGGGCTGTGTTGGCCATCTACAAGCACCATTCTTCAGCTAATGAGTGTGTAAATGTGTCCCCTGTGTTCATTTCGTGTAAGTCATCTAGACATATGATGTAACTGATGATGGAAGAGGGAACTCATTGTTTAATAAGGTGAACTGATCAAGAGTGTCAATTTATTAGCTGTCAAACCAGCTTCTGAAGCAATTGTAATAAAACAAAGTATGAAACCTCTCCTATGTGTAAGCTCCTCTACATATGTAGACAGCTTCAGTCCTTATATACAGTTTTAAGTAGTTGGACTGAAGTAATTCTTTGCTAACAGATGAAGGAGCCGCAACTAAATTAGCAATGGAATTGAAAAGTTAACTGATGTAGTGAAGATGACAGTGATCCTATTTAAGATCAGCTGTAATTAATTTTTTGTTTGTTATTTTTAAATTTTTCTATTTCTTTAATTCTACATTTGATTTATTATGGTACTAAGGAAGCACTTAGACATTACTAATATTGATATTTGTGTTTAATCTAACAAGACATTTGCTAACAGATAGACCAGGCAGGAACACAGAGCAAAGGGGAAGGACCATGTTTTTCCCTTGGTTGGGCTGCTCCAAACACTGCTGTGAGCCTTCCATGCTCTGCAACGAGCAGTTACTCTCACAAAAGGGGAAACTTCCAACACCATAACAGTTCTCAGTCCTTTGGATGTATTCCCTTTGTCTCAAAGATTTCTGTAGCATCTTGCTCTACTCCGTTGGGTGCTGCTGCTTTAATTATTACCTGCTCCAACACACTCAACTGGAATCAATGTTATCTCCTTTCCATCTGCTTCGTTTTAAAAGCTGAGCACATCTCCTGTCTCCTGAACATGTGTGCAACTTCAGTAATTCCCACGTGACTGATGAGAAAATATTCTGCCTGATTTGGAGGGAAGGGGTGTTTAGTCTCCACCCCACTTTTCTAATGCCCATATACACACAAGAAGTCAGTCCTACGGTACCTATTACAGATTATTTCACTAAGCAACCAGCCAAGTCTTTGTTCTGTAACTTAGTAGAACAAAGTAGGCTTGAACTTGACCCTCCAGCCATTTTCAGCAAACAACATCTGCATGAAGCTGTTAGGCTTCCAATACATTGACTCACTGCAATGTCTTTAAGAGCAAATCTTGCAAAACATGTCGCGGACTCTTGAGCACCATCGCTGCAGTTGGTACTCTTTGTTAGGTATATACTGATCTTACGTAGGTCACGCTTAGCTGGTTTTATCTCAAAAACGCTTTTTCTGGAGGGCAGGAATGAAGTGCAGGAAAAAATGTGAGTAGGCTTTTTCAAGCACACTCAGAGAGAGCTGGTGAGCTTTTCACTACCACCCTCTCAGTTAACCACTCAAAGGGACAGCCTAAGCAGGTCTGCAGCAGAAAGGGAGGTGGCAGTAAGGGGTGCGAGGAGCAGTGCCTGGAAAGATGTGGATTAGCTCCAGTGCTGACCTGACAAGGAGAGAGGATTCCTTGGCCGCCAAAGGACTGAGGGGCTCTGTGCTTGGCCTCTATTTCCTCTCTGCACTCTCTTCCTCTGTCTTAGCCTATGTGCCTCACTCCATCCTCCAGGCAAGTGGCTTGTCCACCCCCCAGGCACCTCGCAGCTCCCTGTGCTTCCAGCTGTAATGTCCCCCACACCACAGCGGCAGCAGCTCCCCAGCTCTCTCCCACACTCCTGACTTCACCCATTGTTTCCCAGCTCTGCGATGTGGTGGAGCCCCAGCTGGACGCTACAGGCCTCCCAAAGGCCGGTCTCACCCGTGGCTACCCCAGCACTCCTCAGGCAGCCTTGGGCAGGGCCCAGTCCTGTCAGAGAGGGTACAGCAGCTGTGTAGTTCTCGCAGGAATGCTGAGCGGTTGCATGAGGAGCAGCTTCCAATGGTCACATTGACACAGATACACAGGCACACACTGGGGATGGTATTCCCCAAATCACTCATATCCTGGTCTTTCACACATACCTACACTTTCTCAGTGATAAACCATCTCTCCATGGGTCCTTTGTTGCCCCATGTAATGTCTCTTCACCATTTTTCTTCCTGGGCTCATCCTCTATGTCCCAGAACAATGACCTGGCCCATTCCTTGCAGCCCATCCCTCAACACAACCTCTCCCAGTGACCTTTCCCTAGCTGAGTTCTGCCTGTTCCTCTTGGCTACTAAAGCAGGTCTGATCTCCGCAGCTGCCTTGTAGCATGTACCCTGGAGCTTTATTAACAGCTCTACCACCACCACCTCAGGCCCTACAGCTTCCTCTGGGGTGGCCACTGTTGCCAGTGTGCATTGGAAACACAGGAGGGAAGGGACGGCCTCGTGCTTGGGTGCTGGGCTGAACTCAGGCAAACACAGTCCATTCTTTTGACCACAAAGTTCACGTAACTTTGGGCAAAGCACCTCATCCCTCACATTCTCATCTGCAGCAGGGTCACCAAACAATAGTGCTGTATACATCTTGCAGATAATAAACTCTTAAGATGGAAACCAGGTCTCTCCTATTTCTCAAAGGCTGAAGAAAACTTACAGTGCTCTATCAATGCTGAATAATGTGAGCCTCTGGGGAGCAGTTAGTGCAAGTTCAAGTGCCTGTATTGCAGAAGAATGTGACTGCTCCCCTTCTTTCCCCACAGACCCGTGAAACCATATAGGGTTATTTTTTAGCTGCTTTATTAGGGGCACCAGTTATAACTGGTGAAATAAAGTAAAACCAAACTGATGAGGAAAATAGTCGTGGGCACTGTGATTTCAGCTATTAATTCATCTCAGGCCTATTGAAAAAGTCTGCTTATTCCAACATCACCCATCCAGTCACATATAAACCTACTGAAATGCCATACAAATTACAGTTTTCCAAGCTGTTGTGTAGAACAATTCAGGTAGGAAGAACTGTTACTATTAAATACTTCCCTTTTCAACTTTACACCCATGGACACCAAAGGGATCACACTCGCTTTTCTTTTGAACATGAAATTATCTAGGAACTGCATGTAATTTCTAGAGCTTCTCAACAAAAGACTCTTCAGCTTTTCAGCAAAGAAGTTAGTTATGTAAAGCCTTGCCTTTGCTCTACTGTGCACCAGAGTATTGCCTTTTTTGTCTGTAACTGAGGGATGTACAGCCCAGCACGGGAATACACATACACAAATAACCATGAATCATATCATTGAAGAGGATTTTGAGGAATGAAAACGCATGTCCCTGAGCAACATCCAGGCTGGGATGTTGACTCATAAGCAGTGGTTGAGAATGAAGTCACTGGGGCACTGAATCCCTGGGTGCTCTCTGAGAAGTCAGACCTGTCTGAAGCTGAGCAGTCAGAATCACTGTAACGCTTGAAAATCTTGGCCCAGGAATGGCCTTTTGTTAAACCTGGCAGGGTCACTTCATACTGGCATCCAAAGCTGCTGTGAAACCATGAGCAGAAGAGGGTGGCAGCAGTCCGCGCCTTAATGTTGTAACTCCTTGTTTTAGCTGGATTCCGAGAAAGATGCGAAGATGACACCTAAAGCTTTCATGAAAACTTGTCTTCTCAGCACACTGACAATGATGTCTACAGCTTGACAAGACTGACAGGAGAATCAGTTCCTTCATCTGCCCTCCAACTCCTGAATTTTTGCTACCAGAGACAGCGGGCACCAGCGAGCAAACAGCTCAACTGCTGCTGCTCTAAGTAGAGATGAAGCTTTTTTCTGAACTATCTACTGTCTTAACTGTTTCATTTAACTGTGAAGTGCTTCTGCCAGGGGCTGCAGGGGAAGTGCAGAATTTGGGTGTTGGCATGCCTGTACTATGCGCTAAGCACAGGGCAAATTTGTGGCACAGAAAGCCTGCACTTCAAATATAAAATATGGAGCAGCAGATGGATATAATAAAACAGGAACCATACGGAAACAATGACACAATTATGAGCAGCATAATAAGCAATGGTCATAGCACACCAAGGCCATAAGCAGACTTCCTATTCTGGATTCCTAAATTTGGCATCTTAATATCTAAATAGAAGTCATCTGTCCCATCAAGGCGATCCAGAGCATCTCTCCTAGTTACCCCAATGCCTTATACAGCCAGTGGAAATGACAGCTGTGGGTTTGCTCTCCAGCAACTCCCTTGAGCCCACCCGGCAGCACTCGAATTTGGTGCCAAGGAGGAAACAGCAGGCACCAACTCCTTTTCCTGTGCCCCTCTGAGGGCTGCGGCACTGGGCGCCGCCGGGATGCGCTGTCCGAGGCCGCATTCTCAGAAGGGCGCTGGTGTGTGAGGTGGAGGAACAAGAGGCTGTGTGCCTGGGAGCTCGTCGCAGCCCTTTGTTGCCTGCTCTACTCTCAGCTGTGTTGTGGTTTGCAGCAGCCCATGGTGCAGTGGGACCATAGAACTGCAGGGAGAGCAAGCGGGAGGGTCTGGCTGCAGCTAACCAACTAGTCTGATCCTCTAGGAGCGGAGAGTTACAGTCTTTGCTATGAGTGAGTAGGTTGCATCTTTTGTATTACAAAACGCACAAGCATTGGTTTTTCCCCACCCCAGGACGGTTCCATATCACTGAGTGCCAGAAGGTCGCTCACTCTCCTATGGGTCCCAGGTGCCCAGCGTTGTTTTCTGCACCATTGGTGCTTATCCTGCGTGATGGGTGAAGCACATGTCTCTTCCCGGAGATGTCCATCACTCAGTTATGCTCTTCTCCTGAGAAACAAATAGTTATTCAGATCCTGACAGGTTGAATAGAATCTAGCACTCACTTTCTCTGCTTTATGGCTGAGTGTCGTATCCAAGAGGCTCTTATATATGCAGTGTACCTTTCTCCTTTGGTCCTTTCTTGAGCCTGTCAGTGTGCGGCACATCCTGAGCAGGTTGAGTGGCTTCATGCCTCCCGCAGACTTCAAGTTATTCTGCACGAGTTGAAAAAACCCTAACAATAAAGTGCTCCTGCTCGTACGCTTCTGAGTATGTGCAGTAAAGCATGAGCACCTTGACAAACCAGCAGTAGAAGCAGCACTGCTAAGGTTGGATACCTTCTCAGCCTGGCAGCCCCAAACTAGTATGTGGCACAGATTGCTCTGCTGAACTAAGGCTTCTAAATTACTCTTAAATCAGCCTTTGGTTTGCTCACAGTCAGTCTGAATGTTGGTCCATAGCCAATAACAAATGAACTTGAAGAAGGCTGGAATTCCAACCATTTTGTTTGAGATTGCCAGTGAACATCTTGGAAAGTTTGTGGCCTTGCCATGTTCTGCTAATCATTTAAGCATTTAACTTGTCAGGTGCTCAGAAGTTCACAATTTTTGTGCCTCCTTCCTGAATATACTGGCCAAATTTTTTCCAATTTGATAGCTTAAAACAAGCATCTGTATTTTTATGTAAGCATCTAAATCAATACTTTGCTCTGCCACGTTCTGAATCCCCCATCTCTGAAAATCAGCCGTTCTAAGGTACCTACATATGGTTTTAGGAGCCTAACTTCTGGCAGCCAAATTCATGTTTGTGATACTTTCACATGTTTTTAATAAAAATCTAAACGTAAACCAGACCAAAGAAAAAAAGAAGGGGGGCGGAGGGGATAAAAACAATACTCTGTAGGATATCCATGTGTTGACATAAAATACGGAATAATCGCTGCCTTTTGCATATGTGTATGCAGATTTTCTGTCGAAAGTGAATTATGGAATCAGTAGTTCAGACCATCCTTGGAAGATTACTGTATCTCACACATACCAAAACAGCAGGCCTCACACTGAGATGTTTTTCAGTGGCAATTCAGTGTCCATCACTCCTCAAGAGAAGGTCTTCAGTTGCTCTCATGTCCTTACTTCTATTCCTCCTTCGTCAGGCCTAGGCAGAGGTTTAGCCGCAGTAACCCTCCAGCCATGAAGAGTGGGAAGTGCTTGTTCTTCCTTACACAAAGGCTGGAAGAGCATGTGCCTATGCCCAAAACTTAAACTGAAATCCAAACTGATACTCCCACCAGGAGAATGCTTAGAAAGTGTGAAAATGGAGTGCTTTCACTATGTACCTTTTTCCTGCTCTAGAGAGCATCTACAAACAAGAATGAGAGCTGTGGAATTGCCACAGCCTTGTACGTACATGTTTGCTGAGATCAAAACCTCTTAGGCAGGATGTGTAGCACCTTCAGACCTTGATCTGGTCCAGAGTTTGCAGCAGGAGATACTGAGGAGAAAAAGCTCCTTCCTCAAGCCATAGATTGAGGCAGAGATTTCCCTTCCTATGTATGTACCAGCACAGACATACTCTTCTCCCATGCACTGTTAGTGAGGAAGATGAATTTCACCTACACGTAGGGATCTCATGGGGTTTAGCATTTCCATGGCTTTGTGTCTGTGACTCAGCTGACTGGCTGCAGTCGGATATTCTATGAAGCTTTCTTCATTCTTTACATTCGGTACTTCTCAGTTTGGTTTACACCCACAAAAAATCTTTTCCATGTTTTTCTTCCTTACAAGGAAAATAAACTTGTAAAGAGGGAGAAGTGAAGGGTTACATCTGGAGATAGTTATGGCTGTGGCTCAAAGGAACAACTGGAATGTCTGTAATGCGGAAGTTTCTTCCATGCAGCCATTTTTCTCCTTTTCTTGGGAAGTACAGAAACGTGCTGCTTCTGTTCACAGAGCACAGCCCCAGTGCAAATTCCAGTGAGGGACTGCAACAGCAGCCCTGCTGAGAGCATGGGTGGTGATTTACGTCAGAACTACCCACCCAGCCACATGTACATTCTCAGGAGCATCTCAGCATCAGCATCAGAAACTTTACCTATCCTGAAACTAATTATAAGAATCCACAGCCATAGTAACAACAGCAGATTTTATAATTGGCTAATTATTATACTTTTTGGTATGTATTTGGCGAAAATGGATGAGCCGGGGAACTGCAGAGCAGTCAGCCTCACCTCTGTGCCTGGCAAAATCTTGGAGCAGATTCTAATGGGAGGCATGCTGAGGCACATGAAAAACAACAAGGTGCTTGGTGACAGCCAGCATGGCTTCACTAAGGGGAAATCCTGCCTGACCAATCTGGTGGCCTTCTATGATGGGGCTACGGAACTGATGAACAGGGGGAGAGCAGTTGATATCATCTACCTGGACTTGTGCAAAGTGCTCGACACACATGACATCCTTGTCTCTAAATTGGAGAGACATCAATTTGATAGGTGGACCACTCGGTGGATAAAGAACTGGCTGGATGGCCACACGCAAACAGTTGTGCTCAATGGCTCAATGTCCAGGTGGAGATCAGTAACGAGTGGTGTCCCTCAGGGATCAGTGTTGGGAGCGGTCTTGTTCAACATCTTTGTTGGTGACATGGACAGTGGCATTGAGTGCGCCCTCAGCAAGTTTGCCGATGACACCAAGCTGTGTGGTTCAGTTGGAAGGAATGGGATCCAGAGGGACCTTGACATGCTTGTGAGGTGGGCTGATGCCAATCTCATGAAGTTCAACCAAGCTTAGTGCAAGGCCCTACACCTGGGTGGGGGCAATCCCAGGCACAGCTACAGGTTGGGCAGAGAAGAGCTTCAGAACAGCCTTGTGGAGAAGGACTTGGGGGTGTTGGTCAATGAGAAACTTAACATGAACCGGCTTCAGTGTGCGCTCACAGCCCAGAAAGCCAACGGTATCCTGGGCTGCATCAAAAGGAGCGTGACCAGCAGCAGGTCGAGGGAGGTGATCCTGTCCCTCTACTCTGATCTCCTGAGACCTCACTTGGAGTATTGTGTGCAGTTCTGGTGTCCTCAACATAAGAAGGACATGGAACTGTAGGAACAAGTGCAGAGGAGGGCCATGAGGATGATCAGGGGACTGGAGCACCTCCCGTATGAAGACAGGATGAGAAAGTTGGGGCTGTGCAGCCTGGAGAAGAGAAGGCTGCGTGGAGACCTCATAGCAGCCTTCCAGTATCTGAAGGGGGCCTGTAAGTGTGTTGGAGAGGGACTCTTCATGAGGGACTGTAGCGATAGGGCAAAGCGGTAACTGGTTCAAACTTAAACAGGGAAGTTCAGGTTAGATATAAAGAAGTTTCCTGCTGTGAGGGTGGTGAGGCACTGGAACAGGTTGTCCAAAGAAGTGGTAAATGCTCCATCGCTGGTGGTGTTCAAGGCCAGGCTGGACAGAGCCTTGGGTGACACGATCTAGTGTGAGGCATCCCTGCACCATGGCAGGGGGGTTGGAACTTTCCATTTTCAACCTCAGCCATTCCATGATTCTATGTATTTCTGAAAAGCTTAGTACTTGCAGACCCCACTGAAGTCAGCCACCATCGGGGGTGTTTGGGAGATGGAAAGACTCTTTGCATAGATGGTGACTTGGAGATCCACCACAAAGTACAGAGTCCACCACTGCCTCACAGCTTCATTCACATGCTGTGTTGAATGGTGACTTCTTCCACCTTAAGGCTCAACTCTGAATTTTTAGGAAAATATGGGATGAAGAGACAGAAAAATAAAATACTTTTCTTTGGTGTAAATATGTGATATGAAGGCTGGGGAAATACATATAGAGAGGATCCAGCCTGCAACACTTGCATCTGTCTCTAGGATATGTATCTGACCGCAATACTCAAGGGTTGGAGGGTTTTGTTGTTTCACGAAGGTGAACGATATGTAGTTCAAAACAACTCAATTCTCAAGATGATGTAGTTTGTCACTGAATACTTTTTAAACAAAAGATTGATTTCAGATCCTGAAATTCAAGTGTTTTTCTGCATCTGGTTTTATTTTTAAATCTCTCTTTATTTTTAAATCCTTCTTTAAAAAGAAGAAACTTGCCCAGATGCTTAACTGTTTGAGAACAACTCTGTTTCTGAAAAGAAGGGTCAATGTTTGAAGGCCTTAATATTAATTTAAGTAAAAGTCACAGCTATTTAAATTAATAGAGTATCTGAAAAAAAACAACAACATTATCTCTGAGTTTTTACCTCAGTATTTAAGTTTACACACAGTTTATAAGTTTGTCAGTTTATAAACAAACTTATTTTGGGATAATAAAAGAGAAGAGAAATAAACAATCTATAAGGCAATAACATCTACAGTGACATATTTTGGTTTACATTTATAATGAGTAGAGTATTTGTAATATACTTAATGTAATGCCTGGAGTATTTGTAATATATCATGTCCTGCATGCTATTCTTGTTTTGCTTTTCCCCTAAGTGTGCCAGACTGAGGACAAGGTTTTGTGAAGAAACATTGGACTTCACTTGTTTCTAAGAATGCCACTCAGTAGAGAACAGAATCTTCCCCATAATGGATTTTCTTTTTTGTCCGAAATATTTTAGCTTCTATTTGCAGCCAGTTTTTCCTTTCTAATTTGTCTAACACAAAACAAAACTAAGCCAAAGTGAAAGTATTGATTAAGGAAAGAACTGCTGTTCACGTCAGTGTTTAGTGTATTTTTGGAAATAATTGTGAGCAGAACAGCTACCAGTATCCCAAATGAGCAGCATCTGAAGTGCATCTAACAATTGGCTTTCCAAACACTCCCATGTGTGCTTGACTTGTTCCTGCACTGTCTCCAGTAACTCTTCCTGTAGTTATATGCGTCACCAGAATGAATGTGGCGGAGAAATTGTTTAAAAATGGTGAAAAACACCATGGAAAAGTGAGGGCAGAGACATGGAAATCTCCTCACTCAATCTTGAAACAAATCCACTGGTCCCACATGACAGCTATGAAAGCACTTGCCTGACAGTCCATCACCATGAAATGAAAGACTCTACCGTGCCTCAGACTTCACCATTCTTCACCCTTGAGCAGTTATCCGCATCTCCTGAACATCCAATTATGTGGGAATTAACTACACACCATGTTAAATTCACCCGACAGGTATTCTGAGGAGGTGATTTGCCAGCTATTTAGCTGTCCTCACTGTTTAAAGTCTGTGTTTCATTTGCAGTCCAAATTTGTAAAAGTTCAGTAGACAACTATTACATCTTACACTGCATTTGCGTGGGGAGCTTGCAATCAATCTGTTATACCAATATCAACACTGTATACATGTTAATATAACAGTAATATTAAGCTTATGTTTCCTATGGGATTATGGATAAACGCATTAAATAACATGGGAGGAAAACTGGATTCCTCTTAGAAATACACTTGCTCAATGATGACATTTCATTGCCAAAGTTCTCCTGCTTCCAAATTCTATTTTGACACATGTTGTCTCTTTGATTGGTAATCCACTCAATACGGGCCATGCTGATTCTGACTTCAGCTCCTTCGCATTCAAAGTATCCTACAACATCAAGTGCTTTAAAGAAGTCCATCAGTGCTGCCCTTTTAGCAAATACATTTATAGTCTCATTTTTAAGATATAGCTAGACAAGAACAGACTTCCATCTTGACTGGCAAAAAAACCTGTTATCTCCACTGCACTAACAACTCACTACTGAGCTCTTCAGCAGCAAGTTTAGAAGGCCCTGCAGAGCACAGGATTTACTCAGGAAACTGCAGGACAACTCCAGATGGAAGTGTTCCATGGCAACCTCCTATTGAGGTACTGATTTAACCCTAACAGTTAATTCAGGATTTTTCTTGACCTACCAAGGTGACATCCAGCAAGGAAGGGACAAACCATTTTAATGTCTTACAGTAAGAAATGTGTACCACAGCCAGGAATGGTTTTAGTCAGTCCCAATTACAAAGACAACCCCATTTCCTTCTCTGATAGAAGAGAGGTTCCTGCCTTCTCTGGGCCCTGGGTTTGTAGGTGTCTTTACTGCTTTAAAGAAATGTGTTTAGAATGGAAACACATTGTTCTGAAACCAATGGTGTGTGCATTCTGAGGAGCATAATTCAGGGAAGGGCTGTGCTGTGCAGACAAAGCAGGAAAAGCATCTGAGCATCTGTCCCACAGAAGTTAACTCTGGACTTGTTAGTCAATTGTAGACAAGAATTCCTGTTTGGAGGCAGTAATTTTAATATTAAAGTTTGGTATAAAAGACTCAGGAGCACTGAAGCCCAAATTGCATCCCTTTGCCATCATAAAGTCGGAACTCCTACCAAAACCTCCCTTCTCTCCACATGGAGAGTGACGTGGCGTAGGAAGGAGGAGGGGGATTTTGTCTTTGTGGGTATCTTGTTTGGGGTAGGTGAGCAGCAGCTGTGAGCTCTTCAGCTCTTCCCAAGGTCTTCCACAGCTTTCTTAATGAATGAGGAAAGGGAAATGAGAAGGTGGAAGTTGAGCATTCTGGATCACCCCACTTCTGGCTTATTCATGTTACAAACATACAAAATACTGTGAGAAATATGATGCCTCTGTATGACATTTCTGTTGCGAATGTGTTAAGAGTTATAACTATGCATGCAGATATACTGAAACTTAAATTGGATTCAATCGTGCTTCTACAGTTTGGCCTTTACTCCTAAAACGGAAAGCAGCCACGGAATTATTTGCCATGACAAGAATAAAATTAGTCTTGCATGCAGCATAGGTTTGAGGGGGAAATGAGAAGAACTTTATATATAACCATGTACCAAGGATCCTGATTTGGCAGGGCTTCCATTAGTTTTATTTTGCAGAATGTTTCTTATCAAGATGGCTATCTGGGGTCTTTCTCATCTTTCCTGTTCCTTAGGGATTTTCCTTACAGGAAATGTTTTCAAATTCTAGATATAATTGCAATTTTTGCTCTTTAACTTTTCAGACTCAGGGGTGTCCTAGGTTCTGTGCTCTCCAACACAGACTGCCAGGCAGCTGGAAGAAAAACTCCTTTGTAAATCAAAGCTCTTGTTTCATCCCTTCTTTATTCCCTTGTCCAGTCAAACAGATTAATTCTGGATTGAGAACATAATTTACTGCATTTATTGCTCTCCCTCAGGCCAGAGGACATTTAGTTCTTAAAGGAAAATGTTCATAAATAATACCTTGCTTAAGTGTGCTGCAGAAGCTGAATTGTTGTACGACTTTTTCACCCAGGCTGCCTGCAAATGAACAGCCTTGGGGAAAGGGCCTCATCACCAGGGCATAAAGCCAGGACAGCAGCTGAGATGGTTTACTCTGGTAATGGTGGGATGCTTTTCTCAGGTGGGACATACAAACGCAGATGCTTGGCTGCTTGTGTATCCAAGGGAGTCCTACACATCCCTGCTAATCCTACTAATGTCCTGCTACACACTAGCCCATGCGCTGATATGCCATAGCCATGCACAGCAGAGGACACTCACAGTAACAAGCTGGTTTCACAGCACACAGAAGCCCACAGGCCACCCCACCTCTGAGACCTTCCTGCCCTGCAGCTGAAGCACCAGCCCAGCCCAGCCCAGCCCAGTAGCGCTCACTGCCACTGGCAGCACAGCCCTGCCATGCTGCAAGTGCTGCTCCTTCCCCTTCACTCCCACTAACAAGCATCACACAGATATAAATGACAAATGTGTTGCGGGGAAGGAAATTAGACAATAAATAAGAAAGAGGGAGGAGGCAAAGGAGAAATACACTCCTTCTGCTGACATGTCATCACTGGAACATCTGTGCTATGTCTGGGTGTGCTAATGATCTCCTCTGAAACCCCACTGCAAGACAATTAGGGCTGATAAATCAAAAGGGTTTTTTGGTTTTAAGATCCCAGATGCTATGCTGGCGGAAAAAAAAGGGGTAAAAAGAAAAGAATGGGCACTTTATCTCACCTTAAATCTTCTGAGCGCTGACACAAAAACCAGAACTTTGAAAAGAGAGTAGAGTGCCATAAAACACAAAAAGGGGAGGTTTTTTCCACTCTATCTGGACTCCAACTCGTACTCAAGACATTCTTCATGACTCTTTTTTTTTGTGGGGAAAAAAAAGGAGCCTATTCTTGCTACTCTTCAGGAGTTTCGTACCTATGTTCTTGACTGATGAACTCTTTCATACTCACATGAGTTTGTTCATCTAATGAAAAGTTATCCTAAAAAATCAAACCGTAAATTATAGGATGATTTCATTGCAAAGGTTAGGGGAAAGTCAGAATTGTTTACTAATGTTTATTCTTTCCCTCTCTAGGACATACTCGATTAAAAGACAGTATGTATTAGGGGCTTTTCCAGTTATGTTTGTACACACTGTCTCCCACACCCTCATGCAGAAGTAGAAAACAAAGTACATAGTGTTTATAAAGCTGAAGCTGGGCAAGCTATCTGCAACAGCCAGTCTGACTAGCCTGAGCCTCCATCCCTTTCACAAATTCTCTGGCAGCTGTATCTGCCATTTCCAACTAGTTTGCTACTGAGATTTGTCCAAGCAAGGGACAGACTGAAGGAACAGGGCGTCAACTGCACCACTGCCCTGGGGAAAGCTCCACACCTTTCAGAGACCTGGGAGGAACTGACTGAGAAGTTTACAAACACTGAGCAGCAAGTCGATGCATCACAAAAAGCCACTCATACAAATGAAGCACAGTTTTCTCAGGGCTAGTAAACATTGTCTGGAGTCAGCATCTGGTGTTAGTACAGAACCTCCCTCTCCAAAGGGTTGAAAAATAACAGCTTCCAAATCATCAAAGTCTGTTGAGTAAACCAAAATAGGGACAGGCTCCTGCCACTACAGATCTGTTGGCTTTCAGTGGTCAGCCACTTCCGGGACTTTCTTCATTAAAAGACACCTCTGGTACCTGGTTGTATGATGATGTTGATGCTAGTAGAACCAGAGAGCACTGCTGTGGATGGTTTCAGTAACTACCGGTGCCATTGTCATTAGTAACACAGAGCAGCGCTGATGTCAATTGATGTCATACACATGCTTTCACTGTGCAAGACATCTTGGTGCTAGCATTGACCTTATACCATTAACAGCATGGCTTTCTCAGTATGTAGTCCTAGAAGTGCACTGTTTGCTTTGCATGCTTCTACACCTCTATGAATTTGCGCCAGACCAGGAGCTGCACTTTCCATTGGGCTGCATGGGCTATTGAACGCCTTTGATCCGATCTGTCAATTTGTAACAACTGATCTCCTCACTAAATGGAGTGAGATGGTGCCCTTCGAGATGGCACCACCCATTGCTCTGGCTGATGTTAATGCAGATGAGAGAGAAAAAATACTTTCTTCACTGCTGATGAATCCACACGCGCAGAGCGGGACATGAATGTCAGTAAGACTGTGATTATTTCCCACTGTACTGAAGCACCTTGGCCTTTGCATGAAAACCAAAGAACAAAAGAGTTAGCTAAAGGTCTTTCTGGACACCTACCAGCCCTGAAAGGTGACTCTCAACTGCTTCGTGTTCAGGGACTGGGTGACTGGACTCAGGTATGAGTAAGAAGGTTGCCTGGGGCAGAAGGAAAATAGAGGGTGAAGTGCAGCTCTGGAGAAGATGTTTTCCAGCAGCCATGCCTGTTACAACACCCTGCAGCTGCTTGTCTTTTTTAACAGTCAGAGCATGACTGCAAATTAAAAAACAGAACAGCATGCGCAAGCAGGCAAAAATTAAGTGCTTAGGAAGGATGTGACTGGTGGACAGGTTGGTAGAAAGTACCTTACCACCATCTCCACAGTTGTGGTCATTCTTGTTTAGCTGGGAAAGGAGAACTCAGAAACCAAATATCTTGCATCTGCCCAAAACCAAAGACTTGGATGAAATGGTGTGCAATGAAACGGCCCGTGCAAGGCTACAGCAAACTACTGGAGCGTGATCAACAGATACAAACCGGATGCTTGCCAGCATGTGAACAGGGTGGCTTCTATGTGAAGTGACTGCAGATCAGCACAGCCAAATATCCTGGCTATTCTCAGCAGACTACATAGCAGCTGGAAAAACACCAAAATAATTCACAACTCAGATACCACCACACTTGGGCTGTAAGAGGAGAAAAGCTGAACCTCTACTCATTGCCAGTATGTTAAAGGTATGGTTTGATGAAACTCAGAGTTGCATTTTAGTAACTTCACTATTCTAAAATTACAAAGAGGTTGCAGAAAAGCAATACTTTATAGCTGGGCAAGTCTTTTTTTGCTGAAGTTGGCCATTAACATGACATCCTAAATATCTGCTACTGAGACCCTACTCTTTTCAGAAGAGTCAAAGAAGCATGAGATAGAGAAGACCTGCAAGGTCAGCTACTCCATCTCCTTGACAGTGTTTGTTGTTTCGTTCCTCCCTCGTTTCCCATGTCTTAATTTAAATTTGTCCTTATTTCCTTCCTCCTTATCAACCATATGAATCTCCTTTAAAATAACTGCCCTCCTCCTCAGTATCAGATCAGATAATGGATTTCACATTTCATGTCGTTCCTTTGTAGAACCTGAAATTAATCTGTTTCCATTAAGGGCTCAATTGTAGTTAATCACTATCTCCCAGCTCTTCATTTTTACTTGTTCAGTGCACTTTGCGTTTTGTCAGCTGTGGCCAATAGTTCCTCCCTCCCTTACCCACTCACCTGTGAAATTTCACTTGCATTTAGTCACATAACTATTTTTTATCATCTCTTTAATGATTAATGAATATTAGGATCTGCATCTGATTTTATTTTCATGAAAGCCAGCAGTGATGGACTTCTTGGGCCAAGATATGTCTGTTTCCACTTGCTTTTAGGCTGAACCCTGCTCTTCCTTCCTTGCTTGCAGGTTCCTTAGCTTGCTTCCTTTGTAGTTCCCTTGAGGACAGCAACATTTTCTCTAGCTCTTTCTGTCCTTTCTCCCACTGATGAACATTTAATCTACTTGTAGCACTTCCATCGTTATACCTTGTAACACTTTTATCTTCACCTCACAGCCTGGGTTCTTAGCTGCTTGGCAAGGCTGCTCTGGCGTTTTTCTAAAGTAAGGTGACATCAGCATAACAACCGCTAGTTACAACTGAAAACTAATCACAATTAACTGCCCAGTTACTAATAATTCTTTTATTTGACCTTGTCATCTTAATTATGCTGATTTAAAATGTTACTGAAAATTATAGCAGTTTTTCAATTGATTTCATACTGTAGCACTGTATATATATTTTATCTATATATATGTAACGTGATTACCAGCTCCATTAGTACTCTAATGTGCAATTTTCAGATTATAACCTATTGCCACAGTAACCTTGTGCTCCAGTTCCTGACGCAGGGGAAACCACAGTAAAGATCAATCACTTTCTCACCCTTACAAGCTGGCTATTCAGACATGTAAAAACATGGATCTGAATCATCTCCAAGTGCAAAAGCCAATGTACCCTCAGTATTTTGCAGTGCCTTTACTGTATTTTTTATTTCCTACGGGCATAAGAAAAAATTTAATATACTGAGGCCATTTATTTTGGCTTGGTCAGAATGTTTTTAACATAATTCTTAAGCGAATGAAGACTGGGCCAGCTGCACATAGTGCCTGATCCACGTAAGATAGAGGGGCTGCCTGTCCTCCTCTACCTGATACAAGCATTAAGATAACCTTTTTTCATTGAACTTCCAAGCAAAGATGCATTCCAGTATCCTTGCAGGTACTGAGGATTTTCAAGCTGCTGCCACTCTTACTAGAATGCTTTAGTGTCTTTTGCGTTACTACGAAGCTTCCCATCACTGCAGAGTTAGATTCCAATGAACTTCTCTTGCCCCAGCTTGCTTGAAAAAACAATCCATGACATTTTTCAGAGAGGAACACACCCTCCAGATAACAGGCTTCCATCATTTTTGTGTCAAAGAGCTTCCAAATCAAAAGCTGAAACAAAGTCTTTTTACTTTATCAAGACAAAACGCTCTGACTTCACTTGAATGAAAAGTTCTGATAAGTCCATTTTGGTATTCCCAAAATTCAACTTTGGGGAATACTTGGTATATGTGAGTGTATGAATTTTCACTTTTCATTCCAACTGGAGATGTAAAAAAATTCAGATGGTTATTTTGCCCTCCCCAGCAGAACTTCAGCATTTCAACCATCTCACAGCAGATTCCCATTTACAGTGCGGATTTCCTGCCTGCTCTACAACCTTCTCTAGAAGTTTGACGCTAAAACATTCTGCTCCCCTCCTCAGTAGATCAACTGACCAAAACAAGAGTCTGATCCTTAGTAACCAAGGGCTATGGCTTAAAAAATCCCGTAATTTCCCTCTGCCCTTTATTTTAGTTTGCCCTAGGGAGTGTAGAAAAAGCAAATATTATCTACAGACATTTTTTTGGTTTTCAGAGGCCACACGCACAAAGCTCTCCCCTCCTTGGAGTCGCAACCCCTTTCCCTACAGGTCTCTGTGATATCTCGTATATAGTTTCTCTCATTATTTGTTGTGTATCTTCCAAAACAAACACAACCGCAGAACCACTGGATAGCTTCAGATTGCAAGGCATAGGATCAAAAACTGTATTGGCTTTAGGCTACAGGCAGCCCTGCTGCACATGGGAATTTGAGTTAAATCTCTCTAAAAGGCTGCTATTTTTCCAATTCCCCTGTAAATACTAGAGCAATGTTCACAACAATGCCTTCATGTTTTTCTAGGAGCAGCAGCCACGTGGTTTCATGTTTTGATGAACAGGGAATGTTCCTGCGGCAATTTTTAGTGGGAAAACTTTATCCCATAAATGCACTATGAAAGAACACTCTAGAGGACATGGGATGGTTATTGGTATAGTCAGGAGGGCAAAACCCTGTCCCGTTGAGCTTCATTTGTGTTTCTCAGATGGGAGTGTGGGGAACTGGAATGCCAGTTCAGACTATTTCTGTGTAAATGAATATGTGGTTGTGCATTGCACAAGACAGCATAACCCATATGCGGCATTGCCCAAGCACCCGGCATGAAAGAAACAAATGGCTTCCTATCATTGCAGCACTGTTGTTCAGTTCTTAAATAGACTCTTCAAATCAACTTAAGTATCAGTTGCTCAGGCTCAGCTAGAGAAGAAAACTGCATGTGAACTCAAGCATATCAGCAGCAAGACAGTTTACTTTAGAAGCTGAGCTTCATCTAGTAAACTATGAAGAAGATTTGTTATTTTAAAGATGAACTGGGAATATAAGGAAACCAGGTGCACAAATGGGAACCAGGTCACAAAAGGCAGTAGGTATGTTCTGTGTGATAATGCATTTTCTTACCTACTGGCAAAGCAGGGACTCATAGGGCAGATGGGTACAGGCAGACACGTGCTCGCTCTGCCTGCACTCTGAGCCGGCAGGAGAGGAGCCAGCTCCCATCTGGAAGCTGTGCCATTACGTTAGCGTGGCACTGTGCCGAACCGAATGTACACCATCTCTCAGCACTTGGTCTGTGTTGTAGGCCTGTTATTCAGCATACTGTTCACTGTAATGCCCCATGACTCCAGACAGCTGTGGGAAATGGATACAACTATTATGAGAGGCCACCAAATAAATGAGCATCATGCACTCTGGGGTTAATTGTATGCCAGTATTAGGTTAGGAAAAGCCAAAAAGGTCTTCTATAAAAATTTATTCTCTTCTAAGGTATTCTTTGGACTCATTTTCTCTTGACTTGAGTCTCAAGACTTAGTCCTGCTCACTCTCCAGTTACCTGCATAGTCTTCCCATGAAAAAAGAGAAAATATAACTCGGTGTTCTCATGTAAAACGCAAGTAGAAAAGAAAAATTTCTGTGGCTGTAGGACATTTCAGATAGTTTCAAGGGAAAGCCCTCATGGTTCCCTATTTTATACTATACCTATTGCAGAAAAATGAAAAAAAAAATCAGAATTGAATCACAGAATTTGATATTTCCAAATGTTTTCTATGATTTAGTATGTCCCCACTTGACAGTGTAATTCAAAGCAGACAGATTATGAATAGATGGCATATTCAAGGCAGATAGATATGAATACGAATGAAGATATTTCATTTCACACAAAGGTCATCTCAGTCACAGAAAGTTTACAGATCTTCCCTTTAGGTGACACTTTCTTCCACTAAGATCTGCAGAGGCCCAGGTAGGAAGTGTTTCCTTGGCACAACTGAAAGTAAAGACTCAGCAGAACTGCCTAAACATTAGAAATACACAGCAACACAGTCTCATTTCTACCTGCTTGTAGTATTCCAAGAAGTCTCAGGGGGGAAAATCATTAGATGTTTATGTATATAATTTAAATGTTATGTTTAAATGTTGTATGTCAAACATAACAGCTCTGGCCAAAAGTCAGGCTGACAGCTGCAGCCAGCTGCTCTTGACTGGGGAGTCTCTCAGCTCATTCCCAGAGGTGAACATAGAATCCAGAAAGCCAGGATTCCCTAATTCTGGAACAAATACAGTTTGACAGAGATGTGCTAGCACAAACGATCCCAACCTCCTTTTTATACCACAGTTGTTTTAATCAGCTGTGGAGACAGAGCTGGGAGAGAAGCAGGGCTGGGAGATCACGGGCTGTAAACAGCACTTCTGAGCCACTTCACTGGCTCAAGGATGTTTCGGGTAATGCTGTGTAATCACGTTCAAGAAGCCCAGTTGAGATGTCATAATATTCAAGTATTTGTTTGCATTATGAATAAGACACAGATGAAATATGCTGAAAAAAAAAGTAAATACAAATATTCAGTACCGTATCTAGAGGGTGCTTATACTTACACACAAACCAGAAGAAAGCACTCTTTCTGTTTATTTTGAGAATAGAAACAGAAATTAAACCTCCAAAAGCTTGGAGTAAGGCATAAAAATGCAGAGGGGAAAAAAAAAACACCAAACAACCCAACACAGAAGTTAAAACAATTTTTCAACGTATTAGGTGAGATGAAAGAACTTGTGGATGCCCGCCCTGAGGAGACGGGCTGCCCTTCCTGTCCTCCGGAGTCCCCATCCCTGCCGGCTTTCTGCCGCCAGACATAGGCTATGTCGCCCATGTGGTGACCAGGAAAAGACCATGGTGACCCCAGGGCCAGCGGGGAGCCTGCGCGAGCCTGGACCGGCCCTCGGCTGCCCCTCAGGACGTGGCTACCACACAGAGCTGGCACACTGCGGGTCCCTGCCTGCGATGCGGGATGCCTCCCGCCTGGAGCTTGACGGCAAGCACAGCGATGTTCCTGCTCAGGGCAGGCGGGGTGGTCTAGATGAACTTCAAAGGTCCGTTCGAACCATGCTGGTTCTGCCACCGCCAGCAGCTGCGGGGCTGCTCTGGGCCTTCCGGGGGGTCTGCGCGCCCGGCACGCCAAGGCTCGGGAAAGGCGCTGAGGCGAGAGCCTAACTGCGCTGCGCAAGCCTCGGGGGCACACCGCGGTCCCCCCCGACTCACAGAGGAGAGGAGAGCCGCCAGCCCCGCCGCCCCCGGCCCCGTACCCCAGCGCAGCCCAGCCCAGCGGGGCAGCCGCCTCCGGGCGGGGCGGGACGGGGCTGCACCCTCCCCGCCGTCAGGCTCTCCGGCGGCCGCGCCGTACCCTGTTGCGCAGCGCCCCTCGGCGGCCGCGCAGGGCGCCATGGGTCTGCCCGTCCTCTGTGGAGCAGTAGCGGTCGTACCCTGCGGCCTGCTCTCATGGCCCGCTTGCTTACAGCGTACCTCGGTTCCTTTGCACGGCAGGTTTTGTAAAGCAGTCGCTCTGTAGAGGTACTTAATAACCCTTTCCAATGTTATGGCATAAATCACCCTAAGGAGCGCCTCTCCTGCAGCCACCGCCGGGCTGGGGAGGCCCCGGTGCCCTGCACCCACCAGCGCAGAGCCACCCCATCGGCCATCGCCTCTCCCTGCCTGTCCCACGCGGTGCGTCGGCGCCGAACAGGCGGGACGTGAGGGGCTGGCCTGTGCACTCATCCTCCTATCTCTGGAAGCCACCCTAAGCACCTCAGTAAGTTTAAATACCGAGTACAGTGGTGTGTGGGCACCGCAGTGCAACAAGCGGGTGTCTGGTTGAACCAGAGAAGTAACATCAAAAGTTCTGATTTAAATATTTACTATAAAACACAGTGTATGTGTGTCATTATAAATAAACTGAGGGTTTCTGAGAGGCTGAAGGCCGAACGTGACATTTGTAAGACAAAAAGAGCCATCTTGAAGTTAAGTCACTGGTGTGTGCTTCTGGTGGAAAATACGTTTATCTGATAGGCTATGACCAGTTTAGTCTCTGCTTTACTATGGAAAAAGTCATGGCTTAATAAATAGAAAACTTGATGAGCTGCAGAAAATCAAATTACGATAATGGGGGACAGCTCCTTTTAAAACCTACTGCCTTGACTGCATTTTAATATCTGTAAAATAAACTTCCCCTGAATCTGTAAACCAGGTCACTTGTCAGATGGTGACACTTCTGTAATTGTTATGGAAAATGAAAAGACGTGATGACATCCACCTTACACCCGCTGAACATTTAAAGGCTAAATTCTCCTCGTAAACGTCAGTCATTTAAGGAGAACAGCATTACCCCTGGGATTTACTTCGTATCAGCTGCTTAGCTGTATGTGAGCTGCATCAATTGGTCCATTTCATATTGATAATCTCTACTTTGTTACTACACAAATTAACATCCATTGCTGAAGCTATAGTAATAAATACACATTCAGTACCTTTACTTAAAGATGCTGGCTCTTGATGCCTATTCCTACCCAAAAATAATGAACTGTAGCTCTATTACACAGGGTAATTTTGGCTGGCTATTACAAAGAAGGATGTCAAAGTGAGCTGACATGATTCTACTTGTCAGTCGTGATTTTTAAATCAGTTCTTGTAGTGAATACTAAACATATCTACTATATCTCAATGTACCTTTAAGAAATGTACAAAATTTTAGGGAGCTTTCAGCATATGTGAATTGTTAAGCAACATAAGGAATACCTGAACTGGCAGTAGGCTTATTGATCACTTTTTGCTTTTTCCATCCTTATTGTACATCACAGGTTATTACAGTTAGGGAATATGCAAAATGTTGAGAATAAAGAAAAGGTGCTAGTAAATACGAAACACACTGTATTTTGTGTACAAACCTAGGCTGTAGAATTCCAGGAAGCTGCAGAAGAAAGTAAAATGTATCAGGCCTTTTCAAAATCAAAAGAAAGAATAACCCCATTGCCACTGACATCATTAGTCATCTATTGAGCAATTAGGGCACTGTCAGCTCTTCCAAAGTGCTCCAGAAGGTGAACCACAATGTAAAGTGACAGAAGAGTCATCAATAGAAGCTTCTCAAACCCACCACATACTTCTGAGTCTGATCATCCAAGAACAAGCACTAGTTCATTTGTTTTTCCTAATAGAATTGGAAATAGGTTTTCCTATTTACTTCATCAAAAGACACTTTTGCCCACTTTGAATAGCTTGATTATTGGACTACTTAGGAGCTGATACTGAGGGTGACTCTAATCCTGCGAACAGTGGTCATGCTCCAGTGTGCAGTGGGAAAGCTGTTGGTCACAGTAACCATTCCTCCCACGGCACTAGGAGGCAGCTCCCAGATAACATCTGCAAATCATTCAGATAACTGAGGTTGGTTCCACGTAAAATAATATCTTACAACTGTCCAGTTCTGGAATTTATATATGGCTAGTATCATAGATGTTAAGTGATGTTATATATATACACAACAGACATAGGATAATGATGGGGTCAATGAAAAATTATAGCGAGGAATAGATATTGGGTGATAGGAAACAGCACATTTGTTAAACAGCTCATTTGTAGCTGTCTGCAGAAAGGAAAGGGAGGGTGAGAGTCTGCCCACATGTTATAGATAACAGCAGTTATCAGCTATAAAATGTCTAGATGTACTAAAAGCAGACAGAGCCTAAAGTCCAGATAATGTATATCCGTAAGTTTTTAGGAGAAGCACATCTGCAATCCTTTCACTGCCATTTTCTAGAAGTTCAAGGGTCAGAAAGAGATTCCTGAAGATTAAGAAGTAGCAGATTTGAATCTCACATTTTAAGGAGGCCAAAGGACAGGAAACTATAAATGAGCAAATGGAACATTGTTTGTAAAGAAACCTGGACACTGCTTAAGTGATTTGGCCAAAGAACACCTGGAAAGGTTCACTCTGATTATGGAAAGCTAGAATGGTTTATAATTAATTATATTGTTTGAGGTCTTTAGAGATATTACGGCCCTTGGATTTCTTTATAGGTATGATGACTGCTGTGAGTCAGATACATTCATTTGTATCATAATAACATGAGTATGGCTAGTGTGAAGCAACAGCACATACTACAGCTTTTCAGTGCTCCAGCTGAAGTTCTCTGGAAGTATAAGAAAGGTTAACTGCTAGGCAGAGGCCACTGTTTTCAGTGGCAGGAAAGAGGTTAAAAAACAAAAGCTATTATCATACCCTTTTTCTCTGGGTTTCTTTTTCCCCCCATTCTCTTTTTGAAATGCTATTTTCATGAACATTTGGGAACATCATGTTACATCATTTTTAAAACAAGTATTTTATTCTTCCCTTGGTATTTTTCACAGCAACACAATGGATCCTATTATCTTGCAGTCAGAGGAAAATTAATTTCAGTGGTGAAGTCCATGGCAACACATCCCCTCCCAACCAGAACTGAGAATCTGGGGGAGAGAGGTTAGTGAACACACCTGTGCCCCATGTGGACCTTCCACAAAGCCAGTTCTGCATTTGTTGTTACTCTCAAGTGTGCAAGGTAAAATAGAGCTGCACCATAACAGCCATTTCTTCACTTGTGCTACTTGCTGGGGTGAGGTTTTCTGCCAGATTTGCCATCCCAGGCAGGGGCAACGTTTCAGTGAGACTCTTTTCTTACAGACTTTTCCCCTTCTCCCCTGAGAGGTGTTCTCCAGCCATAGCTCATTCAAGTAATAACTTTGCGTTAGGGAGCTATGCCTTTACACTCTTATGTCAGGACATCAGTTTTGCCTTCTCCACCAGCCCCAGCTCTTTGGAAACAATGAAGTTTGAGGCTGGATGCTGCTGTGCAAAGCAGACGTGTCAGGGGAAGCTGCTCTGCTGGTGCATCACAGGTGCACACACAGTCAGGTATTTTAGCCCTAAAGGATACCATGCTTGAGGAGCAAAGAACCGCTATGATTTCCGGACACTTCCCGGCTTCTAGCAGTCTGATTAAACAAGGCTCGCTGCCAGTAAAGAAGGAAAACAATTTATTACCACTGTGTATTGGAACCTACTGGAAAATTACTTACTGTTCAGCATTGTCATTAACTCAGCCGTAGATTTTTATAAGGTTTCCTTTTTTGCAGGCTAAGCGCCAAATTCATCCCAGATGTAGCTTCATTAGTGCCAATACAGCTACACTGAGAATAAATCTGGCCCCATGATTTTAGGATCTCTGTGTGTGGGGACTCTTGTGTAGTCCATGTCACTATTTGTGTCAGATCATGAAAAGGACAGTCTCTTGAAGTCATCTGACTGCTCTTCAGCTGAGATTTTATTTAAACCTAAGAAGCTCAAGCTCAGGTACCTCTCCAGGGAACAGGAGCTCCACAGCCGAGTGCGCTTCTTCTGGTACAGTATAAGCTAGGGACAGATGAAGCTGGCATGTAGCTGTACTGGCCCCTTAGCTGTGTCCCCACATCCTCTCCTTGCTATTTTTGCATGGCTAAAGCCTGCTCAGGTTGTTTGATGGTTCAGT
The DNA here is from genome assembly GCA_017639245.1 of Myiopsitta monachus. NCBI lineage: Eukaryota > Metazoa > Chordata > Aves > Psittaciformes > Psittacidae > Myiopsitta > Myiopsitta monachus. The sequence goes on from CM029919.1 coordinate 30,117,355, forward strand.
ATTTCTCGCCTTCATATCTGGCAACCATGGTTATATAGAAGAGGTAGAGAGATCAAATAGGTGATACTAAGAGAGGGAGATGGATTAAGATCTAGAAATTATTCTGAAACAGAACTATCATGAGGGCAGTCAAGAATATGGAACACCGAATGTTTCCAGAATTTTCCTTACTGATAGTTTACTGTGTTAAATTTAAATAGCATCTCTTTCAGGTACTGTATAAACAGAAGAAAACCTGATTTGAGTGTCTGGACTAGTGAGGCTTTTTAAAAGTACAATGATGTCTCTGACAGCACGCTATTCTGAGAATCCTCAGGCTACCCAAGGTGTCATTCAGGTACTTGCCAATGAAAAGAGTGCTGTTAACTTTTTATGAAGAGTTACATTTCTGCAGCCAGAAACTGCATTCAGTACAGGCCTCGATACACTGGGTACCCTGGCATTCCTTCTAATGAGAGCTCCAACAGCTTCTACAGAAATACCACTGATCAGGCTTCTCTGTCCATAGCTCAGACATGTCTTTAAACACCCTGTTGTGCTTTGGTATTACCAGTGATGGGGATAAGTTTATACCCATGCTTAGTCAGTGCTCACATTGACAAGCAAAGCTAGAAAGCACTTGCTCCATTTCTCTTCTGGGGCAGTTAAATGATCCCCACACAGTCTTTTAAGTTCAGTGTTGCACTCACATGAATGACATTTTTGCACTTCATTAGAATTTTATGTATGTATCTGAACACAGAATCAAGCTCAGATTTTAAGTTTAATTGCAAAATATTGGTCTTTCCTTTTAAAATTTTGTTCTTTGCCAGAGGTGGTACCAAGACAATATAGTGGTTTAATCTATTCCATAAAGGGTTATATTTCACTCCGTACACTTATTTTTGTGGTACTGCTCTGGGCCCTGTCTGAGTTTAAGTAAGTGCTTAAAGTTAAGCAAGAGCTTAAATATTTTGTGAGGTGTGTGCCTGAGGCCTCACAGAACTACTGAAGAGGCGTATAAAGGTTGTTTCTCTTTTAAAGAAAGGTGAATGAATGATGCTGAGGGTGTTTAGTGTCATGAAAGAGCTTAGGGCTTATTCCTGGACAGGAACTTTCTGTGGTTAATTTTGAAGACTTAAAGTTATGGAGTTAAAAATCCAAAGAATTGTGTAAGAGGAGAAAATGCATGTTTGGTTTGGGTTGTTAGGATTTGGGTTTTTTTCTGTTCTTGTTTTAAGTCCTGGAAGCTGGAAATTTCAAGCAGTTCCAGGTGTAGTTCAGAGTAGTTCATGTGCACCATCATGACTGGTGGCAGACCCATGATGCTGGGAGCTCTCTGACACAGGAGGTTTTCCACATGCAGTTTATAATGCTGAGCAGGTTGGTAGCTCACCCTTGCCTTAAGGGCCTCAGCAGCGTTAGGATCTGCGGAGACTTCCTGCATGCCGAGGCTACTGTGATCTGCTGCCACCAGGACACAGTCCCTTGTAGTCTTGAATTCTTATTTGATGTTTTCTGGATTGGTCTATCCCTCTTCCAGATTTGCAGTTTACAGGTTAAGGCAGGGAAAGGAACAGAGAGTAGGATGGGGCTAAGGAACACAACAATTCCCATGAGGTCATGACACTTTTCTTGAGGTGCCTCTGTCCTTTGGAGATAGGGCATAGATGCAGCGTGTTCATATTGTGAAGACTGCTTCTCCACACAGTCCCTGGAGAGCAGGCTAGCGGGCAGGGGGCAGAGCAGGTGCCAGGGCTTATTTTGCAAGAGAGAAAACCTTCAATGTTTTCTCCTTTTCCTCTTTTCAGAATGACAGCAGTGGAACACCCCAACAAGGTATTTGTGGTGTTTTATCACTGGATAGCATCTGCATTGGCCCGGTATCCTTTCCCCCCCCCCCCAGTCATTGTCATAAGACAGCATCTTAGAGGGCATTTCCAGCTGTCCTCCCATTTTGCTTCAGAGGTGTTTCAATTAAATCACATTTGATCTGTGATTTATCTTTTTTTTGCCCTATTTTCTGTCTTCTCCCTTTACCTGATGGCTTATTTTATTTTATTTTTATTATTTTATCTTTTGCCTTTTTCAGCTGGCCCTTGTTCAAATGCAAAGAGGCTGTTTTCATATTAGTGTGTTTATATTTTCAACCTATGTTTATTTTGCTGCAGAATGCTCCAAATGACCTGGCAAAAGAAGTGGCAGCTTTTATAAGTAAAGCCATTATCGTAATTATTCAGATTTTTAACTTAGTGTATTTTTATGTGACTCAAGAGATGCAAACCGAAAAAATTCCAGGCCATACTTAATCAAATAAGTATTACTTTAACTGTATTATCAGCAAGAAGGTCTAGTCTCAGCTTGCTGCAAGCTGACTTTTATATTTAACACCAGAGGCTTTCAAAATTTCAGCCTGCTTTTTTCAGGAAACTACACTCAAATATCCTGGCTTTCATTAAGAATGTAGCAAGGCATTCTTTTTTCCTTTTGAACTTAGGTGATTTTAATTACAGGAGGTTTTACTCAGAAGGTAACTTCTTTATGATTTGGATCCAGATTGCTGATCATAACTTCCATGACCTATAAAATACTTCCCTCTCCCTAGATCCTTTGCCTAGTGTGGCTCTCACCTCCCACCCCAGGCTGTTCTGGTGCAGCAAACTCTCTCTGCAATGGTGTGTTTCCAATGTATTTTCCCCTCTGCCCAAAGCACACAGGATCCAGTCCTAATTTTGCTATAGAGTTCAATGAGTGAAGGAGTAATTCAGCTTCCAAGTTTATGAGTTTATAATGGAACAAAATTCCTTTTGGACTCTTATTCTAGAATTCTCTTACTAGTGTTGGAAAAACATGCAATGATAAGCAGTGGGTATTATGCTCAGTGCAATTCCTTTCAGCAGTACAGCTTCTCAGGGCAGCCACACACTTTGTTTTAATAAAAAATGAGAACTGCACAGCTAAGAAAGAGCATTCAAGTAAAAGCAGCCCATTCATGTGATGTAGATTTTGTAATCAACGTCGCATTGGGTGTCCATAAGATTTATGTACATAAAAGCCCTGTATATAAGAACTACCCTTCATTTGTGTCTTAGCATAAAGCACTTATCACTCAAATATGAAAGTTCTTTCTGCTGAACTTCTGCTCTCACATCCTTTGATGGACTTTGTGTCTGTATGGGAGTAAAAGGGCTATTGGATTTGTGTCTTAGCATAAAGCACTTATCACTCAAATATGAAAGTTCTTTCTGCTGAACTTCTGCTCTCACATCCTTTGATGGACTTTGTGTCTGTATGGGAGTAAAAGGGCTATTGGAGTGGAGTGTTGGAGTCTAAAAACCAGAAGAGAAGTTCAGCATAAATATTTGATCTACTTTGTGGTTATCCTGTTGTGAGCTTTTGAATCCCTGGCTTCAGTACCAGAATTATTCTGGTGGCCCACTCTGCCACCAGCACCTTCTTTCTGTATCATTCTCCCTTTCATTCTTTGTTTTCAATTTTTTCCACATCAAGTAGAAAGTTAGAGATATTTCTCTGGCATCACATCCTGCTGTATCTTTCATGGGGCTCTGTTTATGCAGACTCACTCCTCTGCTTACTGCTTGAGGCTTTCTCACTTGGACTGAGTGCTGTTCCTCAGAAGAGGTTTTTATGATAATGAAAGAGCGTCTTCTTTGCTCTTTCCATTCAGGTTTTCTTCTATAGATTTGACTTTCTTAGTGAGCTATTATTAGCATACCTACACAAAAATTCTTGGAAATTGTCATGGTTTAAGCCTCTAAAACTCACAAAGTTTTACTCACTCACTCATTCCCCTCTTTTTCTTCCCCCAGAGATGGGGGAATGGGGAGGACAATTGAAAAAAAAATGCAACTCGCACAGGTTGAGATAAGAACAGTTTAGTAACTAAGGTATAACACAAATCACTGCTGCTACCACCAGTAATAATACAAGAGAAATACAAGGAAAGAGAATACAACTGCTCACCAAGCCCGACCCAGCCAGTGCACCCCTCAGCAGCGAACCCCCCAGTGCACCACCACACCCTTCCAGGTCTCTGCCCTCCGTGTTCACATCCTGGACATGACGTGCTGTGGTATGGAATAACCTCTTTGGTCAGTTTGGGTCAGGTGTCCTGTCTCTGCTTCCTCCTGTCTCCCCCTCCTCCCTGGCATAGCATGAGGCTCAGAAAGTCCTTGGTGTCATGGGTTCAGCAGCAGCAGTCATTTTTCTCCTTCTTGGTAGCTGGTGCAGCACTGTGTTTTTGATTTTGGGCCTGGGAGCGGTGTTGATAACACCAGTGTTTATAGTTACTGCTTGGTAGTGTTTTGGTTTGACCAAGGGCTTTCTGAGCCTCATGCTATGCCAGGGAGGAGGGGAAGCCGGGAGGAAGCAGAGACAGGACACCTGACCCAAGCTGACCAAAGAGGTCATTCCATACCACAGCACGTCATGTCCAGGATGTGAAGACGGAGAGCAGAGACCCGGAAGAGTGTGGTGGTGGTGGACTGGAGGTGCACGGCATGGTCAGGTTTTTGATGGTGCAGTGGGGGTTCGCTGCTGGGGGGTGCACTGGCTGGGTCAGGCTTGGTGAGCAGTTGTATTCTCTTTCCTTGTATTTCTCTTGTATTATTACTGGTGGTAGCAGCAGTGATTTGTGTTATACCTTAGTTACTAAACTGTTCTTATTTCAACCTGTGCGAGTTGAATTCTTTTGATTCTCCTCCCCATCCCCCTGGGACTGGGGGAAGAAAGAGGGGGAGTGAGTGAGTGAGTAAAACTGCGTGGGTGGGGGGCTTAAACCACGACACTTGGCCAAACCAAAACATTACCAAGCAGTAACTATAAACACTGGTGTTATCAGCACAGCTCCAAGGCCCCAAAATCAAAAACACAGCGCTGCACCAGCTACCAAGAAGGAGAAAAAATGACTGCTGCTGCTGAACCCATGACAGAAATTCATAAGAATGTTATGAACATCTCATAAGTCAAGAAAAATAGCACTGAAAACTATTACATGTACTATTACATGACACCTGTAGGAGAAAAGATGGAAATGTTGGTGGTTTCACACCCGATTTCCCAAAATTGCAGGTTTTGGGGTTGAAGAGTTTTGGGGGTTTATGTTAAACTTTGTGAACAGTCTGTTTTTATTTGCTCTGTTCTGGCTTATTTGTCTAAGAAGGACTTCTGTTGCCTTGGCCGTTCATGGTGATTTGTGTGAGAAATTTCAGGAGGGAAAATGAGGTGCTGGCAGTTAGACTTTTGGGACTATTCTTTGAAAACCACAATGCTCAAAGTAAGCTTAATTATGGCTATTCTGATACAGTTGAACACAGTTTTAGTGCAGTGAGGGAGAGCTGGCCACATCTGGGACTTTTTTAAGGTCAGGGCCTGAATAAAGTCACTTATTGGACTGAAACTAGAGCTGAAACTGTTCTGCAAACAGCCAAGGAAACTGTAGGTGCCGGTAAGCCAGTGGGAACATTATCAGGGACAGTATGCCAGTCTAGCTCCAATCCCATAAATTGTTTTACAGTGGCAGGAGGTCTGTGGGAGTGTTTATGTTTGCTGTCTGACATCCTCTATTTTATTTTCATGATGTGTGATAGATGGCATGTTTTTACTAAGCAGAGAGCTTTCAGCTTCCCTCTAGATAAGGGATCAGTAAGCCGGAGAGCAGTAGCTGTTGCTTGTGAGCTGCAGCCAGGAGGGCTTGGAGTGAAAGACTCCAGCGTGTATTTTCAAGGACTGGTTGAAATTTCTCGATGCAGGGGGAAATGAGGAATTTGGAGGAAACAGCAGGGCTCTTTAGTCCTTGGGCAACATCTGAACAGCCAGACTGGTATCAGTCTGCATCCAGACTGGTAAGCCTCTTACCAGTGTGAACTGTGGTGTATGACCTACCAGTCCTCTTTTTCCCACCACACACCATGTTTTTTCCAAGAAGGTAAACTGTAGCCCATGTTGGAGCATGCCAGCAAATTGCACAGTCAGGGTTCAATATCCCTCACATATCCATCTCTCCTGGTCTAGCCTTGGATCATACAGTAGTTTCCAAAACCAAATGCTTCTCATACGGCTGGTAGGCTTCCTGTGTTAAAGCACCAGTCACAGCTCTGGCACTGCCTTAGTCCAGCTGGGAGCAAGGTCTGTCCAAGCAGCCCTGTGGTTCCAGTAGCCCACAGTCTTGAGCCCAACCGGGTATTTTGTTGCCTGGCCTCCCGCAGGGTCCCCAAAGCATAACACTGTCATGAATGGCTACAGGTCTCTTTACAGGCTTTTCTCAGTCAGCTGTAAGGTCATCTACAGAATATGTTTAACATATTTCCGATAATAAAAGACTCACTCAGTTCTTGAAGAAAAACCTGAAATCCAGATCTTTTTTATGTAGCTATAGCATGAATATGTCCAAGTATATGCCAAATCTATGCAGTTATGTGGTGTAGGAAAAAAAAAAACCAAACAAAACCAGGATGGAAAGCTTTGAAAGAGAAATATCTAATAAAGAGCTCAGTTATTGAAACAACACGTTCTTTTGGAAATGTAATAATTAGATGACGGAACTGTATTCGATAAGCAATAAGGTCTCCAGAAAAATTTTAACTACATAGGAAATTACAGTTTCTTTTTTATAGTCACTCTATATGCTGAGGATTCATAGCTTGTTCTGTAAGACATGCATCAGTAAATGGCAGGCTTTAAAATAGGGGTTTAATTAATGTTCTGTATTTAAACACAAAATAACATGAACAATGAATTTTTTAGATTTACAAGGATGCTGTTATGATTGTCAGATGTGAAATTTAACAGACAAATGGCCCTGTGCAAAGATTGCGTTTCATTTTATGGCATTCATCTGATAGTCTGCAATCCTCAGTTTGAAATTTTTTCTGCAGTGTTAAAAACCCAGCTCCTGAGCCTGAATGCCCAAAAATACCACATGTGTAAAATCACACCCATGATCTCTCAGAGCTCATTTCCCACTCCCTCACTGTAAACCCCTAGGGCTGAAAATGAAACAACTCTCAAGTCTTAAAAGTGTAATTCCCTTCACCTGCATTAAATCATAATAATCAAGTTTTTTATGGGTGAAGTATGGCAAGGGAGAGGGAGGAAAAAATTATGGTACAGAAGTGTGGGGTCAAGTCAGGAGGTCCTACATAGTCCTTCTCTCTGCTTCCCTCTCTTGTAGCTGCTCTTTTTTCTGGCCTATTGACAGTGTCGGCAGCTGCAATTCTTCAACAAGCACAAAAAGCCAGGGCTCCAGAAGCTGCAGACAGCCCACAGCCAGGAGCTCTTTCTCCAGCCCACTGTGGCCTCTGCTGCAGTCTTTCCTACACAGCTGTCCCTCCGGGCTCCCATCTATTTGTCCTTATGTGAGACTTGCTTGGTAGTAGCTGCCTGAGTAATGGAACCGTTTAGGTCCTAATACAGAGCTTCCGAAGGTCATAAGAGCTTTGCTAGTGAATTTGAGATTTAAACAAGGACCCTTAAAACAAGCAGGATGATATGAAGTGGCAAAATGACAATAACAGTGGAAAATCCAGAGCTGGTGCTTGACAGAATTGTTGGGATTCACCAGCCATAGTAAGGGCAAACGCAGATTGTCTAAAGTAGCCTCCAGTAAACCTCATTAACACAGACCTCTGACAGCAGTAGGGTAAAACTGGACATTAACAGCACATATGCCAAAGGTGCTATCAGAAATTAACTCAAGTAAGTAGAGGTTGGTCTATGGGTAGAAAAATTTCATGTCTTCACCAGAAAGTATCATTAGATGAAACTGACTGTTGCCATTGCCACAAGGGCTATTGTAAACACTGTAATTAAAATACAGAGATGCTTTTTTATCCTTCTGCAAATGCATGGCTTTCAAACAAGGTACAAACTCAGGGAGCTGTCAGAAGTACAAATGCTGTCTCTGCTATGGGTCAGAACTTGCTGCGAAGCCAGCAAAAACACCTACCCTGAGTCTTAACTTTAGAACACCCCCTAGATGAGACAGTGTTAGAACTGGTGGTGAAACCTCCCAGAAAAAAAGTCAGGCTATTCGGATGGGAAGGACTGTACTGGACCGTCAGTCTAGTTTAGCAGCATGGTAGCTCCTGAATTGTTGTAGGAAGCTGAGCTATGAAGAATATATGAATATACTCAGAGGATGAAACAAGCTAGAAGTGATGTTTTATAATAGCCTCAGATGAACAGTGACATTTAGGAAGCAGTGTTCAACATATGCCAAAATTCAGGCCAAATTAAGCAACAGTGTTCATGATGTGGTACAGGAAAATCGCCCCCTGGGACCAAGTAACTGTAGATGTGTGTACGTTGGCTGGGAAAAAAAGTCTCTTAAACATTTCCTAGACTATTATTCTTGCTTCTCTGAGGTGGCCTTGCTTGAAGAAACTGCAGGTGATTGTTCATACCCAGTTTGGTTTCACTACGTATGTTTTACTTGACCTGGAAGTATTTGAAAGCAGGTGTAGGGCGCAGGACGTGATTTTAAGTGCTTCATAAAGAAACAGGCCTTCAGATGCATCTTTGCATTTTCATGACCACCATACGACAGGTTCTTGGGGGAACTACATCTGAATTATAAAACATCCATGAAAATAGTTGTAGATTGAGACACTGATCATTGTTTAGCCCTTTGAAGATGCAGAAAAGTGTGAAAGCTGGTTCCACGGATGCTGCTGTGGGAGAACTAACTTTTCCCTCTGATCACCAGCATTGGTCTTCAGAAGTTTTGGGCTGGACAACAAACTACCCAGGCCAGGAGCTGGTATTGCTGGCATTCCTTCTGGTTGTACCAGGGGGTCATAGATGAAAGATTAGGAGCACAATGTCATCTCTAAAGCCACACCAGTTCACAAGATCAGCCTGGCACTGCCTGTGCTAAGAGCTGAGACTGGCATAGCTGTATTTCAAGATTGTTAGTGCACACTCAGACTGACTTTTAACGGATACCCTGGGAAAACTACCAAATGAAACAACGGTTTAAATTCTTGGGGGACTAATATCAAGTGTTAGATTTAGATTTTAGTTTTCTGAATTTACATCTTATTTCCATGTCTCGTTTCCTTCTGTCATTTTTAACACTAAGACCCTGTGACAAATTCTCCTGTACCCAAGTTTCAGTTGACATGGGGTTAGCAGCTAACCTGGATGCTTATCTGACTTGCAGTAATTTGGAAAACTGTTGGTGTATTCCATATAACAAAAGAGTACATTGCAGAATTCCTTAAGTGATGATGCTTATTATCAATTTACATTACAGATTTAAGTGAGAAAAAGTTAATAGTATCACATAGCAATTAACTGAAACAACTTGCACCTAAATTATATTCCTTATCAAGCAAAACAGAAATTTTGCTGTGAAGGTAAAGGAAAGATTCCAGATAATTTGTAAAAATACCTTGCATGCTAAAACCTTAATAAAGTCAATAGCTTTATTCTATATTATGTTATCAATAAGAGTTAAACTAAAGTTTTTCCACCTGCAGTCTATGAAGGAAATTACTGTATGAAACCAGAATGATGCTGCTCATTCCAGACTTTACCAGCATTCTCAGTACCAATTACTCAGTCTTGGAGCAAAGGCTCAGCAGTTCCACATTTCTGAGCTCTTCCCTGATGACAGTGTCACAGAGAGAGTGCAGGGGACCTCCTTCGCAGCTGTGCTGTTCTCATCACCTGTGCCTTATTAGAGGAAAAAAGCTCCAGCACTAGATGCCAATATCTTAAGGAATTTAAAAATCTTTATGTTTGCAGTAGTATTTCCTGCTCTGCTTTCTCTGATCCTGCCTGTGGTTCAGAGTCATAGGTACTTGCATTTATGATATATTCTAGCTGTATTACCAGTGTAGAAATGTCAACATCCAGCTTCCAACCTAGCTGGAGCAGTTGATGATACAGTCCATGTAATCAGTTCTTATATCTTCTCACAGACAAAGTTTTGGGCGAAGTTGGTTTTTTAGTCATGGTAGGGATTTTTGTTTGTTATACTTCTGTCTCAAATCCATTCCTGCTTTCTGCTTAGTCTTGCTGCATGCTTGGGAAATTAAGTTAGAATGCTGTTGGTCTGAAATACAGCGGTCTCATTTTCAGGTATCTTCACAAGAACATACCCGCTCTGGTGGCTGCTGGTATCTCCGTAGAATAGCAACACGCTAATAATCACACCCTGTAGTGGTTTTCATTGCAGAGCCTCACTGAAGGTTTTCAACTGTGGGCAGGGTGCTTGCCTGCATGCCTTTCCTTGCCCCACCTTGGCACCCTTCACCTCAGGCAGCCCTTTCTGCACATGACATGCTGGTCATGGTGCAGAGCATGGATGCTGCTGCGTCCTTACCTCAACACACAGCCAAAGGGGTGAAGTGAGCATCCTTGGCAGCACTGCTGTGCATCTGTCCATGCACTGTCCAGCATTTAGGACTGCAACCTGCCCCAGCGGGTCTGCCAGATGGATCACAGGCTGACCTGGCTGCTCAGGGCTTTCTTAAACTCAAACACTATATGGAGTTGCCTGAATGCCTTTGAATAGATCATCAAAGGGACCTTGTGGACCCTGGGAGCTTGAGGTGGACAGCAAGCTCAATATGAGTGAACAGGGTGTTGCTGTGGCAAAGAAAACCAACAGGATTCTGGGGAACAGTCAGCAAAGGTATCACCAGCAGAGAGAAGAAAGTCATTATCCCACTCTACTCAGTGCTTGACAGGCCACACCTGGAATACCATGTTCACTTTTGGTCCCTGCTATACAAAAAAGATGTGGGCAGGCTGGAGAGGGCCTAGGAAAGGGCCACAAAGATGATCAGAGGACTGGGAAGCTGTCCCGTGAGGAAAGGATGAGAGAACTGGGTTTGTTCAGCCTTCAGAAAAGGCTCAGGGGAGACCGTATCACCATATTCCAGTATTTAAAGGGTGGCTACAAAAAAGATGGAGTCATGTTTTTACAATGAGTCACATGGAAAAAATGCGGGGTAATGGGCACAAGTTACTCCCAGGGAGATTCTGACTGGACATAAGGAAAATTTTTCACATTGAGAACAATCAGCATAGGAATAATCTCCCCAGGGAAGTGGTGGACTCTCCAGTGTTGTGTACTTTTAAGATTCAGACAGACAAGGTACTGGGACATCTTCTTTGGCTCAGGTTTTGCCCAGAAAGGTTGGACCAGATGATCTTGAGGTCCCTTCCAACCTGGTGTTCTATGATTCTATAATCTGCTTTTCAGGAGTAACTTCAAACACACCCCACACCCCTCCCCAGTGCTTTTGCAAGATTAAATAGCGTAAAATAGGCATTTACATGATCCCTGCCTATAAAAGATGTTATCTTCCTGCTGAGCTTCCCTCCCCTGTTTGCTAATGGAAATCAAGTCCTTCAATTCATGATGCAAAATTTACTGTAATTAATTTTATCTCTGTTTCAGTGCTGTCTTCATAATGGGCAATAATCGTATGCTCTGTACAGATAGATGTTTGGAGTATGTGTGTACTCTGTACAGGAGTCTGACAGATGGTAGTGTCACAGGTGTGCCTATGCTGGGATATGAATAAGCTCACAGAGGTCACTGAAGATTGAAGATTCTGCTTCATATTACAGCAAGGAATCAGCCCACTATTATTTACTTCTTTTTTTTTAGGAACTTATTCTTTTTTTGTAAGTTTATCATGGGCTAAGAGAGGCAAATTGCAACAAAACACGATTTCACACTTGCTGCATGAAGTGCACAGTGCTTATACTCAATAGATACTGTACAAGAAAGTTTTACAAAGCTATTACCATTAAAGGTGTTCAGGCAAAGGATAATACTGGTTGATTTTGTTCCCTTCTTTTTTTTTTCAGGGGAGTGAGTGGGAACTGAATTTTTGTGCCACTGAAAACTGTAGGTTTAATATCCAGATATCGAGGTATTTAGGACAATTGCAAGAGGTCTTTCTAAAACCTGTTTTTTAGATACTATAACTAGATAATAATTATCTCCTGTTACTGTTGAAGAAAAATACCATCATGGCATCAAAGCACATGGATGACAGACACTCTTTCCCCCCAACAGGCAAAGGAAACCCTTCCTGGAGCCGTGTAGGGCTACTGATCACACTCTACCAGAGCAAGCCATGGGTATGCCTGCAACTGGACTTGTGTAAGTGAGCAGGTAGTGTTACAGACCTGACTCTGTAATACACTGTATGTTGAGAGTATATCATACTTTTTACTGCACATGTAATTTGCTTTCCAGTGAGCAAGTCCATCTAGGACTAAAGATCCCTTGGTCTTTTTCCTCGCTTGGTTGCTGGTCTAGTAGATCAGCTTATAGATCACTTAACTTGTTTCTTCATTTTGTTTATTGTAGATCAAGGGCCTCAAACTTGGCTTCTTGGCTACTGCTGGTGAAAAGTACTACACAGAACTAGGTGTTCATCTCGTTAACATGGAGTATGACATGACTTCATGGAATCTACTGATGTAGATTTTTGTAGTATTTTTGTAGTATTACACAAAACTATAACTAACATTGCTCATTCAATTTGTACAAATGAAAATAACTGTTTGTATCCTATGGCTTACACATTCCTCCCCAATAGAACTTTAGTGTTATGAAAAAAAACCTACTGCAAATATATATATATATATATAAAGTCTTTTTTTTCCCCTTAACCTGAACCGTACTTGATGAAATGGAAAGATTTCTGGGCTGAATCCTGTACACCAAAGAGAAGTCTGGAAAACAGTTGCTAACCTTTTACAACTGAGTTATGAACTCTTGAAAATATGAGCTATCCCTCAAGTCTGGCCGGAGAGCATACCCTCTTACTAAATCTGGCTTGCAGGTGATGCTGGGTTTATTAAACTCAAACTGAAACTTTTGAGTGGTGCAATGTGGTGAGTGTCTGTTGCCCTGTAGCTGTACTTCCCCTGTAGCTGTATTTCTCAAGATTTACTTACTCACAGAAATTTCTTTTTCAGTTTTGAAAATGTAATGTAACTTACATTTTTAAACTTACTAAGAGTAAAATGTCAGCATGGTATTTAGGGAAGAAAATGACATCTTAAAGGAGCTCTGTGCGAGACAAGTTTAAATTAGTTTGGCTTCTCAAGGGATGTTGCAGCAGGCTTGTATATATGCCAAATATATTTCTACATGGAAGGCTACTGTTGGATCTTTTCTCTTCTAGTGTTCTGGGGAGACGGGGCGTGAGCCTGCTGCGGTATGGAAACAAAACATTTTGCATATGGTAATGTCTGACATCTAATGAAGTTTTCAACCTCTCCATGTGGACATAACCTAAGTTGTTCAGATACACATCTTCCTGTTGGCCTGGAGTCATTAGCAAGAAGTAAGTAACAAAACTCCTCCTTTGGGAAGCATATAGCTTGTAGAGGGCTTCAGAGAGATCAAAAATGGGGGTTTTCCAAGTCTTGTATGAAAACATGTGGAAGATACTTGGATTAAAAATGTGCTTAAGCGATAGAGGCACCAAGGAATCATGCCAGCATGAAGATCAAGTCTCTGAATCTCCAACAGTGATTCATACAGCATTCAAGCTGTATTTTGCAGCCCTGTGACCCCTCTAGCAGGCTTATGGGTGAAAGCTAGAGAAACAAACAGTGAAGAGGCAGCAGTGAAATGCAACGTATTAGTTAAATTAATGAAATGTAAAATAATATTACATATTTCTTTTTTAAGACATATGGAGGTTGGCTATTTTTTCTTGGTATTCATATGGCATTGATTAACTCAAAGAATGATATGGGAGTGGGACACGCTCTGAAGAATACACTGCAAAATTTTTGTTTCTACCTACCCTGTCAGGACCTTTTCTGCTCACATTACTGGCCTACTGTGATGCAGTCTTTATTTTATTTGGGAATTCTAGCTCATTTCAGTACGCTGTTCAAGCTCTATGGCAACTGGAGAGGTAGTGAAATTACAAATTCATAAGAAAATTGGGTAATCAAGAGGAGAGAGCAATTTTAAGTCAAGCTGCTTAATCTCTGAAGAGCATGATTTAACCTTACTTAACATTTAACAAGAACTTCATTTACGTAAAAATGATGCAATTAAGGTGCCAGAGCTTCTAATAAAATACCCCTGAGGCTTCCTGCAAGTCTTTCAAGAAAATTGGAGAATATTAATTTTAGCTTTCTTGATCTTTCTCAGGAAAACATTTTGGACTCTTTAGGAAAAATTGAAAACTTATATTTAGAAGAAAATATCTCACTTTGTTGAAAACAGTTTCTGTGAAATTTTTATGTTTCCTTTGAAAATATAAAAGTTTCCATCAGAAATGTGTAAGCAAAAGCACAATTTATCCAGTTTTCTGCAAGTTCGCTTAGAAAAAAAGTCCAATGTACTCCATGAAACCACTATATTTCTTTAATATTTTCATACATTGAATTAAACATCAAAGATTAAACACATGTATGCAGAAACCATATGTATTTATATAGAAGTACATATATAAGGAGAGGTGAGAGGGCACAGAGGACTCCATGGTGGAGATGGTTCAAACACAGAGTGAGCTGCTCCAGTGAGGACCCCAGTGCTCACCCATGCACCAGCTGTGTTTAGCATCCTGGTGGATGATAGGCATTACCTGTTCTACTCGTCCATGAGGACAGGACTGTCATTTAGATAGGCCTGCACAACAGATTCTGATTGATAGAGAAATTAAAAGGTAAAACAGATTTTGGATGGTAGGATATAGAGTAGAAAAGTTTTAGAACATTGAGCATCATACATATTTTCTCTGCCTCAAACTGGAATGAGATATGCATTTCTTTTGATGCAGTCCTTTCACAAGCCTTTTAGGGCACAGAATGCCTTTAGTTTCCCTTTCAAGGATAGTGTTAAACAGTAAATAACCTTAAATAACCACACATATATTGGCAGAGGATTAAGTACTGATCTGCTTTTCAAAATAGTACATCATTTCTCTATGACCTATTCTATTTTAGAAGCCATTATGGACAGGGCTATTTTACTAAACAATATGCTTACTGCAAGATACAATTATACTATTAAACCATACACTGCCAAAAGTACATCTACAGATTACTTATGTTGAAGAAGCCCAACAGCAGCATACTGAGCATGTCATTCTCAATCTCAAAATAGTCTAATAGTCTTTTTCTAATAACCCCTATAAATATTTCAGGGACGCAAAGCTATGAAGGCAGATAAATTTGTAGGTGGGACAAAAGGGTGAAGATGCCTGACTCTCTGAACATCCTGTACTAATCTGGAAAACATAATGTAAGTAGTTTGTGCAGTGGTGTGAGGGGGTTCATTATTTTTAAGCTGGATTTCTGTTTTCCTGTCTTTCTATAGCTTACTTTGTAATAACAAAATGGATTTGTAATCCCATTATGCAGATCCATCACTATCACAGTGAAATGTATTCTAAAGCTAAAAGTATGAAAGGAAATTAGTTTGAAGGGATTTTCTGAGAAAAGCTAATGTTCAACAAAAGATGATTTGCATTTTTTTCCAAATGTCCCCAGCAGGACAGTATGTCATAAAAAAGGAGCTGTTCATTTCAGGCAAATGCCAAGGTGCATCTAAGGAACAAAATAAACGTTCTCTGTCTTGGTGAGGAATAGGTCTTGGTAAAAAACCCTAAGGGCAGCTGACTCCCTTCTGTACAGTCTAGGCAGTCGTGGCCACGGGCACTGAATCAATAGCCACTGGATGCATTATCCTGCAATACAATTACGATGATTAAACTTTTTTCCCTGTCAATAGGAGGCAGAGAAAAGCAGGCTGTAAGCAGCTGGAAATTTCCTTAATCCTGTTAAGTGAAGCTCCCTCCTTTAGTCAAAAACAATCGCATCCCAGGTGGGATTGTATGATGTAAAGCATCTCAAAGCTTATTTGTGGATTTTCTTCCCAATCCCTTCCCACAAAATAAAGCCGAGGATCTATGCACAGAGGCAGGCAGGGCAGTGGCTGCCCAGCCAGCTGGACAGGAGGCACAGCAGGAAGTCCAGTAAATGCTTCTAAAGTGAGTTAAGGTATGTTCCTGAAATACTAATCTCCCCCTTTCAGTCAGAAATCCTCACAGGATAAGTTTTGCTGACTTGAGGAGGAAAAAAGGAAAACTTTTTCTTCCTGTAAATACTTAAGCAGAAGGGAAATTTCACAGCAGAAAATGATCATCATAAAGGTCATAAATCTTTAAGGAGCTCAGTAATACAAAGCGTCTGGAGTTAAAGAATCTTTTAATATCACCTTAGAGAAACTAGAGGTCCCAATCCTCCACCTTCCTGCTCTTCAAGCTACCTTCCCTCTGACACTGAGAGAAAAATGTGGGAATTATTACCTCTTTGCATCATTGCAAAGAGAAACTGCCCCATGACATTCACATGTCTGGCCACACAAGCACAAAACAGTCCTGTAAGTGGTCCCTGAGTGCATATAAATCCTGTGAGCCCGTGTTCTATCAGCACAGGCTATACAGTTCATATCTTTCCAGCCATCTCTGTTCTCACTATTGGCTGGTGAATGGTATAAACCACCCTCTCCGTTTCCAACAGAAGTTTTTTCTAACAGTCTGGCAAATAACAGTAATTGGTTCAAAAGTCAGAAATTAAGCTGGGAATAGACTGAGTGGAATTAACTTTAAAACTTAGTTTGGGTTGGTTTTCTTACCTCCCTTCCATCCTCTTTGGTCATCGGGAGCTTTGCATTGGGACTGAGTTACCTAGAAGTATATTCCTGCTCCTGCCAAGGTGTCCAGACTAGTTAAGGATAATCAGTATCTTTTTCACCTTGTGGAATGGCAGAATTTGCCACTGCCTTCAAGGTCTCCTTGACAAGAATAGAAATGACAGCGGCACTGACTGCAAAGCCTCCTTTTACACTGACATGTCATCAGTCTGAGTACTGGGGGGAAAAAATCAAGTGGGTTAGGTTCAGATCTTTCCTAAATGTCAAGTCCCAGTCCTTGGGTAGCCCCAGGTCAGAAAGATTCATACATGTTCATAGAAAATTATCAAAAGATTCTCCTAAAATTGTTCATAGAGAAGATCCCTGGCCTTTTGATGATGTTGAAGGAAATATTTCTCATGCAATTGGGGTCTACCAGTAAAAGCAAAAAACAGTTTAAATTTTCAGACATGATGGACGCTGCTGCAGTTGGATGTCAGCGATCTCACAGGCTGAAAAAGTCAAGTAGAATTACTCTCTTGTATTATTAAGGTGCCTAGGGATCCCTAGACAAACCATTCCTATTTATTTCAGTAGGTATTTTGCAGAGGACAGTCTTAGTGCTAGAGCATTCTCAGCTCTTAGAGGAGACGGTTCTTCTTTTGGGTCGATCTTCTGCTCCAGCTAGATCTGCACTCAGAGTCACAGAATGGTTTGGATTGGAAGGGGCCTTAAAAATCATCTAAAAGTTCCACCTCCCCCCTGCCATGGGCAGGAACACCTTCCACTGGATCAGATTGATCAGAGCCCCATCCAACCTGGCCTTGAATGCTGCCAGGGATGGGGCATAATGTTCATAATTCCATGTCTATGAAACAGTGCTTCTGCTGCAGCAGAGAAAGCTGAGAATGCTCAAGCTGCCTCTCTAGTCTTTCCTTGCAGAGACAAGAGCTAATACTGGCTTCTACAATCAACACAGTAATTTCATACATCTGGAAGTGAAAGACAGCAGGCTTATACCTCTGTGTCTCATCGTATCCATGGAAATAGTATTTGTGGAGAAAAGTCTGTTCTGCTCCGGACTTCCTCCAAATAACAGAGCGGATGATTCTCTGTTGGTATTAAAGAAACATCAGATAGAGTTCAAAGGTCTATTTCTAAGGGGTTAGGGGTGTTTGTGTGTGTGTGTGTATTAATAATTTGTATTCTTGAGAGGAGAGTAGGCTTATTAAAGTCACAGATGCCCCAGGCTGGTGAAACAGCAAGAGTAATGGAGGACAGGACTAACAGAATGATCTTGACAAATTAAAGAATTCTTCTGATAAGAAAAAGATGAAGTTCAGCAAAGACAAGGTATTTAGGTAAAGAGGGAATAGCAACCAAACCAATGCAGGACACTGCATGACTGGCTGGATAGCATTTTACAGAGGAGAGAGCATAGGGATTCCCAAGTCGAACATAAGATATTATCTTCTGAGCTGTAGAAACAAAAGTATCACCTACAAAACACAGGAATATTTCTCCTCTTTCTATGTTGGTGAGTCCTTGACAGGAGGATTATGTTCTGATGTGAGAGTTGTTGGGTTCTGAATTTTAAAATGGCAATGCACCTTCCTGGTGCTTCAGGGTGTGTATTGCCCTTCAGATCTCCCCAGCTCCGTTAAGGGATGCTCTGGCTTTCACTTCTGTCACAGCCACATCCAAGTCATGGCTCTATGCTGCCAAAGGCAGCTCTGAAGAATGAGGCAGGAAAGCAGCTGCAGGTTTTTCTATGTTTCAACCTCAAAACCCATGTTTCCCCTGTTAAAATAAAGAGGAAATACAAGAGCAGGCAATGTATCACGTGTTTTTAATAAGGCATGTGAGATTTGAGGTTTAAACATGGGAAATCCCACGTTATAAGTGATGTCTGGCAACTCCAGTTACTTTAAGAAAAATGTGGATGATCTGGAAGGGGTCCAAAGGAGGGCAGTAAAGAATGATTAGCTGTCTGGAAAGATTGACAGCTGAAAGAAAAGAAGACTGAGGAGGGAGACAGCAATAAGCTTCGCACATGTGAAAAGTTGCTTCTGCAAAGAGGAAGGAAGTAATCTGTTTGCCATGTTCATGTTGGATAGGACAAAAATAAGAGGCTTATATGTCACTAAGGGAGATTTAGGTTAGATGTTAGAAAGTGTTTCTGAAAAGGCAGGGCAGTGAAGCATTGGAATCAGACTGCTTGGGGAGTGCATTGGGACATACAGTCCCCAATCACCAGGGGTGGCTGAGAATGGGCTGCAGAGGCTGAGTGTAGCCTAAGGCAGAAAAATGGTGAAAGCAACCTCACAGAGTCCTTCCCAGTACTGGAAGTCTTCCCAGTACTGTTTATAAGTCTATCAACAGCAGCAGAAACAGGTAATCAGCTGCATGGCAATTTTGAAGTATTGCCTAGAAAATTCATTAGCTCTTCAGGCAACAGGGAAGTTCCCGCAGCGTGTCTTGGAAAGTACAAAACCTATCTTTAATAATGTTGCTTTCTTTGAAACATTCTCAGTTAGGGAACAGTCCACACAAAATAAATTACTAAACTCAAGTAAACGTAAAGACCAAATTTTGCCTTTTATTGTATGCCGTGTTTTACAGATAGGCATCATCTACAGGAACAGGGAGCTCAGTACTGTGCCTCCTAACAAGGTGAGGGACAAAGGGAGCTTGGTCAACACTTTATTCCAGTGTTGACAGTGGTATTTTTCTTTAGGTAGTGCCCTGTCCCTGAATCCTTTGTCATGCATTTGCCCACGAAAAATAGATTTCATGTTAAATGGGGAAGTATGATAGCTAACGTTCAGACTACATCCAATATATATATACACACACATTAAATATATATTTATTCTCCTGCAGTATTCATGACTTTCATATTCCTTAGAGGACTATTTGCTTCATCCAGTTACTGGAGATCTATAAATTTAGACAGGTAAATTTTCTTCAGTCTTTGTTAGGGTTAGAAATTTAATTTGCATGAAAAGCCTTCTGACTCCACATGGGGGTTCTAGGCCCAATTCACCAAGTGTTCATGACTCTAAGATTGAAAAACACCACACTATGAGAATAATATACATTAATCAAGGAAGAACTATCATGAGTATGATTAACTTATTTTAATTATACTACATGATGAAACAGCTGTATTAAATGACTTCACTAATGACTAAGCCTTACAGTACATGCTGTGGTATGATTTTTCTGTAAGATATTAATTTTATGTTAAGACCAGATTTTTTTTTTTGACATTGATAATGTTTCTGCACTGATATCTTCATAGTGCAAAATTAATTGCATCTGGGCAATCACAGATGAGTTTCTGAATTCCTTTGTATTTTATTGACTTCCTCTTTTAATATTTGAAGGTACCATAAAAATTATTTAGATTTCTCCCTCTTTCACTGCTGTGTTTCCTTTTGACGCAATACATATTTTTCCAGGACCTAATAAAGGAGGAACTGTTCATAAAAGATTATTTTTATGGTTTTCCATTTTCTGTATTTAGCCATATGAAGGTGATATCATTATGCTGTGGGGATTGTGGTTTTTATTTGCAGTGGCACCCCAGAGACAGTATGAGGATGCATTGACATAACCATTGCCCTCAGAAATGTCATATTATCAAGTTTAACTTACTGAGCAATAAATTCTTACCAGCTTTCAAATCCAAAAGGGGCAGCATGGGAATTACTCTTAATATTACATCTTTATACAAGCATTCCTTATATTTTCTAGGTGACAGAAAAATTACAGTGAAGTAGGGAGGGAGGAAAGGGGAAAAAACAATAATCTGACTCATGGTGGGAAAATATGAAAAGGTCATTTCTTGATTCTGGCCTGCTAGCCCTGGGGTACATTTTCCTCTGTTTCACTGCCCAACTTTTACTGGTGCTTTTGAGATGAGGCAAAGACTTATCCACCTTCACAATGCAGTTCTGTTTCTATATGCAGATAGGACTGAAAATAAAACTGAATAGGAACAAATACTGTGGGAAGATGCTTTCAGCCAAGTCCTCTGGGCATCCCCCTTTGATTCTCTTTTCTGACACCAGTTTCTGCCTCTGACACCAGATGCTTGAGGAAAAGGAACAGTTTGGATCAGCTTTCTTACTCTGTTATCAGCTACTAGTTCAACTTTGATTTACATCTGGTTTTACCTCCATAATAAGTTTTACGCACAGCCCAAATGTAATTGCTTTTTTAGCTTTGATTGTTCATGTACTTAATCTGTCATTTAGGCAGCATGTCTCTCTTCCTCTTCTTATTATGACTTGGGAGCTGAAAAAGTACTGCTTTTGATGGCATATGTTAACCCAAAATTAATGGTATTAGTATTGTCCTATCACTGTCCGGTTCTGAAGTCATTAAATTTAAAATTGCAAACAAAAGCCTAGAAATAGTCAGATATATTCTACTGTTAAACTATGCTTTCTGCGTCCTAATCATCCATCGTATGTAAATACGTGTAACTACACGCTGCAGATTCCCACTGCATCAACAGGCAAGTCTGCAGCCTGGCCAGTGGGTGGCAAACGTGCTTAAGTGGAGATCTGATCTGGCCCTGCTGCTTGGCCTCTAGTCTACAGTATTTTAGATACCGCTTTCAGCATCTCACACCCATCAGAGGTCCTTCTACAAAGCTTCAGTGCCTGTATTTCTCAGAAAGCAGCTCTAATCTGCTTAGTTGTGGTCCTGCTCCAAGACCTCACTTCTTCCAATGTCAGGAGAGGCCCCAAGATCAGTACAGTCCATCACTGTGACAGAGACACTGACTCGAGATTCATAATGCCATATATATTCCTAGGAGGAGGCTCTAAATACCCACAACAGGGAAAACAGATCAAGCTTCTAAGACAAAGGTATGGCGGAGTCCTGTACATGAACCAGGTAGACATAAGACAGGTGAAGGATGTCCCCAGTGCTCCTTCTCTCCATCCTCCCTATCTGGAAAGAGGAGGAAACTGAAACCAGTTCATTCACTGCCTTCCTCACCTCCAGATAGATGCCACTGTGACAAAATCAGTGTGGGAGAGAAGTGGCAAATACCTACATTGGCAGGATTTCTGCAGTTTGATGGTTGCATTAGCTATCTCCTCACTCTATAATATTTCTCCTTGCTTCTTTAATTTTGATTAGTATATGAAAACAGCAAAAGCTAAAGGACTCTCTTCCCACAGAATAAAAATACAGGATGCCGGAAAAGTAAGTTTAGAAATTTAAAAACTTTTCCATCATTCAAAAGAAGCAAATATTCAGCATTTCTCATTTCTTAATGTTTTGATACATTGAAAACCCAGTGATCTTTAGGGCTATTCTGAAATAGAAATAGTTTAACAGCTAAGTACTGTCCTCGGCCAGCTGCATCAGGTGACAGTGCACCACCACCATCTACTGATCAACTGGCTGTACTACCAACAGAGACCCCTTCCTCAGACTGGTCCGGATTTGCAGAGATTTTAATTGACAAGTTAAACTTCTTGTACTGAGCCAGAGTTTGTCACGTGTGGCATCTGCCTACCAAGGAGAGCAAGGACAGCTAAATGCAAGAGTCCAGAAGAATCATGAAGCTGAAAAATTTGAGGGAACAACTATTTAGTTTTTTGGGTAATGCTGAGCTGTTGCTGGCAAAACTACAGATAGAGGTTATTCGAACAGCTTTTCACTTTGACTTACAAGTCATGAAAAACTGGCAACAGCGGGGTAGGCATCACTGATTGTTGCTCTGAAAAGATTAAAAACTGCTTTCTCTTCCTGCATATTTACTCGTGCTAATGAAAATCATCAGAAACACTGTGTAAGCTATCTTTGACAACTCTTCTAAGGTACTCAGCTATCTACATCCATACAAAAAGCCCAGTAATGTAATGCATTGCGTTGCATAGGACACACACTTGGTTCTTTATGCTATGCTCAGGGCACATTTGTTAGGAGGAGCTAAGCTATCACTTCTCAGTATGTCTCCTTGAATTTGACTATATAATTTATAAACAATTTAATGGCAAGATATGTTCATAGTTATAAAAGGACTAAATTGATGTAAAATTTCTCTGCTTAAAAAGGATTATTTTGGTTCATATTCTTTATAATATCAGTTGTTCTTTTTCTAACCTTACAAGGTTTCTATGTACTTAGACCAGCTATTCCCTTTTTTTAAGGGCTGCATAGAATCTTTGTCTGCCTCTGTAGCAAATGGAAAATGTTTACTGGAAAAATTACCAATATTGAAGGTGTGATCTCTCAGCTTTTCTTATGATATTGAATCATTTTGGTCTGATACGGCTGTAAATCAAGTCAATGTGAATGAGGATTAGCCTGGTAGTCAAAGTTGTGTAGAAGTGGGAGACTAATCACAAGAATTGTTCTGGGTAATTAGTGAAGGATCTACACCTCTGCCAAGAGATCTATCAAAAATACCCATTCAGAGCACAGAATTTCAAATCTATTCCATGATGGGGTAAATGTCTGTGCAGTGGGTATGTAGACTCAGAGTCTGTGCTTACAGCCATCCTTTCCACTTCATGTCCACTGCCTTTCTTGAAGTGTTGCATATGCCGACTTCTTCAATGCACTTACCTTCTTCTGTCTGCATTGATGGAGCTGTGCTGACTTACAGCAGCAGATAACAAGGCGTTATGTTTTGTACAACTGTTACCTCTGTGTTTCACTTTGCTGTGTCTGTGCACTTAGATGATAGGTGTTTGAGGCTAATCACCCTTGATTTACTGTTGAGGATGCCATGCACACCTCTGTTAGTGCAGACACAATAAATAGTGTGGTAATAACAACTTGTTCCCCTTGAACAAGAAAGCAGATGCATTACCTTATGGGTTGCCTTGTCTTTGACTGCTAGCAAGGGAATTTAGGGGTGTTCAGCTGGCCACAGGAGGGCTTTCATATTGTTCCCTAGAGTCAGTAAGGAATATAAGATGAACAAAGACCACATAATTCAGATCAGACAAATTCTCTCTTCCTAGATTACACTCGTAGCTTATAAAAAATGAAGGGTTCTTTATAGTTCTTAAACAAAGTCTTTCCGTCTGGGGTAAGGCCAGCTGGGACCATTAGATCATGCTACAGAATACGAATCTGTTCCCAAAATTTTTGTAGCCAGAACTCCCTGCAGCCACCTTTTCTCCACTTTCCCAGTCCCAGACTTCATCTTTGTCTGACTGGTCCCTTCTGATTTGTTTTCTTCCTTGTGCTCTCCCTTGGCTTAATGTCTCTTAAGGGAAATAGCAGGGAGGTCATGGTAGTTATCCCAGCAGGCTTTATTAGCCTGGACTCCAGTCACTGCCATGCTTTGACACTAATGTCATGACTCTGTTCTGAAACACACCTTAGTGACTGGTGAGTAAAGACATAAGCCGTAAGATTTTATCAATATGCTTTTGTTTTTTCAAGATGCTTGTGCTGAATGTATGCTTGTGTGCCTTGGCACAGAACAATCATTTCAAAAAAGTTATGCTAACCCTACAGACTTTAAAGTGAGCAAGGAATGAAAGCCTTTCACTCAGTCAATACTTTCCTTATATGTATATATATACATGTATGTATGTCTACCAGTGGCATGCACGGATACACTTGTATCCATCCATATATGTACTTATGTGTCTTGATATGTATCTATGTATATATTAACGATATATACATAAAGATTGAAAAAGGACAGTATTCCACAGTGACATTGCAAAGCATAAATAAATGCTTTTCATGGAGGGGAAATACAAGAAAAGCATGCTTGAATTGTACCACTTCCATGTTGGTACTACTGGATTTCCATTTTTAATTGTTTGTGTGTATCCACATGCATGTGCATGCATATGTGGTTAAGTCTAATATTTGAAAAGTCTCAGTTTCCTACAGTCAACATTTCAGTAGTGTTTATATAGGTTATGACTACCCTGAGTCCTTCATTTCAATGGGAATCATGTATCCAAACATTCCTGAGAACACTGTACCTGACTGTCGGAGGTACTGAAGTCCTTCAGCCCAAAGCCAGCGCATCTCACAAGCAGGCTGGCATGTGCTAAGCCAGTCTGAAATAGGCAAACAAACTCAGTGCACATTTAACAGCACTGGCACTAGACTGAGCCACTCTCACACAGGAGTAACTCCCTGCAACCAGGACAAATACAGGGCTTCCAGAGTGTCATGGGTTCAGCAGCAGCAGTCATTTTTCTCCTTCTTGGTAGCTGGTGCAGCACTGTGTTTTTGATTTTGGGCCTGGGCACAGTGTTGATAACACCAGTGTTTTCAGTTACTGCTTGGTAGTGTTTTGTCTGGCCAAGGACTTTCTGAGCCTCGTGCTCTGCCAGGGAGGAGGGGAAGCCGGGAGGAAGCAGAGACAGGACACCTGACCCAAACTGACCAAAGAGGTTATTCCATACCACAGCACGTCATGTCCAGGATGTGAAAACGGAGAGCAGAGACCTGGAAGGGTGTGGTGGTGTTGCATTGGGGGGTTTGCTGCGGGGGGTACACTGGCTGGGTCAGGCTTGGTGAGCAGTTGTATTCTCTTTCCTTGTATTTCTCTTGTATTATTACAGGTGGTAGCAGTAGTGATTTGTGTTATACCTTAGTTACTGAACTGTTCTTATCTCAACCTGTGGGAGTTGAATTCTTTTGATTCTCCTCCCCATCCCCCTGGGACTGGGGAAAGAAAGAGAGAAGAGTGAGTGAGTGAACGAACTGGCTTAAACCACGACACAGAGCACCTCTCACTCTCTGCAAGTATCTGATCCAGCTTTGAGACTGTCTACTTTTCTTGGGCTAAACCCACTCGTTTTATCTTTATTTTCTCAAGCTAGATAAAATCATGGGCTCATAAGATACATACAATGAGTTCACACCTCATTTTTTGGGTTTCCTCAGAAAAGTTACGTAAGTTACATTCATCATACTCTGGAAAACACATTGCAATGGACAACTTTTAGTTGGCATGTTTTTAGTGAAAGCAGAAACAGCCTGCTTCTCAGATTTTGTCGCACACTGGTTCTGTACTCTCTTTGGTGGCCATACCATCTCTGTCAATGAGTGAGCTCATTGACAATGTTTTCCCAGTTCTTGTCTTTCATTTGCAGTGTACAGGGTTTGTAAGAGAAGCAGAGTGTCCTTGAGCCCTCCACTACAGGGATAGCATGGCTCTTACCAATGACATGATTCCGCAATCCCATGCTCAGCAGTCCCACAGGTTTCTCCCCTCCTGGAGATAAAAAAAAACCCAGAGATTTTTAGATTTCTAATTAATGACTATGCTGTCTTCCCAGCATATGGCCACAAACTCTCTTGCCTTCAGTAGCTTCCTCTGTGTCGGATGCAGGGGATGATAATAACACTTTTTCCTTTACAGAAGGCATACTTTCAGCCGAAGCTGTTCCTGGAGCAGCATAGGGTGTAGGAGTGCTCAGTAAGGGACTATGAATGCTCCTCAGGAAGCAGCACAGGCTTCAGTGTAATATTAAACTGGGTAATCCATAACCAGAGCAGGCACATGATGTGTCAGCATGGTGGGAAACACCAAAAGATCAGGGAGAGGCTGTGAGCAGAACTGAGGGGAAGGGCCTGGGGAAGAGAATTTTTTATGCCTTTCCTAGAGGCAGCTGATCCCTTCTTCAGTGACAGCAGAGGTTTGTTACTCCCAGGAGTCTGCTCTGATAGGCAGCTATCCACTTTGCCTTTCTCAGAGCCAGTCCTGCCCACATCAGTCTTCAAAGAGATCAGAATGCCAGACACAAAAGCAATTTTACAACACTTCAGTCCCCACCTCCTGAGGTTTGTGCCTCTTGAAAAGCCTCAACATTTTCCTAAGTAACAATGAAACAAGTCCCTCCCAGCCAGTTATATTTATGATTAGCTGCAATGCCCAGTCTTATTCACTCATGAGACAAAGAATACAGTCCTGTCCATCATTTCAGTATTTCACATTTCACTGTGTTTATCTTGCAAACTACTTGAGCCCTGTCTTTTCAGATGATGAGTAATTCAGGCAAAACCACCTGCAGATGCTCCTCTCATTCACGCTCTCCTCCCTTGTAAATCTGTGGTGGTGTCTGTTTCAGACAGACAGTCCTCCAAAAGAATAGGAAGAACTGATTCTCTGATAGCAACTGAGACAGTAACCACTCTCCTATCTTTTTAATGTCATTTAATACAAAATTCAGCAAATACTCAATTCTGGCACATTTGTAATCAGCAGCACAGATGTCAGGTTTAATTAGCAGTCAGTGACAGGTTCTGTATTTGTGCTTCAGTCAATACCATCTACCAAATATAATGTAAACTTTCAGTGAAGAGTATCACAGTTCAAAGGAACAGACTGTTCAGCCATGTCTACATGCTCTGGACAGGGATAAAATGGAAAGGAGAGAACAGTTCAGAGTTCTGTGCATTTATAATAAGGAGAAATACAAGGGAATATATATGCAAATCTGACCTGGAAAAGTCCTGGCACAAGCGTATAAATATTTGCCAGTATGGTAATTAACTTCTTGGCTGTGTCTAGATGACATTAAATGATCTGTCTCAGTGCACTCAGAAAAGCAGTGGACCACAGAAAGGGAAGGATATCTAAATATAATAATGAATTGCCTTTTAATTTTTTAGTCTTCAGGTGAACCCCCTTCATTTTCAATTCTATCATTTGTATTTTAAATGCACAGTGAAAAAGCTGCTATCTCCTTTTTACTAGAGCAGGGACTAAATTATTTCTCAAACTCTGGCATATAGAACACTGTAATCTCTTCTTTACCTAGCTGACAAAAGAGCCAGAACAAACCAAAACCACTTATATTGCTCATCAGTCCTTAGGTCAGCTTTCTCCAACAGGTTTCTGACATTGCCTTCCTTCCTTCCTTCACTGCCAGATGAACCTTTGACACTTTGGTTCATGTACAATCTCATTTCCATTGCTTCCTCTCTCTGTGCAATGCACAGAGAACAAATGCACTCAGGGTCTTCAGGGGCAACCTGAAAAGGGCAGGACTGTGACAATCTTTACTTTCATGCATAATGGTTTCAAGGAATGGCAAAATCTTTAGGTTGATGGGTTTGGCTTTTTTTTATTTACACAATAATGGGAGATGCAGAACAAAGAAAAGGCCCAAGTACACCAAGAAGCTTCCTGAGACAGTGAGCTCTGGAAATCATGAGACTCAGAATAATTGCAAGTAAACCATCAGAACCATTTATAAGCATAAAAACCCAAGTGGTTTACACATATTAATATCATAGAATGTAATACTTACATGTCACATGAAAGCATTTGGTAGCAAATTCTGTGAGCTTGAAGACATTATTAATGAGCTTGGGTTTAGTGACAGAAGGAAAAAAAATAAGATTGCAACGTGCATCGCGTTAATGGCTGTGGGAGGGACACAGTTTAGCACAAGCTAATTCAAAGCTGGGCCCTTGGGAGCTAAGAAACTAGTTGCATTTGCTGCACAGCTGTAGCTGTCTAAGAGATTACTAAGCTGTGATGGGATGTGCGTGGCAATCAGATGCAGCAGACCGCTCATTTGAGAAAAAATTGTATCAATAATTGCCTCGATAGTTTGCTTCTCACTAGGTAGACAAAATTAAAATATTCAAAACTTATTTCCAGTCAGGGCTGGTGGCATAATGTGGCGAAGTGAATACCTGAAATAGAGCCTGGAAAGTTATACTTCAGAGAGGTTCCAAGGTTACAATGCATTTCTCTGTCAGTTTCCAGTACCTCTGAATTATTTTTAAGCTGCTGCATAATTGCATTTGAAAAAAAAAATAAATCTTGAGCTTTACCTTTAAAATGCTATGTCTCCAATTCTTATGAAGAGACAATGAATCAAACCAATGCAGCATTGCCTGCTTGAGTCAGCAGGCGTATTGACACCAAACAAAGGTAAGGGCTGAATTCTGATCGAAACCAACCGTTCCTCAGTTTAGATTAAAGAAGGAAAGAGGCTGAAGTAGCAAG
The DNA here is from genome assembly GCA_017639245.1 of Myiopsitta monachus. Taxonomy (NCBI): domain Eukaryota; kingdom Metazoa; phylum Chordata; class Aves; order Psittaciformes; family Psittacidae; genus Myiopsitta; species Myiopsitta monachus. The sequence continues at coordinate 30,145,959 of CM029919.1, forward strand.
GTGGGAGTGGATGTGGAAGAACGTGTAGTAACAGAGATTAGGTAAAAGTGCTTGATCAAGACTGTAACAGTAGGCATGTTTAGGATAAAGCAAAGTTTAGAAAGACACACAGGGATAAATGTACGAGAGAAAACAGATGGAAAGAAAGAGAAAACAAATAATGAAATCAGACATATGGGTGAGAGGGTACAGTAAGCAGGTTTTAAATGGTGAAGGAAAGGATAAGGTTTTTGAGAAGGTTATCATTTCCAATCAGTTTCTAAAAATTATGTGCTTGAAACTAAAAGGTTGAAGTAAAAAAACTGGAGCAGAAAGGTGAATGGGATTTTGGTAATATAGGCAGTAGCTGAAACCTTGAGTGAAGCGTCTTGGGTGAGACAAGGTCAGAAAGCATAGGTAAAAGGCAGATGGGAGGAAGGGAAGTCACAGAAAGACACAATTGACTGGAGAACTTCAGTGAAATTCTGTTTTAAAAATCTTACTAAGATCATGGCTTCTGAGAACAATGTTTGACAGTTCTGTATTGATTTATAAAGTGGTTTCTTTTTATTTATTTATTTCCAAAAGACTAAAATACGTACAGAACTTCTTAATGACAGCTCGAAGGCCATTAGGCAAGACTGTCTTGCATTTTATTTGTGCTGACTTAAAGGAAGAGAACAGAAATAACTATCATCAGGAGGCACAAGGAGGCACAAGCACTCACAAGCTCCCTGAACAGAGCTGTGCCTGGACAAGGTGTTCGTATCTCCATCAATGTCCACAAGAGCTGTACTGCTGTGGTGCCCGGGGAGAGACAACTGAGAGCAATGGTGTGACTCTGTGGTGAGGATCTCAGATCTAAAATGCTTTGAGTGTATTTTATCAAGGTGATTAAGCAGAGTGGAGGGGACTCTCAGATATTTGTTGTTTGTTTCAAATTCAGCTTTCAGAAACGCAGGAAAATCTGGAAAATGTAACTACCTTTGAGGTTAAAAAAACCCAAACAAACCCCTGCCAGTCCCAAAACGTGCTAAATAATTTCATTTGGGGATGGGAGGAGGTGAGATGTCTGGTTTTTAATTGGACATTTAGGATTAGTGATACTGAAAATCTGAAATTAATGCAGTAGAGAATACGGAAAACTATTCGTGTGTGTGCACTTGATGCATTATACATGGTGCTGTGGTTTTGGGGATACAAGAAAAGAATCTTAAAACTAGGACGTACTTAGCCACTCAGCAGTAAACAAGTCTACAGCTTTGTATGTTTGTATGAGCATGAACTGGCAGAGGCTAAAATGAATCATAACTACAGCTCTGCTTTAGAGCATTTGTGGTTAGATATTGGGACCTTGATTTGCTTGTCAGTGTTCTAGTTTTGGATTGTCTTAATGTTTTGTCTTCCAATTAAATGAAATCCCTTCAGCCTAGTGCTAGTGGGTTCTCGTTTGTTTATTGTTAGTAAGCTGTTCACAAGGCAATATGCTCTCTCTGGCCTGTCCTCTGCACCTACAAAACTTCTTAGTTTATAAAATAATAATTCGATCGTATCCCCAAGTGTTGGTTTTAGCATCTCTCCATGTTTTAGAGAGAGAGACTTCCAGCTGCTGCATGCTTGAATGTATTCTGCCCTAACTCAGAGACAGCAAACTGAAGTATCCATGCCTAACTTGCTAAGACATGTATTGTCACTGCGATATAATGTAGGTACCAGGACAGGCGTTTCTACACTGGACTGGCAGACTAATGTCTAGAAGCCTTCTTCATCATATGCTTCCATCAAATATTTTTCCAGCAGAAATACGGGTTGCTTCAAAGAAGCAATAGGTTACTGTACAGTGTTTCGGAACTTGCATTTTCCTCTGGGAGATGCTGAACAGAAGAGTATGAAGCTTTTTTAAATAACCTCTGCCCTAGACTCCTTAGAGTCCTTAGGGTCAGTCCAGACCTTCTTCTTCAAGATAGATTATCACTCAGCTAGTTGTTCTGGTTTTCAGGGAAATACAAACACTGTGCCTTAGCTATTCCAAGGCTTTGCACAAACAGTGTTGATAGAGAAAGCTAGTTTTCGATGTAGGCAGCTGCCTGGGGCAGCAACCTACAGGAGCTGCTGCTTCACCCCAGTAAGCAATAGGTATTTCCTTACAGGTCACCAGCCAACAAATGGGTAAGTAGAGCTCACTGCTCCCAGAAGTGGACTTCAGTTTTTGTAGCTATGCACAGGGCCACTTGCTGCTGTTCCCACCAAGGGAAGGACCAGGGTGGGAGGGACAGTGGCCACTTTGAAAGGGAGCCTGTGATCTGCTGGTAGTGGCAATTACAACTCTGTCGCTTCTCCCTGGTGCTGCTTTCCTCTTCTGTTACTCTTGACCATGAGCCTGCACTTCACCTTCTCATGTCGTCTCCCTTGACAGGAGCAGAGGCTGCTCTTTCTGCTAAGAGGCAAATGGTGTCAGGTAAAGAAGACAGTGGGGATCTGCTCATCTTCTGAGTAGATCATGCTGAAGGCTCACAGATGTTGTGAGTTATCTCACATAGCTCCCAAAAGCTCCACAGGCCCCATCCTTCATCCCTCCTTCCCCTGTCCCAAAGCCCACTGACTTCCCATTCATCTTTTCATCCCTGCTTCAGATCTATCAGTGTCTCCCAGTCCTTTCTCAGCTGACAGAGACTAGCTTCCTAAAACTCTCATTTTGAGTTCAAGATGCCCCTACTAGTTTCTCCTCTGCAACCTTAGGCAATGCTTACAGATCCCCCCTTTTTTTTAACCTCAGCCTAATCCTATTATGGTAGCTCCTGCAAGGTAAATATTATTTTATTTGATATAGAAATAGGGCAGTAAAACCTGCTTTGGCTCCCATATTTATTGAAGCCTTGAGCTGGGCCGCATCCAGTTGTCTACCAAGGGATTTAGTGTGCAGTCAGGTATGGCGATGTATTTCACACACAACTGTTCCACACTGACTTCCCTATGTAAACAAGTACTTAGGTCTTACTTAGGCAAATATTTCTTTATTTTATGAGCACATACAGGCACTAGTTGACTTTCATATTAATAGCACAGCATGTGTATGTCAATATTGAAATCATCTGAGATCTTCAGGGCAAAGGATAATTATGCAAAAGATAGCATTGTTTTAGTATCCACTCTCAGCATGGCTACAACTAAAACAACAGTCATACTCAAACACTGCTAGGTTTCTGGCAAAGCTTGGAAATTGTTGTTGTCCTGGCCATAAAACTTTGCTTTTTGCTTTGAAAGATCCAGGACTAAATAGCATCTGTATTTTTCATGTGAAGTGTTGAATACCACATAATGAGCAGCTGGCTCAGCAATAATCTTCAGGGCTCTGTACTCTGACATTCACTCTTAGTTAGTTAGTTAGTTAGTTAGTTTTGTGTGATCATCCATATGCAAAGTAACTTGTGCATTGGTAAACAAGGACTCTGCTAGAAACGATGAAAGTACTTCAAAGCCATTCTGAAATGCACAGATTGCTACTACCAAACAGAAAGGCTAGATAACGCTCTGTTAAATAAATGTCTTTATTACAGATATTTGCACCTCTTGGTTCACCGAATTCACTTGCTATATAGAAAATATTTAACTCTTAATCCATTCTAGATTTATCATTGGCTGCCTGAGCACTGCTTCCATAATTTACATTTGTGTACACAGAAATAATACCACAAGAAAAACTGTACTAGAAATTGTAAGCAAGAATAGAAAAGAACTAGCCTGAATTTTTGTTTTACTTATTCAGCATACTATTCAAAAGTGTCTGTGAAACTACTCAGCATAGAAAATTGAAAACTTTAACTATAAGCTTAACCTCTTTCAACATGTCTATCTACTAATGGTTGGTACAGAGAGCCTCATTAATAGCTGATCATGTTGTAAGTATATTAGTATGCATTACTTGAATGGTCCACTATTTGAAAATGTGTTTGTACAACTCAAAATGTATGTGTTTGTACAATTTAAAATGTAATTTACATTGTACAGTGTAAAAATGTACAATGTGTATATGCCTAAGTGCAGACTGGACAAATAGAAAATGCTGTAGGAAGGAAACATTTGCTTTCCACCTTGTGGATTAGGTCCAAACATCCAGTTCCAACTGCACCTCGAGTGCTAGGGCTCAAATACTCCTGAGCAGAAATCACTCAAGGATTGAAGTTGGAAGTGACCTCTGGAGGTCATCTGATCCAATCCCTCTGCTCAAGTGGGGCTACCTAGAGACAGTGGCCCAGGATTGTGTCCAGATGGCTTTCAAGTACCTCCAAGAATGGAGACTCCACAACCTCCATGGGCAACCTGTCCAGTGTTCAGGCACCATCGCAGTAAATAAGTATTTTCTGATGTTCAGAGTAAGCCTCCTGTGTTTCAGTTTGTGCACACTGCCTCTGGTTCTGTCACTGGCCACCACTGACAAAAGCCTGGCTCCATGTTATTTACTCCTTCCCTTCAGGCATTTATATGCAATAAGATCCCCCTGAGCCTTCTTCAAGCTCAGCAGCCCCAGCTTTCTCATAAGAGAGATGTTGCAGCCCCTTCATCATCTTCATGACCCTTTGTTGGACTCCCTTCAGTATGTCTGTATTTCTCTTGTACTGGGGAGCCCAAAACTGGACACAACACTCCAGGTGTGGCCCTGCCAGCGCTGAGCAGAAGGGAAGGATCACCTTCTTTGACCTGCTGGCAATACTTTGTGTAATACAGCCCAGGATACCACTCACCTTCTTTTCTACAAGGGCACATTTCTGGCTCATGTATGTCCAGAGTTAAGGCTGAACTCTCACTAGAGCTTGACCTAGGTCATATTATCGTGTTAATGTTATTTACTGACACCTCTCCTGTGGTGTTTACTTAGGCTACAGTAAACTGGTCCCTCTTTTTCTTTAAAGGTTTCTAGCCAGTGGGTATTGCCAAACAGGGCATGAAAATGTGGCTAGAGTATAACTGATACTTGCTTAAATTTGAAGAGGATTTGAATTGAGCTCTTAGACATGAACTACTGCATGTGTCACAGGGAGTGCTCATCCAGGAATCAATGGCATTACCAATATGTGAGCCCTACATACTTCAGTGCTCACTGAAGCAAGGCAGAAAAGCGTTTCAAGAGAAGCTCTTTGGAGGAATAGCTCAGTTTCATGACATGAGTGGGTGCATTTTATGAGACTGCTACCACATAATTATATATATAAATTTAGCTTATTCAGGAAGGAGACAAACTCTGTTTATCCAGTATAGTCTATATCTGGGCTGAAATAAAGAAGTCTAATGTAGGGAGTGTGTGGTATATATAGCTTGTGCTTTCAAAATCTGCATAGTTTATTTAGGATCAGGTATTCACACCTCACCTTGGTAGGTCAAAATATTTATGAGACTATGATGAAATGCTATTGGTTTTCTTTTCATCCTCTGCCATGGTTTTAGATGGGATATTGTAACATTAAGATCTAGATATTAACTTGTATGTAATTTTAAAAAGATTTGTGAATAACCAATCTCAGAAAAGCTTTGATCTTTTCCTCATGTTTAATTGGCTTTTGTCAACTGGTAGATGTCATATGATGACGTCTCTTAGTCATGGAATCCACACAGCTGAACTATATTTCCCAGGATAAATAAAACCTAAAAGCTATGAGACCACCAGCCTAATGGAGTTTGGTTTCATAACTTTAAGGCAGCTTCCTCAAACTAGGTAGCAAATCAACATAGGAAGACCAAAGCAGTCTGTAACTACAATGAGATGTGATAGTTCCCAGTGAACAGCCACAGGAGAGAGGAAGGTGCTATGAAGAGTAGCTCCAAGTAACACTCTTTCTTCTTTAAGGAAAAAGGCAACACTGAGAAGTTAATGTTTCATATGCCTGTAGCTTGTAGTATGATTTAGGAAACATCTCATTGCAGTATTTAATTTCTTTTCCAGCTCAAATCATTGTGTTTTCCACTGATGTTGCAAGCTCCATGGTACCCATTTTCTGTAGAAGTAATACAACTATATTCAGGAAAATGCATATTCCTCCTTGTAACAAATTGCTCCAGATTTCCTTATGGACAGAAATAGATTTTATGTAAGTTTCTAGCTACGAGCTCATCTTATGTATGCTAATTTAAACCCATGGACATCCAGAGAAAGGGAAATGGGGTCTCAAAAAAAAGATGCTATATAATATGTGATTATTTACTACATGGCCAACCTTTCTTTAGGAAGGAGTTGCCTCGCAGTCACTAACAGCCCCTAAACTCCAATCAGCTTTGGTATAAATCCAGTAGGCTCTTCAGACCATGCTTTGTAGATGATAACTGTTTAGACATGGCATGAGTTTACAATATAGAAACTTTGCTTTTTAACAAGCAGGAGTAAGATCAGATTATCTGTACTTGCTCATTTGGTCTCCTCTGTGAAGTGAATGGCCTTTTTGTACCTATGTTTCTTCTAGGACCAAGTTTTACAAGCAATTCCTCCAGATTCTCAGGATAAAAAGATAAAAGGTTGCAGCGTCTATGCTGTATTTATCAACTCTCAGAAAGTGTATTTGAACAACTCAATGATAAAACCAAAGTGAAATATATTGTAATCTATTGGAGCATCTCTAAAAAGGAACCAGAAAATGCGTTTTAACACTTCTGGGGCACAAGAATTTAATACAATTCATGAAATGAACAAGCTGTAGCTTGTGGTATACCTACTCTGGTCAAACACTGAAGTGACAAAGTAAACTGCTTCCTAAAAATAAATGTACAGCCCATTGCATTTTTATGGCAAATTTTATTTAAAAATAGATGTTATAAATAAAACCTGAAGCTTTAAGACACCTTTGTGAGATTGAACTTGTAGGTATACAAACTTCGGTCTCATGGGCAAACTGAAGCACTGGTGGTGTTTGGGAGCAGATGGTGGGAAATCCACAGGGCAGTAGGGCAGGGGCTTTGCTTTGCACAGCTGTGTAGAGACTTGCCGTAATAGCTGTCTGTAGCAGCAATCCCTGCTCTGGAGGAAGCTGGAGGAGTGCCTGTTCTCCTTCCTCTAGGAAGCATAATGCTCATGCAGAGCTCTGGAAGAGAGGAGGGAGTGATGTGGCCTTGTATTCTGTCTCTGCTGGCCTGGAAGACAGTGCACCAAGGGATGCTCTTATGAGGGTGCAAAACAAACCAGTGACAAAGCCTGCAAGGAGGCTTCCCTGCCCTGGCTAGTTTCCACAGCGCCGCTTCTGCTTCTGCCCTGCCCCGTACTGGGACATCGTGGGATGCCACCACACTGCCACAGCCCACCTCAAGAGCCAGGGCTGACCTCAGCCGTCAATGCCAGTATTTCAGCCCCAAAGTTTGCCTTCCTTGTGCAGTTTGCAGTAGCGTTTTTTAAACAATTTTGCATAAAACCAGTAGATGGATGCATTTCCTGTTGTTCTTTGGTTGTGTTTTTTTTTTAATACCACTTGAATACACCACCACCATCAGTGACAAGGCCGGGTACCACGCACAGGAGCAAGGCCGCGGGGGACCCTGTGACTCGACACGTCTCAGCCGTGCCATTATAAGCCACCATGTCCGTCTTCCCCCTCGTCCCTCCCGCTGGGCTGCGGCTGAAGGCGAGCGAGCCGCCGCAGCGGGGGACAGCACCACCGAGGAGGCCATTTTGCAGCCTCTGAGGGGAAGAGAGAAAGGCAGAGAGAGCGGGCGGCGCGCGCGGCCAGGCGGGACCCGGCCCCCCGCGGCAGGTAAGCGCCGTACCACCTGGCGGGGGCAACGCGCTGCTCGCCGGGGCCATACGCCCGCTCTCCGGGCGGCAGCCGGTGTGGCGGGGGGACGCACACCAGCGAGAGCGGAGGAAGTCCGCCGACAGCCCCGGTGCTCGCCGGGGAGCCGCAGCCCCCCCCCACCCCCCGCCCCGCGGCGGGCCGGGAGGGCAGGGCCGGGCGTGGCGTGGCCGGCAGGGGGCGCTGTCCCGCCAGGCGCGCCGCGCGGGGCAGGGGATGCTGCAAAGGGTTAAGGAGCGGGCGGCGGAGCCTGGCTGCTGCTGCTGGGATACCGGGGAGAAGCGAGCGGTGAGGGGACAGCAAATAAAGCGGGGCAGGCAGCCGCGCGGCGCCCCCGCCTCCCCTTCCCCTCCCGCTGCGCACCCGCGGGGACAGCGCGGGACGCGGTGGCAGGGGCGCAGCGGCGGGACGACAATGCAGCAGGCGGAGAAAGCAGGAGGGGCAGCGCACGGCAACATGGAGGGAGGCGCGGAGCGGGCCAGCCCCTGATGCGGCTCTTTCTCCTCCTCCTCCGGGCAGCGGCTCCGGCGGCTATTCCCTCCCTGGCGGCGGCTGGCGGCGGCGGGTGGAAATGAGCAGATCGGCGGCGCTTCTCCTCTGCCTGCTGGGCTGCAACGTGTGGAAGGCGGTGACCAAAACCTTAGGGGTGCCCGAGGCGGCTCAAGGTCGGTGGGACTGGTCCGCTTTGTGCGGCAGCCCCCGGGGCGGTGGGGGGCTGTATTGTGCGGGCGGCGGCAAACTTGGGGGAGGGGGTGCTCGCCGAGGATTTGGCGAGGGGGGAACGGCGATACGAAATCCGGCTCCAACGCCCGCCGGCTGCGGGGCGCAGCGGGGGCGCCGCCCGCTGCAGGGCCCCCCGGGCCCGGGGTGGTAGAGGCAGCCCCGGGCGGAGGCGGGTGCCAGCCCCGCGGCTGGAGAGCTTTTGTTAACGGAAGGGGCAGGGGCTGCCGCTGGCCTCATTGTGCTGCCCCCTCCCTCCCTTAGTGCTGCCGGAGCTGTTGCATTGCGTCCCTCTACCCCGGCTCCTTCTCTCCCACTGCGAGGCGCGACGCGGCGGTGAGAGGCGGGCTGAGGGGCACTGGCGGCCGCAGGCCCCGTCCCCGGCCGTGTGGGAACACCAGGCTGCGGTTTGCCCCCCGGGCCGGTAGCGCGGCTCAGTCCGCCGCCCCGGGACGTTTCCGGGCCGTGGCCGGGCCTTTTGTTCGGCGAGGTGGGCTGCCCGCCGGCCGGGCGGGAGCCTGTCACGGCGCCGGGCGGCCGCTGCGCCTCTCGGTAGCCGAAGAGGGACGCTTCCCGGCCGGGTAGGACCGACCTCCCCCTTCGCCCTCACCCGGCCGGGAGCAGAAGCCGCGGAGGGGCAGTGCCTGAGTCCCCCGGGGAGTCCGCGGCCTCTGGGGCTACTCCTGGTCCTCCTCCAGGGCCGGGGTCCTGTCCTGGTCCTCACAGGTGCGGTGGTGTGGCGTCCCCTCGGCGGCTCGGTGCACCTGCCCTGCAGACCTCTACCCGTATGGAAACTCGGCTGGGGGAGATGCTCCCCGTGCCCTCGGCCTTGCGTTTGGGGGCAGGGAGGACGCGCCTCCTTCAGCCTCTTCCTGCCTGGCTCTGACAGGCATCCTGTGGCAGCATCACGCCTGCCGGGACCACGGCTATGCTAGAAGCAGAAAACTTGACTACCTGAGGGTCCGAAACATGCTAGGAGGAAATGTATCCCCCCCATGGTCAGTGTTAGCCTGGTGGCATGCGTTGTCAAGTGGTGAAATGTGTCATCTAGGATGAGAGATCGTATGCTGGCTTAGCCTTCATGGTGATGGATTGGCAGCATTCTTCCTGCTGTGACTGCGTGGAAATACACCATGCAGAGGGTATGCTTATGTCTGGTTTCCTCTAAGCTTTTGGGTTTCACATGTTAAGAATCAGTAAGCGATGCTTGCAACAAGAAGGAAAACATTAGAAGTAACCTTTTGAACTTTAATGGTTGTGTTTGCAGAATAGTAAAGTAAGGTCTGTGGTGTAGTAAGATCTAGGTAGGCCTATGAATTCTTGCACAGAGTATTCAAAAAGTATTGGTATATTGTAGCAAAACCTACCCCACTATGCAATCTGACATCAAGTGTTATGTCAGATTCTGCCTTTTCCTAAAGACAAAACAATAGTGGTTCTGGAATGAGAAGTACCAAACTGTAACTCGAAGACCGGTAGACTCAAGAATATACTGTGTGTATTGGTAAAGGTGTCAGAAAAATAGAACTGAGTTCATCTCTTGAAGTTAGCACTTCCGATACCAGTGTAATAGTTAAATCTGTTTTCTGTGTCACATGGAAAATCTTTTTCGAGTACGTGATCAAAGTATTCAGATATTGGGCAAATTAGTGCCTTTCAACTGCCTTGTTGATCTCATATTGTCAAGTTCAGTTCATGGTATGTGGAAGAACTTGTCTCTACATCCACATCAAGCCTGATAGCTGATTATTTAAGTAATAGCAGCTATATCTATGAACAGAGAACATTTCAGTCTAAATAGAATGGTCTAATTTTATCTTTGGTGTAGGAACATAGGAGTTTTCATAGATGGCATCACTTTCCAAAGTCTAATTATGAGCCAGATCTTTACTTTTTGACATGCACATCAGTAAGTGGATATGTAGAGCTAATTTCAAAGTTTATTCTGCTCACTAGTTACCAGCTACTTACCATGAGTCTTTCTTTTGAAAGTTTATGCCATACCAGCTTGTAGCCTTGAATAAATTCTTTATCACCAGGTGTGAACATCAGTTGGGGAGAAGAGGTTTAGTACAAGGCACATTGCTTGTTAGGATACTGAGCAGAGTAAATGCTAAATAGCTGTGAAACCTAAACCGACTGTTTTTTCCCCTCTTACCCTTTTAGCACCCTGGTGATAATTTTAGGTACAGGTGAATGGCCATTGCCAGAGTTCAGGGGTGTTTGCAGATGACTGACTTTCTCCTTGCGGCTTGGAAGACACTAGTGAAAAACGAAGGGATTGGAATAAAGCTGGAAGGTGAGAAAACCAGAGGATGCCATAGTGGAGTATTTGGTTCAGCTATAATATTTATTGCTGGACAAGTTGGAAGAGACTGAGTCGGAAAGCCCTCCTCGAAATGGGGCAGATATATTGAGTTAAGATGTTCCATGCCTGTGTTAACAGACCAAGTAAATAGGTCTTGCATTGGGAGCTATTTGAAGGTGGGATTTGTAGTCGGCGTTCTGATTAAGGAAGGGATAAAAAGCAGTGCTTTGCATCGAGCGTTTCTCTCTTGCTTCTCTCAGCCGTATGTTCAGACAGTCCCAGCCTCAAGCTCTGCTCCTCCAGGCTGATTACGTAATTCCTGAATATGGAAAGCACTGGTAATTAAGCTCTGCAGTTAGCACCCTATTTAGAAAATTGGATGACTTTGGCAGGCTGTTACCTTGTTTGACTCATTATGCAGATCTTTTCTGGCCTCCCAAGGTTACAGAGGTACCTTCTAAGTTCCAGTAAGTTTTTGCCTTTAACATGGTAAAATCCACACAGGTGAGTTGGTCAGTTTTGTCGCTGCTGATGCTTGGAGCCCCAGCAGTGAGGTGGTTAAAAGTCCGTGAAGGTACACTTTAGGATTGGTACAGCTTGACGTCTTTAACTTCCCAAATACGTAAAACCTGACAAGTGTTTCAAGTGAAGACTAAATTATGGGTTTGAGAGGGTTTTTTGGTGGAGTTTGTTTGTTGGTTTTTAATTGTTCTACCAAGTATTCCAGAACTTAAATTGGTATCAATACTGAAATGAATATTAATTAAAACAAAAAGTCAGACCAGCCCTTAAATGCATTCCTAGGCTGGTGACTTGTCTGATGGGTACAAACAAAAGACACAAGTGAGTTTTCTCTTTTAAACTTAGGGAGCTTTGGCAAATAGTAATGTAAGAGTTGTGTGAAGAAGTAACACTAACCCAGGGGGAAGGTAAGCAAAATCGGTGTAATGTGAGAAGGGGTTAAATTTGTAACCTGTAAACTTTGCTTCACAGTAGATGAGGATGCCTCATTTGTAGATGCTATGGAGGCTCTTTTAGGAAAAGAAACTAGGATATTGTGGTGTAGTACAGAAGTCCAGTATAACTTTGGTATTGTTTTTAAATCATGTCTTGGTTGATGTTCAGATTTTGGTAGTTGTTCAAAGAAGTTAGGAATAATAAAATATTATTTGAGCAATAAATAGCAGCCACTTCAAGGACTATACTACTAGTAGGTGAATATGCTCAGGATATCAGCTTCGTAATCCCAGAATGAGATCAGGCAGATACTTTTTTTTTTTCCTAGTACAATGGTGAATAAAAGTTCAGCTGTTGCTTTTTAGTCGGAATCTGCAGTATTTTCTCCTTCTGTGTGCATGGAGGACAGGAGGGTTGATGCTTGAGTGCTGCTGTTTGAATTGCCTGCCTGCCTTGCAAACAGCCGTTGCATTACTTGACATTGTCAAAGCTAATTTCACAACCATTTCAGCTGGATATTTTCAGAAGGCTTCTTTTCTGGACAGCATCGTAACAGCTGTGAGGAGACTCACAAGTTCTTGTGTTGGGTTTTCTTTTTTTCCTAAGCCAGTTATCTTGAATTGCAGTTTTAGCCATGATGATACAATTTAGATGATGCAGAAATGGTCCTTCTCTCTTTCATCTTGTGCTGCCATACTGCCTCATCTCAATCAGCTGCAAATCACTAATGACCTTCAAATGCAAACTTTTATTTCATTGAGACCACAAATGGACTCATAAGAGTGGAAGCTGAAGTGCTTTAAAGCAGCACAAAAGATGATGTTTTAGTTTTGTGTAGGAGCAAATTGTTTACATAGTACTAGATACAGTTGTAAAATCTTCATGAGGATGGGATATTCATTGGTTTTCTTTGGTATAAGATGCAGGTAAGCATGAATTTTTTTTTTCTGATTTCTTTTTCATATTTACCTTGAACTACTAATGCCTGCAAATGCCTGGTAACTGATTTCTCTCAGTCAGATGAGTAAGTCAACCTGGGTGAGCTGAGGCTTTTTAACTGCAGTCTTTTTCTACTAAACATTTATGTTTACTCTTTTGGCTTGTAATACTTCCCAGTAAATGATTCAGTTTACCTTAAATAATGTGTGTATACACTGTTAAATGACAGCAGATTCACATGCTGGCTTTGCCTGTGGTCATTTGTCTGCTTGTGTCTTAAGATGGTGTTAATTGCCATGTGTTACCTAACAGGTAAAAACAACCTTTCCCCTCTCCCTTTGCTTTTGTCTTTTTTTTTAAACCTCACACTGACACCTCTGGTTCATTAAAGTTTTAGGGATGGCTCCTTTCTGGGTCAACTTCCTGGCAAGTGAATGGTTTCAAATAGCAATCCCTTCTCCACAGGAGAGGTTTCTGGTAGCAATGAAATGCAGTTTTACCATATGCTTTTTAATTTAACAGAATCACCTGGGTATATGTGGTCGTGTGCTGGGGAGGAAGAAGGATTGTGCATTTAGGTTTGTTGGAAAACTTAAGAAGTCGCCAGTGGTTTTAGTGCATGGAGGAGCCGAGGTGTCAGTCTGCCTCCTGCCTGTACAAACTTCACAAGTTTATTCTGTCTCTTGTCTTCTGTGCCATAGTCTTGGTGCATGAGAAAAATCAAGAGGAAAATGCATGGCAAGGAAGTTTGGTGCATAGGTCGTGCCAGTGTAGGTATGCACAGAACCTGGCATGTTGGTGGTTCATCTTTAATGCCATTTCTTAACAACCCTGCTTGAAGTTTTGCTGTCGGATAGCAGTCTTGTTGGGAATGACCCTTCTTTTCCACATATCTCAAATTAGTACATTTGACCAATACAGTTGTGTTGTGTACCTTGAGCTGATAATTAGGAAGATTGTTAACTTTTCCCATCAGCCAAAGGTGAACTAAATAATCTCTCCAGAATACTTGCATCAAATCAAAGTGTGCACTTTCAGTATTTGTTACCTTATGCACCTATTACCTTATGCAAGCTGCTTTTTTTTTTTTTTTTTGTAGCATGAATTTCCCTTGCCTCCGGTACATATAATTGCTGGCTTTAGATATGGAGAAAGGCAGCTCCTGAGAGACCTGCACTGTTGGTATTCTGTTGCTCCCACAGGTCTCAGTGGTTTTATCATTTACCTGGCAGGGAGCACAAATAAGGGAAGCAAGAAGCCTGTGTAAAGGGTTGTATTTACTAGAACAACTGAGTTTAATAATATACACTAATAACATGCACTAAAATATTTTGGTTTGGGAAATACTAAAGAGAGCTGAGTCCTGTTTTTTTTCTTCCTTCATAAATTTCTGAAACGTTTTCCTGTAAGCTGGTTTACGTTATGTTTTCAGTTAATATGGTATCTGGTTTGTTGTGCATGGGTAATAAGTACTACACACGTGCTTTTTACAAACACCATCTTTGGTTTTATGGGAAACTGGAAATATACCTGTATAGTTGTTAATACAGAGTCGTAAAAATATGATCATTCTGTAATTTCTTGTTGCTTTTGGTGAGTGCATTGAATCTTTCACTTTAAAATATATAGACAATCATATTTGATATAATGGAGAGTCTGTGGTCTTGAAAGCAGTATTTAAATATACTTCACCTTAGAGCTACATTTTTACTTCATGTAAAATGCCAGTATTCTTGTTCAGATATACCGGTGTCACTTCTTTGCTAACTTGAAGAGCAGTGGATCTTGAGACAATCTGAAGGAAAAAATAATTTACACACAGGATGGTCAGTAAATTTGTTTCCCTCACTAGCTACTTGGGAGACAGGGTGTATTTAAACAGAACTGCTGTCAATATAAAGTATGTTTTGAGTGGAAGCTGTGTCTGCAGGCGGGGCACAGAAGTCCCTGGAAATCCAACACTAAAGCTATCTTTTAATTGTTCCTGCTCTTAGCTTTTGCGGTTCTGTGAGCTGTCACTGCCTGTGCCATGCTGCGGAGGCATACCAGGGAGTGAAATCCTGTGTTTGTGGATTATCTGTATACCTCATGCACCAGGAGGTGAAGCCTCCCTGTCACTGTGAGTAGGAATCTACCGTGAGACCTCTGCTATGCTACTGTAATGGTAGTTTTTCAGGTGGGGAGGCAAAAGCACAGGGCAGGAGAGGGGACATAATGTAAGCCTTGCTGGATTGGTGATGATGCTTGAGACCACCCTTAGCCTCTCTGCCCTGTGGGAACCAAGCTTCTTCAAGGAGACACAGCTGCAACTGCAGTTAGCAGGGAGGAAATAGGAAATGGAGCACTGGTGAAAGCCCAGTGGAAGGAAGTAGCAGCATCCTTTTGGCTTGGGGACAACAAAGGAGCTGAATCCAGTAAAGTGCAAAATACTTTCAGTTTTCTTAAGTTCTGGGTGCAAGAGTGCTGAGAACCTACTGTGTGGTAGGTATAATACAATAGCAATGCTTGACAGTAAAGGTGAGATTACCTTGACAGTCACTAAATGTTGAGACAAAAGGTAGAGTAATAACAGTCCTGCTTTTTTAAAGAAAATAAAAAGGCCTTTCTTCTTCATGCAGTAATTAACACAGGTGATAGCAGTGTTTGGAGCTCCCTCTTGCTTTATCCCACCTTTGTGGCTGTGATTGTCATTACTGGAAAAAAGGTCTCTTTCATCCTGTATAAGCAAGGACGTATACTAATGCAGCAACAAGTATTTATCAAATGATGATGTGAGACTTGATAATAAAGAAAGAACAAACTAAGGTAAACACTGTATTTGGATTGCTGCTGAAAGGAAATTAATGTGTCAGCAATTTTGTCCAGCCCTTCTGCACTCTAGCATACAGTGTACAGTTGTGCAAAATGAAAGGTTAAGATCCAAGCATCTCATCTCTCAGTCTGTACTTGGTATCTGAATGTAAAACTTGTCATGTGAGGGGTATGCACCTGTCAGCCAGAGTGAGAGGTGTTCTGCCTAACTTGGGTGTCTGCACTCTGTGAGTGTCTATGACCTCTTAGCTAGTCATCCACAGCCCTGTTACAGACATGAAAATCTAATCTTTTCAGTTAATGGAGCCAAGTGTCATTCCTGTCACCTGGACTAAGCACATTTGGTTGGGCAGACTGTGCTGTGTGGACCTTCTTTGACTAACATGGCAGCCTAGACAAAGCTCTTTGTACTCCCATTTAGTCAGATGAATTCTCCCTCAGATACGTTAACTGGAAGTTTCATCAGCTTGGTGTTGCCCTCTGGCTCAGCCTCAGAGCTGCTGAATATGTACCATGTAATAAGCTGTGTGAAGGAACACACACACATGCTCTTGGATTACCTGGCTGGGTTATCTTGTATTTCTCAGGACTCACACAAGTTTGAGTTATTGTCTATTTACATTTCTGAACCATTTGTCTTTATACATTATGCTTATGAGCCTAAGTGTTTCACTCCCAAGAGTAAATAAACAAAAAGAAGGGTTTAGAAACAAGTCAGGAGGCTTGCAGAACTGTTTGGGCTTGTCTGCATGGTTTTATGCCTGCATGTTTTTTTGCCATGTTTTTAATTAGCCTTGTATTCCCAAGAGTTGATTTATTCTGGATTAAGCTGCGCTGGTGCTCTCACCTTTGTCTGTTTTCTCTTACTGGTATTCATGTAAACAATGTGGTAAACCAGATCAAGGAAGTTATTCAACTGAAAACTCTATGCACCAGTTTAGTCTTTACCAGAATCACTTCCCCTTGGGAATTACACAAATGCTGTTGCTGGTATGGAGGAAAGGACTGAGAGAAGGTGACAGAGGAAAACAAGAATTTCAAGGCAGTAGTGCCAGTTGGTGCAGGATGAAATTGTTTGTAGAACTGTAACATAAGATGTAGGGCACAACATTTAATAAGTTGACTTTTAGAAGTTGCTGCTCAAAGGAGATACCTGTTGTCTAAAAATACAGCACCACCCCATTGCTCAAAAAAAGGCATAAAGAATTTCTTGAAAACTGATTTGCCTACAGTTGACAAGAAGACTGAATTAGAGCAGTGAATACTGGCAGACCCTGACACAGGTAGAATCATAGAATAGATGGGGATGGAAAGGACCTTAAGATCATCTAGTTCCAACCCCCCTGCCGTGGGCAGGGACACCTCCCACTAAACCATGTCACCCGAGGCTCTGTCCAACCCGACCATTAACACTACCAAGGTTGGAGCATTCACAGCTTCCCTGGGCAACCCATTCCAGTGCCTCACCACCCTCACAGTAAGGAACTTCTTCCTCATATCCAAT
This sequence comes from Myiopsitta monachus, assembly GCA_017639245.1. Lineage (NCBI taxonomy): Eukaryota > Metazoa > Chordata > Aves > Psittaciformes > Psittacidae > Myiopsitta > Myiopsitta monachus. The sequence goes on from CM029919.1 coordinate 30,162,946, forward strand.
CTAAACTTTCCCTGTTTTAAGTTTGAACCTGTTACCCCTTGTCCTCTCACTACAGTCCCTCATGAAGAGTCCCTCCCCAGCATCCCTATAGGCCCCCTTCAGATACTGGAAGGCTGCTATGAGGTCTCCACGCAGCCTTCTCTTCTCCAAGCTGAACAGCCCCAAGTTTCTCATGCTATCTTCATACAGGAGGTGCTCCAGTCCCCTGAGCATCCTTGTGGCCCTCCTCTGGACTGGTTCCTGCAGTTCCATGTCCTTTTTACCTTGAGGACACCAGAGCTGTACACAGTACTCCAAGTGAAGTCTCAGGAGATCAGAGTAGAGGGGCAGGATCACCTCCCTCGACCTGCTGCTGGTCATGCTCCTTTTGATGCAGCCCAGGATACAGTTGGCTTTCTGGGCTGTGAGCGCATGCTGAAGCCTGCTCATGTTCATTTTCTCATCGACCAACACCCCAAGTCCTTCTCTGCAGGGCTGCTCTGAATATCTTCCCTGCCCAACCTGGAGCTGTGCCTGGGATTACCCTGACCCAGGTGTAGGGCCTTGCATTAAGCTTGGCTCATGAGATTCATGAGGTAACTTCAGTGAGACTGGCACTGGCCTGCCTCTCAAGCGTGCCAGGGTCCCTCTGGATGGCATCCCTTCCCTCCAGGGTATCAGCTGAACCACACAGCTTGGTGTCATCACCAAACTTGCTGAGGGCGCACTCAATGCCACTGTTCATGTCACCGACAAAGATGTTGAACAAGACCGCTCCCAACACCGATCCCTGAGGGACACCACTCATTACTGGTCTCTAGCTGGACATTGAGCCATTGACCACAACTATTTCTGTGCGCCCATCCAGCCAGTTCTTTATCCACTGAGTGGTCCACCTATCAAATTGATGTCTCTCCAACTTAGAGACAAGGATGTCGTGTGGGACAGTGTCGAATGCTTTGCCGAAGTCCAGCTAGATGACATCAACTGCTCTCCCCCTGTCCATCAGTTCTGTAGCCCCATCATAGAAGGCCACCAGATGGGTCAGGAAGGATTTGCCCTCAGTGAAGCCATGCTGGCTGTCACCAACCACCTTGTTGTTTTTCATATGCCTCAGCATGCCTTCCAGGAGAATCCGCTCCAAGATTTTGCCAGGCACAGAGGTGAGGCTGACTGCTCTGTAGTTCCCCGGCTCATCCATTTTCCTCTTCTTGAAAGTGGGGTTATATTTCCCTTTTTCCAGTCATTGGGAACTTCACCTGACTGCCATGATTTTTCAAATATGATGGACAGTGGCTTAGCAGCTTCATTCACCAGCTCCTTCAGGACCCGCGGATGGATTCCATCGGGTCCCATGGACTTGTGCACGTTCAGGTTCTTAAGATGATCTCGAACTTGATCCTCTCCTCCAGTGGGCCCAGGGTCTTCGTTCTCACTGTCCCTGCGTTTGCCTTCCAAGACTTGAGTGGTGTGGTCAGAGCGTTTGCCAGTGAAGACTGAGGCAAAGAAATCACTATGAACCTCAGCCTTCTCCAAATCCAGGGTAGCCAGTGGTCCCGATAGCTTCTGGAGGTGGGCTACATTGTCCCTAGCCTGTCTTTTATTTGCAATGTACCTATAGAATCCCTTCCTGTTATCTTTCCCATTTCTAGCCAAGTTTAATTCTAAGTGGGCCTTAGCTTTCCTAACCTGGTCCCTAGCTTCCCGGACAACATCCCTGTATTCTTCCCAGGCTGCTTGACCTTGCTTCCTCCTTTTATAAGCCTCTTTTTTCCTTTGAAGTTTCCTCAGCAGCTCCTCATCCATCCAAGGAGGTCTCCTGGCCCTCCTGTTGCACTTCCTTCTAGTTGGGATGCATTGCTCCTGAGCTTGTAGGAGGTGATCCTTGAATATCAGCCCACAGTCTTGGGGCCCCCCTGCCCTCTAGGGCTATATCCCATGGAACCTTACTGAGCATGTTCCGGAAGAGGCCAAAGTCTGCTCTCTGGAAGTCCAGGGCAGTGAGCTTGCTGCACACTCTTCTCACTGTCCTGAGAATCTTGAATTCAGCTATCTCATGGTGTCATGAGTACTGCTGTGATTTGAGGATTTATTTGCCCTAAACCAGCAGATAGGTAGAGGTAGAGATGTAGATATGCGTGTACAGATATAGATACAGTTGTAGATATAGGAGTATAAGTGATATAGCTATAGGTATAGCGAGAGAAGGGTATGTTTCTGTTTGTGTGTATTGTTTGTTCCTTGTTTCCAAGAGGTGATTACGCTCACTGTCACCACAACTGGGCAGCAGCAGTAGCATTTTCTACTCTTGTATGTGAAAAGCATGGGTGTTTTCTTGCCTGAAAGAAGAGTTTGTTCAGACAGACACAAAATTTCCCTCCTTTCAGAGAGGAACCCAGCCGGGGCTGTCTTCCGCAGCCTACGCCAACACCTCCAGTCACAAACTCAGAGACTGTCCCTTTTCCCCCCGATAGACCCCTCAAGAGATAAGCCTATGGGAGAGAGACCAGCGGTCATGCTGCATTTCAAGGACCTGGACAAATGTGCTGGCGGGATTTGTTGCCCGTTTCTCAACCTCTGCCCTCTATACAGTACCCTTACGCGATACTTGGCTGAGGTTTCTAAAACTGTTCTGCACAACTGAGTCAGTTCCTTATTTTTCTTGAGTGTTACAGGGAAAAGCTGCTCAGTTCACGTGGTTTTAACCCAATTGGGAGCAAAACACTTTCTTGAGCTATCAAGAACATGGAATTAGGCAGCAGTCAGTGAAGTGATGCACTCAAGGAGCAATACAAGAGCTAAGCCCTCAAACTAGGCACATGAATGTCAATAAGCACAAGCAAATAATTGAAACACCCTGCGTGAGCAATGCAGGAGAGATTTCTGAAATTCTTCTTCTTCCCAAGTAGAAGACCTCACCATAGGCAGCGCAGTAGCAACTGCCACTTGGTGTATTGATGGGGGATGGTGAGGAGATCCTGTATGCTCTCTATGTTTCTGCAATGTTCATGCAGAGGGAACCGAAGCCTCTGACTGTCTGTCTGTCTGACTTTCTTCCTTTTTTTCTCTCTCTTTCTTTCTTGGTCGGTCGGTCTCTCCGTCTCTTGGTCTCTCTCTCTCTCTCCCTCCTTCTCTCGGTCTTTGTCTTCCTTTCCTTTCTTTCCTTCCCCTTCCCCTTTTCCTTCCCCTTTTCCTTTCCTTTCCTTCCTTCCCTCTCTACCTCTCTCCCTTCCTCTTTCCCTGCCTGCCTGCCTCTCTCTCCTTCTACCTCTCTCTTTCTGCCTGCCTGCCTGCCTCTCTGCCTGCCTGCCTTTCGGCTTGCCTGCCGGTCTTTCCGCCAGTCTGCCTCTGACCGTCGGTCTTTTGGTCTGTCTTTCACCTCTAGGATGACCACACTCAAATGACTGTATGGGATATAAAAGCCTTTATTGAGACTGTCTGGACACAGGGATGAACGTAGAGGGACAGCCCACAGTGGTGCCCAGTGCGCGGCTGCCATGGGCTGAGACATCCCCCTGGGCCTCCTGGGCACAGGCCCTGCCTCCGGGCCAGCACCCCAAAGGCCTTTCTCCAGGGCACGCTGGGCCAAGGGGCAGCAGCAGCAGGGCTGCGGTGGGCAGGGCTGCGGGGGCATCGTCACCCCCGTGTCACAGTGCCAGCACCCGGCAACGCAGCATCACAGTGCTCTGGGGCACTATAAAGCCCAGTGCCCTTCCCCAGTGCTTCGGAGCTCCAGAGCCAGGCACTGGAAGGGTTCTTGCTCCCAGGCTAGATCAGGCCAGCGGCATTTTGCTGTTCTTGGGAGCCCCTGCGATGGCTCCAGGTGGAGGCGGAACAGGCAGCGCCGGTGTCCCCTTGTCCCCTCCGAGGCATAACCAGCCCGAGGACTGGGAGCAGGTCTCGCTCACGTGCTCAGGGTGTAGCCGATCCCCAGTGTTGGGGTCAGGAAGGAGTTTTCCCCCGGGGCATGATTGGCACCCGCCCCCGGGGGTTTTTTGCCTTCCTCTGAGAACTGAGCATGACCCCTTGTCAGGGCTCCTCTTGTCCCAGTGCTCTGCGTTATCGCCTGGTGCTCGTGCACCACGAAGGTGACCCCTCGTGTCCTGCAGCAGGGGGAGGAAGGGCTTTTTTTGCCCCCAGGTGGACTAGCAAGTGTCCCCAGGGTTTTTTGCCTCCTCCGCAGCAGAGCACAGCCCCTTCATGGGGCTCCTTTGGGTTGTTGTAGCCCAAAGGCAGCTGCTCGTGCTCCACGCGGCTGGCCCTCGTGCTCCGCATCCAGGGGGAGGAAGCCTTCTGCACTCCCAGCGTGGCCCCGGGACTCCCAGGGCGGCCCCAGCGTGGCCCCGGGACTCCCAGGGCGGCCCCAGCGTGGCCCCGGGACTCCCAGGGCGGCCCCAGCGTGGCCCCGGGACTTGCTGCTTCTCTCTGTTGCATTGAGCACCGCCCCTCGTCAGCTCTTCCCTGCACCATTCTGCCTGGGTTCTTTCTTGCACTGCTCTCACCACCACGGCAGCGCTCCTGCCCTGCCTTTTTTTCCTTTGGCAGGCTGCAAGGGAGGTTTTTTCAAGCTAGACTTAAGGATGCGTCAGCCTGATGATGGCTACGCATGGGCATCGGGTTAATGCTTGTGCACATCTGCTCTGCAAGATTTAGACAAAGTATCATCTAGACTAGACTAAAATTAACTAAACTGAAACTAACCTAAATTAACCTCACCTGAACTAAGGTAAAATAACTTTGTATATAATCCTTCCATGTATAACCTGACTTGTGTTCGATTTGTGTCTGGGTGGAATGGAATGGAACAGATAAGAGCAGAACTGCTATGCTATGTTATACATATAGTTCTGCATGACAAGCTGTGACCTAACTCTGAGGGAGTATCTGCAATGCAGGTCTCAAGGGAGGCCATGAGAGATGATTTAAGACTCTTTCAGCTGTGATTGTGTCCACTGGGACAGGGTTTTGTCCCTGCCGCAGGTACTCCAGTTTGTACTCTGTGTCATTTTAAACAGGAGCTTCATCTGCATTTTCTGCTTAAGTGAAGTGTGAGATGTAGCACTCCTCAATGTTTCTCCCAGTTGTAGGATAATGGGTGGGTTAGTATCCCCGTCATCTTTTCTCTGCTTTCTGGATGTCCCAAATAGGTTGAGAGGAAAAGATGCACTTTAGCTTATTTAAATGCCATAGAAATGTGGAGGGCAACACTAGGCACTAAACGTAGCGTACTGGTAAAGTAACTTTTGTCAGCTAGCTGTGAATGCCTGATTTGTCATAATTAGTGCATGATGCCTGATAGGGTCTGGGCACTCCTCCCTGACCTGTCTGTTAGCATTTCCTGCTCTCTGCCTTGCTTTCCTTTGTTACTGTGCTTCTGCATTGATGTCTGCTAGATTAGAGTGTCTGCTGAGAGATAAGAAATTTTCACTCCTTATCTTACCCTTCCTCCTCCTGTCCTTGCGTTAGCCCTCTTGTGTCATGAAAGGCTTGGAGTGGGGTTGCTGCAGACGGGCAGGAAAGTCTGCTAAGAAGTGTTCATGGCCATTTCATGTTTCTGTTGGGCAAGCGTTGCTAGGGCAGTAAATGGTCCAGAAGCTCTGGAGACAGGGCTGGTGGTCTGCAGGGGGTGAGGCAGTGAGGGCAGGAGCATGCCACTGGGCAGCAGGGTGATAAACTTGTCCAGGGGCCGTGTTGTGTTTGCGCAGTGTGTGGCATCAGCTCAAGATGGGAGCGGCAGTCACTCTCTTTGCCTCCCTTTGAACTGTGCTCCTGGCATGTTCTGAAACCTGCTGAGCAGCATGCTGACCTGGGCAAATATTACAGTAGTTTAAAAAGCTACTTGTGGTAATAATGTTGAAAGACACAGTGAAGCACACCAATATACTTACTTTTTTAGCTTTACTGCTAGCACCCAGAGTATTCTTGCAGCTCAGTTTATTTCAGCTTGTGGTGCTGTATTTGCGGTCCTGGCAAATAACTTAAGTATGAACCAGTGTCTAGGTTCATGATGTAGGATTTACAGGAGCCAGAAACACAGATGGTCGAAATGGGAGCTGTATTTTTGTTGTTTTGCAGAGTACCTGTGTGGGGGGACTGTGGGGACTTTTTTCCCTGCTATTAAAACTTTAATATGAAGATGTTTGTTGTCGTCAAAAGTTTAAATTTTCTTTGTTCTTCCAGGACAGTTATTCTTTCGTATGCTGCTAGTTTAAAGTTTTTAGAGGGAACTATGGCATAAAAATTACTCAGTGTAAATATTGTTGTTAGTCTACCTGACAATTGAGAATATGCTTGCTTCCAGCAGCCTGAAGCAGTAGGAGCAAGAGCTTCTAATGGGATGAATTTCAAGTTTACTTGTTGCTGCAAGCTATTAAGTTATAACTGCAGCAGGCTTTGGAATATTGAACTAGTAAAATACTTCAAAAATCAGTTGCTGAAGGAAGACACCATGGTGTTTTGAAATTCTTGATGAAAACTAATAGTTTTCCAGACATTTGATTAGATAAGGACTTCCTTCTTTAGATCAGATATGAGTAGCTATTTGCTCTGGGAAGCTTTACCTCGACGAAAACTACTTGGCACTCTTCTAAAATCTTGCTGGAGATCTTGTTTTAAGTAGTAATTTTACCTGTGAGTATGCAGTTAATCTCTCAGTAACATTCTTGCTCACTCTCTGTTTTTAAAGCGTGGTTTACTGTTGCTGCCGAAAGAGCTGAGTGAGCACTCTCGGCAGACGTTCTCATTAGAAAGGGGATTGAAGCAGTGTCATATCTCAAGTTAACTTTCTGCATGGGAAAAATCCATGGGTTTTGAGGGGTGAGGGGCTAGATAGCAGAGAGTAGAGCAGTGTTTGTGGTGGTGTCCTAGAAAGGTAATGGTTATTCCCATGTTCAGGTTAATTCATGCTTTTAAGTGGGTACTCCGTACATTCATAAATTTATCTGTGGTGAAAAGGAATCCAAAAAGATGTGTATTGGACTCTCTTATAAATAAGAGATAGCCCTGTGGATTCCTCCAGAGCAGTAGAGAATTTTTGTTTCCATGGATGATTGCACACAAAGATGCTTTTTAATATCTGATGCATTCGGGTATTAGGGTTTGCATCAGTTAGCCACTAAGAACTGATCAGATACCATACTCCGTTACCCTTAGCCTAATTGCACGGTGGAGAATATCGAAGCTCAAATTCTTATGGCCAAACTCTCAGGTGTTATTTAATCTGCATGCCTGTGCGTTACAAAACTGTGGTGATTCTAGCATTTCCTAGAAGGTGTATATTGAATTGGAGGAAGAGCAGATACGTAGTAGTGTTTCCTGACCATGATGCTGACATGGGACAGAAATTTCATTGCCTCACTGTTTCTTTATGCCATTCTGTCTACTGCTGATTAACAGTAAGTAAGGATATGCTCGAAATAGTCCATCATGAAAGAGCTTTGGTACATCTGGGGACTGGCTGTAAGCAAATAGTATCTGACAGTATAGGGTTGCAGGGCTGATCAATGTTTCCTTTCTGGTGTGTCTTTGTGGAAATAGCAAAGTGCAGCCTTCATTACTCCTAGTCTTGTTAAAATTCACAAGAGCTCTTACAACCCAGAGGAGGTGATGCATGCATGTGGTAAGAGTAATAGCACTTTCTCTTGTTGAGTTGCATCTCTTAAGTTATTCTTTATAGCATCTTGAGTGCATAATAAAAGTTAACAGTAATAAAAGAATGTATCTTTGTTGAAACACTCATTGCTTACTCCCTCGTCACAGGATGACGAAGATATATATGTTGTGCAGAATTTAAGGTCAAGAGTACAGAGAAAGAGCAGTGACCAAGATGGCATGCTGTCTAGGTCAGGGCTGGGAAATAAGCCAAGGCCACCCAAGAATCAAGTCTTAATTCCTGCTAGTAAAACTACTTCAGTGATTAGGGGGATTTTAACAAATTTGCTGGTAGTCATGGTAGTTTCTTTTTGGACCCTTATGAAATAATTTCTGGGTTTTGTTACCCTTTTCTTGCCATCCTGTGCTTTTCTTTGTCACACTTGCATGAGTGAAAAGAGCAAAGCCAGAAAGCTGCCTGGCAGTGGGCAGCGCAGTGGTGTGTCAGCGATCTGGGCTGGTTTTTGGCCTCCTGGGAAGGCTGACAGCTCCCTCCTGTTACACTGATGTTCAAATTTGGGGAGATTTTTTTTTATAAGTAGATACACTGCCAATATATATATGGCAAGCTTGCTTTCTGTCCCCCAAATGGATGGCAAGCTTGGTTTATGAAAATACATATAATGTATAAAAATATGTATGTAATGGGGGGGAAGGGGAAGATAAGCGTGAAGACGATAAAATGGCATGTTAAAATTCCTACATAGGAAATGAAGTTTGAATGGGTTCCAGCTACAAGTACTAAGAAGCTTCTTCCTTTTCCTCTTGCTCTTTCCCTCCTCTCCCCTCCCCTCCCCTTCCCTATGGAGTTGATCTTAATTTTTAACTTTATTTCAGTCTGCCAGAAGACAGCCTACATTTTCAAAAGCAGTCATGTAAACAAATCTGTGTTTCAAACATACTCACAAGCTTGATGTTGCGAGTAACATCAGAATCTCATTTCATGTTCTTAAGCATCAGGGGGATGAAACGCTTCAAATCCAAAGTGCTGTTAAGAGTTGGTACTTGTCGGTAGTTACAATGCAGAACAATTATCTTAATTCAGAGTAAGGCAACGCAGAAAACGTTGACTTCAGGGAAGTTTGCTGATAACTAATTGAGCTTCTAAATGATGTTCTGTCTGTTCCTAGTATAATATTTCCTTTAGCTTTTTCAAATTTTAAGCCCAGACTGATGACCCATGATTTTGTGAGTTAGCCACATATTGCATTCACAGGACCTCTTTGCCTGAGGGGGAAATAAAAATATTGCATGTTTTGTACCCTATTAAACACAATAAGGAAGAAGAAAATAACTTAGTGATATATCCATTGATCCCTTTCCTTGTCATGAATTATTCAGCCACTAGTATGATTGGTTTTGTTAGGTTTTAGGGTTGCTTTTTTTAAAGCCTTGTAAAGGTATTATATAACTAGGTATTATGTTGATGCTACGTATTATTGTCACACTTTATCTCTGTTTGGCTTAATTGCCAGGTGTCCAATTAGCTTTCCTGAATGACCCTGAAAAACCATGAATTCAGTGTTTACTTCTGCTAGAAAACTGGGATGGATATAATTGTGGGTTGGACGCCTCAGCATTCATGCACACATGTGCAGACGTGCACACATGCTTGTCTTGTAAGACCATATGGTATGAATCAAAGCTTACCTCAGTAGTAAAACTGTAATGCATTTTCCACCATTGTCAGTTACGTGTTCATGGCATGGTACTCTGTACTTTGAACAACTTAAAGTGACTGTCCTTTATAAATGGTCATTATTCTATGAAATTAATGTGTTATTCAGGATACTTGGCTTCAATTTTTTCCTTGGATTGCTGTGGTTATTGAAATAACACCAGAAGTTGCATCTTCTTTTCTGCTCACTGTTCAAAGGAGCTTTGGCTTGCAGTCATATACAGATGTGTTTGTTCTTTCTTGTTCATGGCAATAGATTTGAAATAAATCCTTGCTAGCACATAGAAGGCATATGAATTAATTGATTGTATGAGTACGTGTGCTTCCTTGTTCAAGATTTTTAAACAATCTGTTGAAACCTTTAATTAAGCATCACGGGCTTCTGGTCTTTTTCTTTTTTGCCTGTAGTTTTTATGGTATTTGCATACTATTACAAAGAGTTCTTACAAATTTCAGATTTTCTCAGAAAAAGTTGATTTTTGATATTTCTCTGCTTTAAGGGGGTTTGTATTGCCTACATAAAGGGGCTTGATTTAATGATTGTGTGAAGGTATAGCCTTTCTCCATAGGTGCAGAAGAGAGGAGCTTATGGGGAAAAAGGGCATTGATTTGTATAGTTATAAACATAAGCTTTTATTTTTCTTACTCAGTTGTGTAAAAGCTTCTGTCATAGGTATTCAAGGTCAAGGTTGTGGGTTGGCCGGTGTGACGCCTCACTATAAAAAGGGCAGGAAGGAAGACCCTGGAAACTATAGGTCTGTCAGCCTGACCTCAGTGCTGGGGAAGGTCGCGGAGCAGATGATCCCAGGTGAGATCACAAAGCATGTGCAGGAAAACAGGGGGATCAGGCATGGGGTCATGAAGGGCATGTCCTTCTTGATCAACCTGATCTCCTCCTATGATAAGGTGACCTGCTAGTTGATGAGGGAAAGGCTGTGGACACTGTCTATATGGACTTCAGTAAAGCCTTTGACACTGTCTCCCACAGCGTTCTGGAGAAATTGGCTGCTCATGGCGTGGATTGGTAGATTTTTGGCTGGGTTGGAAGCTGGCTGGATGGCCGAGCCCAGAGAGTGGTGGTAAATGGTATCACATCTAGTTGGTCACCAGTCAGTAGTGCTTCCCCCAGGGCTTAGTGTTAGGACCAGCGTTGTTTAATATCTTCATTGATGATCTGGATGAGGGAACCGAGTGCACCCTCAGTAATTTTGCAGACGACACCAAGTTGGGTGAGAGTGTTGATCTGCTGAAGGATAGGAAACCTCTGCAGAGGGATCTGGACAGGCTGGATCGATGAGCTGGGGCCAGTGGTAAGAGGTTCAGCAAGGCAAAGTGCTGGGTCCTGCATTTGGGCCACAACAACCCCATGCAGTGCTACAGGCCTGAGGAACAGTAGCTGGAAAGCTGCTGGCAAAGGGCCTGGGGGTGCTGGTTGGCACCCAACTGAATATGAGCCAGATTGTGCCCAGGTGGCCAAGAACATCCTGGCCTGTATCAGAAATAGTGCGCTCAGGAGGACCGGGGAAGTGATGGTCCCCCTGAACTTGGCACTTGTGAGGCTGCACCTTGAACACTGTGTTCAGATCTGGGCCTCTCAGTACAGAGAGACATTGAGGTGCTGGAGCAGGTCCAGAGAAGGGCAACAAAGCTGGTGAAGGGTCTGGAGCACAAGTGTGATGAGGAACAGCCAAGGGAACTGTTTAGTCTGGAGTAGGGAAGGCTCAAGGGAGACCTTATTGCTCTGCACAACTACCTGAAAGGAGGTTGTAGTGAGGTAGGGGTCAGTCTCTTCTCCCAAGTAACAAGCGATAGGACAAGAGGAAATGGCCTCAAGCTGTGCCAGCAGAGGTTTACATTGGATATTAGGGAGTTTCTTTCCTGGGAGGGTGATCAGGCATTGGAACAGACTGCCCAGGGCAGTGGTGGAATCACTGTCCTGGGAAGTGTTCAGAAACTCTGTAGATGAGGCCCTCAGTGACATGGCTTAGTGGTGGACTTGGTAGTCCTGGGTGATGGTTGGACTTGATGATCTTGAAGGTATTTTCCAACCTAGCTGATTTCTATGATTGTATTCTCTTCAAAGACAGTCTCATTGCTATGTGGCACTTGCCCTTCACATCCTATAATGCTGACTTTTAGATCTTTCCATACACCTATGTCACTTAGAATTTTTTTTTACTCCTATTCTAGTAAGCTCAAGATGATTCAGCCTTTAGTCTGTGATAGTGCCTTCAAAACTATTACAGATTATCCTTTCTAAAAACACAAATATGCGTAACATTAAAATGGGGAGCTTTTTATCTGTTAAGTAGGGTTCCAGAGGTAGGTAAGTTACCTTAAAAACTGACCAAATGTTGAATCAGGTGTGTTTACCCAGAACTGGTAAATTCTGTGCATTTTGATTCCTTTTTCTCAACTCAGCGGTGCTTTGTGCTGGAGCCTGTGTGATTCTATATTGATGCTTGATGACCAATGACAATGTATACTTCCAAGATGATACTACTCTGTTATATGTAGGCTCTTCACTTTGGTAGTGATAGTAGGTCCTTGGTTTCTAACTGCTCCTGTACTCTTACTAGTCAGTTTGGAACTGATGCACTGTCATTGTTCAAGGTTATGACCACCTTGAACAGAAGAGATGAAAATGTCTCCTCCTCATCATGTTCCTATGCTTCCCTTAGAGCAAAGAGCACACTCAGGCCAAAGTATTAAGGAGATGAATAGCTCATCAGGGAGTTGTGCTAAAGACTTGGTTGTTTCATTATTCTTGTTTCTGGAGGCTATCCATTCTTGTGGCAATTCTGAAGGCATTTTATGCTTTGTCAGATTCACTTGAACTTCTGATCAATATTTCCAACTGTGCATTGTAAAGGTTGTATTACCTGGGTGTTTTACTCATGAGTTATTTGCCCCTGATAACTTGGCAATGTTTCAACCTGTCCTTCCAGCTTCTTGAAATACTGCTGCATATTGGCTTCTGAAATACTGTAATCCCTGTGTTTTGCTATTCTCTCAGGTTCTTAATCCCAATTAGAAGTGATTGAGGAGGATTTGGTTGCTCAGTGGTTCCTGGAGAGAGATGCTGGATGTGTATGTGGAAAAGGGCATTTCAACGGCCTTTACTACCATGCAAGGATGTTCATAGATGGGGCTGTTGCTACAATAGTGTGTTTCTGTGTTTTTTCCTCCTTGAGAGACGCTTGGTCTGCTTGACAGCTATGGTAGTGGTATCTCATGGCTACTAAGTGCTGCAGTGGTTGGGCAGTCACTTGTGTTCTTTTTGACACATTGCATCCAGACTGAGAAGAACCTGTCATGTTGGCTTTCTGCCCACTGGGGATCCTAAATTGCAGCTTCTTCAGTGTGGGCTGGTGTGGTGGAACTTAGAGCAGTGAGCAGACTATGCTCCTGTTCTTCACAATTATCCCAGACCCACTGCAGCTGCTTTTTGAGTAACTCTGGATCCAGATTGCATGGATCTGTGCAGTAATTAATAAAAAATTATTATTGTTATGATGAACATTTTATGAACTCATTGTGGGAAAAGGAAAAATAAAATCATCTTATTGGCTTCTGTTCAGAAGAATGGTGGCTGCTGTGCAGTTGTTTTTGCCTTGCTGCGTGAGCTTGGAACAAATCTCTCATTGTTTGGCTCTTGGTGCTTGTAGGAGGCAGATGCTGGGCTTGCCCTACCTATCACTGCTGTAACTTCTTGCTTGGCTATTAAATATCTGTAAATAGCAGTAGTGCATGAGGGCCCCAGCTTGTGGCTGGGGTTCTGCTGTGCTGTAATCTGTCAAGTTGTGCATTTTTCTTTTTCCTTTTTCCATTGCCAGGGAGCTAAATAGCAGAAGTTCTGCTTTGTGACAACTTCAAATGCTGTAAGTTGTGCACTAGGGAGAAGCAAATTGGATAGAAACAAAAGAAAAAAGTTCATGTGAAAATGCAAGTAATTGGAAGAGGTAAACAGAAGAGGATACACGAAAGGTACCCCTCAGTGTCTTACTGGCCTTGGCTGCTTGTTCTAAACTGGTAAGAGAAGAATGTGTCCACCCTCATTTGCCAAAGGCAGTTATGCAGCACTGCTTCAGAGCTACTGTCCTGCAGTACTGAGTAGGAGCTGGAGGGTATTTTGCTGTTCATTAGTTTCTGCTGACAGCTTGGAGTTCATGGAATTGGATACTTGTAGAGGAAGTATATGTAGTGCAAGGTTATGAAATGATGGGGTAGCAGTTATCTATCTTCAGATGTTAGCTTCTCTATCCACATTGCATGTCTCTGCTTTAAGGGGGGTTTGTATTTCCCAGATATAGGGGGTTGATGAAGTGATACGTAACGTTTGTCTGGTGGAATAGCCTTTCTCCATAGGTGCTGAAAAGAGGAGCTTATGGGAAATAGGGCATTGATTTATAGAATTATAAACGCAAGAATTTATTTTTCGTAGTTGTGCAAAAGCTTCTGTCCTAGGTATTCTCTTCAAAGACAGTCTCTGATTTCTGTGTGGCACTTGCCTTTCACATCTCGTAGTGCTGACCTCGTCTCTGATCTGAATTTGCTGTGGATGGATTTTAGTGACGTACATTAGTCTTTACTTTCTGAACCCCTCTAACAAGAAACTGGTGGTGTGTGCTTGACTACTGCCTCGGACTGCTCCTTTCTAATAACTCAAGACTTTATGTTCCTGTTTGTCCCTTTCACTGTGGAGTGCTATTTGGCTCTGTCCCTCCTCTCTGCCTATATTCTCACTCTGAGAAATCTCTGCTTTCTTCAGCCTTACCCGTCAGTTCTATATAGGTCATGTTCAATTCTACATACTCTTTTAATTTTGATTTCTTTGTCTGTCTGGTCACAGTCAGCTCCTGGCTACAGCATAATTTATTACAAGTGACAGATTTGGAGGAGGAGGAGGAGGTCCATTGCTGTGTCCTATCTCTGACTATTGTACTCATGGCAGATGATCGTGCTGTGACATCACTCTGCTTGGGTATTTTAAAAAAGTTCCAGGGTGGAGGAACTGACATGCTCTGCAAATTATAAAACCCAAAGGAGTTTAAAGTAACAGCTGCCAAACAGCTTTAACTCTTTACTTACCATCTTGGTTTCTATTATGAGTGAGAAATAAGGTTATTTTTTTATGGGGGGGGGGAATTGGACTGCATTATCAACTGATGAAAATCAGATGCTAACTTTTTATTGTGTGATTCTTTAAAGAGTTAAATCATGACAGCAAGGGTGTTAATCTAGCAGATGTCTTGTGTTCATGTTTTAAACCCAGCATGAACAGACATGGATGTTTTTAATAAAAGAAAGATACTTAATTCCAAGAAATATACAGGTCTTATGCCAGGATAAATGCAACTTGTGATTTCTGGTTAATTTATTATTATTCTTATTATTTTAGAATTACTTCCTCAGGGGCAATTTGTAGTCTTTGGAGCACTTTGGTAATAGTCTCAAGATTTTGTGTATTATATCAACTTGAGATTTCCTTGTCAGTAATCTATGTTTATTTGAATTTCTGAAAGCTGCTACAGGCACCATCAATAGCCTGTAGTTGATTTTTGGATTACTGAGTTTTCTGTTTTTAACTTCCCCACACATATATTTCTTTAGTCTAATAGGTCTACTTTGTCTTCTTTGCTTTTAACCTGGAGCAGGATGGTTTGCTTTTTAACCTGGAGCAGGATGGTTTGCTTTTTAACCTGGAGCAGGATGGTTAACTGCAGAACATAAAAAGCAAGTATTTGCTAGCTGAAAGTAAAGGGAGGCTGTCTTATTTCTGCTTTTTGGTGTGCAAAATGTGCATGTTTTCAGAGTGAGTAGCTTGGCCTGCAAGGTTGCAGTTAGTGCTTGTATGCAGAACAGAAGTGGGAACTAGGTGAAATTCCTTAGTGTTTGATGTCATACCAAATGGCCCTTCTGCCATCCGATCTGCACATGTATTACTGCAGAAATTACAGGTGGAGTGCAAGATGCAACCACAATGCTCTTTGTAGATGGGCAGAGGTAATGAAGTGCAGCAATGTGTTACCTTCTGTGTTTGACCTAAATATATTTGGAACATAGTTTTGAATATGAATAGTGAGCCTGATGAAAGTGTAGGAGTACGGGACTGGAACAGACTGGATTGTCATCTCTATAGCAGGTGCTGTGTGACTGACCTCATCTTAAAACTGAGTTCTGCTTGATTCTGCCATTTGTGAGCTGGAGGATGCTTCAAAGCATGTCACTGTTACTAGTGATATTGTGTTATCCAGCACAAATTTTACAATACTTTTCATCTGCACCAGCAACTAAAATAGTTAAATCATAGGTCATGAGTGACCCAACAGCTTGATGCATCTGGTTGAGTTCAGTGAAAGCCATAGTTGTACAAAATACACTCATGATTGGTGTAAGGTAAAAAAAACTATATATATATATATATAAACTAAAATTTGAGCACATGGAGTCTCTGCCAACAGATGTTCGCCACAAGTGTTCAGAAAAGCAAGCAATCAGTTCCTATCCAGTTGGTCTTCAGGAGGACTTGGGTAACTGAACTGAAGTGATAAACTTGTCTGAACCACATGATCCCTCATGCTTTCCTTCTTCAGTCTTGCCCAAATGAATATAGCTTGCACGTGGTCCTGTTTCTTAGAATGATGGTATTTTAGACTGTCTTGTGAACCAGAAAACCAGCAGGTAAGCTTTCAGGCATAACAATTTTCTCCATGTCTCGAACAAAGTTGGCTTTTCAACTTGTACATACCTCAGTACGGTTACACTGACTTAAATTTGTTTAAGTTAATATTGAGACAGGATGAGTTGGGAGGGGGAGAGGATGGTTAACATCCATCAAACTGGAGAAGGGAAGGCATTGAAATAGCAGGGGGCTAGGATTACAGAATCACAGAAGTTTTGAGGTTGGGAGGCACTTGTGGAAGTCATGAGGTTCAATGCCCGCTCAGGCAGGCCACCTAGAGTCAGTGGCCCAGGATTGTGTCCAGTTCGCTTTTAAATATCTCCACAGATGGAGATATTTAAAACTCTGCTGCCTCCCTGGACAACCTGTCCCAGTGCTTACTCACCCTCACAGTGGAAAAAGTGTTTCCTGATGTTCAGAGGGAACCTCTTGTGTTTCAGTTTCGTTGCTTCTGGCCTTGTCACTGGCCACCACTGAGAAGAGCCTGGCTCTGTCATCTTTACACTGAAGTAGAAAGTGAGGAATAACTGTGGCTATATGTTATTAGCATAACTATGCCACATTCAAAGTTCTTCTTTCCCAGTTGAATTTGGCTGGAAGGTGCTGCTACTAAGAAGACCAGACAGGGTGAAAAGACTTGTGTTTGGAAAAATAATTAAAATTTTATTAATTGTTCATTCAGTAGAAGATATGTCTTGGAAATTAAGCCTTGCATACTTCCTCAGTATTATTAATTGCATACAGAGCCAAGAAGTTGCCAGTATGCCAGGTTATTTTGAGTGAAATTGTATTGCTTTCAAAGTATTTGTCATTAAAACATGAATGGTAAAGATACAAGGTGAACTGCCAGGAAATTCGGGTGTTTAACAGTTGCCTGTGATCTAAAATATCTGAAGGAAAACGTTTTCATACTACATCTGTCTATCCAGAGCTCTGGCTATGTACAGTTTAATATACAGCAAGTTGTAGTATTACCCTGCTCGTATGCTTGGGTTTTGTTTGTTTATTTTTTTTTCGCCATAGGTGTTGGCATCTGTATCTTATTTGATAAGCAATTTTATGTCATTCTCCTTACACGGTTTCCCTCCTTGCAGTTAAGATACAATCATATTATCTTTCCAGATCTAGCAGAATCAGCTTGGGATGTTGCGGCAGGCAGATTTTGCTATTCTACAGTTTAGGTAGCTTCAGTTGATTTTCACTAGAAGCTTGTTGGCAGTATTGGTGGGTGGAGTCCCTGCCTGGCTGCTTTTGTGCTGTTATAGATGAGGTGTGCTCAAGTAAGCTCTGCAATCCTTCAGCTGGAGGAGCAATAATATGGCGATGAAGGATGGTGCTAGGCAGCTTGGGTATGACCATCCTCATCTGCTACTGATGTTTGTGAATACACTGTTTTTCCTACACCTTTGGTACCCGTGGTGAGTAGCTGTTATAATAGTGTTTGATCCCATTCAAAAAGCAGTCTTATTCTTTAGACTACACAAGTGGATGCTATTTACCTGTCCAGAGAAGGCTGCTGTTGCTAGCCTGAGCTCACAGCTTTGCAAAGCCACATGGGATTTTGCTTTTTCTCTTGTGTTAGTTTGTGCTGCCTGGCACAGCTCCAGCGCATTCAATTTTCTCTCCTTTCCCAGAAAGGAGGAAACAGGCGCTTTAGGCCCTGAATAATCATATAAACATCAGTGTGTGATGATTGGAGATAATAAATGAATTCATTCCTTGTTTCTGTAATGTTCATTGCTATCTAGCTTTTGAACTACAGATGAACTTGCTCAATCACACTTTATTTTTTTCTCATGGCATAATTAACTTAGTTTTCCTCTAATACAGATTGCTCACAGAAATCATTTTATAGCATAGATTCCGTCAGCATTTCAGAGTGTATTGCTGTGTTCTTTTTTGACTTTCAGCTTTGTACTTTCAGTGACCTAATGCTGCATCCCAGTACTTGCAAAACTCTTACTGTCTATCCCCCATTAAAAAAAGGGGGACATGGGGGGGAGGGGAGAAAAAGGATTTCTCAAGTTTTCTTGATCAAGCTGGTTATCTCAAGGCCACACTGTACCATCCCCAGGTTAGTCCATATGACCTGCTGCTTTTCTTCAGGAATTTTGGAAAGCATTTTGGATAATAGCACGTGTTCGAGCTCGTGAGCGTATTAGGAATTACTGTCACTGCCTCTTGCTCCAGAGGAGACATAGCTGGAAATTCACCGTCAGAGTCAGGGTCTTCTGCAGTAGGTGTCCTGTCTGCTAGAGCTTCTCTCAGGGTTACACCCTGCCTTCATTGTTCTGGAGATCAGACCACCTTTTAAAAGCACTTCTACTCTTTTTGTAATTTTGCATAACTTTTTGTAAAGTTATAAATCCCAAAGACTTGTATTCATGGAAACATCACAGGTCAACCTATTACATCATTTATTGTTGTAATGCTGTACTTTCAGTTGTTACAGATAGGAAGCTAACTCTCAAGTAAACTTTCCTAAACCTTTTTTTCCCCAAGATCTTTGTATTCTTTTGCTTCCCTTACTGTCCTTTGTGTTCTGTGGTCTCAGTTACACAGTTCTGTTTTTCTTATGGAGTTGAAATGCTCTTTTCAAAGCTGAAAAGTTGATTATTGGAAAACTATGTGCTTGCTCTATGCTCTTGTTCTGTCCATGGCAGTCACAAAGCCAATCTCTGAATATTAAACAACATAAATGCATCCAGTCATAGAATTATGGAACGGTTTCAGCTGGAAGGAACCTTAAAGATCATCTAATTCCAATGCCCCTGCCATGGGCAGTGACATCTTACACTAGACCAGGATGCAACCAGCCTGACCTTGAGCACTTTCAGGGTGTGGGGCATCTAGTACCTCTCTGGGCAACCTGTCCGATTGTCTCATCACCTTTATAGTGAAGAATTTCTTCCTAATATCTAGTCTAAATCTATCCTCTTTCAATTTAAAGCCATTCCCCTTTATCCTGTCACTACATGCCCTTGTAAAAAGTCCCTCTCCAGATTTCTTGTAGGCCCCTTCAGATACTGGAAGGCTGCTACGAGGTCTCCAAGCAGCCTTCTCTTCTCCAGGCCCAACTCTCTCAGCCTGTCTTCATAGGAGATGTGCTCCAGCCCCCTGATCATCTTCATGGCACTCCTCTGGACTCCCTATCTTCTGCTTAGCATGTACATTAATGGTCTTGAAGTAAATGGCTTCATAGTGCGTGCAATAATCCAATAACATGGGAAAACGTATTTGTTAGGATCACTTTTTAGCAAAGTTTGAATCTTTAATTTTTACTTGTAGTCTTACATCTAACTTTTAACTTGATAAAGGCTTCAGTGTGTCTTGAGATTGCATTTGTATTTAGACTTCCAGAACTTATGCCTTGGGTTTTGGGGTTTTGTTTGGTAGGATTTTGGGGGGGGAGGGAGGTGAGGGTTTCTTGTGTGTCTATGCGTGTGTTTGCAGCTTGGTTTTTTGTTTAGTTGATTCTGGGTTGTTTGGGGTTTTTGTTTTGTAAGGAAATCATCATTTTATATTGCCTGCTCGTTTATTTGTAAGAGTTGAAAAATGGCTGTGATGAGGAACATTTGTGACTGTTTTCCCTTATTTTCTACAAAGCTTCATTTAATATTTAATGGGGTAATAGTGTTGTTCCTTTTAAGCTTATGGAGCCCAAGCCTTTCAGTACCCGAAGTACCAAAGATGTTAGTCGTGTTTCATGCGGATTTTGTTTTCCATCTGGCATCACAAAAGTATTCCTATGTGACCAAGCGTACTAGCCTGTGAGTAGGTACTGAATATTTTTACCAGCAGTTTTTTGTTCACATTTCTAATTACAAGATTTCTAAAGGTTTAATTTTATAGCATTCTTTACAACATGAGGCACTGTATTATTACAGTGCAGATTTGTGGCTTTGGGGACCAGTAACAAGAATTTTTAAGTTGAAGGCTCATCAGTTGTTAGTTACAGAAGAAGAAAAAGATGCAAGAGTATTGGTCAATCACAAGGCTTTTTATGAGCCACTAAAGTGATTTTGCTATGGAAAAAACAGATGTGACTGCAGAATGTTTTGGATGAGTTCTTCTCAGCAGCAAGAGTGATATTGATGCTGTTGTAAAGACATTCTTTGAAATTTTGGATTCCATTCTGTTTCTTATTTGGAAGAGGATAGTTCAAACCCTTGAAAATACCTTTCAAACTGGGAAAGCAAAAGAGGGTGCATCTCAGAGAATAGAAGGAAAAAAGGGCTTAGGAAAATGAAGAGTGAAATGTGATTGCTGTCTGCAGATACAGAAAGGACCTCTTTAAGGGAAGAGTGACACTGGAGAGTTTGGTGAGGAGAAATGAGAGAAATGGGGTTCTGGCACAGCAGCCAGCTGCATGGGGTGAAAGATGTGTAATTACTGTTTTTAAAGTGGCACTTGAAAAGCTTGTGCTTTTTTTATCACAGATAGTTCTTATGGACAGAGGCCTGGAAATGACTGCCCACATGATCCCTTTATGTCCTTTCTTCTAATTTAAAGCATTCCTACTGGGACCAACAGAAAAGAATTAAAAACGCAGGAAGATGCAGTAGTGCAATGCAGATCAAGATAAAATATTTTTTCTTTGTTTTTCATTTTTGTTTTTCCAGTGGAATACCAAAAAAAATCTTTTTTTTTTCTAAAAATGGCCTGAGGTGACCCAATATTTAAATAAAAAACTAAAACCAACACAAGATGTTGAAAAAGTTACTCTCTAATTTCTTGGGATTTATACTTCCTTTTGTACATGTACTGAAGTTTATTAGGGATTGCATGTTAGTATTTCTTGATAATTCTTGTACAGGTTACTTTAACTGTAAGTAATTTTTGTCCCTTCTTACTGCAAGAGAACTTGTAGCTTTTTTTAGTGTACATGGGAAGTCATTACTGTGCAAATAAGGGACTGGAGGGATAAATATTGTTATTGCATTTCAGTGCCAACTTGAATGATGAATATGGAAGAATACACTTTCTTGTTTGTGGTGGGTTTGGTCGTGGTTAATCACTGATGCAAATGACTGGATAGCAAGAGAAATACGAAAAACAACCCAAACTTAACTGCAGCTCCTGATCTTGGGAAAAGTTAAATGTCTGTTTAGATGTCTATTCTATGATCACACAAAGGTGTGACTACTGTGGACATTGCCTTAATGAGTTGATGGAATTACGTTTATATAGTGGTGGCTGTGTTCTTCAGCAAATGTGCTTGCAGAACCTCAGTCTGTGGGTTTCTTTGTGTGCTCACTTGTAGTGTAAAAGACTTAGGTGATAAAGTGGCTAAGGTTGAAGCTTTATATAGGCTAGCCAAGTATTCTCAACACGTGGGTGAGAACAGAGGGCTACTTTTAAGGTTAGAGAGCTAATTGATGCAATGTTTGGTTTAATTTTATGACCAGCAACAGAGATCGTTCAGAATTTTAGAAACATTAGATTATTTTGATGCAAGAATGCTTTAGGCTATGGAATACCCTTCTTCATGAAGTGTCCCACACGTAACTAAGTCTGACCAAGTTTACTGCAAATAACTATTCAGTTATTTTTCAATAATGTTTTCTGGTGTAACTGTTTTTCAGCCAAAGAATATGCTGTTTCTACATTTGGTTTGACAAAATTTAGTTATTAGTTGAAAACCGATCCCAAGTGAAATTGCAATAAACAGGTATCAGGAACACATCCTTTTTCTGCTATGTGACCTTGTTTTTTGTCTTGCTTACTGCTCCAGCATGGTACATACTATCCCCTATGGCTTGCTTGCAAGTTGATCTTTTCCTGGATGGTTCTCTCAAGGAGTTTCCTAGATTTTTCTTTTTTTTGGGGGGTGTGTTGTTCACTTTTTTCTTTTTCCTGATTTTCTTCTCTCTTTTTCCATTGCTTCAGAACTTTGTTAGATCTTAACAGACCGTAAAAATGCCATACCATGGCAGCTGTGCTTATCTATAAAAAAGGTAGATTCTTTAACCTAGATCAGTGAACAGAGCTGTTCTTTGCCTGGGAAAGTTTATTTTCTCTTTAATCCTAGTAAAATGAATGTGGGAATTATTTCCTGATTATCCAAATAACTCCCTCATGGGGAGTTTCTTAATGACTGTGGGGCATCTTAAAGGATATATGTTGTGAGCAACACTTATCATCTCCCAGAATGAAAAACCAAGTAAGAAAAATTGATACACTGATAATGCTGCATATGTGAAAGTCAGGGTACAACTCCACTGTCATTGATCCCAATCACTCATCTGTCTTCTCTGCCACGTTTTGGCTGTACTGGTACCATTGCTACCCACTATACCAGTGACCTGGGTTAAAAACAAATCCTGCCCGGCTTAGTAAAGTTTTTTTTAAGTTTGTTAACCAACCCATGTTTGTGGGAAAGTGAACAGAATTAAAGGCCTACAAAACACTTGAGCGCTGCTGTACCTTGGTAAGTCCCTTCTGGTACATCATCTGAAGAAGGTCTCTTTTTGCACCAGCTGGAATTTTGTTTCCTCCCCATCAGTTCTTTTAAAATTTCCTTTAGTGACTAAACGTACCTGACAGACAGAGCCCCATCTGTCAGGTTACCATTATCTGTTGTATTTCTAAGTTTGCTCTCACTTGTAATGCATTTGAGGTTACTTTGGCATTGTTGTTAATTGTTCCTTGGACTGCTTGCGGAGTTATAACCTTGAACAGTGAATTAACTCTTGGGAAACTGCATAATTTATTGCATGATTTTTATGTAAGACAGGACGCTTTCCCCTATTCTTTACGCTTTTATTTTCATATATGTATGTTGTGCAGCTCTATTTCTTTTTAATTAGGCTGACTTCGTTGCTTTCTTGCCAATCTGCGGTATTGAGCCAACGACAAAGGCAAATACCATACAGTAGTGGTCTGATCTGCTGTGGCAGATTCTGTTTGCATTCTTTAATGAATGCCTTCTTTGTTTGTTTGTTTTTTAAGTACATCTGTTGGCTTAAAGTCTGAT
This sequence comes from Myiopsitta monachus, assembly GCA_017639245.1. NCBI lineage: Eukaryota > Metazoa > Chordata > Aves > Psittaciformes > Psittacidae > Myiopsitta > Myiopsitta monachus. The sequence goes on from CM029919.1 coordinate 30,185,914, forward strand.
TTACCTAAATCCAAACCACATAGAAATATTGCAAATTACTTTATGATAATTGTGTATTTTGAGGCTGAGTTTAGATGTAAGTTGTGTCTAAAAGCATAAATGAGTGAATGGCTGTTGGGAGTGTCAACATAATGGTTTAATCAGGTGAATTGATTTAATTATTTCAGTAGTCACACTAGTAAATTGTAGAACCCAACAAAAGATAACACAGTTTATAGGTCATTGGTTCAAGTTCAGCCCGTATACATCATTCAGGAGTCCCTGATCTGTAAAGTAATATTTGCTGCTACCATTAAAAAAACCTCACCCAAACTGCCTGAAGGCACATTTCAGTGGTTCAGCCTCATTTCCCAGCTTCGATACTTGTTTTTTGTCAAAGCAGTGGCTGAATTCTGTCACAGAGGATCTGTCAGGTGGACTGTACCTACCCTCTGGCTCTGGATAACCCTAAATTTGTATGGCTAAAACCCATCTCACACACTGGAACAGAAATCAATAGGTTAGTCAATTCTCTGCCTTGCTTGTGAATTAAATGACACTCTGCCCTGTGTTGTAGTAGGGGAATAATTGGCAAATGTTTGTTTTGTTGAGGACAGTACAGCCCTGTTTTTCTAAAAGTTCATTCAATAGTGGACGTGGTTTACTTTTAATATTTTACATACTCTTCGTTATATCTTGACAAGTACAAAATGACTGGCTGGGTCAGAGGATATCTGCTTCAAAGTGGTTAGTTAAGGAACTAGATGATAATTCATGCTCTACTGTAGATGTTGCTTTTGCTGTCAAGATATAACTTACCGTGCTTGACAGTGAAATACATAGAATTTGACTCGGTACGCTTCTAGAACTGCCTGGGGCATAGCTTTCTTATTGGATAGCTTTGTTATATTGAGAAAATATCCTTTTCAAATGTCTCATGGCTCAAGAGGATACAGCATTCCTATGGTTCAGTGGCTGCAACTGGGATGCCCAGTTGTCTCCTTATACCAGTCATGTGTTCATTTTGTGCTCTTTCTAACCTGCTGAAGATATGTTCACTGGCAAGATGATTAGGACTTGTGGAATATGGAAAAGTTGATATTTAAAGTCATTAAAACAACTGTCATGACTCATGATAGGGATGTGAATTTACGGAGTACACATGTTGTTGGCTGTTGACACATTTTTATCTGTGTACCTCAGCAAAGGTGCAGCCTATCAGATATTTCAGGCTCTTATCTGTCTTTTAATCAGTTACTGAAGTTAATTGTAATGACTGTTCTGCCTGTTCTTGCAAATGCTCAGCTCTTTTATAGCTCTGATGGATATGCTGTAGATACTGCAGTGAGACTGAGCCCCATCTTGTCTCTTGGTAGTATGTATGCACCTGAAGTACAGAAATCAAACTTTCTTTGTAGAATCAACACCAGGGATGCAGCAATTTGAGTAAAACCTGCTCTTTGCAGCTCTCTGCTGCCTTTTTATGTAAATTGTATTGCTAAGTAGAAAAAGATACAGCTTATATTTGGACAAAAGAGTGGGGAAAATAGATGTATCTGAAAAAAATGAAGTATCTTTAGACTAAGTCAGAATCTCATTTTGAACTTCATGAAGGTCATCATGCATTAGTATTCATAGCAGGTTTCCCCTCCTTCTTTCACCCCCTACGCATACTCTCAGTCACTCTTTTTAGTAACAAGTCAGGGCTTGGAAAAAGTAGTAAGTGGCATTCGTGAATCCAAGATGTAGAGCTGTCCCCATAGTGTTAATGTAAAGTTAGGGAATTACCTCATAGGATCATGAGGCTACTAAAAGGATAAATGTCTTAACGTACCCATAATTATTAACATTCTTAGTGGAGTTTTTCCTTCTGTCCAGAGCGTATAGCCATATTCAGACAGCATTGACAAAGTTACAGAGCAAGGCAGGTGGCTGCCTGAACAAACCTGTACACCCTCTAGGTCTTTTTAACTGAAGTTCCCTTAGAGAAAAGGTCTGCCTTAATGGTTCGTTTCCTTGACATTCATCCTTTCTGTGGGGTGTGTAGCCTGATCTGGAGTCCCCAAAGAGATGGCATCTGTGTGCTGTTGCAGAAGGAACTAGGAATAGTTCTGATACAGCTGAACATGGGGTTCTGTCGCTTACAAGTTAACTTGCTGAAATTGCTGATTTTATATGTGCTTACCTGTCCTCAATATCTTGGAGAAAAAAAATGTGACCAGCTTAAAATGGAAAAATAATAAAATTACACCTCAAAATCCTGTATACTTTGCTTCCATGTGATAGTTACATCAATGCTGTTTTCCAGTGGTGCATGACAAGAGGAGGCTTGTGTCCTCAGGAGGAGTAAACTGCACATTCTTTCCTTTTGTCCCTTTCCCCAACCCAACACACAAAGGCACATGAGGGGTTGAGAGCTGCAATATTCTTGTATATTGTATACCCAGGAAAAAAAACATCAAAACATCCCTTCAGACAAATGCTTATGCAGATCACTGAAGACATTTTTCCGAAGTTTTAAATTTGTTCTTTCTGCTCTCATGTTTTTCCCTTCTTCCAAAAGTAGGTTGTCTGAAGTCACATGTGCTATGTGGCTTATAAATGTGGGCTAATGTGGTTGTGAGCCTTTTCTACATTCAACAAAAAAGTCTAATTGAAGGCATCCATCCAGTCACTTTCCTAAGTAATTACCAAAATGATGGAAGTTTTGGTCATCTACAGCCTTAGAAGAGTATCTTTTTAAAAAGCCCATAGAAAACAAGGTAATGATCTAAGCCATATTAAGTTGGCTAAATGTGAAAGGTTATATGCATTATTTAAAAGAAAAGACAAGCTGTGCAGGTTTCATTTATATTACTCTTGGCAGGTAAGTGGTGTTGCCTTTGCATCACCAAATTGCCTTTTCACTTGCTTGTGTCATGTTGACTTGTGAGCAGCCATATTAGCTTCACTTGAAAGTGAACATTTCATTGCTCTCTCAGCCCTGTTTCTGCAAAACATACTTTTAATGAGCATGCACATTTAGCTGTAACAGATTGAAAACAGAAGGACTCCCACAGTAGAAAATTTGTATTTTGAAAGTTTGCCCACTACTGTCCTTTGTTTCCGACACTATGATGAACTAATGCACTGTTACAGCCCTGGCTTCTGCTTGTAGTTGGGCTTTTTTTCTCTTCTTTGAGGAGGAGGGGAATGGCTGTAGTTAAGGTGATACATCCATTATTATATTCACATATAGGAACTGTTACATGGGGTACTTTTATCTTCAACTAACATTTGATGTGTATGTTAACTCAAATGTCAAATGAAATTGAGGTGCAAACGCAATCATTATTGAAGAGGTCTTGAGGAGGCATCAGGCATGAGAGCACTCCAAGGAGAAATGGAATCCAATTGATTTTAAGAAGTGGCTTGATGCAGATAATGTTCTTTGTTAAGCATGGAGGAAAAACAGATAGCCTTTTAAACCAGTTTCCAGGCTGCTTTAGTCTTATGTCTTTTCCGTACTACTCTTTCACTGTATTTTCTCAAAGGACATATTTCAGCAAGATCACTCTTTCAAGATGGTTTGGAATAAGATAATTTATTACAGCAAAATTTGACTGAAGAGTGTTTCTTGCTATATAAAACTGTACAGTATCCACTTTCTTTTTTAAATACAGTGGACAGCAGGTAAAAAACATGGTTACAAGATATGGGACATCATATCACTACTATGCTTTTCTAGGTGTAACTAAAAGGAGAGGGGAGCATATCACATGCAGGAGTCCTAATTTGGTAGGCAGTCTTCTTTTTTATCATAGAATCATAGAATAGTTAGGGTTGGAAAGGACCTTAAGGTCATCCAGTTCCAACCCCCCTGACATGGGCAGGGACACCTCACACTAAACCATGCCACCCAATGCTCTGTCCAGCCTGGCCTTGAACACCGCCAGCACTGGAACATTCACAACTTCCCTGGGCAACCCATTCCAGTGCCTCACCACCCTTACAGTAAAGAATTTCTGCCTTATATCCAATCTAAACTTCCCCTACTTAAGTTTGAACCCATTACCCCTTGTTCTCTCACTACAGTCCCTCATGAAGAGTCCCTCCCCAGCATCCTTATAGCCCTCCTTCAGATACTGGAAGGCTGCTATGAGGTCTCCATGCAGCCTTCTCTTCTCCAGGCTCAACAGCCCCAACTTTCTCATCCTGTCTTCATACGGGAGGTGCTCCAGTCCCCTGATCATCCTCATGTCCCTCCTCTAGACTTGTTCTAACAGTTCCACATCCTTTTGATGTTGAGGACACCAGAACTGCACACAGTACTCCAAGTGAGGTCTCACAAGAGCAGAGTAGAGGGGCAGGATCACCTCCCTTGACCTGCTGCCGGTCACGCTCCTTTTGATGCAGCCCAGGATACAGTTGGCTTCCTGGGCTGTGAGCGCACACTGAAGCCGGTTCATGTTCATTTTCTCATTGACCAATACCCCCAAGTCCTCCTCCACAGGGCTGCTCTGAATCTCTTCCCTGCCCAACCTGTAGCTGTGCCTGTTATTGCTCCCACCCAGGTGTAGGACCTTGCACTTGGCATGGTTAAACTTCATCAGGTTGGCATCAGCCCAACTCTCAAGCGTGCCAGGGTCCCTCTGGATCCCATTCCTTCCCTCCAGGGTATCAACCGAACTGCACAGCTTGGTGTCACCGGCAAACTTGCTGAGGGCGCACTCAATGCCACTGTCCATGTCACCAACAAAGATGTTGAACAAGATTGGTCCCAACACCGATCCCTGAGGGACACCACTTATTACTGGTCTCCAGCTGGACACTGAGCCATTAAGCACAACTCTTTGCGTGCGCCCATCCAGCCAGTTCTTTATCCACTGAGTGGTCCACCTATCAAATTGATGTCTCTCCAACTTAGAGACAAGGATGTCATGCCAGACAGTGTCAAACGCTTTGCACAAGTCCAGGTAGATGACATCAGCTGCTCTCCCCCTGTCCATCAGTTCCGTAGCCCCGTCATAGAAGGCCACCAGATTGGTCAGGCAGGATTTCCCCTCAGTGAAGCCATGCTGGCTGTCACCAAGCACCTTGTTGTTTTTCATGTGCCTCAGCATGCCTTCCAGGAGAATCTGCTCCAAGATTTTGCCAGGCACAGAGGTGAGGCTGACTGCTCTGTAGTTCCCTGGCTCATCCATTTTCCCCTTCTTGAAAGTGGGGTTATATTTCCCTTTTTCCAGTCATCGGGAACTTCACCTGACTGCCATGATTTTTCAAATATGATGGACAGTGGCTTAGCAACTTCATTCACCAGCTCCTTCAGGACCCGTGGATGGATTCCATCAGGTCCCATGGACTTATGTATGTTCAGGTTCCTATGATGGTCTCGAACCAGATCCTCTCCTCCAGTGGGCCCAGCGTCTTCATTCTCACAGTCCCTGCGTCTGCCTTCCAAGACTTGGGTGGTGTGGTCAGACCATTTGCCAGTGAAGACTGAGGCAAAGAAATCACTATGAACCTCAGCCTTCTCCAAATCCAGGGTAGCCAGTGGTCCCGATAGCTTCTGGAGGAGGCCCACGTTGTCCCTAGCCTGTCTTTTATTTGCAATGTACCTATAGAATCCCTTCCTGTTATCTTTCCCATTTCTAGCCAAGTTTAATTCTAAGTGGGCCTTAGCTTTCCTAACCTGGTCCCTAGCTTCCCGGACAACATCCCTGTATTCTTCCCAGGCTGCTTGACCTTGCTTCCTCCTTTTATAAGCCTCTTTTTTCCTTTGAAGTTTCCTCAGCAGCTCCTTATCCATCCAAGGAGGTCTCCTGGCCCTCCTGTTGCACTTCCTTCTAGTTGGGATGCATTGCTCCTGAGCTTGTAGGAGGTGATCCTTGAATATCAGCCCACAGTCTTGGGGCCCCCCTGCCCTCTAGGGCTATATCCCATGGAACCTTACTGAGCAGGTTCCTGAAGAGGCCAAAGTCTGCTCTCTGGAAGTCCAGGGCAGTGAGCTTGCTGCACACTCTCCTCACTGTCCTGAGGATCTCGAATGTGACCATCTCATGATCAGTGCAATCAAGGCTGCCCTGGAGCATCACGTTTCCAACCAGCCCTTCCCTGTTTGCCAGGACAAGGTCAAGCATGGCACCTCTCCTTGTCGACTCCTCTATTACTTGCAGAAGGAAGTTGCCTTCCACACTGTCAAAGAACTTCCTGGATTGCTTGTGCCGGGCTGTACCGTCCCTCCAACAGATATCAGGGTGGTTGAAGTCCCCCATGAGAACAAGGGCCTGCGAGCGTGAGGCTGTTCCTATCTGTCTATAGAGCGCTTCATCCACCGAGTCCTCTTGGTCAGATGGTCTGTAACAGTTCCCCACAATAATGTCTCCCATCACTGTTCTCCCTTTATCCCTGACCCACAAACTCTCTGTCAACTGTTCTCCTGTCCCCAGACAGACTTCCATACTCTCCAGCCTATCCCTAACATAAATAGCAACTCCCCCTCTCTACCTACCAGGTCTGTCTTTCCTGAAGAGCCTTTAACCTTCCATTCCAACACTCCAATCATAGGAGCCATCCCACCATGTTTCTGCGATTCCTATGATATCATACCCCCATAGACGTGCACAAATCTCTAATTCCTCCTGTTTGTTCCCCATGCTATGGGCATTTTTATAGAGGCATCTGAGCCGAGCTCCAGTTGAAGCCGGCTCATTGGCTGGAGCAGCTGGAATCTCTCTACATTGCTTTGAATGTTTATTATAGGTGCTGGCCAGTGACTGGGTGTGTTGGGATGGAATGATGTCCCCTTCCTCCAATACATCTAGTTTAAAGCATCCCTGACCAGTCTGGCAAGCCTCCTACCAAAACCACTCTTCCCTTTCTTTGTCAGACCAGCTCCACCAGCCTCCATTAGACCTGGCCTACTAAACTGTGTACCATGTTCAAGGTACCCAAACCCCTGACTATGGCACCACCGTTCTAACCATTTATTAACCTGGCCAATCCTCCTAGCCTTTTTAAGGTCCTGCCCTGTATCCTGGAGAATTGATGAAAAGACAACCTGAGCTCCAGAGCCCCTAACCACCTCTCCCAGAGCTCTGTAGTCTTTATGTTCTCCAGGCTATTATCAATGTGTGTGTGGATTGACTTAATGAAGATGCTAGGAAAGTTGGAATTGGACTGTCTGAAAGCTAGAATATCACTTGTTTTCATTGACACAGTGTATTCTCTTAATTAGGGGAATATTTTCCTAGAAAACTATGTGGGTTTTATGCATTGCTTTCCTGATACTTCATAGCAGTATCAGTACCGATAACAGGCTGATTAACTACATTTGTAGTAACTTTGTAGGGGTCAGAAAGGTAAGGGAGATAATACCACTGGGGGTTAAAGATTGCTTTGTGAAATTGCTTTAAACTGGCAAATAATGTTTTGCTGTCTTTGATATCTGTTAAATAAATGAATACAGCTGAATTTAAGTCAACTAAAGGGAATGCTGCTCTGTTAATCAGACTCCTTTTCCCCTTTGCTTACCAGGTACTTCTTGGAGAGACAGTTTGTCTACAAACTTTTTCCCCAATTGCCGTGAGATTTTTCTGCATAAATTTTTATGTAGATACATGGAATCTTTTTCCATATCAGTTTTAAGCTTGTATGGGTATTTAACTTGCTTGCAAATCGAAGTATCATAATAAGCATACTGTATTCTGTACATTGTCACTGGAGGTATTCTGACCTTCCCTTGAGGTGCTGGATTTGAATACTTCTGGCAGCCTAAAATATACAATATAAAACTCCCTCATTGTGTCTCCAGGCCAGGATTTTTGCACTTAGAGCTTTATCGCAGCACCTCTCATCTGTAAAGAAAAGAAGTCAGAGTAAGGTAAAAGACCTCAAAGGTAAGTCAAATGCCAGGGAGTAGCAGTCCTGCAGTGAACAGTCATGCTGCTTGCTTCTCGTGATGAAACCTCCAGAACCCTGAGGAGCTGTAGTCAAGGGGAACCACGTCAGTAGACCTGTACAGTCAAAGAAGACCACTGTGGTACAACTGTCCTGCTCACAGCACTGTCTGTCAACCGCCGGTTCGTGGTATCTGTTTGACAAGGGGGAAAGGTGGATCTTCTCAGAGTTCTGCTTCTGGCTCTGTTGTAGGATTTCACACTGAGGCCATTTTTTGTCAATGGTCATGCTGTGCATGGATGGTGTGATTCAAGCAGCCGCGCCACATTGCTGGATCCATACTGAGGTGTGACATATTTCAATTCCGAAACATACTGTGTTTATATGATACTGAATAAGTATTCCGATACTGAGAATCTTACTGTCAGATACAGTTAAGTTTTTGCTTGCCACTTACAGTTAAATGACCACCAGATTGAATGGTGCTGAATTAAAATTTGTCTAAAATTGTAGCATGATTAAGGCCTTTCTGGTTGGGTTTCATGGCTCTATATTAATACCATATGATAAAGTGTTCTAGCCCTGAAACAAAGCCCACATTAAGTGGAAAATGTGGTTTCTTGATTTAACTGCAGGAAAGTTAGTCCTCACTCTTCCTTATGCATCTGAGCCAATACTTCTATCGAATATGTGATGCCATAAAACCCACAAAGTTTTTTAGGAAAATAATCACCTAATTGGAATTAAGGATATATTCCAGTGAAATTAAGTGATATTCTAATTTTCAGGTGTTTCAGTTCTACCTTCTCTTGGCTGAAAAAAATGATAAACTTCCTATCATTTGCTTTTTAATAAATGACGCACTTTAAACATTCTTTCTCCTGCAGGAAAGCACAATATTAAGATAGGTGATGTCGTTGTATCACTAAAAGCTGTGAGCTATATGAAGGTGTATACTAGTAGGTTGAATTCTCGTGGTGAGCAAGGTTTACTCTCTCTTCAGCATAGGGCATGACTAAAACAATAGGTGTGCATCAGTGAGCTTTTTAGTGCGTGCCCTGCTGTGGTGAGCTGTTGCCTTCTCCTCCCTGTAACCACAGATGCGGTAGCAACGCTCAGGAGGGAAACTGCTACTTTTAAAACACCACCCACAGACTGAATTTTCCACACTGCAGAATCTCAGCAGTCTATTATGTGTTTCACTAGCTCTCACGGTATTGACTGTGAAAGTTTATAATACAAAATTAAAAACTCTGCGTCCCTGTCAAAAAGCTGCAAATCTACTACAAGGGAAAAGAAACCAAAGCATAGCAAGATATCTTAGTAATCTGCATGACCTACCCCAGTAGCAGCCACCTTTGTTTTCTGTTGAGGTGCTGTGTAAGTTTGTAGGTCTTCCAGTCAGCCTAAAGCCCTGCTGAGAAAGCAGGGACCTGCTCAAAGGAGAAGAAAAGTCAGGAGTATGTTTCTTGACTCATATGGTCTTGGCTTCAGGGTGGTTGTTTCCTTTTGCCTGGCTCTGTAGTGTAACCTGGGGCTTCATGTGCTGCTGAGGCTGTTTCGCAAAAAGTGTCAGCAACTCACTTGCCCACGAACAATAACCATTGATCGAAATGAGCCCAGTCTAAAGCATTAAATCTGTGTAGAACTCACCTTAGATTTTTCATGTTGGCTGGTGGGTGGCAGGGATGTTTGTTTTAAGGCTGAGTGAAAAAACCCTCATACCGTGCCTTTGGGACTTGAGTGAGATGAGCCCACAAGGTGGTAGAAGAGTGAGTTGTTCTTGGTTCCCCATCTGCTGCTGGGTCTCTTGGTTTCAGTAATGAGAGGAAATCCGTTTTCAGCACTCCCACATGATGGTTCCTGTGTTGCTGCGGCAGCAAAGCAGGGTGAGACTTGGCTGCTGAAACAAGCACATGAGGGGTTCTGCAGTGAAAAATGAAGGCAGTGATTAGTGCGTCACTGGATTCCTGCTTGTTCTCGCAAAGTGGCTGTCATCCTCAGCCCACTCACCCCACTGTGAGCCCTCTGGAGCTAGCTATGAATAAGAGGCATTGTGAGCTTTCCTGCCGGTGAGGCAGTCTCCCCTTCAGCGCAACGAAGAAATACTTCCATGTGGTCACCACTCAGCTCACAGAATTTCAAGCCCTTATCAGTTGCTTTTATTAAAAATTAAGGGGGGGAAGGTTAATAAAAACATCTGTTTCCCTGCAGTCACCTCGTTTTCTGTTGGTCCTGTGGGTCATACTGTAGCATCTGTGTCACACTTCCCTGGAGGAGCAGTGTAGGAAAGAGCATGTTGGTTAGACGTGTCAGGCTCCTTGGTGTGAGGAGTGTCTAGAATTGAGAAACCTCTCCCATGTCTGCCTGTGGTCTGTCCCCTCAAACCCCAGGAGAGCTTGTCATCCTTTCTTTCATATAAAACTTCCAGGCACCTTCCTACCTGACTGGGCAGAACCAGGGTTGGGAACCGGAAGGCTCTGGTCACTTGGTGAAATTCACAACTGTTTTTCCTATATTAAAACTACTGTTAAAGTGGTATTCTTGCAATTAAGCTTCACACACAACAGATGATTTAGATTTTTTAATTATTTTATAAAGATCAAGTTCTGTAAAGAAGGGACTCTGTTTGTTAGGCTTGAATTGTAAATATGAATGTAGAATTTTTCAGACCAGATATGAGTAAGAATAATTTTAAACACCCTTTTCTCTGTTTGGGGTTTTTAAGCTCTTTTAAATCTCCCTTTTAAACTATGTATTTATTCTGTTTAAAAGCACAGGTTGATTTAATTTTCAGACTGTAGTGTATAAGGCTTGAGTTACATCTTGGTGTGTTAATAAGCTATCCTAGCTAATAGTGCCTTTGAATCTCTCAAAAACCCCATTATAGCGAAAGCCGAAAGAGTGCAGATAAAGCCTAGGAGTCTGTAAAATGTACAAAGGATAGGCAACGGTACTCACACTTCTAATGCCATTGGCCTTGGTGCTGTTGTCCATGTGCTTGCACCTTAAAAGCTTGCTTTTGTGGGTGCTCAGTTAAGGATGTTCTGGCAGCTGGATGTGAGTAGAGTGTAGAACCAAACAACTGCCTGGTAAACACTAACTGTATTCTGTGTTGCCTCTGGCACTTCATAGTAAAATTGGTTTAGTGTTAAGAACTAAGTACTTTCTTTGTGTACTAACTTTGAATAATTCAGGACTATTTTGTTAGACATATACAGGCAGAGCATTCAAAAATAGGAGCCTAAACTTACACTCCATATTACTTGCCTTTTTCACAGAGGTATGCTGGTGACATAGGAGCATGAATCCCTGCCGCCTCTGGAATCCTGCAGGTCTATACACACTGCTCAGAAAGCTTCATTTTCTGGACTTGCTAAAGCTTGCAGTTTCTGAAGCAAATAAGTAAACAAGCTTTAGCCTGCGAGTGAGAGTGTCCTGTGGTTATTCTTTGCAGCACCAGAGAGTCTTTTATGTAAGACTTCAGCGGAAAATTTCGGCATATAAGCTAGCAAATGTTTTACTGGCAATGAGGAACATAATTAAACTACTGAAAAAACCCAACACTATCTCTAATCATTTAACATCCAAAAAAGCACCAAGATTTTTGGAGTTAAGACGGGATAGAAAAAGCTGCTATGACACACCATTTGCATTTAAGCATGGTGGTTTTACTAGTTTTCACTTCATGTATTGCTTCATACCTGATTTCTAATGTGTTTAAAAAATGTATCTATGTCCTCCACCACTGTTCATTGCTGCAAGTGACAAAATCTATTCTGTTTGGCCCCCTCTCCCCCATAAAGCAATGTTCAAATCATCTTCTAGCACTTACTTAGCTGCTTAACCTCTGGTTTACTGAAGTGTTTGTGAAAGCCATGCTAGCATTAGATGCCTTTCTCACTGCAAGATAAGACCAGAGCAAGTTGCAAAGTGCAGCAAGTGTCCCAGATGCTGAGTGGGTCACAAAAGCCAAGCCAAAGCTTCAGAGTGAGAGAGTTCCATCACGTGCCTTGCGGTTCTGGCTGGGGTTGAACACAGATGGATTCCACCTATTCCAAATTTCATCTTGTGAAAAGCAAGCTGCAGAAGCTGGAGAGGGGATGGTATATTCCTAGGTCTCCTCTCAGCATGGGACTGGCACTGGGATCTGTTGAAGCAGTGTATACAGAGCCAAAAGCCGAGAAATTTCCTTAGGTCATAATAGAAGACTGGGCATGCTGTTCAGTATACCTTCCCCTCACCCCCAATACCCTGCCGCTGGTTTTGATGCTTGCATGATGTGAAGTCAGTGCTTGTATGAGTCACTCTGTTCCTCTGGGGGAAGGAAGGAGGGAGAGAGAAAGTGGGGATGTAATTTTCCTGCAGTCCCTGAGCAGCATCAGAGCACAATGTGTGGGTAGAGAAGTGTTTGTATCTCTCGGAGCTTCCCTTGACTGCTGCGAAGGGAGAAGGCAGAGCCTTGGATTATTTTTTTTTCTCCCCTTTCCACCTGGTTCCGTACCAGTTAACTTACAGCCCTGAGAGTGTGGTGAGGCAAGATGCCAAAGTGACCCAGTGGGCAGGAGTGTATGCCAGCTGCAGAGCTGCCCTGTTCTGCTGCCTGGCTCCACCACAGCATGGCTGCCTGCAGCCCTTGGGCTGCAGCAGTGATGTAGTCCTGTGCAAATCAAAGGGAGCAGCCTGAAATACTCAACTTCTTATTTTATGTCCCAACACTCCCCCATCCAGGGGGACATGATACTTTTCATATACAAACCCCGCATGTGTAGGAGGATCTTAAACTTGAACAGCCAGCTGCTGTCATAAATAAAATGTAGCAAATGATCCCAAAGAGAAAGAGAAAATAGGAGTCAAAAGGCCAAGGTGTTCTGGCCCTGAGCAAATGTTGGCAGTATCTGGGGTGGACGTGCTGGGAGAGGAGCGAATCTTGCATGATGTCAGTGAAGTGTGTGGGTCCAGCGATGGGGGAGGGGCTAGCCCCCCCCCCGCAGAGCACTAAGGAAGCCCAGCTGCTCTTTGCTGTCTGTGGGAGCACACCTCGTGCTGCCTCTGCTGCATTACACCTCCGTCCTGGAGAGCTTGGCAGGTAAGGACAGTGGAGAGGTGGACGTATCAGCGAGCAGCGCCTGTGGCATGGTCTAAGTGTTATTCTCTCGCCGCTGCACAAAGGAAAAATTTTTGTTGTATCTTGCTTCTCCTGATAACTTTTGGATCCATTTTAAGCCGCGTACAAGCAAATTGTAGCAGTCAGTCTAGAGCTGATGGGAATTACTGTAATGTGATAAGGACTCATGAAGGAGAGCCCACCATTCAGGGAGAAAAACCCTTGGGTTTTTTAAATATTCCAGCAAGATGGAGGGATAGCATCTGCAAACCTGACTTTCCTGTAAGCATCTCTCCTTGTTCTTGTTTCTTTGTTGCAGTGGATGGAGATTGTCCACCTCTTCCTGTGTTTTCCTGTCAGTTTTGTTCCTACTGGAGCTGACAGAGATGGCAGGTAATGGGGTGGACTCCTAGCTGTGTTAGCTGTCTCTGCCTGTGGTGCACATCCCTTTACTGCTCGCCCCAAAGGCCTTTCCCTTCACGAAGATACATTCACTCGCCTGTTTTTATCTAATAGAGGGTGAAAGTCCCACTGAACACGAAGCCGTGTGTAGATTCTTTGTAAGATAACAAATTATTGCAATAAATCTATTCAGAGGCTTTAATGTAACTCATGTAAAAGCTAGATGCTGCTCTATCTTTATTACATTTTCATCTTCTGCTATTGCACTATTATTGAGTTCAGAGCTCTGTTTCATGCGTAGAGTCTGTAAGTATCAGTTTCTTAAGAATCCCAAACCAAGAAGCAACCCCACTGCCATCTTAATAGATTTCTTTCATTATTCAGCAGTAGTTTTTATCCTTTTTGCTTTTATGGATCCTATTAAGAAATATGGAAACATCCAGTAACAGCAAAAATGCCAGTACAACACTGGTAAGCCTCATGGCTTGCTTTTTTAAGGCTTATTGTTTTTCAGGTGTCATTTGTGAATCTTTTTCTCTAATCTGTAGATTCAGGGGCCTTGTACAGAACCTGAAGAACACTGCCGTGAAAAACAAATAGATGAGTTGGTGATAGCTTCCCTTGAAAGGGAGTAAGTCAAGTATCCATCTGTTGACTGTTACAATTGAGTGAAATCAAGAGTAATTAGGGCTGCCCACACAAACCAAGAGGAAGATGCACTCTTGTGAGTCTGCTAGACCCTGTGTTTTCTCACCCTAGATGTAGGAGCTCCAGGACTCTGGTGTACCAAGGGGACTTCTTGCTGCTCTGACCTTTGTGATCTTACCACATTCCAGATATTCAAAATACTGTGCAACATAAGTTTGTGGGCTTCTTTTAACTTTGGATTTAATTTGGCAGCTTCACAACAGAACTGCTGCACTTGCTGGAAGCAGTGTGCCTGCTGTCACTGCAGTAAACAAACTAAAAAGGATGCATATTTTTGAGAGGACTCTTGGGCATCAAAGTAGTGGGGGTTGCAATGAAGCTGTTGGAAAATGAGCAGTCTTAATTGAAAAAGCAATTTCAAATTTTGATGCACTTTGTAGGATGAACTTCTGAAACCTGTTTTTCTCTGCAGATTGGCACAACCTCGTGTGAAGTTTGAGACAGGTTGTATCAAGCTTCTGCAGAGAGAGCCAAAAGTAAAATAGATGTGTTGGTTTGGTTTTTCTTTTAACTGTGGCAGGTCTGCTCTTTAAGCATATTTGGTATAATTTGCTATCACTACTTAGATAAAATGAAGCCTAAGACATATTGCTCTAGAGTAAATGCGTTTATTTCTGGTTTTTAAACTTAATCACTTGATGAAATTTATCTCTAGCAGAGCTTTCTCCTTTTCGTGTTTAAAAAACGTGTATTAGTAAGTGATGGAGTCTTGGAGTGGCAGGACAGCAGGGCAAAGGTACCTGAATATGAAGCAAGGTGTTTGATAAACATCTCTGAAAACTCATAGCTGAGGTACAAAATACATCGAAGTTATTTCAGCAGAAGCTCATCAGGCCAAAGAGGTGGTTTTAATTCAAATGAGACTTAAACACAAGAGTGGAAAATAAGCCAGACCACGATTCCTGGGTGAGACCATCAGCCTTGAGCACCTTCTTACACTGATTGTGCCAGGAACCTAGGCCGGGGAGATACTCTGCAGCTGCAGTGCCTGCCAGAGAGTCTCGGAGCTCAGCTGCCTTTCACAGACCCCTTTCTTATGCCCTCTGATGTAGCCTGGGCTGCAGGAACAAGAGAAGTGTCAAGGTCAAAGCCACATCTTCAAAGTCTAGGCATTGTTACAGCTGATTTCTGGCAGTCCCCAGGGCACTTTGCCAGGAAATCCCTCTAATTTGCAGCAAAGGATAGGCATGGTGCAAAACTAGCTTATGGCCCGCAAAGCCATCTGCTCCTACTATTCTCTGTGTTGACGGAAGGTTTAGCACTGCATCCCTAAGTGAATCGTGAAATCTCACCCATTATGCTTCACAGGTACCTCTTTGATTTTCAGAAAGTCTTTTCTACCAAGAGAATTGGAACAGTGGCTCTAGAAAATTCGTTTGCTGAGTTCTTAACTGAAAAGAGATGTTAAGGAATTCCACCTGCAGTTTGTTAAATGAATTTCAAAAGCAGCATCCAAAGTACACAGCAATGTTTTATATATAAGCATACTCATTTAAAAGGATACAAAATGTATTTTGCTTGGCTTTGGTACTGCAGATAACATAAGAACCACCATGTTTTAAATGAGTACGTGCACACTGTGATTGTCTGTACTTAGCCAGGTGATTACCTTGCATTTTATGTGCTGTTCATGGATTTTGTGCTCCATGTGAATATAACCACAAAATAATTTCAGTCTAAGTTTAATATGCATTTAAGGGCTTGAAAGATAAAGTTCAAATACTTCAGGTTGTTTCATTCACATTAACTATTAATGGTTATTACTTGCCACGCTTTTTCTTTATTTAACTACGCGCTGAGGTGCGAGTATCTGAATGGTCCAAAGCCAAAGTTAAAATCCTTCTTGCTTACATTGAACATCTTGGCATTGGTGTAACAGCTGTTTCTAGGAGAAACTTGAAGTCTGCAGGTATGCTATTTTACATTGCCAGTAAGGCAATTTCATTTATGCTGCATCCACATGTATCTGGGTAGAGGATGTTAATGTTGTAACTGTAGAATCACGGCTATCACTCTTTCGCTGCCCTGCATTAGCTGATACTGTACTAGATCAGTGGACCCAAAGTCCTTTTCCCTTTGTAAGCATCTAAGGCAAATCAGGTGATTTGTCAGAATCTTTGGGGTAGACAGCCAGTTCCTACTGGGTAAGTGCTGCTGGATTTCCTAACCTTTTTATGTTGCAAGCTCTTTAAAACTGTGCATACTGTGTTCTGCCAGCTGATGGCTGGAACCCTCTGTCGTGCTGGTATGGTAGCACAAGGCTGCCTGGGAATTCGGGTTGGCTTTGAGCAATAATAACAGTCTGCTGTCCTTTTACTCTTCCCTGAAGTAATTCTGTAACCTCAAGAGAACAAGTGGCCACTTGGGTTATTAGACCAGTTGTTGAAATAAAAACATCAGCTTTCTTGTAAAACTGCTTGCTGTGGGATGTGTGTTTATGTACATACACATCCACTGGGTTATATGTTTAGGTTTTTTCCCAGGGCTTAATGTGAAATGGGAGAAAAAAAAATGAAAAGCAATTTTGATTTAGAACATATGCTCAGCAAAGCAGGAAGAATACCTTATTTTTCTATTGTGGAGTGTTAGTTTCCCAAATCCCAGCACATGTTGAAATTATCTGAACTTTAAAATTAGGTGTATAGCACTTCAGAGAAGTGGATGTCAAAGTAATATGTAACATGAAATGTTACTGAATATATTGCTAAAAACTGGTATTTATAGACTTCTTAAAGCTGTTAAATTTCAGAAATAAAGATGAGGATTCTGTATCTTTATTTTTCATATTTACAAGGTGGTTAGCACTCCTGTAGTTCTCACTGCAATTGTATTTATGACTAAATATGGTAGAACAGGTTTTAAATGTATTCAGCTGGCTCCTTTAAAATATTGGCTAATTGTTGTATACTGTTATTTTTCTTAGCAGTTCTTAGTGTGAGAACAGAATTAATTGCAAACAAACAAAAGATGATATATCCCTACATGAATTACATACTTTCTTAACATCAAGAAAGTACCCATAAACAAGTTCTTAGAATGGGTTTCAGGGCAGTGATATGGACTGATAGTGCTGAGGAAACTTTTTAAGTAAATGCTGTAGCTTTCAGTGGGATTAGCTGTACCTTGTATTTTCAGTTTAGTTTAGCACACATACATGTGTGCAAGTATGCATAACATCCATGAACCCTTCATCTGCTAACCTTATGTTCATCTTAGATAGAAAATAGAGCGTATTTTACCCTTTCAGAAGTTGATTATTCATTTTGGTATATGTACTTCTTCATTTGCTTCCCAGCAAATTCCCCCAGCACATCTTGTTAATGCAGCTTCTGTATATAAGTTTAGCATCTGTATGATTTGGTTGTTTAGAAATGCCTTCCTCCTGTTTCCCCTTCAAACATTGCTTGTATGCAGTAGTTTACTTTCCAAACATACAGCTGTTTGTTTAAACCAGTATAATAATTTAAAACGCTTGCTTAATGCATAGACTAAATGGCCTACAAAATATTCATGTTGCTGTCTGTGCCAAGGAAACAGAGCACGCTGCTGGAAAGTTTTCAGGTCTACGTATCTGCTCGTTAATGGGAAAGTAGACGTATTTGGTAAATAAAAATGCCAGCAGCCTGTCATGGTAGTGTTACTTTTAAACAGATGTGTGTTTTGCAGCATGAGCATAGAAACAGAAGAGATAAAATGGCAGAATTTGAGGCATTTTGAGCTGTGTGAGAGAGCTTGAGCAGAGTGATGTTTACAGCTGTAAATATCTCGGATGGGTTTATGGTAGAGTGTAAGTGATAACCCCTTTCTGTTGTCAGATGGGCAAACTAGTAAGTAATAGGGGTGTTTGTCAGAATCCTAGACTCTCTGACTGCACATGACTCCACATGAGTCCTCCACACATGTGGAGGGTATAATGCTTAATGTCAAATGTACTTCTTTGAAGATATTTAATGTTACATGGGATTTTTGTTTTAGCACAGTGATACAAAATATACTGTAATCACAATACCAGTGCAATTTGAGCTTAGCAAATAGGAAATACAGCAATGGCAATAACAGTTCAGTCGCAATCACCAATGCGTGATACCGGTTGCTGGTCTCTGTAGTATCTTCACCATCACGATGCTGGACATCACCAGACACTAAGAAGAAATATGTGGGTTGAAACCAGCTGAAGCTCTTTGCTGTCTTTAAATTTACTTGTATCTCTTTTTAGTTTTTCAGGTTTTATACTGTGTGCCAGGCTGAGCCATGTATACACCCCATCCCCATGCTGGTCTGGGAGACATTATCACTCTTTTTAATGAACCTGGGAGAAAGATTTGATCCACTCACCTGTGTTGTAGTCAGTTCATCCAGTAACTGTCAGAGAAACTCATGTTCATGTAAAAATAAGAGTCCCATTCCTATTGAGATAAAGTCAACTCTGTTTGCAGCAGCTGTGTTTAGTCACACCCTGCATTATTCCCCGAGCTTCAGGGCATGTTGCCCTTGCCTGTCTCCTTTCAGCCTTCTTCCATCACTTATTAGCCAGTCAGAGCATTTTACATTGAGATTTACCTCAAAAGAGAACAGGTAATTCTCCCGTTTGTTTGATCAGCCCTTTCTGCTGTGGTTCTTTGGTTTTCAGCGTTTTGATTTGTGAAACTCAAGTGTCCTTTAGCAGAGTGCAGGCCTCCCTTAGGCAGGCAGTCTCACAGCCTAAATGAATATGCTTGAAGTGAAGTTTCACACATGCCCAAAGCCTGGACCATGGACCTCTAAGTTGAAAACCTTTGTCTCCTAGCTACAGTGCTAGGAGACTGTAGAACTGTAGTGGACTGTAACAAGCACTAGTGTGAATCAGAGCTGCAGGTGACCAAGAAATACAAAGGTACGCTCCAGTGCTCTTCCAGTGGTGGAAAGCAGTACAGGCTGGATGGGCAGTGTATCAAAACCCTGGTCATTGTTGCTTTGTGGTTTTTATATAAAATGAGTCTGCAAGAAAGATGCATGTCGCAAGTGTAACTGTAAATGTACTTTCCAGTCACGATTGTGAATTTGTGAAAGAGCCAATAACTTTGATTTACATAATTGACTTCCAGTATAGGGGAATAGAAAGTAATATTTTAAAATACACAATTTTAGTCTGATTAGAAATTTTTCTAATGAAATCGTATCAGCCCTAAAGTTAATCCTCTTGCAGGAATTAAGATCACCATGCTGTTACACTAATTTAAACTGAAGCAAGTTTTGGTTGCTGAGTCAGTTGTTATGCTCTGCATATATATGCAGTCATCTCAGCTGAAATACTAACAGTACAGCAGCCTGCCTCAAAAATATTAATTGAAGAATTGACTTGGATGGGAAGGCTTCTGTGTTACTGATACTGGATGAAGGACTAAACAGATGGTAATGACAAATGGCCCTGTGTCAAGTTGGGGATGTTTCACAGGATGGAGGGAACTGTAGTGGGTCCTATTTTGTTTATAGTCTTCATTCATTTTCAAGAAGAAGTTTTAGATCACAGATTAATTTTTTTATTAATTATTTCAAATAAGGAAATGTAAACATTGTTTTGAGAAAAAAATCTCAGAAACTTGGAAATACAGTAAAAATTTTTGGAGGATAAGAAAGTTTCAATATAGACAAGTTGGGGGGCAATTCGTCCTCCAGCTGCAGTGAGGAGAAAACAAAAGCCACAGCCACTGGCATGTTAATGGAAGCATGCTTTTTAATGTCAGGAGGAGCAAACAGTAACCTGCCTCCACCCAGACATAAATATCTGCTGTGCCTGTAGATTTTTGGGTGTTCAGGAGCAGCTGTAAACCCTATATAATGACTGTGTGAAAGTCCTCACTACTCCAGATCAAGCTCTTCCCTTCAGCATTGTCCCAAGCATCCTGTCCTTAAGGAGACAGGTACCATTTTGCAGAGGGAGGGGGGTACCACAGCCAGGAAGCTACTTGGCATTTGGGACTAACGCAAAATAAAGGTCTCCTGCAACTGTACATGTCAAATACTGACCTAAAGCTTGTCTTAAGACAGGAGTGGCACAGACAGCCTTCCAAAGCGACCACAGGGATGCAGTTGAGAAGGTCTCTCAGGGTGTGTTTCAGTGGTACAGCTGGGCAGACCTCATTGCCTATGAGCTGGCAGGGGTGGAACCATTCCTGCCTTTTTCTCCGCCAGTGTTGTGCTTGGCCAGAAGACTTCATGCCTCTCTGCCGCCATACCTGCCTGTTCTGCTCATGTTGTCACTTGGAGCCACGTTGCTTCAGCAGCTCAGCCTGATAACCTGGCTACAAGCCTTTTGTTTTGTTAGGCTGGTGCTGTGCTGGAGCTGACACAGTGAGAGGTCCAAGGAGCAGCAGAGCAGCGCAGGAGACAGATTAGAAGTCTGCAGCCAGGCCATGGAGGTGGGAAGGGAAGGGATGCGCCTGGTTTTGCCCTGGAGTAGCTGAGCAGCAGTACTGAGCTCCTAATTACCTTGCAGAAATCTGCTCGGGCAGGCTGCTGGGAAGAATGAGGTTGTTCCCATGCATAGCTTCACCTAGGCTTAATTTTCCTGTCTGCCAGCTGGGGATAACCTCTTCAAGGAGTGAAGAGAATATAAATTGGTTGTTTAGTTATTTGAAAAAGAAGAGGTCATGCAAGTGCTTGGATAAAATTTTAGTACAAGAATTTGCCTCTGTATTAGTTTTTGCCAGCGGAGTACTGAGATGACAGTGGATATCTGCCCTGCAGACTGCAATGGGAATGTAGAAGAGTCACTTGAGTTAGGTTTGTTTGAATTGTTACAGTGGTTTGTTTATAAAATAAAAGACACACAGCTCAAGTAAAAATACACTCTTCCAGAGTGATATCTAGCTTTGCTTTCACAACAGGTTTTGGAAATAAGTAGAGATTAAACCTAACACGAAGGCTGATTGGAAATAAGCAAAAAGAATTGCTTACCTCCTCCCTGCCCCATTGCACATACACTGGTTCACTTAGACATAGAATACAACTGCTTTAAATTGTTGTCATCAGATGCATACTGTTAATAATAGAGTTAGGAAAAAGTTGTTGCAAGGAAATGTAGTGCATCCATTAATGGTTAAGCAAATCCAGGCCTTTCCCTTTCTGCCCTCCCCCAGGTTGGACTGGTGATGCAGTAGGTATAAAGTTGGCTTAAAATCCCTGCAAGCTATGCAGCAGCTGAGCTCATGTGTTGTTATCCTCAGAGCTGATGTTGCAAAATCAGCAGTGGTCTTGTTTGAGTCAGTGGAGAATTGTAATGCTCAGCAACTGAAAAATATCAGTGCATTAACTTTTCATTTCATATTGATCTCCAAACAGAGTTTCAAAGGACTCTATTAGAGAAAAAAAGGGAGTTTTAAGCAGGGATTACGTTTTCTTGTCTTGCAAAGAATGCATTATGGGTGTGACAAGCTAAAGCTTTGAAAGTGAACTTCCATCTGTGCTCCATGACAGTATTTTATATAATTCCATGTCCAAAGACAAGGTTTGGAAATGATATTAGTTTGCGTCATGCACAGTTCCTGTAGAGATCAAAGGCAGACCTGCTAATGCAGCTATTGCTATCATGAGTTTTGTAGCTGTGTGAGTTTCAAGTTAATTAGAAATGCTTGTTTAATCACTTAACAATAGGGTATCGGAGTCTCATCTGGGCTTTGTGCATATAGCTCTCACTTTTTTTAATTAAAGCAAATTCCTACCCACCCACCCCCCCAAGAAATTAATTTTGGTGTACTGCTCCAGGCTCTCGCAGGTCAGGATACACAAATCCTCTTTAAAATGTCGGGCAGTTGTATATCTTGATTTTTCTTATCCTTTGTCTGCCCCTCCCTCCCCTTTGAGTACATGGTTGTTTAGTAGCCTGGTTGTCACTGGACATGCCATAAATTGCTCTAGCTTTTATATTGGATTTCCTTTTGTGACATTTTATTAAAATCTGTGTGCATTATTACTAGCAGATATTTTAAGATAAAATAATGTATCATTTTGGTTTTCAAATGCTTTGTTTAATAGATTTTAGACCTGGAGAGGCAAATAGGCCACCTGTCTGACCTTCGTATCACAGATCACTGTGATTTAATATTGTGGATTGAGTCTAATTATTTTAGTTAAACCATATCTGTCCCCTGGAAATGAAATCTGTGTACGTTAGAGGAACGAGCCACAGTGCCAGCAATGCCTGAGGCACTCGCTCAGTAAAGGAATGTTAGCTGAGAAATGCAGGCAAATCAACCTGTGCTTCAGAGGGGGAGGAAAAGCCTTATGTGCCACCCAAGAGCATGGCAGATGGGCTTCTCTGTGCCAGCTCAGAGACTGGACTATGCAGCTCCCGTTGCATGAGATCTTACCGTTTCTGAGAAAAAGCAAGGGAGAGGAATAGAAGAAGAACTCAAATCACAGTCAGTTGTACATTTAGGGAAAAATGTACTTGAGGTGTGAGGGTTAATTATAGTCATCACACTACAAGTGCTCAGAGTGTGCAGACAGAGTGTGTCAGGACAGTACTGACAGTCTTCCCTGTGACCTGTAAGGCAGAAAAGTGTTTAGCAAATTCAGATTGCAGTGCTAAAAAATCAGAAGCACTGCAGACAACCATTTGGGCTGTCTTCATAAATGTTCTGGAATCAAACATTAATTCTCTTAATTCCAGAATTAAACATTAATTGTAAGCCTTAATTAAACACAATTAAAATCAGAGCTCTTTGTCATGGGTTCAGCAGCAGCAGTCATTTTTCTCCCTCTTGGTAGCTGGTGCAGCACTGTGTTTTCGATTTTGGGCCTGGGAGCAGTGCTGATAACACCAGTGTTTATAGTTACTGCTTGGCAATGTTTTGGTTTGATCAAGGACTTTCTGAGCCTCATGTTATGCCATGGAGGAGGGGAAGCCCCAGGAGGAAGCAGAGACAGGACACCTGACCCAAACTGACCAAAGAGGTTATTCCATACCACAGCACGTCATGTCCAGGATGTGAAATCGGAGGGCAGAGACCTGGAAGGGTGTGGTGGTGCACTGGGGTGCATGGCATGGCCAGGTTTTTGGTACTGGGGAGGTTCACTGCTGGGAGGTGCACTGTCTGGGTCGGGCTTGGTGAGCAGTTGTATTCTCTTTCCTTGTATTTCTCTTGTATTATTACTGGTGGTAGCAGCAGTGATTTGTGTTATACCTTAGTTACTAAACTGATCTTATCTCAACCTGTGCGAGTTGCATTCTTTTAATTCTCCTCCCCATCCCCGTGGGACTGGGGGAAGAAAGAGGAGGAGTGAGTGAGTGAGTAAAACTGCATGGGTGGGGGGCTTAAACCACGACACTATTAAAAAAATAAAATCTTCCCACTATCTGTCAGCACAAATGGATCTGCTGTCTATCAAGCTGTTCTCTTATTGCTAAGAAACGGCACCTGAATTTGCTTAAGTTCAGTATATAGTTTTTGGGTCATATTGTACCTCTGTCAACAAGACTAAAGCTGACCTGGTTTTGGCAGTTTCCCTGTCTGACACAATCATCCAGCCTTCTCTTTCAATAGATGAGGAGGTCAGGTTCTTCAGATGGCCTGTCCCAAGGCTGCTTCCCTGTACCCTGGATTTTTATGTGGCTCTTCTCTGAACCCCTCCACTTTCTAAATCCTTCAAGTGTGGGCCTGAGAATCAAGCCCTGTTGTGTGGTCCTTACTAGAGTTCTGACCACCAGTGTGGACAGCAGTAAGTACCTTTGTGCTTGATGCCAGGGACTGCAGCAGTCCTGATATAATCTCAAGAATCACTGAACAGGCAGTGAGTGGAAGAAGACCTCCCGAATCCTACCCTCTGCATGGTTGGGTTCCCTGGAAATCAGTGGTGGATGCTCACCCAGTTGAAGGCTTGTTCTTCTGTGGTGGAGGGGAAGGCTGTGTAGCACCACTGGTCTGTCCTGTTTCCTGTGGGCTAGAACCTGTTGTGGGCAAGGGATGTCGTTGTCTTTGCTGTGAGTCTTCTACAAGCACACCTAGTCTGCTATTTAAGGTGGTACTAGTGAACTTACTTTTTAGGTGTCAACATCAGTGAAGATCAGACTCTCTGCTTCTGGAAGGATTTTATGTATGTTTCCTTTTTTTTCATACAAACTTACTCTGCTACTATCTTGAAGCATAGCTGTCTGTAGAGCCTTCTTGATACAGTACATCACAAAGGTATGATGATATGTAAATGCTTGAATTGGCATCTGTAGCTAGGGGATGGGAAACACTCCTTTTTCTAGGAAAATGTTTTCCTTTAGATAAATGATAATCCTGTTGTTTGTCTGAGGAGTGACCTTGCACTTGGGCGAAAGGTCAGGAGGCAGAAAGGCTTATCCATTTGGCACATAGGATTCAAAACCAGGCAAGTTGCCAGTAAGCTCAATCAGAGCGGAGGATGCAATTTTAAATAAAGTTCCTAATGGTATTTTTTAAATGAACAGGAAGTTTTCTTTCTCTAATCAAACCCTAGATAATTTAAATATCTCTTGCTTTGGTAATATCCTGACATTGTCCATGGATAGGGGACCCTCAGAGGAAAAGATAAGTGATAAAGGCTGCCTGTGTCAGCCTGTTCCCAAAAGAGTTCATCTGTCCAGCAGACATCAGTGGGAGTCTGCCTGACAGAGGAGTGTTTGCACACCAAATTGCAGGATTGGCATCTAAAGAATATTGTAATCTTTGACTTCCAATCTGTGTCATAAC
Organism: Myiopsitta monachus; assembly: GCA_017639245.1. NCBI lineage: Eukaryota > Metazoa > Chordata > Aves > Psittaciformes > Psittacidae > Myiopsitta > Myiopsitta monachus. Next base: position 30,210,685 of record CM029919.1, read on the forward strand.
TTTTCTGTTTATTTCAGTATTTGAAATCTGACAGTGTGCCATCACTCAGATTGCTCAGGAGTTTTCTTTCTATGTGGCATTATATAGAATGTTACATAGAATTTTACAAAGAATGGGAACTTTGTGTGTGCTTTTGGTTATTTTTAAAAACCAAAACCAGTGCTTTTCACTTTCCAGGAGTTTGGTTATAGATGACAGCACTGATTATACCAGTTCCGAAGGAAGCCATTCCCAAACTGGGAGTACACAGCAATATAAAGAGCAGTTGTGAGTCTAAGAGGGGTGCAACTGCAGAAATAGTTGTCTTAAAGTTACTTGTATTTCAGAGGAGGTAGTATGGTTCATAAAGCAGATGGCTCTGGAAGGATTGCTCAGAGAAAGTTTAGATTTAGCAAAATCTCAAAAATCAGATTAAGAAGACAGATGGGGCTCTGGATTGGAATGCTAACATGCTAGGGCTTTTTTTGTCTTTCTATTTCACTTTCCCAAATTATAACCTTGGAGATGCTGGGATTTTTTTATATAGCTGACAATAAATTTAGTACTAGAAGACTGGGAGGGAGTTACACTTCAGCAGCTGTTTTCACTGTAACTAGTAGGGTTTTTTTGCACTCATTTGAACAACAAGATGCAATTGCTGAAAGAAGACAAAGGATTATAACTATGAGAAGAGAAATTTAGGCTGGACTCACTTGAGCATATACATACAGCAACCTTGTCCTCTTTGTGGATTGTAACCCTGTATTTGCTGTTTCCCTACTAACCTCCTTTTCCCACTTTGCTTTGGGATTCTTGAAGTGGATTTGCAGGGTTTCCCAGATGGCTTGCACTATTTCACCATTGTGTGGCTCATTCCTAGGAATGCTTTTATACAGGGACACAGTCTTTTTGCCCATCCAAACAGGATATCTTTACCTGTAGTTTATCTCCTGGAAATGAACAGTTAACATTAAGTAGCTCTTGCTTTGGACAGGAAGCATTCCTGTAGGAATATGACAGGGCATTGGACTAGTGGTGCAAGCAAATTACTCTGGCTCTACCTGTGCCCTGCAAGCCAACAGGGAGCCATGTGCCAGACAGCCTTGGTCTGAAAGGATCATGTTCACACCACACTGGTTAGGAGCCAGGTCTGCTACACAGGGCCATTGGCTCAGGCATAGCCTGGCTTGTCTGGGGGGTGAGAGAGATGACACCTGCCCTGGGTGAATTCATCAGCCTGGGGCCTGTCACCTTAAGCCATCTCTGCTTTGCCCAGCAGGGAGGAAACATCAGCAGTGTGCACCATTATGTCCCCTTCCTTCCTCCAGAACATCACTAGCAGCACAGAGCAAAGCTCCTTCAGATCGTAGTAACTGAATATTCCTGCTGTCGTCAATAATAGAGAGAAGACAGTATCACAAATCTGTGGAAGAATGAAGCATGCTTCATGTTAGCAGTTCATGTTCGCAGAGTTCACCTTCTGCAGTGCTTACAGTTTCCTGTCTCCATCATGTTCCCCACTTACTGCAGATGTTCTTCCTTCTGAGAGTCCATGTGTCTTTAATTCGGGCAAGCTCCTTGCTGTGGTAGGCTGTAAAACTCAAGAATAATGTATCTGCTTTATTCCCACTGTTTTACTGAAAGTACAGACTAAAATGTTTGTCAGATATTTTCAAGACTGTATTCTGTAGCTAGTAATGAGTCTTCTAGGCAGCTTTTTATAATTAAATACTTCTTTTATTATACCCAGCGCTTCAGTCTAAGACCTCCCTATTAATTTGAGGTCAGAGTGATTTTGATCACTCGCTGTCTTTCCTCTGCTCTCTTCTTTCTTCAGTTCTCCTGTTAAGAAGTCCCTGAGTATCTCCTAACAATTCTCAAACTGTATAGCTTTAAGTTTTCATAGTAGTCTCTTTATAGGTTGTTTCCGTCACACTCACTGTTTCAGCAATTTCTCTGCAATTTAAAGCTTGTAATCATTCTGTTGCTGTGGAAATCACTGTGATAATGCAGGTTTGCTGTTCATGACTTCACTGCTGCATTAGATAAGAAGAAAAAGGAGCTTTTGCTTGGGAGAAAGCCCTGAGTTAAGTAGGTTGTATACATTTCACATATATGTCAGGGAAGATGGTACGTGAAAAGGAATTGGGGTTGTTCAGGCTGCTAGGATTTTCTCTATCTTCTGAGTCATAAAAAGGCCCCAACAAGTCTAAATATTAAAAAGGAGGAGAAAAAAACCCCAACAAACCCAGTTTCTGATCTAGGGACTGTGGATTACAACAGCAGTTCCAGTCTGTTGCCTTTCGGGACATCAGTCTTCCGTCTTGGGTGATGCCCTTTGCCACTTCTGTTTGGAAACAGGATTTTGGACACCCTTATCCTTCCTTATCAGAAAGAGAGAAGGATATGTAGGCAGAACCACCTATATAGCTATAGAGTGAAGGATAAAGGGACTTCCTATTGGAGATACCAATGGCTAGCTCTGTTGTTTGGGAACAAAGATCTGGATTTGTGTATTCAGGAAAATTTTTGTTTATCAGTCTTTGTCTCTAGATTAATTTTAGTAGTAGTCTATTCTAGAATTTTGAATGTCTATAAGGAATTAACTAGATTTGATGCTTCTGTTGTTTTCTTATACTCTTGCTTGATTAGTATTTAATATTTCAAAGCTCTTTAGTTCCTTCTTATATGTGGTTGTTTAGAAAAGGCTAAACTTTCATGTTGTTGAAATTACTAACCACAATGTTCAGCTTGTCCTGTTCCCTTGCTTTTTCTTTAATGCATGACCCATTATTCTTAACCACATCTGTTCTTCGACATTCTTTGCTAGGCAATTCAAAGTGGGAAACATTAACAGCAGAGCTATCTGGCTTTGGATCTAAGTGTATTGTTCCTGCACATTTTGAAAATAACTTATATTGCTTTTTGCCCTCATGTTTGTAAATACATGTACAGTTTGTAAATACGCAAACACATAGGCATTCCTCCTTTGATTAATGTGGCTGCTTCTCATATGCGTAAGACTTCACAAGCTGCTTGGTGGTCAAGGCAAGATTTCTAAGGAGGCATTCAGTATGTGCACATCAGTGTATGGACACTGTTTTTCAATATATGTTGTTTTCTTTTACTACTAAATGTAAAACTGGGAACAAGTCCAGAATCTTTAATAGCTAGAACATATTTCTTGCTGATCCCTTCTAAATTGGCATTTGCCATCGCCAAGTTCTAAAGTGAGGGCTGCAATGATGATGAATTTCTCTAATGGGATTTTTGTTCAGGGCCGCCTGATATTTGTGTTTTCTGTGCTGCAGGATTAAAACAGAAAGTCTCTGCTTATAAAAGGGCCCAATATCTTTCTGGCTGAAATGCCCTTAGGACAGACGTGCTGATATTTTCATATTAGATCCTGATATCCTGTACATTTTTACATTGTTAAAGTATGTTTCTCAGTTGTGTCATTTCACTAGTGAAATGCACAACAGAGATTTTGTTCTTTGTGGCTCTTGGTGTGCTGCCTTGCTGGCTCAGGGCTTACACTGAAATAAGTTCTTAAAATCTAATGCGCAGTAGTAATAGAACTGTGCCACCAACACTGTTCTATGTAAATTAGTATATTGTTTTAAAATCTGTATGAAAAGGAAGTCGTGCTCTGTTTTCTGGGCAGCACATGAAAAAATGAGTTGCATGTGGTACTGTCTATTATCTTGGGGAATGGAAAAAGCAGAGGTGGGGGACTTCATGCAAGAACAGCAGGATTTCCAAAGATGCGAATGAGAAAAGGGAGAGTGGGAGAGAGAAAAGGGAGGAAGGGAGATCCTCATGGAGGAGAACAAGGCAACTGTAAATGAAAAAAATCCAAGGAGTGGCTTGGTGGAGGCATTGAACTGGTGCTGCGTCTTTTCAGTGCAGCATTGCATTTAAGTCATAGTTATTGAAGAAAGGCAACAGCTGCTTCTTTAGAGCATGAGGCAGAGGAAATATTGGAGGGGCTGGAAAATAATCGTAGATATAGAGGAATGCCTTCCACGGGGACTGTCTTGCACAAGCCACTCCACTTTATGTAACAAAGTCTGGTGACACAATGCATGGTTTAGTCATAGGAGTGCCCTGGAGTAGACAAATATTGTACATCTGGAAACGTTTAAACAAGTAATTAGTTTCTGGAAAAATCGCAAATTACTCAAGGAAAATGAAGTCCATTGTGTTAGCTTCTGACTGCATGTCTACAAGATGTATGATTCTCCAGATTGCCTTAACCTTATTAATCTTCGCTTCTCATAGCCACCACTAATATATGGGGGCAGGTAATCCGGCAGTATCATGGCAGACAAGCAGGTATCACCAGGGCCTGTGGCATGTTTGCCCCTTCAGAAAAAAGGCCACTGAACTGGGAGGTGGTGGGGGAACTGTACCTCTCTTCCTCACTGCTAGCATCCTACCTGTCCTGTGTTTTGAGGACTAGGACCTGATCCTGTGGGTTTTCACTGTCTTGGGTAGACATCACCAGGGAAGTCCTGTGCCAGCTGGGGCAGCCTCTCCTGCTGGAGTTCAAAATCTCTGACTGTTACACAGGCCGCACATTGCCCACTTCCTTCGCACTTCCATCACAGCAGACATCCTCTGTTCCTTCACTACACAAAGAGAGAATGTTTTGGGGAAGGGATGAGGAAGCACAGCAGACTTCCAGCCTTTCCCTCTCCCCACTGCTGATGGAGAAGGCTGGCTGAGCAGAAGCACAGGAAGGCAGGGACCTTACAGAGTTAGGATGCCGTACGATCTATGATGTTTGATAGCATGCATAGTTAGAATATGATGCTACTGTGAGATTGACATGTTGCCCATAAAGGGGGGATATTGCCTGCCCCTGGTGATGTGTTGCCTGGCTGCATGTGCGTCATAAGTGGAATATAGAAGCTTTTGGGATGGTAATTGCTGTGGTTGTTTGTCATTACAGAAGTAACGCTGAAGGTCCATGTCAGTGATGCCAGCACACATCAGCCAGTAACTGAAGCCTTCATTGAGATTTTTACCAACCAGATCTCCATTGCATCTGGAACCTCAGGAGCAGATGGCACTGCCTTCCTCAAGTTTCAGTATAAGCTGGGCAATCAGCTGATAGTGACTGCTAGTAAACATGCATATGTGCCAAATTCTGCACCATGGAAACCTGTAAGATTGCCTGGTAAGAGATCTTTATTTTTGTTCTGAGGTAAGATTTTGCATCTAAAGGAAGCTACACAGTTTTGTATGATGTGTTTTAATGCTTGCAGTCCTGGGTGGGAGGAAGAACATTTGTGTTGTTCAAAAAGGGCAAGCTTTTTTCCTCAGTTAAACTGTGGCATCAGGGCTGCGCAGGGACTAGCTCTTCTCCTGGCTGGCCTCGATACAGTGCTACATCAGTTTTCAAACAATTGTTGGTGCTCTTAGAGCTCCACAGCAAACACAAATCTATTCCAAATCTTTTTTTTTTATGGGAACTCTGTTTCCAAGTGTTTTGTTTCAGCAGCTGTGATGTACTCATTCATTTCTCTCCCAAGGTGTAGCAACAACTGTTGCACCATAGGCTGTAGTGTACAAAAGAAGTCCTGGTCTTTCAATTCTTGGCCGTGCCCATAGGACAGTTTTAATCTGCAGTTATGTTATCCAGATGTAAGGATTTTTTCTAACTTAATTAGCGTGATTTGTTTCTCCTGCAGGCAAAAACTGTAACCATAATACTTGCATGTTAGTTTTTATCAGGATACCTCAATTTTATGGGAAGTGGGAGACTTTGCATTAGTTGTACAGAATGGGAATCTGAGCCATGAAGACTTATTTATGTACTGCTAAATAGAACAGATTGGGGGTGGCTTTCAGACCTTGAGACATAACATCTAGGTGAAGGTCACATCCTCAGTTTTCTTCTGCCTTTCCTCTAATCCCCAGCCACTATTAGAGTCCAAGTAGTTTGGGAATGGTTCCAGGCTTGTATTATATCCAGATTACACCTAAATATCACCTCAGATCTGATAATTAGCCCAGGCCAAAACCATGCCAGGTTTCAAGTGTGCTAATATTTAAATAACATACATGATCACAGGACAGTGTTCAATACCATGCCTTGGCTCAAATTTAATTTATTAATATTTATTTAATAATACTTATTAATATCTATTTATATTAACATTTATGAATATATCCATTTATTTATTAAATATTTTATTTATTAATATCTATTTTAAATAATATTTATTAATATCAGCCAGAGGGACTGTGTGACTTGCTGCAAGGTGAAGCAGCAAATGTATTTTCAGATGGGGAAAGGAACTTGAATCTCTTCAAACTGAGGATTATGCTTTAGGCATTTCAGCATGCTGTTTACTTATCTACATTTGCCTGCTTCAGATAAGGTAGACTGACTTCTTCCACATTTCCTCTAGTATATTCTGCCGCATTTTCCAGCTCCTTAATGGAGCTATAGTGAAGACTAAGCCAGGTTCTTAGGTGCATAGTGAAAAAATAAGAAGCAACTGAAATGCATTGCAGCAAGGAGAGTTTCAAATGAATAAAAGGGAACAATTCTTTACAGCAGCTGTAGTCAAAGAATGGAATAGGTTTCCAAGAAAGGTTGTGAAAGCTCTTTCTGTAAAGGTATTAAAATCTCAACTGGACACCGCCTGGCTTGGTTGAAGCAGGTGGCCTCCAAAGGTTCCTTCCAATCATAATTGTTCTGTGACTCTGTTTAAAAAGTTCCTTGATAGCTTTTGTGTTTAAATAAGATGAAGTGCAGTTTCCTCAGCATACTTCATGTACTTCTTAAGGTACAATCATATATGATTAAAGCATGCAATAGCCTTTTCTCACCTGAACCTTTTCTTGCTTTGTGTCTCCTACCTTTCTGACTTGCATCCTGGATCTTTTCAATGTGACCTGCTCCTCCATGGCCTGGAGTTCGTTTAGTTAGGTTTTTTTCTTGTTACTTTTTCTCAAATACTGAGTTTGAGGGAAGGGAATCAAACATGGCATTGTTGTTTCGGTAAGTCATTGAAGTTTAAAGAGCAGTAATTGTATACAGTTTCCACAAAATCTTTCTTTCCAGGGCTGAAATGTGAGCTTACCTCAGAAAATAGATTCCTTTCACCTCTGATCATCCCCCATTGAAATGGGTAGATAGTTTGCCATTGATTTAATTGGGAGTAGAATCTTTTCTTTTGCTTTCTTTACCTTGAACTTAATCCTTTCCTTGATTAAAGAAACAACAGGTTACAACTTGATATGCCCTATGTAGATTTAACAGGGCTGTTCTTTGAGTTAGTCCTTCAAAGGGACATGACAAAAAAGTTCAGGCCCAAGAGCCTTAGGCTGTTAGTTTTTGTATTGACTAAGATGCCTAGTCTTTAAAAACCTTTCCAAGAACTGTTTGCATTTAAATGCCCTGTATTTAAATGCCTCTTAGACTTGTAACCAGCACAGTATAGCAGTCTTAAAAACCGTGGAATTTGTTATTTTTTATCTGGGTTGGATGATGGGGAACAGGCAGTAACGATGCTTGCATCACAGTCAATATGCATTAGTTATAATCTTACATTGAAAAGTTGTGCAGCTACTGAACTCATGATATTATTGTATTAGCTTAAAGGAGTAAGCATCGAGGGTTTTCTGTTCCCTTAATTTGGCAGAACTGAACTTTTCTTATATTAACCAAAGTAATTACTAGCATTTTACCACTTAAGCAGGAAAATTATTTATTTACATAAAGGTAAATGGTAGGAGGAAAAGATTAAGATCTTTTTTTCCATTGAAATATTTATCACTAGAGCCATGGCTCCACTTATTAGCAGTTCATTAATTTAACATCACTTGAGCTGTTGTTCATGATGGAAGATGTGCTCATCTATCTGCTCTTAGCTGCACATAGATTTTCCTTCCTAAATGATTTGGAAGAAAAATACTTGTGACTAGTAGTCCCTATTTATGAGGATGTTTTTGGAGCAGTGTGTGCACTGAACAGTGGGAAGTTGCTAAGGCAGCACAGTTCATACAGGCTGGTAGGGTCATGGTTGTGTTTAACCCCAGCCAGCAGCTAAGTACCATGCAACTGCTCGCTTACATCCACTACCCGCTGACCGATACCAGGCCTGTCCCTGAGCAGCAATTGGCCCCTCCTGGCCAGCTCCCTCCAGTTTATATACTAGGCATGATGTGCTATGGTGTGGAATACCCCTTTGGCTAGTTTGGGTCAGGTGCCCTGTCTCTTCTCCCTCCTGGCTTCTTGTGCCCTCGTCACTGGCAGAGCATGAGACTGAAAAGTCCTTGATCAGGGTAAGCGCTGCTTGACAACAACTAAAACATGGGTGAACAGCATTGTTTTCATACTAGAGCTGAAACGCGACACTGCAGCAGCTACTAGGAAAAAAATAACTCTCTCCCAGCTGAAACCAGGACAGTCATTCAAAGCAAGGCATGTTATTCACTGTGGTGAAATGTAGTCCTAGGAACAGAGGATGCTTATGGTGCTCCTGGGAGAGGAGAGCTCATCTGGGAAGCAGTACCTCTGCAGATGACATGTGATTCACGGTAGATGAACGATTGAAAATAACCTCCCAATTCAGCAGTGCAATAAAGCAGAATAATCTGATCCTTAGCTGTAAAATAAGGTAAAGACTGAGAAGGCAGAGTATAGTGTTTCAGAACTTGTCCTTGGTGCGACCACTCAGGAAAATGCGAGTCCAGTTCTGGATCCAGGCTTCAAGAAGAATGTTTAAATCTCTAGGGTTATATCAGGAGTGATTAAAAGATTAGAAGATATGGCTTCAGGGAAAGACTTGGAAGTGCTTAATTTATTTTGTTCACCAGAGAGAAAGCTCATGGAGTAATTTGATCGTAATCCACCAGTACCCACATAGAGAACAAGAAAAGGATATGAGAGAATTCCTTTGTCTAGCAGGCTTGTGCAAAAAGAAGATCAAATGGCTGGAAGTCTAACCTCAATAAATTTTGATGGGTAAAAAGGCACATAGTTCAACTGTGCTCATAATTATTTACTAGAGCCTTGATGTCGTGGTGTGTTCTTCACCACTGGACACCTTAAAAGAAAATTTGATAGCTTTTCTACATGTTTTCTAGTTTAAGCTCAGCTCTTGGAGCCGAAGCAGCAATTAATTCAGGGAACGCTGTGGTTACACAGGAGTGAGACTGGATCATCACAGTCATCCTTCTGGCCTTAAAAACTGTGACTTTCTGCCTTTGTCATGCTGAGAAAAGATTGTGCAGAAAAGCCCAAGGGAACCTTAGAGGTTGCATGTGCATTATAGTCTGGCATATATGGAAGAGGATGTTGGCATGTTTTATTGTAGTGAGCTCCCCAGGGTGTCTAAATTATACTAGCTTTCTTCATACAAATTAAGTTGTTGGAGTAAAGACAGACAAATTCTGTAATTGTGTGGCCTTAGTGCTACTTTCACTAGGCTTTCTTATTTATGTTGCCTGATGTGTAGGTCTGTTTTACATCTAGAGCATTGGAAAGAAAATTCTCAGCTGTACGTGCAATAACACGATTCTTCGTTTTATTTTTCCAGTGTTCAGATATGTTAAGACCATCTTCTAGATGGTGGTTCTTACCAGCGTGTTTCTCCAACTTTCTTCTCCTTTCCTCTGTATTTCTCCCAAATACTAAAATTTCTAATCTTTAAAAAAGTATATTTCTTAAAACAGTCTCCATATTCATAGCTAACATCTATATGGTCTTTTGTGGTCGGTAATATGTATTAGTTTAGAGGAAATTTATGACGCTCCAGCAAACTAGAAGAGCTTGCAGTGTTCCATTAATCACTTCTGAAAATGTCTTCCTCAGCTTGTGGTCTCTTCAGAATGGGATGAGTACTTTCCAGGTGCAAATGTGGGATGCTGCCCACTTCTGAAAAATTATTAGTCTCTATTAATCTCCTTCTCCTCTTCTGTCTTAGAAAGCCATGCATGGACTGCAGGCAGATTTACTTCTTACTGTTCTTATGGGTGCAGGAGTCAGATGTGCTTGGTAGCTAATTCCATATGTACTTCTGGTCTTCTGGGTCTGAAGAATTTAGCATGAAATTATACCATGATCTTCACTCTCCAGAGATGGGCGTGCATACAGACACAGCCCCCTGTAAGGAACGTCAGTACCCAGTGGCGAAGGAGGTCCTCACGGGCAAATTTCTTGCAGCAAATGCCATTTATCTGTCTCCTTTTGCACCACTGGTAGAGACAGTAGTTCTGCTATATATAACACTGCTGTAGTGTGAGTGGTGACTCAGTAGGGATGTGCTGTATTTTGAAGCAAATTATTCAGACTTATTCATCATACTTTACCTTTATGTATGACTTTTTATGTAATCTCAAAGTATTTAAAAGTTAAGTTTCATTAATATGTTCCTGAGGTAAGAAGTGTAGCTGTTTCACAGTAAAATAATGCAGACTGAGTTACTGTTCCGGTCCTCTTCATGTAATGAGAAGTGCTTCTCTGGAGCTGGGAATTATAACCCCAAACCCTACTTCACACTGCGCTCTTGTGTGCTTTCAGCTACTGTGCATGACTTGGAGGAGTCAAAGTGTAGAACAGGTTGTTTAGGTCAATAATAATTATTCTGGCAGTTCAGTTATTTGGTTTAGAAAATGCATGTGGTTTCTGCCATGTATACAGTATGATTGTAATAGTTTGGGTGGCCTGCTTTTGCAAAAATGTAGAAGAAAGTAAGTGTTGTTGTTGGGTTATGCTTGTAAGAACTCAAATATATGCCACTTAAACCACTTCTCTCCCACAGTGTTCTCCTCACTGAGTCTCGGCCTTCTTCCTGAACGCTCAGCTACTCTCATGGTCTATGATGATGTAGTCCAGATAGTCTCAGGATTTCAAGGTATGATGTTTCTTGGAAGTCAGAAGTGAAATTTGAGGGTTTCCAAACAAAAAGCCTGACAGCCTGATACTTTCTGAACTCTGTCCCGTGGGTGAGACTGGTATTTCATGGGGAGTTTTTCTGATTTCCCCAAGGAATGTTCTTCTGTGGGGATGGTTTTACCAAACTGATTAATAGCTAAGTTCATTCCTAAGTGCTGTGATTAGGGAGTTCGAGTTACTTGGTAATGAACAAGTTTGGACTTCAGTGTGCTATCTGAGAGCTAGAGATGAAATCCAATTTGCTATCTTTTAAGTGTTTTGGTTCTTTTTCGTATCTAACCTCACTTAGCTGCCCTTACAGAAAATGTTCTCTGAGTTGTTATTGTCTATGAAATTTATCTGGTTTTGTTTATTGCTCCCTGCTGTGAAGGCCTTAGAAATTTAGGGCATAGAAAAATTTCTTGTATCAACTTTGTTGTATATCCTATACAAACTTACTTTTCGTAAGTACCTCCTGTGGCCCCCTTATCAGACTGTCTACAAGCCCACATACTACAGAATGAAACCCACTGTATCAGAAGAGTAAAGTTTGAATCACCTTCTCATAAGGCCAAATGTAGAAGTTGAAGCAGCAGTAGCATGAGTAGGATGAATGCTGTCTTTCCTGAATTACGTAGTAAAGAATTAAATGTTAATCTGACCTAGAGACCAGACCTGACTTAGCCCAGTTGATGCGACAACTGAGGTAAGTCTGTTGATGTAAGAACAGAAATTTTTAAAGGTACCTTTAATGAGCCAAAACAAGGGACATCCTTCCTGTGAGCTTATTGTGCATAAACTTTGTCCTATTCACGTGTATCATGATTAGCATCACTCCACCAGATAGTTAATAAACATGGGAATACTACCTTCAATAATATTCTAAGAGAACCTTGTTTTATCTGAGAGGATATAACACAGTTATGCCTTCCTGACACCATTTTTTTTATAGTTAGAAAGCATCCAGATATGCAATAGGCCTTTCATTAATGATAGCAGTAAGTAAAACCAGAGCTGAAAAAGCACTAAACAAATCAGGTAGCTGATGGAACGCGCAGAAGGAGCTTGAGAATAGCGCAGCTGCCATACAGACATTCTGCAAGTTGAGAGCTGATATTATCTAATGGGGTAGATTAGATGGACAGTGAACTGTGTTAAACCACAAGGGATTCCATTAGACAAGACATGAAATGTTGCTTGCCAACAGTATTCTACTAGCACAGTGTATAAAATACTCTTATTCTTTTGTAGAAGTGCTAATATTATGCAGTTAACTTTAAAAAACAGTCTTTTCATATTTACAGCTTCCTTTCTTCAAATAAATGGGGGATGTTAAAAGAGGAACAATTCAACAGCTGAGTGACACTCATCAATACTTCCTGCATAATCATGCTCCCTTCAGTGAATTGATCCAGAGTGTCCCCTATAGATATATAAATTAGAATAATATTACTGATTCTGCTGGTATAGCAGAGAAAGAGGATAAAGGAAATTGATACCCCAAGTACTCTAAGGGCTGGTATTTGAACCCTCAGTCTTGTCCAGTAAAAACCATTTTATGGGAACAGCCTGCGTTCCTTTTCTTGGTAATTCTCTTATGGTGAAACCTGAGTGAAGGACAGCCTAGACATTGTACTAAAATTTAAATGGAGCCTCTCTTGTCTTGATCCAAGGTCCTTGTGACCTAGTTTTTCTCTGTTACTTCTCCAATTTATTTCCCAGTAACTTCACACTGTTTCAAAAGAGCTGATCAGGAGTTACCTCAGTGCAAAAATGAGAGCAAAACAGAACTCATTATACCCAGGAACAGACTGGGAACAATGGTGTTGGAAGCACCAGCCGAAGGAAAAGAAAGGCCTGTCTGGTACAGTAAGTTACCAGTTGCTTCTGAATAATTAAGCAAGCAAGCGACTTACTATGCAATTGAGAGGTTTGTCTGAGTTGATGCAGCCAGATTCATTTTCATGATGGCATTACATTCCGCTACTCTGCTCTGCCAGTAATTGCGAGGGATGGAGCTTGCCAGCCACTGGGTCATTTAAGTTATTTAATACCAGCGCAGCGATGAGCTGAACTTCAGCATTCAGTGAATGGAAGCTGTATGGGTACCCTCTGTCTGCCTCTGACTTAATGAGCAATCAGAGCATGAACTGGTGATACTTCAATGATATTTTGCACAGATTGAAGCTGAAATGCCAGTAATGCCATGCGTCACATATTCAGTGTGACGAGAGGTTCCCTAGAGGGACTCTTTGAGCTGGTTACTTCTTCAGGTGTGTACTAGCAAACTGGAGCTGACAGCCTTTGAATCGTGTGATTCAATGCAGGGGCCAATGTGTTGACAAGAAGATGTTTAAAGAAGGTAAGATCAGCAGTCCTTTTCCTCATGGCACGAAGTGGAGAGAGTTCTGCCAGTTTTATACTTGAATGTGTTTGGATTTTGTTTGGGTTTTTTAAGTCAAAACTAGATATCATGGAATCGTGGAATACCAGGTTGGAAGGGACCTCAAGGATCATCTGGTCCAACCTTTCTAGGCAAAGCAGGACCTAAACTAGATGTCCCAGTATGCTGTTCAGATATCTTCAGTAGAAGCAGTAACAATCCATTCCCACTGATAATTGTTGACTTGTTGAAAAAAAAGAGAGTATGGTCAGCACAAGTCTTTCTCTGCATTTTACCACTTCCAAATCCTGTATGACCTCTGCTAAAGGAATGCACTGGATTATCTTCTAGCAAGTGGTGAGAGAGGGCAAAAGTTTTGGTAGCTGCTTCCCTTACAAGCCTTTCACTGGTAGGTCCCAGTATTCTGCCCCTTCGAAGGCTCTTGCCAGGTTTGGAGAGATCCAGCTGAGGCTAGGGTCAGGGTGAGTGGCAGGTGTGTGATATCAGTATCAAAGAGCTTGTCAACGTAGAGTGTGAATTAACTACTCTGCACTGATTTCCTGTAGGTATAAGTACTATCTACAGAGGAAGCTGTATCTTCCACCTTAAAACTTGCATCCAAGTTTTCCTGCCAGGTTTGGGGCTCAGCCGCAAGAATGGTTTGTGCTGCCTGTAGGATTCAAGAAACTAAGACTGGCTTTCTGAGTCCTCCCTATCTAGTTAAAATTTGGAAGCTCAGTGCTCTCCCAGTGCTACAAAACAGCTATTTGTCAGTAGAAGACTGTAGAGCCTTCACATAAACTACAGTGTTAGACACTCAACAGCAGTTACTTTGATTTTAATTCTTGCTTAGTTCAGATCTTTGGAAATATAATACTGGTTCTTGGCAACTTGCGTAATTCATCTTAACCAGAGATTCAGACTGCAGAAGATCCTACAATTTTGCATTGAACTATTAGTGATAATCCTAATGCCAGTTTCTTTATTGTGTTTGGGTTTTTTTCTGTTTTGTTACTGTGAACGCTTATCCCTGCGGGCTGTAGGAGCCTGCTCAGTAGTGCAGTCAGAGGTTCCCAACTACCTGAACAGATCTGTTCCCAAGGTATAGCAAACTACTGTGGTCTTGCAGAGCACTCAGGAGAGAAATCTTCCCAAAGTTCATTGCAGTCAATTTATTTAGTCTTTTATGTTGTTTTCTGTTTAAGAATAGAAATTCAGTAAGGGAGATTTCCCCCTATTTCACGTGAGTGTTTTTTACGGCCTGTCTTAAACACTTGAGGATCCTGCCAGTCCTGAGAGCCTGCTGTAAAATACTTACGTGTTTCAGAAATGGAAAAGCTTGGTTTATAGCTTTTTCTTGCAGAATTACCAAAGACTTGAGAGCTAAACAGTGATCAGCCATTTGGAGATACTTGCCTGCCTACTTAGCGATTACTGTTGGCCAATACAAAGTTTGTCCTGTGGAATTTTTGTGTTTTCTCATAGTTAGAGCTCATGCTAGAAAATAGTGCAAGAAAAGATTCCAGTCTCCTGGTTAGTGACATTGGCAGTTACAAAGCTTAGGAGTTGGGAGTCAAAGTCCTTAATCTTTCTTGCAGTGAAGTTACATGAAACCTTAAAGTGCTGGCAGAGACTAATGGGGAAAAGAAGCAAAATTGTTTTGAGTTGACATTTTTGAGCTGCGTAGTCAAATGCGAATTAAATAAAAACCTGCTTGCCTCTTGATTGTGTGCTGTGTGGGGAGTGTTCCGCGCGTATTCAGAATGAGCTCCAGAGAGTATACAATAGCTTTTGATTTAAAAATTAATTTGCATGTTGCACACACAAACTTGCAGATGGAGTCTTGCTGTGTGTTGCTGAACAGTGGTAATGGTGAGCATCCCTTGAAAAAAGACTGTTGACTTTATAAACTGAGATCTAAATGAGACATGAAATTCCATAGCACATAAAACACTCTCAAATCATGTTGCAGCAAAGACCCCTCAATTAACACCTAGTGATCTTGAAAAAAACACTCAAACTGTACAACACAGAGGAAAAGAGAGAAATCTTAGATGCCAACTAATCTGGTTCTGTTTAGATGTGTTCTTTATGTGGGAAAATGTGGAAACTTTTCACCCAAGTTTTGTCAAGTAAATCTTTTTATCCAGTGATTTAAATGAAAAGTGGTTGTTCTCTCAGCACTAGAGATAGGTAACGTGGCCAAAGCTTTGTGAAACTTAAATACAGAAATTACACAAGTTAATTTGGATTACAGTAGAATCGGCTCTTAGAAAATCACTTTCAAGAGTATGAACTACATTTATCTTGCTATTTCAGGAATTCAGAAAAAAAAATATAAACAAATGTGGTGAACAGGATGCTTTTCTGTGCTTTCACATGCTCTGCCTCTGAACTCAGTTTTAGTTTCAGTTATATACATTAAAACAAGCATGTAAGGAAATTGGAGGTGATCTGGGGGAAAAAGCATAGTCAGAAAAGCCTCTGACATTAGGTGCCTTAACAGTTTTGCTCTGTAATACTTGTGGAAAAATAATGGCAAGTGCAAAAGAAATGTAAAAATACTGTTTTCCCTCCTCTTTCATAATATCCCTCTGGTGTCTCTATCCTTCACAAACTATCACAATTTATAATAAAAAGCGACTGTAAATGTGCTTCCATAAATGTGAAAACCTACATATTCTGCCCACCTTGGATATAAAGTCGCTTCTGATTTTTTTTAGGTGCACGGACTCAGCCACAAGTTCACTTTCAGAGAAGATCTGTGAAATTACCAGAGAACACTAGCTACAGCGATTTGACAGCATATCTGACTGCAGCCAGTTCACCCTGGGAAGTGGACAGTTTTCCTTATTTGCAAGGATTAGATGGAAATGGAACAGGTAACCCACTACTTCGTTTTTGCTCTGATTTCATATTGGTCCCGGGATTGACTTTTGACCATACAGTTTTTTCCATTCCCCATTCCACCAAACATTCCTTAAAATTCGTGTGATGTGACAGGTTCAACTTCCCTACCAAAGTACTGTTCCAATAAGCAAGAGAGCTAGGTCCGCTGTCCCTTAAATGGGGCCACTGAATAGCAAAGGTGGAGACTCTGGTCTTGGGAGATCAGAAAAGTTTGTTACACTTGTAGTTTAGAGCTAAGTTTCCAAGTGTGTCACACGTGCACGTGCAAGAATGGAAGTTAAAGTGAAGGAACAAAAGGGCATTTAACTTGAGGATGCCACAGAATTCTTGTTCTTTTTTTTTTCCTAAAAATAAATAAAATGCCTGTATATCAAGGATTCAGTACTCTTAGCTGAAACATTGGTGTTGTTTCAATGGCTTGGTTAATACTTTTGAATCTAGCTTCAGCCAAAAATGTGCAAATTCATCTAGCACCGAAGGGAAAACAATGAAAATTCATAGTAGAAACACAACCACTGTTCAGTTCAAAGCCGTAATACATTTTATGACTGCGACTGCCTGTTAATCTTCTTCCACTTCTCATTTACTCTTAATTGAAATAATTGGTGTTGTGTAGGCTAGAGAAAAATAGAAGAATTGGGAACAGAATTCTTTAAATTCATAAAACGCAGCTGGGAAAAGGAGGCTAATGTTTTCTCTATGTTCCTGTTGATATAGAAAGCAATAGCGGACTTGCAGTGCAGCAAGAGGGATTCAGACTAGTTATGAGCAAAACCTTGCTATGGTGAGAACAGTTGAAGCTTTAGAATCAATTGCTTGAGGGTGTTGGACAGAGTTAGGCAATCACCTGTGAGGATAGCATAGGTGTAGTAGAGCCTGCTTTGAAGCAGGCTCAATAACCCGTTGCGGTCCCTCTCTGCTGTTTCTCAGAATGCATTTACTTGTGATATGTTGATCTAGGTGACTTTGAATGCTAGGTGATGTGTGTATATACTGAGCTTGCTATCTTTTCCCTAAAAAAGAAAAAAAAAAGGGGGGCAAAATAAACTTCCCTTTGTACAAGTCTGAATATCTCCTTTTCTGTTATGATTAGGAATGTCTGCTACTTTACTCCAATACTTCTGTCTACTCCAGAGAGTGCATCTCATCCTATCTGTTTCTCTCTCTCTGTTATTTCCCTATTCTCGTCTTCAACCGTCAGTCTTATCTGGCTCTTCGTACTCAGACATGATCAAATATCTCTTTACCTCTTTTCTAAAATGAAGGAATGCACTTGATCTCATTTGTCTGTCTCCTTCCTCATCTCCTTTCTTTTTATCTCTAAACCCACTGAACAAAGTGTTAACAGTGTGTGTGGGATTCCTCTTTCCCAAGTCTTTCCTTAGTACTCAGCAACCCAACTTCCCACCCTTGCATTTTTTTCAGTGAAAAAAGGTCTTGCCAAGTTTTCAGATGATCACTCTCCTGAGAATTACATAGAATCATAGAATAGTTAGGGTTGGAAAGGACCTTAAGATCATCCAGTTCCAACCCCCCTGCCATGGGCAGGGACACCTCACACTAAACCATGCCACCCAAGGCTCTGTCCAACCCAGCCTTGAACACCACCAGGTAGCCAGGATATCATTTTTCTCCTGTTTTGCCTCCTGCAGAACGGGTGAACACACCCTTGGATTTTTAGTGTTGTGTTTGCTTTCATGACAGAACCTTTTCTACTTGAGCATGGGGCCCTGGATTTGACTATTACTAGCCTTCAAGTAAAAGTATGGCACAAAAGACCAAAATGACTGGCAGCTGGGGCTTAAGAGACTGTGAAGAGCCATGTTTTCTGAATGCTGTAGTATTAGTATTCAGTGTGATATAATACAGACTACAATTACAATATGTGTGTATATGCACTGTAGTATAGCTGAAATGTTCTCCATTTTTATTAGAAGTTTATCTTCCTGTGGAAAGATGAAGCTTTAAAATCCTAAACTTGGGTTGACTTGCTTTCCTTCATCTCTTAAGTGACTTGGTGAAGGATTCGCCTGAAAAGCTTCTGAAGAAATAAAAAATGAAATCACCACTTGCTGGGGTAATTTGAATATTTCTCTTCTCAAAAGGAAAATACGTAAAACTTTTAAAATTCTAAAAAAGCATAGCATTTACATGCATGGGAAGTTTTGGAGTGTTCCTGAGCGCTGCTCTGCCTTCCCTGTCTCTCACCTCTCTTCCGAACCCAGTTACTCCTCTGTTCTTTCACAGTTCTACATGTCTGTAGAGTTTTGGAGAGGTCCTCCCATTTGTTTCAGTGAGCTCAGTTCTCTGACTAATATTCATCCACAGTGACTTTACAGTTGTTTTAACTAAACCCCATTATCTATGAGTTCAACAGTTTCCACTAAATCCCAACTGGATGTTGAATATGGAGCAGTGAAAATCTACTGCATAAATCAGCATGTTCCAAACATAAGAATTCTGAGAATTTAGGTGCATGTGGTAACAAGCCTGTATAGTATTAGCTTATTGTTTGTATTAATCACCAGTTGAACAGATTGGTTTCACAATATCTTGTCCTTTTAACTAAGGTAAACAAAACTTGCCATCAGCTGCAGCAGCGGACAAAGCTGGCTAATAACCATTACTCCTGCTGGGTTTGTAGGCTGTTCTATAAAGAGTCGAGTCTAAATCACGGTGGCTTTTCCTCTGATTATTTTTAGAGCTCTTTGCAGGTCACCAGAAGTCAAAAATGACAAGAGAGAAATGAAAGCTGACATTTATTGAAGTCCATTCCCATTTAATCTGTGCATGTGCTTATCATTTTTATAGCATGTGAGAATTTCATAAGCATTGATTTTAATTTACCTTTACAACAGAAAAGACAAAGATTTATCTTTTTAATGAGCATTTACATACCGTGTAGGGTGGAAAACTGAAGGATTATTTCTTCTTGCAGAGGTCAGTGGATTTCAGAAATTTCTTCCATTTTCTAATATAACTTGTTCAACCCAGCACTGAGCAAAGCATCAGTACAAGATAACACATAGCAAAGTCAGTACATCTTAAGTAAAAAAGATGCAAAGTCAGAATGCTTTTTCTGGGGATGAAAACTCATCTTTACATATATTAGGCAGATATACTTCATCAAGACAGTAATGAAAGAGAACTTCAAGACATTTGATATCTAAAAATAAGTAAAATATATAATTTAATCTTAAATATTAATCTTAGTTCAGATAACTAAGATCTGAAGTTGTACCTTTTGTCATTAGAAATTTGTATATGCCAGAGCTTAGTCAGGTTATGATACTAAGTACCAGGAATTTATTTCTCTGATACAGCCTGAGAAACTTAGTGGCTCAAGCCCAGTGACCTGGGGACAAGCATCAATCTAACATAAGTTATAGGTGCATGACAGAAGCAGTGGATCGAACAATTGGGAATAAAGGAACAACTTTTCCCCCTCCAGTTCCCTCCTCTATTTCTATTTTATATTCTAAGGCTGTAAGCGGATGATACTATGCACCATTGGAACCTGTAATATACAAATGCTTGGGTAGGCTGGCAGCCTTCCCCTACCCCCTAACTGAATTTCTAAACCTCATTTTTTTGTGTTTTTTTTTCCCCTGTTAGCTCTGTGGCTTTCTTATATGGCCATCTTCAGAGTGCCTGTTTTCTCAGCACTTTAATTCCTCTGGAAGATATGCTTCTGCCCTTCTGTTCACAGTAGATCAAAGCAGTGTGCATTCCCCTTGTGTGTCAGCTGTGCAGCGGTGACACTCGCCTTGGAATCTGGGGAAAATGTGTGTCAGAGTAGATGCTATAGTAAATAAGCCACGTGCTGGTTATTTTCCATGTCTTTGGTTTGGCAACCCTTGCAAAATCCAAAGAATTTGAAAATTCTGAGGAGTTTTGTCTTTTTATTTTCTCTTTGCCACTTTCCCACCCCTTTCCTGGTGATGTCTTAACTTTGGTGAGCTGTTACTCAGAGATATCAAATTTAAAAGCCATTCCTTGAGACTTACTCACCGTTCGGAGAAATCATAAGGGTCTTAATGCTTTTCCTTCATTCTCTCAAATGTACTCATCCTAATGAACAGTCGCTGAGATAATGCATGTTCCTGAGGATACTGTGTGTCTCAGTGTTGCAGGTAGTGTACCACCGCTGGGGTGTGAATGTGCTTTTACAGGCTTTTATGCTGATGTAAGGCACCGGGATCGCAGGAAGGACAGTACCCTGTGCTCTGCCAACCAGGCACCCCTGCTACTTCTGTCACATTAGCCCCACAGCAGGATGACCAGCTGCACATCCCCAGATTAGCATGAAGGAGGTTGCAGGACTGCTGCTCTTGGCAGCACTAGGAACACATTAAACTGGAAGCTCCATCTCTTCAGATTTAAACTACTACTACTATTGCTTAAAGTTTCAGTTCTCTTGGGTTTTAAACTTCAAGCTTTTATCCGCTGAATACATGTATGTATGTATGTACACTGAATACATGTATGCATGTGTGTGTATATATATATGGTATTTTTCCCTCTCATTGATTAATTTGGTTAAATGGCTGAAGGGTTATAACACTTTTTTAAGTAGTGGTGTCATGAAGTAACATCCATTGGCATGCAGGTTAAACATAAACAGTAATTATTATTACCTTACATAGATAAGAAGCTAACACTGCGTATCCTAATAATCCCTTTAGCTTGGTTTATTTCAGCAAAAGGCCAAAGGAAACCCGTCCTGGCATTTGTAAACATATGCCTGATCATCGCTGTAGTTTCACTGCGTGTTTGGCAGTCTGTTAGTTATAATATGGGCATGTGAGGCTATAGGTTGTGAGATTAATTTTTTTTTGCCATGATTATCACTGTGATACTCATATATATTTAAGATGAATTAATATATATGCAGGAGATTTTTTCATTGTAGTTTTCATCACAATTTTCCAAAATCAAGTGAAAAGTACAAAAGCACAGATGTCTGTGTTGTGAATTTTGTAAGGTGGGGAGGATTACTTCCACCGTCCGTAGAGGAAATATGCTGGTGTACTGCTGCGTTTTTGGACACCATAGGTGTAAATTCTAGGAAATTCTGTGGTCACAGTATTCATTCATTCTCTTGGTAGGAAACAGCACTCGGTATGACCTCACCCCTGTCACTGCAGTCAGCGTTCATCTCCTCAACAGCGATGGGACTCCAGTCCCTGTGAATGGCCCCATCTATGTAACAGTGCCTCTGCCAACAAACAGCAACCTGAAGCACAATGCACATGTTCCAGCGTGGAGGTTTGACCAAAAATTTGGTAGGTAATGTCTCATTGGGATTCCCTGGATGGCTTCTTTTGCCTGAAACAAATGTCTTGCTGCATTTATTATGTTAACATAGTATGGTCATATAGGAATACAGAAATCTGTTTTCTGTCTGAAAGAGAAGACTTGAGTTTTATTCATCAAGTAATACATAGTATATATGCAAATATACTTGAGTAGCATTGTGTGCCACTTCTAGACAGACTTCTTTGTAAAGGTACCATTTTCGCAATTATTAAATATTTCATGTAAAAACTATCTTGAAAGAACTTGATTTCACCCACAGATGGAGAAGTAGGAAAACATATTTACTATGGCACTGATTTGGAAGCCTGGAGAAATGGAAACTAGCCTTATCTTTGCCAGCAACCAGCTATCTGACCTTTGGTCTGTCTCTTGCCTGGAGCTCTTGTTTCCTGCCTGTCAGGTAGAGAACGTAGTACCACCTTCTTTTGTAAATCACTTTAAGATTGACTACTACATTAAAGAAGGAAAGTACATGTAAATGATTTAAAATTAAAAAAAGGCAAGCAAAATTAATAAAATATTTTTGAAAGGACGCAATGAGTGATCCGAGCTGCAAAATGCACTCAGTGTTCTACACTCTAGGATAATGTTTCCTATTGCCAACAGGGCATTTTCCAGAAATATGTGGTTTAGGCTCCATATTTCTGCTTGTTTGTTTTTTCATTGCTAGCTGGTATACTGTGCTGGCCATCTTTACACCTTCCAAGTGTAAAGGATTAAGGAGTGCATAAGTCTTTTCTGGTGGTTCCCCTTCAGTTAATTGCGCTGCATCTTCTGAAATATGCACCAGATGGTTGTTAAGAAAAAGAAGTGAATAAAAGAAGAATGGAAGGTGAGAGATAGATTCTGTGAGGAAGAGAAGAAAAAGGAGCCAGAAATGGGGGTCTGTATAGGCAATTGGTGGGATTTTTGTCCCTGCAAGGCAAATGCTTTGAGCCAGTGTATGATCACATCCAGAAGGAGAGCAACAAGCATGAAGCCAGCGTGTTGGCGGAAGGGAGAGAAGGGAGCATGAGAGAGGTGAACGGGGAAACATTTTTTGCTTCCTTCCTGCCTCTGTTCACTGAAAAGGGTGATGCATTTTCAAACAGCATGCTATAAATCTTTTATCAGAAGCTGGCTGTATTAGAGCATAAAACAGTGGGATTTAATAAAGAATGAATTTGAATATGATATAAAATTGAGTAATAGAAAAAAAAGAGTGCAATGAATGGATTTAGCATTTCCCTTAGCTGTGGAAATGGCACTTCTCTGGTTGTGTTCTCACACTTAAGTTTCACTGCATTCTTCCTGAAACTGATTTTAATTTGTGAATCTATAAACTATTTTGTTTTCCCTTGTTCAGAAAAAGACAGGGAAGACTGACTCACGTTTACTTTCTCCACAAAAAGCAGTCCATCCCCAATCCTTACTGTCAGCTGTGTTATAGCTGCAGACTGCTTCATTGCTAGTACGCACTTCCAGTAAAATGGTTCTGATTTTGATTATGGAGCTTTCTCATTTATGGCCAAATTTCCATACCCCTGTCATGGGGCCACAAAAGCCTTAGTATGGAAAATGGTTTTTACTCTTGCATATAAAGAGCTATTTACCCTTTTGTGTGTAGTATATATTAGTAAAGAGCAATATGGGTTACTTAATTAGTGTTGCAGGCTTGAGGCTCCCAATCTTGAGACAAATCCAGCCTTGTTTGATTCATGACAAACTGCTGGGGCAGTTGTGTTATTGGAAAGGGAAGGCTTGAGGACCACTAAACAAAATGAGTCTTTGTTGGGCCACTTAGCTTCACAACGCCATGGAGAGGAAGGTATTGAAGATGATATGCTTAGGCTCCAGCTCACACTTCAGCTGAAGCAAGCATCTTTCCATGCAACCAAAGATGTTGAACAAAGACACATTTAAGCCCTGACTGCATCATGCCAGTTCTAGTAGAATTTTGGCCATGTCCCAACCAATTTAGGTTAAAGTAGCCTAATTTAATAAGTGGAGCAGCCATTCTATTTGTGCAGGCTGCATGAGCACTCTAAGGGCTGTCAAACTATCTATATGTAAAGTAAACACGGGGTTACCCTGTCATTCCCCATTCCTATTGTGCTTGGACTGTAACGGGAGGAGGATGGATGATGACTGGGATGGCTCCCTGCTGGAGAAATACTTAACTGGCAAATAAGTTACATTAACACATTTGCACTGCCAGATCTGTGCCTTGTCAGGAGAGGACACCTAACCTCATTATTCTGATTGTCTTTCATTTCAGGAGCTGCTTTTTTCAGTGATAGTTCTGTTGCAATCTCTCCTTAATAGATTTTCAGTGGATTAAATTTTCACACTTGTATCTGAAAATTGAATAAATGCCAGAGATAGGGAACTGTGACTGTTTTACCAGGCAATAGTGCCATGCTTCTCCCTAGCATATTAGAGTACAGTGGGAGCTTGTTTGTGCAAGCCACTGTTTTTGTTTAGAATCCATGTGGTTGTCATCATTACCGTATGAAGTATAATTTCTGCTCTAAAAAACAGAGTTACTTTTCACTTTTAGAGGAGAAAGTGGAGAAAGGACAGAAATACCACAAATATGTTTTAAACCTTAGAATCTCATACATTTTGCTGATCTCATGATGTACTAATATAAACCCAGTGGCGTCTGATTGGAAGTGCAGAGATTTTTATAGTTTCTACAGAAATTAGGCATATTAGCATATTATAGCAGCCAAAAATAATTAATGGCTTTTTAGGATGTTTACTGTAAACAATCTGTATTTTCATGACTACAGTTTCTGTCCTTGAGAGAAGGGGGAGAAGCAACATAGCCTACTTAGGGCTGAGGGTGGTTCCACTGACACTGATGAAACACACAGCCAGAAAAAGCAGGCTGACATCAAAATAAGACAATCTGCTACATCTATTTTATGCTGTTCCAAATGAGATTTTCCATTACAAAACAAACTTACTGCTCTATGTGCACAGCAAGCAAATTAAAGCACTAATACCTTTTTGAATAATTAATAAAATGAAGAGCAGCTAGCTATGCCTGGGAGAAGTTTTAGGGTAAAGGAATATGCCTAGCCTTGTTCTTGTGATGGAGGTGCACTCCACCACTTTTCTCTGCAGTGTTTCTTAGTGTTGGTAATAATAAGCACAGATGCATTAATGTTCTGGAGGTGCATACTCTAAAATGTATCTTAATCGTTCCCTGCTGTTGACATATCCATATCTCTTGTGTTTTACACTACTGTAGGAGGGTAGTTTTATTTCCTAGTGCACACTTAAAGGTTTGAACAAGAAGAGATATGGGTTCTTGTTTTTAAAAATAAAATAATAATAATAAATAAAATAAAATACTAATAATAAATCAGGATTGCTCAGTGTGGTTTTCTGGGTTGTTGGCTTTTTTCTTTCCTAAGTATTGTCTTTTTTTTTTTTTTTTTTTTTCTCAAAATCTGAAGGGATGGAAAACTTTTTTCTTCTTTATCCATAAACAGATGGTTGGGATCATGACTTCCTCTCTCTGTATTTGCCTTGATGTCAGCAGGATTTACAGCAATGAAATTAATCTCTCTATTCTTGGACACCAGATTTCTGTCCAAGACTTCTTTCTAGCCTTGTCCTCTTCAGTCAGAAATGAATACTACAGATCCCAGTAGGAAGGAAACATTGTACCTCCTGTGTCATTTCCAGCTCTCACCAGCTGGACTGAATAACACAGCGCTTGCTTAGCTGTATTCTCCTCAGCTCCCATTTAAATGGCTTGTGCTTTATGTTAAGGTATCTGTTTTTCATTGGATTCAGTGAGTAAAACTCTAAGACCAGAGTTCTCCAGTTTAAGTCCTCAGTTTCATCCCATGTGATAAGGAGGCATTATCTTGCGCCTAGACCTCTAGAACCACATCTAGAGCTGTATGAAGGACTTTAAAATATTACCAAATATTCCAGTGTGCATAATACGGAAATGGGATTTATTCTTCAGTGGCAATATCAATGTATTTGCTAGTTTATTAATTCCACCCAATAACAGGAAAATATTTTCAACACTATTTTTACCTTGTGGGGCAAAGGACTCTGGAGTGAAGGGGTTAAACCTACATTCCTTTGCTCCTCCTCCTTAAAATGTGTTATTTCTTATGCACTAAGGGTAAATGAAGTACCGTTTGTCTGCTCTTCCTCCTCTCCGAACACTTGGTGTACATCTTTGACATGACCTTGTTGTCTTTGAATTACTAGCTTCTTTGCAGAGCAGGATGTTTCCCCGGTGCCTGAAATCTCAACCATGTATTAATGTAAAGTGATGGCAGAATGCAGAGAAGAGTATCTTGGGGAGCTCTTTTTATAGCTTTGTGAAGCACAATAGTTTATGTACTCTGCTGTGCTTGGTCAGTGCTTTCTGACTGCATTTAATGCCATAATAGATTTCTAAATACATTTCAAAGTCTGGTACTTGCTTTTTCAGGGTGATGTCCTGCCTTCGGCCCTAAAATTTCCATTTATTTTTGTAGAGTCAGAATTTTCTGATGTTCTTTCCTCAGCAAAATGAAGATAGTGTTTTCTGTGTTCAAAAGAAGCCATGAGGGTATATTTAATGCACAAACAGTATCAGTGCCTACTTAAACTTGACTGCAGTATGGTTTTGCTGTATTTCTTGGAAGCAAAATGGTGCTTGGTTTTTGTTCATAGGGAGAGAGCAACAGCTACTGTCAGGCAGAAGATGTAAGTGGGTTTAGTAGTTTATAGTATAGCATAGTATAGTATAGTTTTATAGTTTAAAAGTAAAAATCATTCCCTTTTGCGATGAATTCTGTTAATTTCTGAGTGCAGACATACACTACCTAACACAAAATAATCATTTAACAAAAGCTTCTGCTGTCTGTTACTTGATCAGACACTGGGTACAAGTACATGCCTCTTTGAATTTAATATAATCAGATCCAGAACATTTGGTTCTAGCTCAGATTCACTGGTAATATGGAGATGTATTTGCGGATTGCAAGGAGAATTCCAAGTTTTCACAAAGTTCATAGCTACACTATTTCTGTACTTTACAAATTCCTTGACAATGTGATCTTGACTTCCTTTTCTATCTCAGCTGTGCAGGTTAAATTATTCTTAAAGACACCGAGGAATACGGATTTTTAACTTCTCTCAAAGAATTTCATATTTTGTGTGTTGCCATAGAAATGGCAGCTACCAAACCCAGCTTTTTACCATTTACGATGTCTACATAATAGGTGCAGATATAATTGCAGAGTAGTAGACAGACCTCAGCATTGAAAGGAAAAGAAGCTCTTCCTCCGATGCTTCGCAGTGTAGCTCACTGAGGTATGTTCTCATTATCATGATTCCTGTGGAGAGCTGTAGTGGATCACAGGATGCAGTTGTGCTTGTTTATTGATATGTATGTTGGTTTTAAAATGGATGTTGTGACTTAAGACGTGTGAAAGTGATGTGAACGGATTGTTTGATCCGCTGCCCACCTCATATACCATGTGAGTTGCATTTGTGGTAAAGCAGGTATGGTATGGCGCAGCATGCTGGTGGAGCTTTAAGAGGATGTTTGAGGAATCAGGTTGGTGCCAAAGCTCAGTGATAAATGCAAATACTTTACTATTATGTCACTGAGGAAACAAATAGTGTGGCTTCTGGGAGCAGGTTTTAGTGACAGACTATATGGCCCTGTAGCTCCACCTACAGAAGGCATGCAGTAGAAGGTGGGAAGAGGTGGACATGGAAATTTCAAAGTGGAGATTTAAAGGCTCTTGTTGTGCAGCTGCTTGGGCTGGAGAGGACTTGGAGATTGGTGGAAATACATGCAGGAGTGCATAGAGCAGGGGTGTGAAGTGTCTGGGTGGAGCTGGAAGAGGCTGAGGAGGACCTGGGACAACCTTCCTCTATGGCCTTGGGATGGCAGATCAAATCTAAGTGTGCGTCTGCTTCTACTTCCACCTTGAAAAATAGAAACTGAATGTGAGTGTGATGTGAGGCTGACTGAAGGAAAAGGCATGCAGTGTTTTGAGCTGCATTGAGCTTTTATTTGTTATTTGTTCTAACAGTTTTGTCAGTAATTGACTGAATGTGGTTAATAATGTGATAAAGTAAATATTAAAGGTAATATCTTTCACATACACGAGTAACTAGGGATGGTGGTCTAGCAAGCATAGCTAAGCTTTCCCTTTTGAAATACAATTATTTACCAGTAATTATGTATGGAAGTCATTTCCTTTACTAAATCTCTTCTGTTCTGGCATTCTGGAAGGAAACGCTGAGGGGACTGAAGCAATGCAGGCAGTTCTGTGGACAATGTGCTCTGCCTTCTGCCCTGACATAATTAAAATTATGAAATAATGAAACTGTTGTCTTCTTTTGTTCTTTACTTGACAGGTGATTTAAGGGGAAAAATGAGTAGAGATGGCAAAAGCTACAGAGCTTCTCAGACAGTAGTAATAAATTGAACAGTTAGACATCCTTGCAAATATCTTCAAGGTATGATGTTAAAAACATTTCCATTACAGCGCACCAAGTAATGGTGGCGCTGCTCGCACAGTAGCAGGATTCAGCTCTGGAAGGCTTGTGTAACAAATTCTGTGAGAGTGGCAAAATAATGAAGGTTTGAGCTCAGAGCAGAGACATTTATTTTTTTTTAATGTTGCCTAGCAACTCCAAAACCAAAATTGTAATATTAAATACTATGAATTTTTCAACCCCTGTGTATTGAGGGAGGGCAAGAGGAGAGTAATCTCTACCAATATTCTAGAAGGAATCTTTCAGCTTCTAATTCCAGCAGCTTTTTGCTTTCTAGAAAATGAACAAAGGTAAAACAAAAAAAAACCTATCCTTCTGTAGTAAAACTTCCTGTGCTGATGGAGATTAGAGGTGATTTTCGTTTGGAAGAAGAAATCTGATAAGCAGCTTTCAGCTGGTAGAATGAAAAGCTGCATTTTATGTATGTCAGAACATGCTTTAGGAAGTTATTTTCACGAACTTGCCCTTGATTAACCTCCACAACAACATTGCCATTTGAAGTGTCTAAATCAATTACTTCTGGAAGCACTGTGAG
Organism: Myiopsitta monachus; assembly: GCA_017639245.1. NCBI lineage: Eukaryota > Metazoa > Chordata > Aves > Psittaciformes > Psittacidae > Myiopsitta > Myiopsitta monachus. The sequence continues at coordinate 30,239,218 of CM029919.1, forward strand.
TATGTTTTGAATATTCTTTGCTGTCCCACACCCTGTTTAACAACCTGCCTCATCCCTTTTGACACGTTTATCTCCGTTTAACTGTGAAACTCTGCCCAAGCTAGGAGCAACGGCAATCGGACAAGACATCATAAACAGCATAGAAAAGATCCGTGCTGAAAGAAAACCACTTCCCATTATATTTATTTAAAAAACCTATGCTATTTAATTGTGCAGTTAAAAGTATCTTTCTTTTCTTTCCAAAACTCCTTTGTCCAGGGAAGATAATCTTGAGAATAAAAATAAATTCATATAATGGGATTATGCTTAATTTGCTCTCTGGATAATTAAATCCTCTTATTTGTCAAACCTATTGGAGGGAAATAATTCACGCTGTAAATAGCACAATTTTGGCTCCCTGTTTGAGCAGGATCAGATGATGCTATTGCCAGTTAAAAGAAACAAAATAAAAAGTGACCAGTGGATCAGTGGAAGAGTTTCTTACCAAAAGCTCACATGTAAAAATAATCCATGGAAAAAAAACACCTCAGCTTCCATATTTTTAAACACTAGCAATATTTAGACTTCATGACTGTCCTGAGGGGAAGCTGCTGGCTACAGCGCGCTCCTCTGACAGTCATTACCAGAACTGTTTTGCTCAGTGATAGGAAGAAGTCACAGTCAAAGTCAACAGAAATCTCTACAGCAGTAATGATCTGGGAGGCTCTGAAACGGTCAACTTGGAAAGTTCAACCTGAAGTAAGCAGCATTGTACATCCTCCCAGGGAGTAGCACGGTGTGCTGGGGCGCCAGCATACAAACCCCCCTTACAGCCAGCACACACGAGGGGAATTTGTTTCCTTTTTTCTTGACTTCAATAGGAGGCACAAGCATGTCTGTAGAGTAGGTGGCCTGGCGTGGCCATCCTGCCTGAAGGAAGTGGTGGTCCTGCTTCTTCACCTAGGCCAGTCAGAGGTTTGCCATTTGCTTGAGCTGGAGCAGCACAAGATTGTCAGCACGCAGAGTCACACACATGAAAGCCGGAGAGGTGTAAGATTCTCTGGATTTCACCACGGATTAGTTTTAAATAGTAAGGTCTAGCTTTAAAATATGGAAGCAATGTCTTATTCAGAGGCTTTGTGCTACAAAAGCAGATCCATTCATGCTGCCTGGATCCAGCAAGCTGCCGCATTGAATAGTTAGTGTCTTTGAAGACAACAGGATGTCTCTTTTCTTGGTAGACTGGCCATGTGTGTAGTAACCTGATTGTGCAGGGAAATAGTCTAGAATAGTTGTTTTGTGATGGCTTCTCTGCAGTAGCTGCCCACCTGGACACCCTCATTGCTGAAAGTGTGGTTTCTCAATCTGATTTAAAAGTAAACTAGATGAAATTACAAAAAGACATTTTTAGTGCAGAATGTGTGTTGAAACAATGATATAATGTGCAATTTCAAATCATTCAAATTTAATTTTGCTGTTAAATTTACGTGTAACCCTCTCTTGCCCCCATTGGCAAGTCCTAAAAGCTGCCTGAGATAAATAAGCATGTTCATCAGAATTAAAGTCACTGCAAAGCATTGTAGTGCTGTAAAATCTCTGTAGCGGAATGTATTTCTCCTGCTCTGCTGAAATCTTTAACTTGTCTCTGATATTTGGGTATTTTTGCGGCCAGATGGAGCTCAACTTTCTTTATCCGATTGTTTTTTGATTTGTATTTCTTTTAAAGTACTCTCATTTTTATATCCTTTGTAGTGTCAGTGATGGTAATTCTCTTACCTTGGTTTTAAGTTCTGTATAGGAAGGAGTGCTGGGTTAGGCTTTTTTAGAAGTTTGTTAAATGACACCATTTACTGAAAAGGTCAGTAACACTGAATATCATTTTAGTGAGGAAAGAGTTAAGAAACTTTTTGGTTCTCCCCCTGCCATTAGTTTGAGCCAGGAGACAGCTCCCCTGACTTGAATCCTGGATCAGCATGTTGGCTCCACTGAGCAGCAATAGAGGAAAAAGAGGAAGAGAAATGTAAAAGTGATCTATAAGCAAGAATGTCTCTATATATAGAAGTTTTCCATGGAGCACCAGATACTTCTTAGGAATTAATGGCAGACTGTCCCAAATCATACAGTGCTTACAAACGATACTGAACTTGCTGTTTCTGCTCCAGAGATGCATTGATAAGTTTTCTTTGTAAGTACCCAGTCAATCTTGAACAAAAATTACCAGTTCTATTACATCAATTATCTGTACTGCTTTTTATTTACAATCCTATATTGCTTGTTACGTAACAATTATTGCACATCATCTATAAAACTTTATAAGCAATGAAGCCAGTTGATTGAGCTGCCTTGGGCAGGGGGAGGAAGTAGTTGTTATGGGATATTTGGAGAATAATGAATTAAATGATCATAACACAGCCATGCAGGAGGTAAGATCTCTCTTCCCTCCTAAATCCTTCTGCTTAGTTCTGCAGCTGTAATCCTGCCTGCACAGAACAAAATGGATGCTGCTTGCCCTTACTCCATTCGCAGGCTAGTGGGTAGGAAAGGACAGAAAAAGTCCTTCACTCGTTGCCCCTCAGTCCCATCCCTTGCTTACAAGAGCAAGTATGTGAGGACACAGAGGATAAGCAGCTGTGTTTTTTAGAACAGGAAAACATCTTGCTTCACCCTGCAAGGAAGAATCTGGGGCAGGATAGGGAATTCATTCTTGAGGCTGCACAGCGATGAGGCCTTGCTTACTCAAGGCAGCTTGAAACACTAGGAGCAATGGCCAGAAAGTACAATGTGGTTGGGTTTTGCTTTGTAGAAAGTCCAGCATTAGTTACTAAAGCAAGGCATTGTATGTAGTGAGCTACAAGAACACTGCTTGGTGTTTAATGATAGTTGAAAAGCAACCAGGATATTAGAAGCTATAAAGTATGAAATACGAGAGAGACTTGGAAATGTCGCGATGGATTTGGAGAATACCAAAGGCATTATCAGTTCCCTCCAGTAATACTATGTTGGCTTACAGCTATATGGTCACGTAAGAAACAATACAGGACTTTGCGTTTCAACTGTTTCCACTCAAACCTGTTTTGCTGCTGCTGTTCTGAAGGACGAAGTTCTTTATTCTCATTATCCCATCATGTGGGAGGATGCTCTGTTTTATTAGTGGACTATTGGTAAGATGTGGTGAAGGTATAAGAGGAGAGTTTATCACTAAAATGTTGGACCAAGAAGGTATTAAAAAAGGCAGTTGATAATGTGTACCCGTGGTTCCTAGGAACCCACACTTCATGTTGTCCTGATGAAAGAACTTGGGAGAGTGCCATTTAAAAAGTAGTCCTTTTCCAGCAGTCATCACATACTGATGTGTCAACAAAAGTTCCATTACTAGTGTCGGATGTATTTGTTAGTCTATTGAAATTCCTCACTGTCTATAAGAGAAAGAGGGAATTACATTTTTCCCTAGTGTTATACAGACCCATACATTTTTTTGTGTATATCCAGTGGTTAGCAAAAAAGGGTGACCTAAAAGACCAGAAGACAAGCATGAAACCTGACTGATTATGTGCAGTAGATAACTACTGTTTGCTTCCATTGCAAATACAGGGATTCCTTCATTGCTAAAATATGAGTGATCTGAGCTGCTGCTTGTTTGGCAGGATGGCAGCTGAGCTCTGCTCACAGTAATAAGAGTTCAGCCTCTGTTGGCATCTTGATCGCTGCATTGTGCAAGTAGAGTATTACTGAGCAGAAGGCTTTTAAAGAGCCATTAGGATTGTGTTCGTCAGAGTGCCATGCAACATGAATAACGCAAGCTGAACACAAGTTCCCCCTAGTGAGGGAATCAATACTAGTTTCTGCTCAGGGAGGTAGCTATATAGACTGCAAAGGTGATGAACTTTGCTGCATTACATATGTGTACTTCTTGTGTGTAAATTTAAAGGGTTTAGAGATGGTAAGATAAGTATGGGAAGCATGATGAATTCTTCACTCAGGTCCTTCCGTTCTTCAGTTTTCAATCAGCACTTTTATATCTCTTTTAGTCTTCAAAGTTTTGTTTCACATTGTTGCGTATTTGAATGGTTGGTGCACAACCTTGTTATCTAGAACTTGCAGAAAAAGATTACAAAGTTTAAGCTTACAGGAGTTTTCTTACAAATGATGTTTAAGAAGCAAATTCTGACCCCATGGACTATTTCTTACCTTGTGGTTCAGGGCTATTAGCATGACATCTTCCCAAAAAGCGTGTGGGTAGAAAATTTGAAGGGATGGTTGGCCATCTTGGTGGAGAATACGAATCTACTTTTTTCTAGGTTTTCCAGAACCTTCACACATAACTGTGGACAATTCTGTTCTAGTCTTGTGTGTTCTGATATGACAGCTATGGATGCCATATGTGCAGATCTGTACAGATTTTGGTCCTTTTGGTACTGTGAATCAAAATCACTTGTCTTCTGTGACCTTCTTTATGAAATAGCAGATTATAGCTATCCTGTACAGACTGGAAACAATTGGAAAGCTGAAAATTGCATCAGTAAAATCACGAATTCAGTTTGGTCGCAAATACAGAGTCACTGTCCGGCAATATTAGTCACCTAGGTCTAGAAGTCCTCTCAGATGTGTGTTTTGCTAAACCTTTCACTGTATCACGAATCATCTAGGCTGGAAAACACCTTCAAGATCATCAAGTCCAACCATTACCCCAAGACTGCCAAGTCCACCACTAAGCCGTGTCACTGAGGCCCTCATCTAAATGGTTTTTGAACAATTCCATGGACGGTGATTCCACCACTGCCCTGGGCAACCTGTTCCAATGCCTGAGCACCCTCCCTGTGAAGAAGGTTTTCCTAATATCCAGTCTCTAAACCTCCCCTGGCACAGCTTGAGGCTGTTAATTCTTGTCCTGTCACTTGTTACTTGGGAAACGACTAACCACCCCCACCCCCCTCACTACAACCTCCTTTCAGGTAGTTGTAGGGAGTGATAAGGTCCCCCCCTTCTCCAGACTAAACAACAGACATAAACAATATGTAGATGTGTTTATTTTTAGCCAAAGATAGTAGACTTTAAGGGTGTGCTTACATAGGACAAATCAGTAGTAGCAAGAAAATAAATACTTAGGAAAGTCGTTCTGATATGTACAGAGTTTGCACAGATGGTTAATCTAAGGAATACAGAGTAAATCATCAGGATCTCAGTATTAAAAAAACCCAAAACAACAGCAGCATCTCTTCTGCATGCCATGCATTCACTGCTAAGTGTTGACATGACTGTCATCCACAAATGCTCGCTCTTACTCCTAAGTGACATCTGATGAAAAGCACTGTTTAAGGAATTACATGCCAGAGACTGTTTGAAGGAAAGGGAATCACAAGTACAGGATGCAGCTTGCCTTTACAGTGAGCAGTTGGAGTGAGGGGAATACACAAAAATAGAGAGCTGTGCTACAGAAGTGCAGAGGGATTTATCCCTTCTTTGTACACAGATCAGCTGTACCAGTAGTAGCCACTGAAGCGAAGAATGTCTTTAGTGAGTTAATGCCCTGTGTTACAGCACCCACTGGAGATGCCAAACCAGGACTGCAGCTTCGGAAACACTGCTCGGTGTCAGGGATGGCTTCCCAGGGTCTGCTGTCAGTGTCCAGGCCAGCAATTCTGTGTTTCTTTTAAAGACAGTACATATGGGAGCAGTCTGCAAGTCATACTGGACATTTAATACATCAGAACCTACAATAATTTTGTTCTCCTACAGCCCGAGAATCAGAGGTCTTAATGAATTACAAAAAGGCATACAGCTGATTCAGTTATAAAGGTTTTTTGTAGCCCAATTCGTGCAACAAAATTTATCTTCTGTAAATAGAACAACTCTCAACTGGTGTAGATTCTCAATCTGGACTACTTAAGAGCTATGTGAACTTAAACACATTGTTTTACGGTTGGGCCTCAAGCGACTGCTGTCGCTCATGCAGGAAAGGAGGCCGCTAACCCAGGAAGCTGGGAAACAGTAACAGAAAGAAACAACAAAAAAGGAGGAAGAGGACAATTAAAAGCAAGGGGCTTCCTCCTAAATCTGTTGTCTCCACCCAGAACCGCTTTGCAGTCCTGCAGGGGGCTGATGAGGAACCGCACTCGCACCATGAACAACGAGCTGATGCACCAGTAAACAAGATCACTGCTGGTCCTGCCAGGAAAAAGCGTTGGGCTGTAGTAGTAGGAGACTCTACTCTGAAAGGAACAGAGGCACCCATCTGTTGGCCTGACCCAGCCTCAAGGGAGGTGTGTTGCCTACCAGGGGCTCGGATCAGGGACGTTGCAGAGAAGCTGCCTGCTGTAGTCAGTCCCACTGACTATTACCCACTTCTAGTGATCCATGTGGGTGCTACCGATATAGATAGCAGTAGCCCGGCGAACATAAAGAAGGACTACAGAGCTCTGGGAGAGGTGGTTAGGGGCTCTGGAGCTCAGATTGTGTTTTCATCAGTTCTCCAGGATACAGGGCAGGACCTTAAAAAGGGTAGGAGGATTGGCCACGTTAATAAATGGTTAGAAAGGTGGTGCCATAGTCAGGGGTTTGGGTACCTTGAACACGGGACACAGTTTAGTAGGCCAGGTCTACTGGGGGGTGATGGAGATGGTCTGACAAAGAAAGGGAAGAGCGGTTTTGGCAGGAGGCTTGCCAGGCTGGTCAGGGATGCTTTAAACTAGTTGTATTGGAGGAAGGGGACATCATTCCATCCCAACACACCCAGTCACTGGCCAGCACCTATAATAAACATTCAGAGCAATGCAGAGATATTCCAGCTGCTCCAGCCAATGAGCTGGCTTCAACTGGAGCTCGGCTCAGATGCCTCTATACAAACACCTGTAGCATGGGGAACAAACAGGAGGAATTAGAGATGTGTGCACGTCTACAGGGGTATGATATCATAGGAATCGCAGAAACATGGTGGGATGGCTCCTATGATTGGTGTGTTGGAATGGAAGGTTAAAGGCTCTTTAGGAAAGACAGGCCTGGTAGGTCGGGAGGGGGAGTTGCTATTTATGTTAGGGATAGGCTGGAGAGTATGGAAGTCTGTCTGGGGACAGGAGAACAGTTGACAGAGAGTTTGTGGGTCAGGGATAAAGGGAGAACAGTGATGGGAGACATTATTGTGGGGATCTGTTACAGACCATCTGACCAAGAGGACTCTGTGGATGAAGCGCTCTATAGACAGATAGAAACAGCCTCACGCTCTCAGGCCCTTGTCCTCATGGGGGACTTCAACCACCCTGATACCTGTTGGAGGGATGATACGGCCCAGTGCAAGCAATCCAGGAGGCTCCTTGATTGTGTGGAAGACAACTTCCTTCTGCAAGTAATAGAGGTGTCAACAAGGAGAGGTGCCATGCTTGACCTCATCCTCACCAACAGGGAAGGGCTGGTTGGAAATGTGATGCTCCAGGGCAGCCTTGATTGCACTGATCATGAGATGGTCGCATTCGAGATCCTCAGGACAGTGAGAAGAGTGTGCAGCAAGCTCACTGCCCTGGACTTCAACAGAGCAGACTTTGGCCTCTTCCGGAACATGCTCAGTAAGATTCCATGGGATATAGCCCTGGAGGGCAGGGGGGGCCCAAGACTGTGGGCTGATATTCAAGGATCACCTCCTACAAGCTCAGGAGTGTTGTGTCCCAAGTAGAAGGAAGTGCAACAGGAGGGCCAGGAGACCTCCTTGGATGGATAAGGAGCTGCTGAGGAAACTTCAAAGGAAAAAAGAGGCTTATAAAAGGAGGAAGCAAGGTCAAGCAGCCTGGGAAGAATACAGGGATGTTGTCCGGGAAGCTAGGGACCAGGTTAGGAAAGCTAAGGCCCACTTAGAATTAAACTTGGCTAGAAATGGGAATGATACAGGAAGGGATTCTAAAGATACATTGCAAATAAAAGGCTAGGGACAACGTAGGCCACCTCCAGAAGCTATCGGGACCACTGGCTACCCTGGATTTGGAGAAGGCTGAGGTTCATAGTGATTTCTTTGCCTCAGTCTTCACTGGCAAATGGTCTGACCACACCACCCAAGTCTTGGAAGGCAAATGCAGGGACAGTGAGAACGAAGACCCTAGGCCCACTGGAGGAGAGGATCAAGTTCGAGATCATCTTAAGAACCTGAACGTGCACAAGTCCATGGGACCTGATGGAATCCATCCGCGGGTCCTGAAGGAGCTGGTGAATGAAGCTGCTAAGCCACTGTCCATCATATTTGAAAAATCATGGCAGTCAGGTGAAGTTCCCAATGACTGGAAAAAGGGAAATATAACCCCACTTTCAAGAAGAGGAAAATGGATGAGCCGGGGAACTACAGAGCAGTCGTCCTCACCTCTGTGCCTGGCAAAATCTTGGAGCAGATTCTCCTGGAAGGCATGCTGAGGCACATGAAAAACAGCAAGGTGCTTGGTGACAGCCAGCATGGCTTCACTAAGGGGAAATCCTGCCGGACCAATCTGCTGGCCTTCTATGATGGGGCTACAGAACTGGTGGACAGGGGGAGAGCAGTTGATGTCATCTACCTGGACTTTGGCAAAGCATTTGACACTGTCTGGCATGACATCCTTGTCTCTAAGTTGGAGAGACATCAATTTGATAGGTGGATAAAGAACTCAGTGGATAAAGAACTGGCTGGATGGGCGCACGCAAAGAGTTGTGCTCAATGGCTCAATGTCCAGCTGGAGACCAGTAATGAATGGTGTCCCTCAGGGGTTGGTGCTGGGAGCGGTCTTGTTCAACATCTTTGTTGGTGACATGGACGGTGGCATTGAGTGCGCCCTCAGCAAGTTTGCCGATGACACCAAGCTGTGTGGTTTGGTCGATACACTGAAGGGAAGGAATGCCATCCAGAGGGACCCTGGCACGCTTGTGAGGTGGGCTGATGCCAACCCGATGAAGTTTAACCATGCCAAGTGCAAGGTCCTACACCTGGGTTGGAGCAATCGCAGGCACAGCTACAGGTTGGGCAGAGAAGAGATTCAGAGCAGCCCTGAGGAGAACTTTGGGGTGTTGGTTGATGAAAAAATGAACATGAGCCGGCTGCAGTGTGTGCTCGCAGCCCAGAAAGCCAACCGTATCCTGGGCTTCATCAAAAGGAGCGTGACCAGCAGGTCGAGGGAGGTGATCCTGCCCCTCTACATTGCTCTTGTGAGACCTCACTTGGAGTACTGTGTGCAGTTCTGGTGCCCTCAACATAAAAAGGACATGGAACTGTAGGAACAAGTGCAGAGGAGGGCCACGAGGATGCTCATGGGACTGGAGCACCTCCCGTATGAAGATAGGCTGAGAAAGTTGGGGCTGTTGAGCCTGGAGAAGAGAAGGCTGCGTGGAGACCTCATAACAGCCTTCCAGTATCTGAAGGGGGCCTATAGGGATGCTGGGGATGGACTCTTCATGAGGGACTGTAGTGATAGGACAAGGGGTAACGGGTTCAAACTTAAACGGGAAGTTTAGATTGAATATAAGGAGGAAGAAGTTCTTTACTGTGAGGGTGGTGAGGCCCTGGAATGGGTCTCCCAGGGAAGCTGTGAATGTTCCAGTGCTGGCGGTGTTCAAGGCCAGGTTGCACAAGCCTTGAATGGCATGGTTTAGTGGGAGGTATCCCTGCCCATGTCAGGGGGGTTGGAACTGGATGACCTTAAGGTCCTTTCTAACCCTAACTATTCTATGATTCTATGATTTGTTTCAGGATGATCATTTGATAATTCTAAAAAATCTTTCACATTTCCTTTAAGAAACATTTTAAAAAACTCATCTGTTATCAGACGGTATTCCTGGGTGTGTGCGCGTTCTGAATGAATCATAGTGATGGTGGAACTTAATTCTACCTTAATCGGCAGTAATATTCATTAGCTGGTTTTCTCTATAGGAAACCTGACATTTTGTGCAAGTATTTTTGTCAACCCTCAGAAGCTGACAGCCACAGCTCAGAAGAGTGGTGTGTAGAACTCACATGTGGTCTGGAAGATGTGATGTCTCTTGAAATACAGTTTTTAAGTGGGCTGTCTCCATATAATCAGCTTCAGGAATATCCTTCTTTGAAAAATGGAATCTAATATTGCAGCAATAATTTTCTTTTAACCCTTTTTGAAGTTATTTTAGTTTTATTTAATCTTCAATATTTTTTTCTGTACAAAGCTTCTGAGAAGTCCACGGGGATGACTGCTTGTGGGAGTTCTCAAATGCCACTGACAAAAAAGCACACTCTTCCACCTAACAGCAATGCATACAACCCTTACAGGGTTTGTTACTACTTACTTCTCCACTTGTTTGCAGAGGAAGGTATGACTATATCTGTAACGCCTTCCTACAAACTTTACAGGGACATGGCTGAAGAGTAGTTTGGGCCTTGTACAACAAGAAGGAAATCAGTTGACTTGGACTTATATTGCACCTCAGCTGGGCTACTGGGTTGCAGCTATGTCACCTACTATCCCAGGTAAGATGGAATTGAATTTTATTGATGTTCACAGCGCTGAATAATTATTTATTCATCTATAATGTTTATGTTTTTCAGAATGACCCCATCTGAGATGCCACAGCTTGATCAATAATGGATTATTAGAAAAAAGAAATCTGAAAGTAAAGGGCTAAAATCTTTTGGGGATTGTGGGGGGCAACCCTTGTGCTCAAAATCTCTGAGCCATTTAAATGGGAAACTTTTGAAAGTGTTCCTGCTTTAATGCATTTATGTCACCGCTGCCTGGTAGAGCCATTGCTAGAAAATAAGGGGAGTTAAAACATCAGTGTATTGGTGTTGCAGCAGGTAGAAAAATACGTGCTGTGAAGTTCCTGTGCAGAAACTCTCAAAGAAATGGATTTACCTAAGACCAACATCATTCTCGGTTAGATGTTTGCTAATGGTCTGGTTGATTGATTGGTTGATTGTAACTTGTTTTTCTTTTACGCTGAAGTTGCCCATTTTGCCCTGACTTACGCTTTGCATCATCTTGGTGACTGATTAATTCACACCGCAAATAACTTGGCGTAGAAGTTCTGGAAGGTGTATTAACAGGGTGGCATTAGGAGACCAGCTGACTGGTCACCATCTGCAAGCTGCTTGGCATAACTGTAGAAAACCACTTTGGATTAGGCATTATATGTACTTCCGTGCCTATGGAGATCAGTAATACTGCAGCTTGCTCTTCCTTTTTTGTATCTGTGGCTGCCTCGGACTTCATAGTATTCGTTCTTCAGCCACCAATAACCAGCGATACCTCTCTGTATAAAAGAGCCAATCAGTCAAACAAAAAATACCTCCTCCTCTTCCAGATTTTCTTTAGTAGGTTTTCTGGATGAAAACCAAATCAGTAGAAATGAAAATATTCTTGCCTTGGCTGTGCAAGCTAAATAAACTATATCTAACCAACCAAACAAACTCCAGCATGAGGACTGTTTTTAAAGTCTGTTGTATATGCCATGAAGTTGTTCCATGATATGCAAGCTTTTTATTTGAGGTTATATTAAATGAAACTGCTGGGATATTCAGCTGAGTCATTGGTGAGCAGAGTTTAGAGGCAGGTGCAGATCTGGATAAGCTCTCATACTGAATTTAATGGAACTTTACAAAAGAATTGTACTTTAAGGAAAAGCAACTGCTCTGAATCAAGCATTTTGCAGACTGCAAGGAAGTTACACTAGCCATGAAATTGTTCCTGTAACTCTAAGGTTAGAAGGCCTGTAACACTAACAGAAACCTTATTTGTCCTTGCAGTTTAACTTTTATGGCAGAATTTCTACTTGTATTTTACTTTTCCTTCTTTCTCAGGGCTAGATTTGGTTTCCTAAAGCTTTGTTGTAATGGGAACAATATCTTCATGAAAAAAATTCAAGTGGTTCATCTCTTCTTTTTGCTTAATGTCCTGAAGCAACAGTAGCAATCAATTATATAAAGTCAGTGGGGGGCCAGAATGTATAAATATTTGTATTTCCCAAATGCCGTACAATTGATGTTATTTTCAATAAGGTTAATGTCTTTGCTTATTTTATCTCCTCATTGAATCTGTTTAATTTCTTATCTCAAAACATGGGCAGAAATGAGCTTTGTATTCCTAGCAGTGGCTCTGCTGCCAACTCAAAATCCACAGATGAGGTTGTATAAACCTCATGAGCTAGAACCTTAACATTGGCTAAGTTGGCTGTCCTTCACAATATGTGCAAGTTACTCTGTTGGCTGGTGCTGTACCTCCTTGCTGCAGATGACCATTTGGGCCTTTATTTCAAAATCATTATGAGGATTTTACAAACCAACAGGGTTCCACATGCGTAATTGTGAACAGATGCTGTTCATGTGTGTGCATTCCTTTGTATGTTAAAACATTTACTAAGCATTATTGAAACCTGGAGTTACAACACTGTTTCACTAGTGGCCTGGTTTTTAAAGCTACTGAAGATCTGCTTGGCTTGGCTTGATCTAGACTTCAGAGCACCAACACATCTTCCAGTGAATCCTGTACTGCACCATATGTACTGTTTACTGCAAAGCACCACAAACGTTGTTAAAGAGAAGTTGTGTGCCACAGGGCTGCTACATGCATTACAGTGCTGGAAGATGTTGTAATGGTTTTTCCTGCAGTGATGAGAGCTTTGGTGCACTCTGTTGGCATCAGGAACTGGAAGGCAGACTTCACTGGCACATACTCCCATTGAAACTAACTGCTTTTCCACAGAATGATCTATTTGGACTTGCAGTCATGAAAACCAGCACATGCGTTCTCCACAACGTGCTCCCTGATCCAGAGATGGTCTGCTCAATAGGCACCAGGGCTATGAGCGGCAGTGTTGCTTGCTTATCACCCTCATAACAGGGGTGGATGTCACCTGTTTAAGTGTTATTCTGCTTCCTGTTTGCAGGTTCTTACAGGTCTAAATTCTCTTTTCTTGCCCTCCAGGTCCTGTTGTAACTCACGACATTACCAGCTATCACACAATGTTTCTTTTGGCAATTTTAGGAGGGATGGCTCTCATACTTCTAGTTTTGCTGTGTCTGCTTTTATATTATTGCAGGTAAGATTCACAACCCTGGTTACTTAGTTTGTGTTGGAAATGGAAGGGGTTTTGTGCTTGTCAAATTACAAGCTTTTGTATTGAAGCATTTTCACTTTGAGAACTTGGGAGAGGGGAAGGCAAGCAAAGGCTTGAAGAAGAGAGAAACAATGAAATCAAATCTCATACGTTCCTGATTATATGCAGCATGTACCATCCTTGCCTTTGGTAGGATGAGAGTTGAGTGAATCATACATATCTGTACCTGTGATTTTCTTGTGAGATGTTCTAAAACCTCCTGTTGAACATGGGCATAGGTACAAGATGCTTGTCATTGTACCTGTTACACATTTCATAGAATCATGGAATAGTTAGGGTTGGAAAGGATCTTAAGATCATCTAGTTCAAGACCCCCTGCCATGGGCGGAGACACCTCACATATTTGCAAATGATCTTTCTGTTGGTCTTGCATTAAAATGAATGCTAAACTTTTATCAGCAAGTGTATATTAATGAGTGATTTGGTATTTGCCTCCTCCAGACATTTGCTCCAATTTGTGCTTGAGATATTTCCCAATTGACACTAGTTATTCTTTAATTTTATCTTCGCTGCTGGAATAAGCTTTTAATTGTTAGGTTATGTAATAAAAGCACAATTCCCCTAATGCTAATCACTGCTTAAAAATCTCCTATTAAAACACACTTGCTGCTCTTGTTTCTGTGTAAAACAGTCATAAATGTGTAACTTCTTTTTTTACTGGCTTTTATAGAAGAAAATGTTTAAGACCTCGTCAGCATCATAAGAAGCTGCAGCTTTCAACAGCACTGGACACTTCTAAAAAGGATCAAGCAACCTCAATGTCCCATATAAATTTAATCTTTTCACGTCGTGAGTCAGAATTTCCTGGCGGATTGTCCGTTGCTAGCAATGGACACACTGAAAACTCAGGTGCAAAGGAATTAATCAGTGCTGTCCACATGGAGATGGCATCACCTAGTGGAGAAGCAGATATGCACACGCCTATGCTCAAACACTCATTCAGCACTTCCCAGGAGTTTAGCTCCCGAGAGGAACTGCTCTCTGAGAAGGAGAAAGACAAGAGTAGAATTTCCTTGGATGACCTGACTCCCAGTGGGTCTCTAAGGAAAGACTACCACAAGTCAGCAGATGGTTTTCCTTTAAAGACAAGAAAATCTACAGAAACAGCTGAAGGCTATGAGTCCCCTATCAAAGATGAGTATAGGAGGAGTTACAATGCAATGCTGTCTCAGCCTTTATTTGAAAAGCAAGAGAGAGAAATTCAAGTATCTATGAATCATATTGCTACTGGAAGTAAATACAATATTCAGGAACAAATATACCCCACACCTTCAGCCCCTGAAAAAGAGCTGCTGGACTGCAGACCTACTGATTGTATGATGTCTCGTTCAGTTGATCACCTTGAAAGACCTACATCTTTCCCTCGACCAGGTCAGTTAATCTGCTGTAATTCCGTTGACCAAGTCAATGACAGTGTTTACAGAAAAGTTTTGCCTGCACTGGTCATCCCAGGTCATTACATGAAATTGCCAGGAGAACATCCTTTTGTTAGCCAGCCACTGGTTGTCCCAGCTGACCAGCAGATTGATATAGAAAGACTTCAGGCTGAGCTTCCTAACCCTCATGCACGGCTTTTTCCACACCCCCCGCAACAGCTGCAACCCCAGCAGTTAGCATCCCAAGCAATATCTCAGCAACATTTGCAAGATGCAGGTGCAGCTGAGTGGAGTCAACAAAATGCTTCCATGTCTGAATCTATTTCCATTCCTGCCTCACTCAACGATGCATCCCTGGCTCAAATGAATAGCGAAGTGCAGCTTCTTACAGAAAAGGCTTTGATGGAATTAGGAGGTGGAAAGCCATTGCCTCATCCTCGAGCATGGTTTGTTTCTCTAGATGGACGTTCAAATGCTCATGTTAGACATTCATACATCGATCTCCAAAGAGCTGGTAGGAATGGGAGTAACGATGCCAGTTTGGACTCTGGCGTTGACATGAATGAACCAAAATCTGCCCGAAAGGGAAGAGGAGATCATCTGTCTGGGCCACAGAGTCACCCACCAGTGCAAGAGCACCAGCAGAGAGAGCGGAAGGTTTCAGATAGCACAGCTTACACACAGCTTGTGTACTTGGATGATATGGACCAAAGTGGCAGTGAGTGTGGAACAGCGGTTTGTAGCCCTGAGGACAATGCTCTACGATGCCTACTAGAAGGCACGAGTAAGAGAAGTGGTGTGCAGCTGCCCAGCCTGCAGGAGGAAACTAGAACTGTGGATACCAAACCAGAGCCATTAACTAGTCCTGAACATGGAACATCAGTTCAAGATGAGGAGGAAGATGAGGAGGATGAGGAAGATGACCAAGGTGAAGATAAGAAGAGTCCTTGGCAGAAGCGAGAGGAACGACCACTAATGACTTTCAATCTGAAGTGAGCTATTGTGAAAATCCACCATTCAGTGGAGTATAAAATTGCCAAATATTCTTTCTGTGGAAGTGCTTGATTTTTTTTTTCTTTTTTGTTTTTCTTTTTTTTGTTTTGTTGTGGAGAGAAAAGAGAAAAACTGTGGTGAGCAACATTTGAAAGAACTTAAATGCATTACTGTGTAAATGTTAGAAAAGAGTTAAAATCATTCCTCTGATTTAATAGCTGCCTCCGGTGAGATAGCTGAACAAAGAGTGTGATTGTTATTCCATATACTTGATATTGGTCATCCAGGATGTTGAAAATACTGACAAGTTGTTTTGGTTGGTTTATGACCTCAATCTCCTTATGAGTGGGAGCTGGTAAAGCTTTTGTTTTGTAGGCTAATTTTATGTTGATAATGCTACTGAAAGTATCTTAAAAACAAGAATTTGACACATGGTGTCCAAAATTGTGCATTATCTCAATGAAAGGCTATGCATTGCTGCTTTTAGTAATACTTTGCTTATACTATGCTTTTCTTAATTTTACAAGTTGGTTGTAAACATTTTATGTCCTTTATTATAAACTACTCAGCAATTTATTTTGATGTAAAACTGAGGAAACTTGAGTAGCATCCCTTAGCATTGAAGCCTTTTTATGAAACCAAACTGAACTTTGTGTCGACTAAGATTCCTCCAATTCTGGTCCCATTTACTCAAAAGTGCCTTTTTTACAGTAACAATGAACAGTCCCTTCTTTTGCTAACTCCTTTTAATTGACCCCATTTGAGATTTTATAAACTTCTGAACCTCTACCTTTTATTTTAAGCTGCATGCCAAGAGTCCCATTTTGTGCTGAGCATTTCTCATTTCAATACAGTGTATTCTGTAGCTATCATGTATATTGTGGATTCTGTTTAGCCAGGATAGACTTAGAAGTCATTTTAAAGGGCCCAGAGTAGCCAAGAAGATAGTTTCATTGACTGTATATATTGTTAGTTTCCTCTGGAATCATATGAGCTAATTATGCTCATATAAAATGGACTATAGACCGAGCAAGTGGACTGAATGTGTCTAGAAAAATTTTGGGAAAGAAAAAACAAAGCATAATGTACTATCCAAAAGTGCCAGAATGACTCTTCTGTGCTTTCTCCATACAGAGCTGCTTGGTTATCCAAAAATTATAATTGAAAATAAACTGCAAAAAATACCTTTGTGGGTTTTTTCCTCTGTTGATGGTCATCACATTATGTTATTTAATGAGAAAAATACTTTGGTTTCACTTTGCTGTGCGTATCTATGCTTGTGTGACTTGCATACTTTCTTATGCAGTTCTCATGAACTTCAGTCAATACTGAAATTAAGACCCCTTTTCAGAAAAGCATCCTCCCTGTCCTGATAAATACATAACTGTTTACTTAAGTATCATTGAAGACCTTGGAAATTAAATCCTGGTATCACTAAAATTTGCTATGGAGTCACACTTCCTGTGGGACCAGTTTTCTTTCTGAGATTTCTGTGGGTGCTCATCACACACTTCTCACTTCTTCATGAATCAGGTTCAAAGAAGGGAAAGTTTGACATTCACTGCTGTGGAATCCTTCGTATGCATTCAGTTTATCATGTTTAATTATTTTTATGCAGCATTAGTAGCAGTCATGCTTAATAAAGTTAATTATTACATTGTCTCCAAAGTGATTAGAGAAAGTATTATATAGTTCCTATTTAATTTTTAATAATAAGCCCTGACTTGGATTCACTGGGGGGGGTCAGTAGATTTCAAGGTTCTCTTAGGAGACCAGTGTTGTAATTTCTGTCTTACTGAATGTCTTAACTGGGAATCTGGGCTTGAGCCAGCAACCGAATACTGATTTCCTAGTTGCCAGGCCAGTGCTCCTCTCCATCCACAAAGTCACTTCACCTCTATTTTGCTTAGATTTATGTTTGGAAGTGGTGTATGTTGTAAAAGAAATCTAAAATAATATTTGTGGAGTGCACTGAATATTGAAGTCACCATATTGGCAGTAAGTTCTGGTTTATTCATCATGTGTTCCAGGTCCTTCCTCTTCTGTTTAGGAATTTTGCTAATAACCACGTGTGAACTGTCTCTGGGGCCTGGGTTACTGACTGTCAGTCTGTACAAGGTCACTGAACAGAAAAATACTGCTTTAAAGGAATAGTATTTGTCAGATGTCAGTAAGTGCTGGTAGCACAATGTCACTTACTAATCAGAATGCTGCATCAAGTGAGCATTCTAGTTAGAATTTCCACGTACTAGAATTATCGTGCTATTTAATTTTGAACTTTCTGTTGTCTTAAATGGGTCATTTTTAATTGCATTCTTTTTCAGATTCCTTTGCATTTTCCATCATTATTATCTTGTAAAGTGAGATTGTTGCTATTAAATTGCAGTGGTTTGTTTCTTTAATTGTGTCGGTTTTATGTTCAAAACGTATATTTTGATGGTCTGATAATTTGTGAAATTATACAGCATATATATTTGAACAAACACAATGTATTTTGCATATCTTTCAAATAGCATTTTTTAAATTGCTGTGATACCATGAGCCATACAGTAGCTGGGTTATGCAGAATATATAGTTTATGAAACTTAATTCTCAGTATATCCAACAGACCTGAGCCACTTGTTAAATGAAATGGGAACAGAGCAACACAGATCAGATAATCAGCTGGGATTGAAGTGTGTCCACTGTACACACTTTGTGTGATCTTAGAGTCCAGTGACAAGTTCTGTGCTTTGATTTTCAAAAGCATACTGAGGAAGAGTTCTGTAAAATATAAAGAAATTTTGTTGCATATGTTTCGCAGTTGCACAGTGAAGGAAGTACCAAGAAGACGTATAAAAGAGCAAATTATAACTTGGATAGGTCTTGGCTTAAGCAGCTCCCAAGTGATCTTAGCCTATGTAGAAGATAAGATAACGTAGAAAAGTAGTTGTTTTCTTACTTTTTGATGGCAAGTATTAGTGGGGGTAAATGCAAAATATTGTAATGACAAAGATTGCAAAAGTCATGAAAATAAGTTGGACTTAAACGAAGAACAGGTCTCCAATTGATCTGTCAGTAGTCAGGATTTTCGAATGGATAATGGGTGAAAGAGTAAAATCAAATCTCAGGTTATATTATCCAAAGTCCATTTCATATCATAGGGCCTATGAAGTGTTAGGACTGTTGGAAGTTAATACACTCATTAAGAATCCATTCATTTCCTGGTTGTCTCCCAGCTCCCACTTTGTCCCCACTAAATACTTGCTTCTCAAAGCTTATTATACTGTCTGTAAAGCACCTTGACTTACTGTGATAATGACCTTCTGTTACTTGATTAAGTGCTTTGTCGGTACCAGC
The DNA here is from genome assembly GCA_017639245.1 of Myiopsitta monachus. Taxonomy (NCBI): domain Eukaryota; kingdom Metazoa; phylum Chordata; class Aves; order Psittaciformes; family Psittacidae; genus Myiopsitta; species Myiopsitta monachus. Next base: position 30,257,994 of record CM029919.1, read on the forward strand.
ATGCTAAACCCTCTACAAGTACAGGAAAAAGTGGTTCCTGCCTTGCAGCATTTGCAATAACACATTACACAAACACGCAAAACTGTGGTACTGAGCTTAATTGAACAGCTTACAAAGAAACCCCATCATGTGGAAATTGCGTATGATGCTTTTCTCTCTTACAGGAAGGATTTAGTAGCTTTATTAGAGTAAATTAAGCACTCTCAAAATGCCCTGGCAGTATTTTCATTTTCTTCCTTTTGTTTTATCCATGAATGCTCTGGTGCACCCATTTCATAATCCTACGCCAACATGGTTGAACTGGTAAGAAATTACTTGTCCCATGTAGGGTTTAGCCTACAGAAGAGTACAGGTGTGAATGAGCAAGTGTTGGATTAGATATTTACTCTCTCTAGGGGGGTCCCTAGTGAAACGAAATGACATTATTTTTTTCTTAATCACCAAGAATTTATCTGAGGATTTTAAAACTTCATGTGTAACACAGTACCTCTTGAACTATCAATAGGCTGTGTCCCTGGGTGTGGTAGCATCCGTCCCCAGAGGAGCATTCTTGGACTTGGTCAGACTAGAAGAGGAATGTCTTTTCTAATTAATTAATTAATTAATTAATTAAGAAGTTTGCTTTTCTAAAATGTATGGGTGACAGGTAAGGGGTATTTTTTAAATCACTGCTGCCGTTTGGGTCTGCTTAGCGTTTGGAATTATCGAAGTTGGAGCATCTGCCACCTGGTGGTGAACTGTTTCTCCGTACATGCCGTCTGTAAAACACGGTTCATAATTTCAATATAAGGCACAGTTTGTAACTTCAATAGCACCGGTTAGTGAAGGCAGCTGGCAAATGAGCATCAGCTGTTCCATGGGCCTGTTGCCAATCTGAATGCTTCAGAAGTTGAGAAAAATAAAAGCTACTCAATAATTAATCTTTTCCTGTTCCTCTGCTTACAGGTAAATGTAAGCTGTCAGGTTCACTGCTAACCTTACTTATATATATGATATGCGATACAAAGAGTTTTATGTTAGATCCTGTACCATGGTAGATATATGCACATGATATTTTCATGATACATGTCTGATATTTTCATTTCCAGGCTGCAAACCATTTGGAATTGGAGCTTCAGGTAGACCAGTAGGCAGAAGCCAAGTGCCTTTTTCAGGGTGGAGGACCATTTTTTTTGTTACTGGTATAATTCCAACTGGAAAACTGACACCAGATACTGTCTTCTATGTGACAGGAAGAACAGACAAGGTATCTAGTTCTTTTTAATAATCCTCTGCTATCCACAGATTACTAGCTTGCAAAATGTGGCACCTGGTCTGTTATCGTTTAACTGAAGTACACTTCTTGTTTTATTGATGTGCTTTTCTTTTAGGAATAAACAGTGCCAGTTAGGATGTTTGAACATTAAATATCTCTTCTGCCTGGGAATCTTACAGGGAAGGAAAAAACGGTATCAGGGAGGTACAAATGAAGGGGTATCTTTATGGTTTATTTTATGGTAATTCTTGAGAGCAGCACTTTGGGTTCACATGGCTGGAGAAACGGACTCCTGCATAAACCCACCTGAGGAATGGTCCTGCCAGTTTTATATTATAAAGGTAAGAAATGGTTCTTGAAATGAGAAATACCACTTTCAAAGGAATGGCTGGTCCTGCTGCGAAGGACATAGGGCATCAACGCTGTAGGAAATTATCTGAAAGGGGTCCTGTTACAATCATTGTTTTTTAAAGGGTTTTGGTGGTTTAGTGGTTGTAGGGATTTTAAAAACTCTTCAAAACTGTCTTCTTGCCAACCCTCACCAGATTTTCACAAGCACACTTGCAGCAATGCTGGCCCCTCAGCTTCTCCGTAGGTAGAAACCCATTGTTGTCGTACTCCGATGCTGGAGCTTACAGCTCTGGCCATGTCATGTGCACCACAGCCAGAGCTGTGCCAGCCACTCCAGGGAGATTTTCTTCCCTACACGTTTCTTCTGAGAGTTTTTCATCAATAAAGGAAGAAGCCAGAACCACACCGCAAACCTGGGGAAAATCTGCATGGAAAGAAACTAATAGCAGATTTGCCCACATACTGCCCTTACATGTTCAGGGCAGGGCCTTTCTCTCAGTGTCCCCAACCCCTGAAGATGAGAGGCCATGGGTCTTGGCTTCCTTCTCTGTGTCTTCAGGGAATAGCCCTTCTATAAACTCAAACCCCAGTTCCACCTTCAGTTTTGTGCCATGCTGTGAGCCCAACGTGGATGGGACAAACAATGTGACACGCTAACAACATTTCAGCAATGCTACTTGTAGGTGCTGGTGAGGGTGAGCTTTCTCAGGCTATGTCTCTTTGTGTCTATACCATTAGCTCTACCTTGAATTTAACAGCTTGTAATCCTATATTAAATAACACAGTAACAATGACAGAAGTGGAATGTGGTAGCTATCTTCCCCCATATGAGGAAAATTTTTCTTTTGAAAGATGGATTGGTCCTTTATTCCTTGAAATCAGCAATGTATGTGTATGCGTGCATTTGCATGCGTAGATACATGTGCATTTAATATAAAAGCTGGTTTAAATGCTACTTTCAGCATTTTGACATCAAGTGATGCCAAAGTAAAGGTCGCTCACCTAGGCTGACTGGAAGAACCAGCATAAGAGCTCCTGAAGACTTGTATTAATTAACTTAATTGTCCTTGTGGTCTGACATTGCAGAGTCAAAGCCATGCCTGATGCTGCTGTGGCTCTGCCCTCAGCTTCCATGAGATTTATTTACACTTCCCTACTAGCCTAGACCCAATGTCTAAATTTTATGATTAAAGCTTGTTTAATGATGATATTTTAAGTCATTTACTCTGCAGTTGTTGCAACATTTGACAGAGGAATTTCTTTTGCAGAAAGCTGTAAAATTCAGAAGGGTAAAATCTTATTGCAATATTTCCAAAAATTTTGCATAGAAATGGAGGAGTTATGATATATTCTGATTTCCCATTTTTGTCATGGGGAAGACAATTTGTCCATGAGACACTTTTAATCCAAAATAATTCTCCATGCAGTAGGCTTGCGTCCTGAACAGCAGTTAACCTGCTTCTAACTGCCCAGAAGGTACGCGGAACCTTTACTGGCATTATCCATTTCTCTGATTTGTAAGTTAATGGGATACTTCTAGTTGGAGCAACCTACAGAACATTGGAAAATATTTCCTGTTGGCTCTCATGGAAATGTGAGAAATGCAGCGTCTACCCAGAAGTAACAACATACTGTCCCTGAGCAGGTTGTCACAAGGGGCATTCTGTTCGTCATAAAATACCATCCTCATCCAAGGCCTGCTTGTCTTTAGACTGCAGACTCCCAAGACTGGAAGAGCACTTTCCAAGTAAAAGTGTTTTATGCTAATGTGAATAGATAATGAATACTACAGTGTTTGATAAACATACCATTTCTTTGAGGATAGTCAGACTTTCAGGTTTTCTTCTCTGGAACTGAACTTGGAGAACTCTCCTACTTAATATTCTCAAGGTTTCCAGACTCTAGTCTCCATCTGAGGATGTCTAATGGTGTTAAATACCCTAGAGCAAACAGAACGTGTAGGAGCACCCTAACAGTTCTAGTCTGTTACAAATGCCCTGAGAGTTGTAGTCAGGCTGTAGCCTCTTCATCAGGAAAAAAAATGGAAAAAGTCCCTTTTTGGTTTGGAATAAAAAACTATCAGAAACAGACAAAAAGGAAACTCTGAAAACTTTTGTCTTCAAAAAATACTGGAATAATCACAAGATGAAGAATAATTCATGTCTCTATTGCTCCCTCCACCCAGAATCTGGAAAACAAAGCATTTTGACTGTGCCTGAAGCCTCCCTGAAAGAGGAGGAAACAGCAGGCATAATGATATGAGGGAACTGTAAACAGCTGATGGGAGAACTGATTTAGGAGCAGACAGGAGTAAATTGGATTGATTTGGAGATTGGATGTGCAGAAGTAATTGCTGAGTACTGCTCAGAGCTCCTGCAGCAGGAGTGTCAACATCATCTTCGTAAAAAACTGTCACCACTAATCCTCATTCATGTACGTAGTTTGAGAAAAACCTGGGTCAGAAAAAAAATAGACATGGAAATGCAAACTATGCATCTTTGTAATAGTCACTATTTAAGAGTCAGTTATATTCTATATCACAGAATCATAGAATAGTTCAGGTTCGAAAGGACCTGAAGATCATCCAGTTCCAACCCCCCTGCCATGGGCAGGGACACCTCCCACTAAACCATGTCACCCAAGGCTCTGTCCAACCTGGCCTTGAACACCGCCAGGGATGGAGCCTTCACAACTTCCCTGGGCAACCCATTCCAGTGCCTCACCACCCTCACAGTAAAGAATTTCTGCCTTACATCTAGCCTGAACTTCTCCTGTTTAAGTTCAAACCCATTAGTCCTTGTCCTATCACTGCAGTATGAAGAATGATTTATCTATGTTTTACCTTTTAGGGATAGAGACCCTAGGAACAGAGGAATTACAGTGCTGGAACCAGTTTGAACCTGTGTTTGATCTAAGTCTTGTATCCTGCTTCAAACAATCATCAAAAAAAAGCTGGATCAGAAAACTGCAGAAGAAATCTCTACTAGTGATAATAATCCCACAGGATAAAAGTCTTCCTATCCTTACCAGATATACCCTTAAGCATCAGGCTTTTTATTAGACATATTTTTTTAAATGCTACAATATGTTCTCACGACGCATGTAAGTGTCTAACCCTTTTTTAGAGTCATAGAATAGTTAGGGTTGGAAAGGACCTTAAGATCATTTAGCTCCAACCCCCCTGCCATGGGCAGGGACACCTCACACTAAACCATGTCATCCAAGGCTCTTTCTAACCTGGCCTTGAACACCGCCAGCAATGGAGCATTGGCAGCTTCCCTGGGCAACCCATTCCAGGGCCTCACCACCCTTACAGTAAAGAACTTCTTCCTCATATCCAATCTAAACTTCCCCTGTTTAAGTTTGAACCCATTACCCCTTGTCCTATCACTACAGTCCCTCATGAAGAGTCCCTCCCCAGCATCCCTATAGCCCCCCTTCAGATACTGGAAGGCTGCTATGAGGTCTCCACGCAGCCTTCTCTTCTCCAGGCTCAACAGCCCCAACTTTCTCAGGCTATCTTCATACGGGAGGTATCAAGGATGTCGTGTGGGACAGTGTCAAACGCTTTGCACAAGTCCAGGTAGATGACATCAACTGCTCTCCCCCTGTCCATCAGTTCCATAGCCCCATCATAGAAGGCCACCAGATTGGTAAGGCAGGATTTCCCCTCAGTGAAGCCATGCTGGCTGTCACCAAGCAGCTTGTTGTTTTTCATGTGCCTCAGCATGCCTTCCAGGAGAATCTGCTCCAAGATTTTACCAGGCACAGAGGTGAGGCTGACTGCTCTGTAGTTCCCCGGCTCATCCATTTTCCCCTTCTTGAAAATGGGGGTTATATTTCCCTTTTTGCAGTCATCGGGAACTTCACCTGACTGCCATGATTTTTCAAATATGATGGACAGTGGCTTAGCAGCTTCATTCACCAGCTCCTTCAGGACCCGCGGATGGATTCCATCAGGTCCCATGGACTTGTGTACATTCAGGTTCTTAAGATGGTCTTGAACCAGATCCTCTCCTACAGTGGGCCCAGGGTCTTCATTCTCACTGTCCCTGTGTTTGCCTTCCAAGACTTGGGTGGTGTGGTCAGAGCATTTGCCGATGAGGACATAGGCAAAGAAGTCATTAAGAACCTCAGCCTTCTCCAAATCCAGGGTAGCCAGTTCTCCTGATAGCTTCTGGAGGGGGCCCACATTGTCCCTAGTCTGTCTTTTATTTGCAGTGTACCTATAGAATCCCTTCCTGTTATCCTTAACATCCCTAGCCAAGTTTAATTCTAAGTGGGCCTTAGCTTTCCTAAGCTGTATATTAATGCTGTATAGCCCACAGCCCTTGCAGATGCAGGCATCAGCATGGAGAAGTAGATTTAGTGCTAAAGGTAAGATATAAAATAGAAAAGGTATTGTATGAGCTGCATTTTAAAATGAAGTTCAACAAAAAGAATTGAATGTCAGAGTGCAGCAGAAAGAGTGGGCTGTTTAGAGAGTGCTTGTCCCACTGTATGAATGCAGCCAATACAGACCAGCAGCAAATGGGCTGTGGGAGACAGGCAAGGCTGCAGCTCACCAAGCGTGGTGTGCAGAAGGAGGCTAATGAGATGTAAAGTGGGTAAGGATCACAAGCTCATTTCTTTCCCTGTTTCTACCTATTCTGTTTTTACCTATTTCTGGTTTATAGGATGTGCTTTGTTCAGTGTATTTTGAACCTGTATTCTTTTACCCTTGCATTTCATTCAGGATGGAAGAAGACAGTATTGACGTTCTCAGTATAAAGAGCAGCCAATTAAAAAGAAATTGTTGTAAGGTAGTACTACTAGACACTTGTATGAAGCAAAGTCTAAATATATTTGGTTGGTCCATAACTTTTTTTTTTACATATATATATTAGGAAAATAGCGAAAACACTAAACTGCTAGCTAATTTTCAAATTGGGGTGTTTTGCTTCCAATTTACAAGATTACAAAAAGTTCATACCATGTTTTTATTATATTATTACTTGCAATAGCAAATCCATTTTAAATTATAAATGCCATGGATACTTCAATGTGGCGTGTGAAGGTAGGAGCAGTCATAAGACTGCATGAAAATTTCAGGTGCTTTTATTCTGCTGTGTTTAACACTCAGAACACACAGGCTAATCAGATGATGCCAATAGTCTGCTGGTTTGTATATTATTAGCCCCCTGGGATGTAATTAATATGTATCACTAGGCAGGTAAACACGTCTGGATTATGCCTGGCTGCTTGAGGGAAACTTAATCTGTGACTCGCTGGCTTTATTCAGCCACAGAAGAGCAAAGAGAAGAAGGGTATGACCCTAACCACATACTACACAGCTTCACTTGAAGGTTCATCCAACAGAAGATCTGACAAAGCCCCATACAGCCCTGGGAGTTAAGGCCTCCCAGTCCTCAGTATTTCTTACCACCAAGCTTAGACATCTCCTCCTTTGGTAGCCTGGGATTCCTTTGAACTCATGCTGGCCACTGAAATGCCCCAAGTATTCCAGTGTTTATAGGGCTTTGTTTTGAGTCCTGGATTTTGCTGTGGGAGTCAACTAGGAAAATGTTATACATGGAAATACCGGAATCTGGTGTTTAGGCATAGGTTAATTTTGTGAGCCACGACAGACCCATGATTGCATCTGTTATGGAAAACAGAGGAGAGAGCGAGCCTGGGAAGAGAAGTAGGATTGGGAAAGATCCAGAAAGCTGTGATTTATGATAGTGTAGAGGTCCCCTATAGTGATCTGTCTCAGTGGCTGACCATGGTGGGAGTAGCTACATAGAGCTACATCTATAGTGTGTTACTGACCTTTCTCTCTTCCTTTCTTCCAATTTGTTGCTATACACAACTGGATATTCTGGCTACATCTACAAGCAAACCTATAGTCACTACTGAAGCTCTTAGGAGACCTATGGAAATAACCAATCAGCCAATGAATGATTCATCAAATGCTGGAATGATTTTAATTGACTTCATGATACACTGTTTAGTATTAAGTGAAGTGTATCTCCTGATTAGGAAGTCTATTTTCCTTTGTTATTATTTTTTTTAGTTTTTGTGTAAGATGACTGGGTTTTCTTTTTAATCTTCATAAAATAAAAGGCTTTTATCTTCCCCATACATCTAGGAAGAGGTCTTTGTAATCAGTTAAAAGTGGTAAGTTGACACTCAGCAGTTTGGGGAGTTCCACCTGTAACAGCAGAGGTCTTGGAAGTACAGACAGTCTGTTCAGGCACATCAGGTGCCATCCATGCTGCTTACTGTCCTGTTGGTACATACCCCAGTAACTCACTGTGGTTGAGCACATGGGGTCCTGAAATTCAGGGGTACATTTTTTTCACCTTGCTGCTCTATCTTGGGAAGACAAATCACCTATACAAGGTGATAGCCAACATCTATGAAGTAGTGCAAGTGCTGAGCAGTGTCTGTAGAGTGAATTTAAACACTCTGGGAATACATCTGGTAACTTCAGAAATGCAGTAGTGCAGGACAGATGCATACCTCTCGCTTCTGGTCAGCTTCTCGACTTGTGGTATAAGCAAAAGTTGCATATTCATAAATGCAAAGCACGATTCAGTATTGTTCATTTGGCCTTTTAACAGTCGAATCTGGAGTATAATCTCAGTTGTACCTCTCAGGAGATAAACTATAATATCCATAAGGATACTCTGCACGCATGCTATGAAGTCTAGAATGGTAGCCTTTCTGCAGCTATTCTCCTAACCTCCTTCCAAGGGCGACAGCAGGTAGCAGGTGACGGCAAATGGTAGCTTGCTGGGTGATACCCAGACTCCCTCTTTTATCATCACTGTGAACTGCAAGAAGAATCAGGAACCAGGTTTCCTATACTTGATTCACCTCAGTGAAGTTAGGAAAATGTGGCAAAGGACAGAAGTTGGTTAAACCCACAGTTTCTGCAACACAGTGATTCAATGTAGCTGTTTAGTCATTGACATACTGTTCTTCACTTTCTCTTACACACTATTATGAGGGGAAAAAAAACCCATTAGTAATCACTGGATTGACTTCTCTCCAGGCTACTGTGCAGCTGTTCACAATTGGGTTTTTGTTGTTGAAAACTATTGGGTATTGTGCTTTTGTTTTGAGATTTCCTTTCTCTCCTATACACTAAAGCTGAATGAAAGTTTACTTCTAAAGGTCCTTTCGAAGTGTGGTGACATTGGTAGGTATATTTCCCCTCTGAACTACTGTGACAGTTCGACACTGGGAGGTTGTGCATGGCCAAGTATTAATTACAGACTCCACAAGGTTTGCAATAGTTGAACGTGGGCCGCCTGTCTAGGATTTTTTTTCACTCCCTTTACTCATCTGTGGAAGATCACCACCACCGTAACAATTTAGGCATATTCAGGATCAACTCCTGTTTTTAAAGATACATATATGTCCTGGTTTCAGCTGGGATAGAGTTTTTTTTCTTCCTTGTAGCTGGTGCAGTACTGTCTTCAGTCTGAGAACAGCACTGATAACACCGATGTTTTCAGTTGTTGCTCAGTAATGTTTACTCCAACCAAGGACCTTCTGAGCCTCATGCTCTGCCACGGAGGAGGGGAAGCCAGGATGGAGCAGAGACAGGATACCTGACCCGAACTACCCATACCAGAGCACGTCATACCCAGTATATAAACGGGGGGGAGTTACCTGGAAGGGACCGATTGCTGCTCAGATTGGGCTGGGTATTGGCCAGCAGGTGGTGAGCAATTGTATTGTGCATCACTTGTTTTCTGAGCTTTCATTTCTCCTTTTTTGTTGTTTCCTATTATTATCAGTATCGTTATTGCTGGTATTCTTTCTATTATCACTATATTTTATTTTAGTTTTGAGCTGTTCTTATCTCAACCCGCGGGTTTTACATTCTTCTAATTCTCCTCCCCATCCCGCCCAAGGGATGAGCGGGCAGCTGCATGGTACTTAGTGGCCAGCTGGGTTTAAAGCGCAACAATGTGTTATGTCATGGTTTATTTTATTTGGAATGTCCTGGTTGAATATTTTCTAGCCCTGTTGATTTAGTACCTTTGATTTTTTCAGTCACTGCAACTACTATTTCAAAACTGTTAAGACAGAAAATACCTGTCAGATGATGGAAGTCAAGCATCGTATAAGACATCTGAGTGTACCGTGATATATCATACAGCTGATAAACCTGTACTCCATTACGCATTCAGAATTGTCCTTCTCTCTGACCTTTCACAACAAAGCAGGAGGGGCTTCCACAACTTCAGCTGAATGACGAAACAAATAGTAATTAATTGATAGCTCAAGGGCAGCACTCTCTCTATGTTACAACTTGGTTAGACTAAGGGAAGTTGGGAGGTAGTTTAGGAGAATTGCAATAGATGAAATACAGCTGACAGAGTGACCTGTGCCTTGGATGTTTTATCATTACATTGTCTGCCTTTGACTCTTCAAGATTTTTAAAGCATTTGAATTACAAGTTCCTGTGGTAACTCACATGTTGTAAAGGGCCAAGCACAGTGGGACACAGAGCGGCCCAGGGCTGGTGCTCAGCCTGTACAGGTTCAGAGGTTGACTGCGAGGACACAGCTGAAGGGACATCTAGGTGTCTTCTGCATGGCAAGTGAGATCTTTTACTTGACACGTCACCTGCAACATCCAATAGGGCAAAATATTACACCACCTTACATCAAAATGGGAGGAAGCGTTATCTTCCTCACATTACAATCTTTCAAGAGAGCAGTGGGGATAAGGAGACATTACAACTAATGCATACTATTCTTAGTTTTAATGTGATGTTGGGCGGCACTGCTAAACCACACACTCAGATAAGCGAATCTCATCCTGAGTTCTTGGTGTGACCCTGGAAATCACTAAAGTTCACATAATTAATAGAAGTTTCCCTTTATTTGTTTTCCCGGGTTCAAATCACTACCATTCAACACCAGGTTTTTTTTTCTAGCATGGAGTTTGCAAAGGCACAAAGTTTGGGGAAAACAAGCCCTGCGACAGCCGTCGGCCGCCGCCACCTCTGCAGCGTCTACCAGCAGCAACTTCGGCATCGAAGTTGCTATGGTTTGAGAGGGGAACGCCAGGAGCCACCTAAACGAGCTCCGGCGCTGCGAGGCCCGGCAGCTGCAGCCCCGCCGCGCGGACCCTCGCCCGCGGCAGACCCCGGCCCCGCTTTGCCGGGCCTGCGCTCCCACCGCGGCGGGGGCCACGCCGACCGCGTGCGGAGACCTGGGTCCCCTGGAGGCGGGGGGCGCGGATCAGACGTCGCCGACGAGGGGCTCACACAGGAGCCGGGCAGAGGGGCGGCACTGCAGCGATGAGAGGCGCAAGCAGGACACGGAGCCCTCACAGCACGGCCCGGCCCCGCCCCGGTCCCCAGCGGGGCGGTGGGGAGCGGCTGGGCAGCCCCGGCGGCCCCCGCCTCCTCTGGCAGCGCGGGGAAGGACAGCAGCTAGAGGGAGCTCCTCCGGACTGCATCTGCCCGTGCGCCCCGGTTCCTTTCATAGGCTCCCCCGCCCCGTCCCCTCCCTCCTTCCCCCGTGATGGCGGAGGACAGCGAGTCTGCGGCCAGCCAGCAGAGCCTGGAGCTGGATGACCAGGACACCTGCGGCATAGACGGCGACAATGAGGAGGAGGCCGAGCACGCCAAGGGGTAGGAGCGCGCTGCGGGACGGCGGGGCGGGCACAGCCCGGGGAGGCAGCCCCCGTGTCTGCTGCTGCGGCGGCGGCGGCGGCAGGGCTGGACGTGCAGCCGGGGATACTGTGCGCGGCAGACCGGGCCGGGTTTCCGTTGCCACCCGGCGAGGGCGGGCAGGGGAGCGCGGGGCGTGCGAGGCACGCTGCTGTCAGCCGGCGGGCGGCCTGCATGGCGCGGCCGGGCCCGGCCTGGCGCTCCTCCGCGGCGCCTGCGCATATACGGCCCGCTGCCGAGGGGCCCCGCCGGCGGCGCCCCGCGCCCTCCTCCCGGACCGCTCTCCGCTGCGGCTGGCAGAGTGCGGGCGAGGGAGGGAGGGTCCTGCCGGCCCACTGTGCTGCGCGGCTCCGCTCCCCGCCGGGCCCGAAGGCAGAGGCGGGGGGACGGGCCCCGGCCTGAAGTGAGGAGGGCGGCGGGGCTGGCGCTTCTTCTGTGGACACCGGCCTTAAAAGCGGGCCTTAAAAGGGAGGGTAAATCCCTTTCTGCTGTCTGTGCTTTCTCAGGATTTGGGGGCGTTTCTTGGGAATTCTGGACGTTGGAGAGAGCCCCGTGATGGGCCACGGCGCCCTGGGAAATGCCCCCGTGCTCCCTTCCTTGCTTCTGTCGGTTCCAGCTGAGCGGCCCCCTCGGGTCAGGCCTCATACCCCCTGTGCCCCCTGACACCCACCCGCACGCTGCCGTCCCGCCCTGGGGACCTGTCCGGGCATCTTCTGTGTCAGTCTGTCCTGCAGACGCTCCTCTTCAACGTCACCTATTGTCCAAGAAGGAAGTCTTACCTCTGAATCCGCATGCTGTAGAGAGCAGAGCTCGTGTTTTACCAGGGCATTAGCTGGAGCCAGCGCTGTTGTTGTGGTTGTAGTTCCTTCTCCGCTAATCTCGTGTCTTAAATCTTCCCACGCCGCGGATCAGGTGCTGCCTCCGGTTGCTTGGGGAGCTGACAGGAGAGGCAGGCAGTATAAACGCGGCTCCCAGCGCCCGGGCGCCGTTGGGCTGCGCACGGTGTGGTTCTGTCCAGGCAGAAGGTGCCAAGGGTCTGGCTTGCTCGGCACATCGGGGAGGAACGTGTTTTAAAAACTGGCTTCAGTAAAACGTACTTTTTTTGCGGGGTTAGCAGGTGTGATTGCAGAGAGAAACGCTTTGTTGTTGCAACCAGGAGCGGCTGGAGCAACCTAAAATAGAACTAGGTTAATCTGCACACCGCTACTCAGATGTCTTCCTCGTGAATGTCTGATTGATCGGGTTGAGAGCATTTCTGTAGGTGATTGATGTTTGAGAATGTATGCTGTTTGTCGTCTCCTGCCCCTAGGATTTGCTTGGCAACAAGCAGCTCTGCATCTTAAATGTGGCAAGAGAAATCTAGGAGACCGCTTAAGAGGACTGACTTGTCTAAAAGGCAGGGAAGAGGAAAACTTCGACGCTTGCTGCTCTGTCAGTGAATTCATGGCATGCTCACTGAGACAGTTGTGTCAATTATAGTAATATAAATCTGGCATATTGAAAAGGGACAAAGTAGTGTTTAATTATCTTGGAGCCTTTGTTACGTTTGTTTGTGTAAATATGCCCCGGTTGATGATACCAAAATATGCAAAAATAACGCCAGTACCAGCAGAGAATGATTACTGCTCTTCGTAAGAGCCAACCTGACATGCCTGGAGAGATTGTTAGATAGCTGGCTGACGCCTGCCTAGAATTCATTTGTACCTTATTACTACTTCAGTTTCCTCTCCTGGTTGTGCGTGTGACTGAGCTGTAGTTGCCCTCTGCAGTGTAGCTAGGCTTGCAGCTATGAGCTCAGGCTGCTGTGGCAGCGAGTGCGGGAGAGCAGTGTGGAAGAAGCAGCCGGAGAACGAAGAATTGCACTTCGGTGTGTTCTGAATCACAGCTTGCTGCTCTACTCCAGCCTGGGTCTGTGAGGGACAGCTGCTGGAGCTGGGGGCTGTATTGCTGTTCTCCACAAAGCTTGGTCTTGCTGAATACCCCCAGTGTGTTTCAGTGAATATCCCACAAGTATTTCAAGGAAGCTGCTTTATTCATTTTAGAATAAGAAAGTGAATGCTTCCAAGTTACATGAAGTTTCATTAAATTAGTGGTAGATCATTCCAGTAGAAAAAAACTCTGAGTGTTAGTATCAGTTTTCTGTCATATTTCTGATGCATTCTGATACTGTGTCTTCTATACAGTATTGTAGACTTCTGATGAAGTCTAATATTGAGTTTTGAATTACTTTATTTTCCTGTAATCTTTGAGAATCTCAGTTTGCTACTATTTGTCTGCGGGCTGAAGCTTTCAACGAAATTCCATCAAACGAAAAGGAAAACACTACAGCAAACACAAAGGTCTACTTTTGATCTGGGAGATTAACCCATGGTAGTAGGAGCCTAATTATTCCCTGTTTTCTCTCTATTATAGTATATTAATTTTTGAGGTAACATTAAAGTTTGCTTTGAGCTTTTAGATTAGTTTATGTACCTAAACCATATATGAGTTGTCTCACTACTTGAGTTGATGAGTGTGTGAACAGGCTTGCTAAATTCTGAATGGTCTCTATTGCTGCCTATCAGTATTTAATCTCATGCTATTTCAACCCTCACTTTTTTAGAAGGAGGTAGAGTGTGTGTCGCATGTCAGTCTCTAGTAGTATTGTGTTGTAAACTAAATTACTTTCAAGCTGTTTCTTAACATTTGAAAATAAGTCCGTATAATACTGATTGAAAAAACGTGATTTCTTATATATATATTTTACTGTTAAAAAAAAAATGCTGCTTTTTTTTTTAATGTGCTTGAGCACTGAATGACTGCAGCAGAAAATACCATTTTATAGCTCTCAACTGTGCAAATGTCTTTGTCCTCTGATTCTGCTCCTGTTTTTTAGATGCAGGATTATGTATGTTGTGTGAGTCATTGCTGTTCTCCTATTCTGTGTCTGCAGCTTGCTCCTGCTAGATACATTATGCTGTACTTGTTCTGTTTCATAATAAAGTGTTGTTTACAAAATAGCTTTGTTAGTTTGTATGTAGAAAAATGTATTTATTGCACCTGAATCTACCCTGCTGAGCCTAGCTTTTTAAGATCTTGCAGTTCATTCTCAATAGCTCCTTATGCTCTATGGTAGAAAGGCTTTGGGCACAGAACATTTAGTAAACAGATGAGGAAAAAAGTATGACCTTTAAACAACTCCCCCCAAACCTCACAAATTATTTACTTTGAATGTCTCAGTAGTATAGCCCTTTGATTATTGTTAAATGGAAACTTTATAACCAGCACTGCTTTTAGATAAATATATTTATATATAAAATACATATATATATATATGTATTAAGGTACCGCAGACAGTGCTCAGTTTTAGCAGGTGAGATTTACGTCTTGGAGTGCAGACTTGAAGGGGGAGGCAGAGGAAACATGCAGAGCTTTGAGGAGTATCTGTTGGGTTAGGTTTTAAGGCATTGCTGCTATGTTTTCAAGCTCAGAAAGCTTGCATTTCCAAGTACAGGAATGTGTGCAAATGAAGTCTTTGTCCAGAGAGTTTGTTACTAATGGTAATTTGTTTCTAAGTGGAATATGAAGGACGTAAGCCCTTCTAGTCAGGACCTTCTTTCTTGAAGTGGTGGTAGTCTAATACAGCAATGGGAAAGCCCTTTACATCTAAGCCTCCATTTTCTTTATGAACCAAGGACAGCCCTAGCATAAGCAATACTACTTGGAAATTTTTTGGAGTCTTGCCCATATACATGAGACCTGATTTCTGTGATCAAAAATATCTGTAGATCTTCAGAAATGTAGTTTTGCAGCTTCACAGAGAGAAACAAAACGCTGTGAAGGTAAAAACCACACACAGGCCTAGGCCTTTGCAGCTTAAAAATAAACATCTGAAGTACACATTTAGTTTTAAATTTGAGAAATTGTTAACTTCAAATTCCCATTCGATGCAATTTAAAACAGATGTTGATATTTCAAAAAGCTGTTTCTGTTAAAGAAGAATTTAGCACCCTGTTGTGGTTTAAGCCCAGCCGGTAACCCAGAAACCACGCAGTTGTTCGCTCACTCCCTCCTCTTCCCCCTCCCCGCCCCCCCCCCCCTCCTGAAGGGATGGGGGGTAGAATCGAAAGAATGTAACTCCCACGGGTTGAGATAAGAACAGTCCAGTAACTGAGGTGTAACACAAACCACTGCTGCTGCCACCAATAATAATGACCAGGGAAATGCAAGGGAAGGGAATACAACCGCTCACCACCCGCTGACCGATACCCAGCCGGAGTGAGCAGTGATCTAACCCTTCCGGATGACTGCCTCCAGTTTACATCCTGGACATGACTCTTTGGTCAGTTTGGGTCAGGTGTCCTGTCTCTGCTTCCTCCCGGCTTCCCCTCCTCCCTGGCATAGCATGAGACTCAGAAAGTCCTTGGTCAGAGTGAACATTACTGAGCAGCAACTGAAAACATCGGTGTTATCAGTGCTGTTCCCAGGCTGAAAGTCAAAGCCACGGCACTGCACCGGCTACTAAGAAGGAGAAAAATGACTGCTACTGCTGAACCCAGGACAACCCATAAAGGCAATTAAGATAGCACTGACAA
Organism: Myiopsitta monachus; assembly: GCA_017639245.1. Lineage (NCBI taxonomy): Eukaryota > Metazoa > Chordata > Aves > Psittaciformes > Psittacidae > Myiopsitta > Myiopsitta monachus. The sequence goes on from CM029919.1 coordinate 30,273,853, forward strand.
ATATTCAGTGGGAAAGAACCTCAAAACAAAGGGAGCCAAAGCAGTTTGACCACCTGTGTAACTGTCACGCTTCCCCTGATTCTTCTGTCTCAGCTTTGCATGGGTTTGGTCAGAGCTGCACGAAGTAGGTTTCTCTGCCTTTGCCACACCTCTCCCCAAAGGCAGCTAAGTATCCCCATTTTTCAGTTAACAAAAAACCACACACACAAAAACCCCAAAACCCAACACATGCAGGGAGAAGCAAAAGTCTTTTTTTCACATTCATGCAAAACACCAGATGTGTGTACATAAGTGGAAAGGTATGTGGGTGGGATCATGGGCTTGCATTTGTTAACTTACAGACTAAATCTTGAAACTGTGGGCCTGAGTGACTGTCTCGGAGTCATATCCACAGCTTGTTTCTGTGGCAAGGTAAGTCTGTCTGGGGCAGAACGAGGTCTTTTGATTCGTCTTTTGCCTCAGCTGCATTTTTATTCACATGCCACTTTTGTGCTGGCCTCGCTTCTTTCTTATTCATCAGCCTGACAAAAACTGTCATTGTGGATGCAGTTAAAAATACTTTGGTCCACACTTAGGTAAACCTCAGCCTCAGTGCGTAGGCCTGTCCTCCTGTCTGTAAAGTGTTCTTGGTATAAAAGCGTGTCTCTACTAGGCTGACACAGTCAAAATCTTGGCCAAGTCTAATGCTGAATATTTTTCTTAATACAGCCAGCTATGCTCTACGTCATGGGCTGGGGCAGATATGTTGATCTGATGCATGAAAAGGTTATGTTTTCTGTCCTGACAGCTAGATGTGGTGTCACCCTGAGTTACATATCCTTTTACTGCTTCCCATGTGGAACCTGCATTCCGAGTTGTGTCACCTTAACAGTAGGAGGGTAGATCAGCAAAAGGGATTTCACACTTAAGGGTCAGCTTTGATAGAAGTGGGGTACTTCCCCTTTCTCCTCCCGCAAAGTTCTAAGAGTGAGATGCATTTCATGGTGTCATCACACAGGTGTATCGGACCAGACAGAAGAGAACTCAGGTCTTAGTCAGCATGCAAGTATGTTTAGTTAAGAGAAAAGCTTTTAATAGGAGCTTTTGCTTTTAATCTTGTTACCTTTTCATATCCTTTGTGCCTTCATGTCCAGTGTAGTTACTCCAAGTTGAGCAACAAAGTTCCTCCTTTCCCAGCCATTCCCACTCCCAGTTCTGTGTTTTTTCAAGGCAGTGTGAGAGAAGGACAAAAAATCAGGCGATGTTTTGGTCTTGCTTTTGCCCTAGTTTGTTTCGTATCTCTGGTTGTAACTTGTGTTGGACAAACCTGTTTACTCAGTGGAAGTTCCTGCGTGCGGCCTGCTGCCAAATCTCCTGGTTGCAGGCGTGCCTAAATAGTTGAAGGACGGGTGGATCTCTCTTTAAATCCTCTTTATGTTCTGTGGACTGCAACAGTAAGAAAGAGTGACCTGAGCAGGACAATGTGCATAAATCACTGCTCTGAACAGTCCCTGGATAACCTGTTACACAAAGATACTGGTATTTATTTTGCAAGAGGCCATGTGACAGCTCTAAACCTGAAGGTCATAAGCTGAGGACTGAGAATTCAAGAAGATTTAAAAGAAATCAGTAGTTTTACAAACCATGTGTATTTTATAGCAATTTAGTCCTGTCTTCCCTCTTTCCCAGCCAAAAGATATGCATTTCTATATGAAAAAGAGCTGGTCAAAGAACAAACTGAGATTATCCTGGTGAAAGTACAGTTTAACTGGGGATAACATTAGTAAAGCTTGGCAAAGCTGATGCTTCTTCATAGCTGCCAAACATTTTTGAGTACTGTTGTTCGTTATTTCACCAAACTAAATAAAACATTGACCTTCAGGTAATCCCAGAGAACAGAATTTCACTGCAGTGTTAAGTGGGACTGGCTCTTGCCAAAAGGCAAGAAGACAAGTGAGCTGCACCAGTGTAACTCGGGACTCAGCACCTGCTGAGGGTGTCTGTTCAAGAATGGTGTTTGCTGAAACTCCTAGTAGTCGTATGTTCAATACAGAAGCCCTTGGGAGTCAGCTCAAGGGCACAGTGGCATCATTTGTTTGCTGTACGTGAGATGTTAGAGGAAAAGGTGAAAGGCTGTGACAGTTCAAGAAAGTAGAAGAGTACCTCATTAAGTAAGTCTTAGCAAAAGTGAAATCACTTTCCCCAGTAGTTTTATCTCAGTTTTGCTAGAGGTGGTAAAGCCCTAGGTCTTGTACGTGTTTGGTTTTTTACTCTATAACCTCTTGTCAGGACTTTGGGTCTATTCTGTGTTTAAGCTCTGCACAAAATGACAGCTTGGTATACAGGCCTTCAAATAGATTTTAATTTGATTATTTTAAACTGAGAGTATAGAAGTTGTGAACAGAATCAGCTAGGTGATCAGGCAGTGTCTTCGTCCTGCAACAGAGAATTTCCTCCCTGCCTCACACAACTTAATCTTTTGTTTCTGCAGACTTAACTCTCTTCTCTCTCCCCTGTGTGTTTGGTCTGCCACACTGTTGTCCATTGAGTAACCCCTTGGTGCAATCCCAGAGGGTCCTGCACTTACAACCCTCTTCCTTCTTTCCGGGAGCCTAACTTCACCCAGCGTCACCATGAATGTTAAGGGTTGACCTTTCACTACAGGCCGTTCTAGACAACAGTAATCATCTCACAAAAATGAGTCTTTGTTTAGTTGCATGTTTGATTAATTGCAGGCTTTTGGCCTCCCAATTGAACATTGAGTGTTTTCTTGACCAGTTCGGTTCTCACAAGATATAGATGTTAAGAGAGGCAGATCTTGAAAGTGTGTTACAGTGAATAACACGACCCTTAAACATGTTGGTCTTAATAACTAATTATTTAGTTATGTTCTTCTGATTTCTCTTTCTTTTGGTTTGCCAGTTTCATATCTGATTCCCCTCCCCCCAAATTAAAATAGACAATTGCTTTTTTCTTTTCCAGTAAAAAACACCCAAGCCCTGATGTCTATCTTGAGCTCCATTATGTATACATGGTTTTGCTGGGAGATTAACCTCTTGAAGAGGATTCAGTGTTAACTGACTCATTGCCTCCTTATTTGCCTTTCGTCTTAGAGTTGCCAACACCTCCCACACTTTGCAAATTCTAAATCTAATCTTGATTCTATATTCTGAGTATTTGTTAAATTAGAATCTTCTTAAAGAAGAAAGGAGTTGTATTATCAATAGTGACAATATGGCAGAATATGCAAGTGCAGTGTATACTTTGGTGGTTAGTTTTGGTTTTGCTGTTTTGTTGGGGTTTGGTTGTTTTGAGTTTGTTTTGGGGTTTTGGTGGGTTTTTTTTTTGTTTGGTTGTTTTTTTTTGTTTTGGGGGGTTTTTTGTTTGTTTTTTTTTGTTTGTTTTCGGTTTTGTTTGGGTTTTGTTCCATGTTTTTTTCTTTCTTGTTTAATTAAAGTGAGACTTTCATCACTACATACAAACAGTTCCAAACAATATTCCCTGAAAACAGGATGGTTTTGTGTAGATTGTTCTCAAATTCAGATGTGCCTGATGAGTGTGAACGGGGGAAAATATCAGGCCACTAGTAGTTACTGATCTCCCAAGGAGGCTATTTTCTTCAATTCCTGCACTTTCTTGAGTTGCTCCAAACTGTTGTATTTGGTTGTTTCACGCTTCTGCTGGGTAGTAGCGTGGAGAAGAGCGCTGGCTGTTATATAGTGTCACGATTTGACACTAGTATGTCAAAATGCCTGGTCGTGCTGGGGTCTGAATATAAAACAAATTGGAAAGTACTTGCAGGGGGGGTTCAGCAATGGCGTCAGTTCCCCCTTTCCTTCCTTTCTGCTGCCTTTTTTCCACATTCAGACTGTTGTTAGATTTTTCATATTAAAATGCTGTTTTCCCCATATTTAGCTTCCTCAAATTTTAAGCTCAGTGGTATTGATTCGTCTCATTGCTCATTTTCTGAATCTCTGGCAGAAGTCCTGGAGGGGATTTGGGAGCGAAGAAGAAGAAGAAGAAGCAGAAGAGAAAAAAGGAGAAACCAAATTCTGGAGGCACCAAATCAGATTCTGCGTCTGACTCCCAGGAGATTAAAATTCAACAGCCTTCAAAAGTGAGAGCCTGGTTCTGTTTTAATTTGTGCTTGCTTTCTAATTTAATTTTAATTTGTGCATTGCTGGTTTTGTAAAAGCTACTTGGTAGTTCTGCCTTAACACGTGAGAATTAAGCAGATAGTTACTGTCCTGAATAGATGGAAGGAAGGTAAGGTCTGATGTTTGCAAATGTTATGAAGTTAGTTGGAGAGTCATTGTTACCACTATAGTGCACTGTGAGAAAAGCAGAGGAGGAGGTGTTTTGTCTTTCTTTTCCAGCAGTTAGAACTCAGGCTAGAGACAACTTTGTATCAGGAAATCTTAATCTACAGTGGTAATGCTTTTAAATAGATTTTGTTTACTGAATTGCCTTTAGTTTAGCCACCGTCTCACTTGGCATAGCGCAATTTCAGTGAGTTGTACAGCATCATGCTATCTCATGGTGAGCATCAGCAGTAGGAGGGAAGTTGTAAGCTGCTGTGCTAACCAGAGTCTCATTTGGGCAAAGCATCAGTATGTCATCTTGCATGAAACGAGGTAATCTCCAGCATGGAGATACAGACACTTCTTGCTATCTGAAAGGCCTCCACTGTAAATAAGAATACAAAATTATGTGAGGGGGATATACAATCTTTGTGAACTTTGGGATAAAATAGCATCGTCTACATGCTTTTGACTACCACATTCTGAATAAATAGTGAATAATATGACATGCTGGCTTTTTAACATGAAGCTTTTATCTTCAGAGAAATCTGAGCCTGAGAACTGAAGTTTGTAACATGATGATAAGAAGATTTATGGACCATTGAGCATGTTGAAGTAATTATTATATTTGCTTTATCAGATTAATGTGAAGAAAGTTACATTGTTCTACCAATAGTAGTATCATCCTGTAAGATTTGTCAAGTACATTGGGGCTACTATGTAATTTTAGGGAGAAAAGGCTGTGCTCTGCCTCATTAACGTACTGGTAGACTGTGTTGTCCCTTTAGGCTTCTGTGTGCCACCCCCATTGCTTTGAATGGGCACAGGACAAGGGACACTTGAAAATACGTAGGGAGATCTTAAGTAATTTCTGATCTCACCACATGTTTTGATACTGTGTTTCTGTAAAGCACGTGGCACGAATAAATCATGTGGTATGAATACTAATACCGGAAGACTGTTTGCAAGCAATAACCAAGTAACCTCAAACTCTTAGAATTGGAGTGAGGTCGATTCTAATGTTAACTTCAAGTTCATTGCTGCAACATCCTGGGAGTTCCTTAGTTCCCTGCTGACCAAACCCATTGTTCTGTGTTGACTCTAATTGCATTAAAAGGAAGCAAACAAAGCTGCCTCAGGGTTGTCTTCTTTTTTTGTTTTCATGTCCAAGATTTTAATCCCCAGCACCTTGCAGTCATCACATCAGTGATGTGTTTTGCAAACATGGAAGCCTGTCCCTGTTCTAAGTTGCGTCCTTAGAGTGGCACCCTTCGTGATTATTTTATTGTCACAAGAAGTTTAGCCAGTTTGTTAGCAGTGTTGCAAGATTTTCTCTTTTATTGGCGTAAACCAAAAGCCTTTATTTAAGTCTTTCTGTCAAGCTCTAGGCAGCTAAACCACTTTATTATTCTTAAATGGCTTCCTCTTTTCTCTAGTTGCAAATGCATCACTGTTGGCTGTCCTTTGTTTTGGGTTTTTTTCACGTTCTCTGCTGTATTCCAGGTGTGCACATGGATAAGCAGACAAACGTCTTCTCTAGTTTAGTTTTGGGTTTTTTTTAAAGCATCTTAGACTGCTGATCTGGATCAGTGTGGAGAAGTATATTTATTTTCTCTGCTACTCAAGTGATATTTAGGTCTTGGTCTCTGTGTTATGTGAAATGTTTTATAGAAAAAAGGCTTTTACCATTTACTTGCTCTTGGTTTAAAAGTTGTTTACAAGATATTTCAGAGGAAAGTAACATTATGTACCATAGTCTAAGAGAATATGTGCAGGATCAAGTAGTACTCGGCAGGGCTTCTGAACTCACGGAAAATGATTTTGAAGGAAGATTTTGAGGTCATGAATTTGTAAACAGGTGTACCACTCTGGAGATGAGAAGGACAGAAGTGAGAATCCTGGCTTCTCCCTCTCTTGTGATACTGGACTTTTTGAACACTGGCATGTTCGTAACCACAGCGGTAAATGCTTGTTAGAGTTGTATGCTTGAGGACACTTCACTGCCCATTTCATAAGACTTTGATCTCTCCCCATTACAAGTCCCGGTGATGTAGACTGTCCACATTAGTGCAGATGAAGCTTATCAGATCTAGAATATTATCATTTATTATTGTAGTCACCAGTGGTAGTAACAGAATAACTTAGGCTGGGGCCTCTGGTGGTCTTTTAACCAACCTCCTGCTAAGAGCAGATCCAAACAGATAGGTTGCTTGGGCCTAGATCAGGTTGGTTGTTCTCCAAGGATGGAGACTCCACAACCTCTGTGGGTAGCCTGTTCCAGTGTTGGACTACAGTTTTGGCTAAAGAAATAATAATTCCTTCTATCTAAATGGATTTTGCTGGTTTGCAAATTGTGTCCATTGTTCTTTGTCCTGTCATTGTGCTCCTCTGAAGAGACTTGAGTTAGTTTTCTTTCTCTCCTCCCATGAGGCAGCAGTAAGATTTCTGCTCCCTTAAGTGTCTCTTCTTAAGGCTGAACAAACTAAGGTCTTTCATCTTAGAATCATAGAATCATAGAACAGTTAGGATTCGAAAGGACTTTAAGATCATCTAGTTCAACCCCCCTTGCCATGGGCAGGGACACCTCACATTAAACCATGGCTCCCAAGACTCTGTTCAACCTGACTTTTGAACACTGCCAGGGATGGAGCTCCTTGTATTTCATGTGATTCACCCACCCTGCCACCCCCACCACCCCCCTAGTAGTTTTGACTCCCTCCACAATGTCAGTGCTTTCCTTGTAATGGGGAACCCAAAACTGTGAGAGGTGATCTTAGGGGTGCCAGATAAAGAATTGCCGGCCAGTCTCACCGGTACAATCCAGTAGGCAGCTGCCCATTGCTGGCTGGCGAACTGCTCACTCCTGTTCAGCTCTGTCCACCTGCACCTCCAAGTTATTTTCTGCAAAGCTGCTTCCCAGCCAGTCCATATTGTCCTCTGCCATTGAATGGGCTTTTCTGTCGAGATGCAGGTCTTTGCATTTGCCTTTGTCAAACTTCGTGAAGTTTCTGTTTCCACCCTGTCAAAGTAGCTTTGAAGAGCAGCTCTGCAGTTCAGTATATCAACCATTCTTGCCAACTAGCTGTCTATAGACTTACAGAAGCAGCACCCATTGTCACATCCAGCTCGTTAAACTGTATTGACTCTTGAGTTCTCAACATCCTCCCCCTGGCCTTCTTGAAGATGGGTGTGACATTTACCTTATTCTAGTCATAAGAAACTTCAACTGATTGCTATAACCTTTTAAACTTGGTTAGATAAATCCTAGTTGTAGTAACATCAGCCAGCTCCTTCAGCACCCTCAGATGTATCTGAGCTGCTCTTAGTGACCCGTGCATGATTAGTTTGCTAAGTGGCTGTCGTTAATGGAAGTCTCATAGATTGTGCTGCAAGGATCAGGGACATCGAAGGTCTGAGGTCAGATCTTATCACCAAAACCAAGGCAAAAAAACGTTGCATACCTTAGCTCAGTTGCACAACAGTGCCGTCTTGTGCTGTGAGAAGATACTTCCCCTAAGCTGCAATTAAGAAAATAACTCTTCTTTCTAAGTTATGTGAAGTTCTGTGCAGGTTTCTCTTGCTTTCTATTAAAGGGAAACAAAATGAGTTGGAAGTAAACTTCTTAGCTAAGGCTGATCTCTGAATGTTTTGAAAGGAAAGGAGATTGCTTCTCATGTCCGGAGCCATGTTATGTTTAGTACCAGAACATGAACTTTTTTTTTTCAATATGCTAGTAAGATCTTTTTAGAACCGAGGATCTTTTTTGGTTTTAGATTTTTCTGGTTTCATAATGTAGAAAAGAAATTAGAGACTCGAACATACAAAATAAAATACAAATAAAGTATGTCAGTGTTTAGGTATGACTTCATAATGTACTGGTAAGATTTTAGCATTTATCTAGTGGCATTAGAATTATCAGACCGCTGTGAAACGAGCAATTGGATTTTTTATTTGGGAAAATTATCTTACATCATAGTAATCTGGATCTCGAGATAGGGTAGGGAGGTTTTATGCTGTAGTAGTAGCTTGCTCTAAAGCATGTAAATATGTTACTTCACAACTACTCGGATGACAGGTGTTTAAAGCATGTTATCAGGTATAATTTTGCAATACTTAATGAAATAAATTGCATAGTGGTTAGAGAGCACAAGTTTTTTATTATATATAGAAAATTATGGCCTACTTGAGCTATACAGACAGGGAGTGACTGAGGATACTAGAGGCAGATGCCCATCCAAATGCAGATTTCCATCATTATTACATGTAATTTATACTTTTTCAATGCCTGAATCCTAGAAATAAAGTGAAATATGGAAATAATGGTCCTATGATATTCAGTAAAAATGAAGAATCTGGCTTGATATCTTTGCAGAATTGCTTAGAATTTTGCAACGCATTTGAGACTCTTCTTTCAAATATAATTATTGCACTGCAGCCTGGGAAAACCTAAGCACAAACATGCTGTTTGTATGCCTCAGAACAGGACTTACTGCTTGGGAAATAACAGAACAAATAAGTAGATTAAAAAAAAAGAGAGAGAAAAATCTCTTTAGATTTAGAAGTCTGTTACCATTATTCCTCTGTACTTACCTATGCAAGTAAAATTCTCATTCCAGTTACATTTACTCAAACTGATCAAAAGTGAGGGTTCAAGAGCTCAGTTTAGAAATCCTTAGCCTTAGGCTTATGCTTTTCAATCAATTTTTCTGTAAAGATTTTTCATCTTTTAAGTGGAAAGTTACTTTATGTCTGTCTGCTTCTATCAGTTAAAATTACCTTTAGTTGTGAGTTCTTGTCACAGCATTAGTGGTAATATGGTTAACCCCTACATATGATACAGTGCAAAAAGGTACCTACTATAGTAATTGTGAGCTAATACAAGGCAGATAGAAGGTTACTCATGTTAAAAAGTTAATATTAGTAGCAATACAGTATACCTGAAATACTGAACTGTAGTGAATTTAAAAACTGGTTTGTACTGTATGTGTAAAGTCCAACTTCACGCATCTCTGTGTGTACAGTTATCTTTAGATTATTAGATATCTAAGCTGGTTTGCTTTTTGCTGTTTCATTGTCTTTTACAATAAAATAAGTGGGGTGGGACAGGGAATATGAGAAGCTTTTTCTTGTGATATTGGTATCCTGCCTTAACACTGCAGTATTTCTGTTAAAAACACTGGAGTTCCGTGGTTAAATGCAAGCACTACTCAAAGCTGTTAAGTATTTTGGGAAGTTGCTTCTCTGTTGCCCACCTTACTTTCTACCCTCCTGCCTCCAAAGGCTATGCTGAAACTAGCCATGATGAGAAGAGTACATGAAAGAATATGTAGCAGTAAAAGAAATAAACATGTTTGTACAACAGTTCAAAGTAAGCATACTCAGTAAGCTTCCTCTTCCGTTTGTCTTTATGTGCAGAATCCAGCCATTCCGATGCAGAAGCTTCAAGACATCCAGAGAGCAATGGAGCTGCTCTCTGCATGCCAAGGCCCAGCAAAGAATATTGATGAGGCTACCAAACGTAAATACCAGTTTTGGGATACTCAACCTGTACCTAAACTTAGTAAGTTTAACTGGACCTGGGCATAAGATCTGTCTTACAGACCACCAAAAGAATGTGTGCCAGCTCTGGGGCATGTTCTGTAAAATGGGTATGAAGTTGAACTGTGTGTGGTGGAGATCCTTAATCTTTTATGGAGGTTATGTGGAACTCTTGAAGTTTTCTGGGAAAGTACTTCCTCCCCCCACTCCACTCAGTGATACACAACAAAACATGGTGTTAATAAATCTCATTCTGATGTTCTCTATAAGAATGGGAAATGCTATAGAAATAGCATTCCTATGTTTATTTAGGTCTCTTGAACAACAGAATGCAGAAGTCTTGCACTTCAGGGGCAAATAAGAACTTTTAAGTAGTAACAAAGGCTAAGCTTTGATTTCATTTATTTATTTTCCTTTTTTTTTTTTTTTCCAGTAGATAGATTTGCTATCACAGAGATAATGCCTCTCCTGCTGTAGGTTACACTGTTTTCATGCAGCTTTAAGTGAGTAATGGCACTTCTGTCATGTATGAACACTTTTACTGCTGTGTGTTCATGGGCTTCCTCCACAATGTATTCCACCTTGAAGATGTCCTTTCTCAATCTCTTTTGTGTTCTTGGTACCAAGTGAAACGATGAGGTGACCTCTCCTTGCCTTTAATGATGTGAGGAATTTGGCAGATTACTTTTTATACTGTTCTCCCTGATAACAGAGTTGGTAAATCTTAGTCTTTGTGGAAGGTAGTTACTAACTCTCTCTTGCTTTTTTTGAATTGCTTTCTGATCTTCTTTCCCTCTCTTTATCTTCAAGTTAAGCAGTTGTAGCTCTTCAGTGCCTGCGAAACTTCAGGACCCCACAAGTAAAGGAGTCTCAGCAAAATAGCTGTCATTCTGTCTTCTCCATGGCATTGGAGATTGGTATAGCATAAGCAGAAAAGGTAGTCTAAAGCACAGGAGCACTCTCTCTCCACAGGGCAGCATTTTGCATTAATCCATTTTTACAGCTTAATCCATGGAGATCTCATTTCTACTTAGCTTCTTGCATAGAGAAGTTCAGAGCAGAGCCCTGGAGGCAATATTTTCCAGTGGATTGAACTGACTCTTCCCCATACAAGCTTTATCCGAATACATCTGTAAACTACTGGTAGTAATTGTCACAGTATCTTGCCTTGGTGGAGGGAGAGCTTAGGCAAAATAAATTGATGTATAAGTCAAAAAATACTTTGGCCGTAACAGAGATTTTTCAGAACTAGGTGTCTTCACAGCAGTTCCAGGAGTTCAGTTCAGGTTAGTCAATACATCTTACAGTACGTCTTTAGAGATGAGAGTCTGTCACTTGTCAGCCTAAGAGGACTTATACACCAATTTGTTAGTGTTGTGCAGTAGAAGTATGCTTTGTTGAATTTGGCCAGCAGAGGTTTTGTTCAACAGTGCTTATGAATTGCTTCTTGATCACATTATTTTTTTTAAGCTTTTCCTTTATCTGTTGAATGAACATACTGGGAAGTCTTCACTATTCGATATGCTGGATATGTTTAGGTGGAAGAAAAACAACCTGTTAATTCATAAAATAGCTACAGGGATCTGTGTATTAAATTAACTTCAGAATCCTTCTGCCTTCTAGTTAAGGTTGTTAGCAGTAGGTCCTTTAGTGAAGACATGTAGCGGCAGTAACATTTAGGCTGTTGTTTTCTGAAGTTTGTGTAAAGATGCTGGTAATGTTGACCTTCCAAACTGGGTGGCAGGCTGTGACTGTTAGTCAGGACTGTGTGTCATTTGAGAAAAGTTCATACTTTTGAGTACTTTGAGAACATTTGAGTGTCTAGAGCTTGATGGTGGTGACAGTAGGGTTGACAGCTTATGGGTGAGAGTCAGGGGCAAGGCCAAAAAGGCAGATTTCATGGTCTAAGTCTGTTACAGACCACCCAACGAGGATGAAGAGGCAGACAAAATATTCAGTAAGCAACTGGGAGAAGTCTTACAATTGTTAGCCATTGTTCTTGTGGGAGGCTTCGATGTAACAGATGTCAGCTGGAAATACAGTACAGTGGAGAGGAATGAGTCTAGGAGGTTCCTGGAGTGTGTGGAAGACAGCTTCCTGGCGCAGCTGGTGAGGGAGCCAACTAGGGAAGGTGCCTTGCTGGACCTGTTGTTTGTGAACATAGAAGGACCTGTGGGTAATGGGATGGTTGGAGGCTGACTTCGGCACGGCAGTCGTGAGGGTTTTTGGTTGTTGGAGAAGCAAGGAGGGGGTTGGCAGTACTGCTGCCTTGGACTTTTGGAGGACAGGCTTTGGCCTGTTTAGGAGACTGGTTTAGAGAGTCCCCTGGGAGGCAGTCCTGAATGTCAGTGGAGTCTAGGAAGGCTGGGCATTCTCCAAGAACGCACAGGAGCAGGCCATCCCCATGTGCTGGAAGACAAGCTGGTGGGCATGAAGACTGGCCTGGCTGAACAGGGAGCTTTCGCTGGAACTTGGTGGGGAGTGTTTGCGGTCTCTGGAAGAAGGGGCAGCCAGGTCAGGAGGATCGCAAGGGTGTTGTGATGTTTTGCAGGGAATGATTTAGAAGGGCCAGAGCCCAGCTGGAACTTTATCTGCCTTCTGCTGTAATAGCCAATAACAAACGCTCTATAAATACATTAGCAACAAAAGGAGGGCTAAGGAGAATCACCATCCTTTATTGGATGAGGGGGTATACATAGTGACAAAGGATGACAAAAAGTCTGAAGTACTTAATGCCTTCTTTGTCTCAGTCTTTAATAGTAAGACCAGTTGTTTGCTGGGTACCCAGCACCCTGAACTGGAAGAGAGAACCAGAATAAAGCCCCCATAACCCAAAGGGGGATTGTTAGTGACCTGCTACACCACTCACAAGTCTTTGGGGCCAGGTGGGATCCACCCAAGGATACTGAGGGAGCTGGTGGAAGTACTCACCAAGCCACTTTCTATCATTTATCAGCAGTTCCGGCTAACTGGGGAGGTCCCAGTTGACTGGATGTTAGCAAATGTGACATCCATCTACAAGAAGGGCTGGATGGAAGATCTGGAGAGCTACAGGCCTGTGAGCCTGACCTCAGTGCCCGAGAAGGTTATGGAGCAGATCAGCTTGAGTGCCATCCCAGGGCACATTCAGGACTATCAGGTGATCAGGCCCTGTCAGCATAGCTTTATGAAAAGCAAGTCCTGCTTGACTAACCTGATCTCCTTTTATGACAAGGTGACGCACTTAGGCGGTGGATGTTGTCTACCTAGACTTCAGTAAAGTAGGGCTCTGCAGGGGTATCTGGACAGGCTAGATCGATGGGCCAAGGCCAGTTGTATGAGGTAACAAGGCTCAGTGCTGGGTCCTACACTTGCATCACAACACCCCCATGCCATACTACACGCTTTGGGAAGAGTGGCTGGAAAGCTGCTAGGCAGAAAAGGTCCTGGGAGTGTTGGTTGACAGTCAGCTGAATATGAGCCAGCAGTGTGTGCAAGTGGTGGCCAAGAGCATCCTGGCCTATATCAGAAATAGCATAGCCAGCAGGGCTAGGGAAGTAATCGTCCGTCTGTGCTCGGCACTGGTGAGGACGTGCCTCACTATGCACAGTTCTGGGCCCCTCACTACAGTAAAGACACCGAGGTGCTGGAGCGGGTCCAGAGAAGGACAACGAAACTGGTGAGAAGGGTCTGGAGCACAAGTCTTAAAAGGATCTGCTGAGGGGACTGGGGTTGTTTAGTCTGGAGATGAGAAGGCTCCGGGGGGACCTTACCGCTTTCTACAACTACCTGAAAGGAGATGTCAGCCTCTTCTCCCAAGTAGCAAGTGATGGGACAAGAGGAAATGGCTTCAAATTGCACCAGGGACAGTTTAGATTGGATATTAGGGGAAATTTCTTTACGGAAGGGGTTGTCAGTCGTTGGAACTGACTGCCTGGGGAAGTGGTTGAGTCACCATCCCTGAAGGTATTTAAAAGATGTGTAGAGCTGGGTGCTTAGGGACCTGGTTTGATGCTGGACTTGGCAGTGCTGGGTTAAGGGTTTGACTTGATGATCTTAAAGGTGTTTTCCAACCTAAATGATTCTATGATTTGGTAGGTGCAGCTCCATCAAAGAGGAGTAGTTTCTGTTTGTAGCTGTATATTGAGGGACTGGAGTTGTAAAATCAGGAAGAGGAAAGCACATTTTCATGTAAGATTTTAGGGACAAGTTTCACATTTCACCAGCATCCCTTAAGTGCCCTGGCTTTGCCATGTCACTGCTCCTGAGTAATCCTGTTGAGCTCAGGTCTGTTCAAGTCAGTGGTAAACAGGATCTGAGCCACAGCTTGTTAGCTGTGAGTACAATGTGTTTCTCATGATGAGACCATGGATCTCGTGGCTGGCTAAATGGTGTACATGTGCTGATGAATTGCTGTCCTGTGTTATGAAATACTGGGCATCAGTTGTGGTAGAGTAGTTTTGTGCATGTCTGTAGGTATTCTAATGAGATAGTCATTAGTCCATCTCATGCAGTATCTGAGAAAGTAGTGCAAGCTAACAATACTAAATTTTTTCTTCAGCATTTTTTAAAAGCTTCATGTTCCTATGAAATAATGGTGAGAGAATACATGATGTGAGTTAAATGCAGTTTGAAAACTACCAGGGAAGCAAGCAGTGTAACCACTTTTTTTTCTCCCCCCTCCTTCTCCTCTCTCAAAAGATGAAGTTATAACTTCACATGGTGCAATTGAACCAGATAAGGACAATGTCCGCCTAGAGCCATATTCTTTGCCACAAGGTTTTATGTGGGACACATTGGATCTTAGCAATGCTGAAGTTGTAAGTAAAACAATTTTCATATGTATCTAAAGTCATTCAAGTTTATCCTGATTGATGTGTGTGGATAAATCTTTGGATTTTTTTGTGTGTGTTTTCAGCTGAAGGAGTTATACACACTATTAAATGAGAATTATGTAGAAGATGATGATAATATGTTTAGGTTTGATTATTCACCTGAATTTCTTCTGTGGTGAGTAGCAAGTTCCACATTCTGGTCTGGCTGAAGTGAGAAGAAGGGTGTTTTTATTACATCTTCTTAGGCAGTAATTTGTAATTATTTCTGTCATCAATTCTAGGGCGCTCCGTCCTCCAGGCTGGTTACCCCAGTGGCACTGTGGGGTTAGGGTGTCTTCAAACAAAAAGCTGGTAGGATTCATAAGTGCCATCCCTGCAAATATTCGCATTTATGACAGGTAAAATGCATAATTACTTTTGGTTTTGTAAAAGAATAACACTATGAAACAAATCTTAAATTGGTGTCCATTGCCACAGAGAACTTTAAAAAGAGAGAAGGATGCTTACTGACCATAAAGTCAGATGAATCCTGTGTGTGCAGCGATGACTTTTTTTCCTGCTCTTCTTCTCCCACCCCACTCCTCCAAGCTCATGAGCTCATGGACTGCTTACAGTGAAGACCAGTAATACATAGTTAAGGAATTTTCTTATTGATAGATGATACAGATAACAACACAGAAGTTCCCGACCCTACAAGAAAGTATTTAAAGATAAAGTATTTAAAGGATAAAGTATTTAAAGATCAGATGGACTTCGTTGGCTAGGTCATCATACATTGACAAGTACTATGATACCACATAGCATGTGCTTGGATGCCACGCTGCATCGTAAAGTGAGGCAGGTCTCAATAGAGCTCTGAAAAAGGAGTGTTGCAAGCACCTTAGACACAGTTTGCATGTTGCACAATTTGCCATTGCAGTTGCAGTATCATGGATTAGCATTTGTTGCAGATGTACTTTTTCACAGGCTGATTTATTTTTACCTCGAATTCTTCTGTCACAACATGGAAAGCTGCAATTATGCAAATGAAAATATGCAATGTGCAACGCTCCTTAACTTTTCTACTATTTAATGTCCTTTTAGTGTGAAGAAGATGGTAGAAATCAATTTTCTTTGTGTCCATAAGAAACTGAGATCTAAACGGGTAGCGCCTGTCCTGATTCGGGAAATAACCAGAAGAGTAAACCTGGAAGGAATTTTTCAGGCTGTTTACACTGCTGGAGTGGTACTCCCCAAACCTGTAGCCACTTGCAGGTAACCTAGGTGATGTTCATAATATCAGTTCCTGTAGGAGTCATTTTAAAGAACATGTTATCTAATTGGCTAGAAACATTACAAGCATAAAATTGAAAGAAATTACCTGAGCTGAAGGCCTCAGCGTTTGTCAGGGTGGGGTTTCCATGTCTCCTTCTTTCCTTGTCTCCTTTTATTTATTTTTTCCCCCTTCCTTCTTTCCTTCCTTCCTCCTTCCTTCCTTCCTTCCTTCCTGTGTTTTGGATAAAGCAGTTACTTGTTCTATAATCTAACTTTGGGTTTGTTTATCGTACCTTAAATAGGCTAATAGGTGTTTCTGTTGACCTTCTGGTGGGAGCCATGCTAGCAATTGCAGCGTTGTATACCCGTGTTTTTCAAGTGGTCTGTTTCCCTGCTGGGATACTTCCCTGTTGACACTGTTGCCTGCCAGAGATGGCAGAGCGTTTCTGGGAATTGTATGATTTGCTTTTTTGAAATACTTTCATTTTTCCTGGAGAAAGGAGGACTTGGTCAGCGTTTGATAAAAGTGGGAAGGCTATCACATGAGAAGGGTTCTATGTAATCAAGTATAATTTTTGTTTGCTTGGAATAGATTTCATTTCTATTTGGAAAAGTTTAGTTCCAGCAGTATTAGTTCAGCTGTC
Organism: Myiopsitta monachus; assembly: GCA_017639245.1. Lineage (NCBI taxonomy): Eukaryota > Metazoa > Chordata > Aves > Psittaciformes > Psittacidae > Myiopsitta > Myiopsitta monachus. The sequence goes on from CM029919.1 coordinate 30,290,383, forward strand.
TGTCCTGGAGCATAGGGTACTTCTTCATTTGAAATTGTGTTTGTATTTATCAACACCGAAGATCCTGTAAGCTTTCGTAAGGAAGGATAGACAAAAAAAGCCATGCTGTGTTAGAGTAACTAGGGATGTTCCGTTGGACGATGATCTGCTAGGAAGGGGAGATCTCCTTCAGCAGACTTAGGCATGAGTAAAGGGTCCTGTCTGTGCAACAAAATAAATGTTATGGTGAGATATTCAGGGCAATGTACTAAAATGTGATTACTCGTTCTGTAATAAAAAACATTTGCTTAGTTTAAAGATATGGTGGTAGCAGGCCTTGTTGAAAGCTGCTGCTTGGATGTAACTTTTCTTTATCTGTTTTTTGCTGAAGCTTCTTACAGGCATAGTACAGGTTTGCTTAGAAACAAATTTGTAGATGAGGCGCAATGCGAGAAAGTAGGGAAATGGACGCTATTTAATCTCATTATTAATTTTATTTCCAGGTATTGGCATCGATCACTGAATCCCAGAAAACTGGTGGAGGTGAAATTTTCACATTTGAGTAGAAACATGACTCTACAAAGAACAATGAAGCTCTACAGACTTCCTGATGTAAGCAGTATGACTTACAGAGAACCCCACTGTTACTGTGAGGCCCGAAATAACCTTCCATCTGTCTCTGACAGCACGGGCTTTTCTGTGGAAAGGCAGTGTGTGCGGGACATTGGGTTGAAAAAAAAATCTCTGGTTGATAAAAAAGACCTTAAGGGATATACTAAACAGAAGAGACTGTTGTTAGAAATGTAGATCTGTATATGGAGAAAATAGAACTTTTGATCTAAAAGCCATAAACAAACAAAGAAAAAAACCCAGAAACCTTGATTTCTTATACATGTGGGATTGAGCTAAAGATGTATAAAACTATTCTCTCTGTGATTAATAAGAGATTACTGGAACAGCAAACCATCAGTTCATGTCTTAAAAATCTCAGAGAAGTCCGTCAGAAAGCTGATTGAGTACAGCAGCGTTGTTGATTTGAGTCTAATTCACAGCTTTTTCTGTCGGAGAATGTTGTTGTTCTGCAGTAAGCAGGCTCAGCAAAAGCCACCTCAGTATGTTGTGTACTGTTTATTTGGATGGTCTAGCAAAAAAACCCCAAGTGTTCTGGCATAGCTAGGTTGGTTACAAATATTTTTCCTTATGTTTGCAGCTTGTAGTTAGGCTGGCAAAAAGCCTTAGAATACATTTCCAAGACAGGGCAAGTCACTGTAAGTAGTCTGAGATGTACTATTAAAAAATCTCATTGCTGTAATTAATAGCTTATAGAAGATACCCTGAGCTTTATGACTTGAAAACAATTTCTTTGCTTGTAAAAGCTCCTTTTCTATTTGGAGGGATTGCAGAATACCGTTTACCTGTATGATATCAGGAAACCTTTATTTAAACAAACCCTCCTTTTTGGTTAAAAAAAAATGCATTTTTCTTCAGTTGTAGTACTTTGTAATGATTTATCTGACTTGGAAAATTGCATCTGTTTATTTTTAGCTTGATGCAGCAGGTTCTCTTACTACTTGTGTATGTTAGTAGTATACTAAGTACTTCTTGGTATAAAGCACATGCCATGGCTTGATCTGGACTCCTGCTGCTGTCAGAGAGACTGGTTTTCTGTGCTGCCTGCCTGTACCTGTGTCTGCACATGCAGGTTCTCCCCTGTTGCAGGGCAGCAGTTTTCAGAGCTTAAGAATTAATAACCAAATTAATTAGGTTTTAATCATGGAGAGCTAAATATAACTTCCATCAAATCGAGAAGACTTTTTTAATAGTCTGAAAAAGTGCAGTAGACCATTTCAAATACAGGTTTTGATAGCAACTCTAGTGCTGTTTCTCATGGAAGAGGTTCAGGTAAAGAATAATGAATAAGGAGCTTTCTTACAGTACAAAAAGTGTACCTACAGAGAATGATTAGAAACAACAGCAATTGTACCCTGATCATCTGCCTATCATAATCATAAAAACCCAGATTTCAACAGAAAAATAAATCATGGAAAACAAAGGCTACATCATATCTCGTTCAGAACACACAGCTAAGGCAAACATACTGTACAGAGATGTGCAAATAGAAAACAGGTGCTTTGAAAAGCAACTTTTAAAACCAAGTGATGTAGGAGTCCATATGCCCCAGCTGTCTATTTTTAGATTGGCTTTGGGAGCTTCTCCCATGGAAAATAAAGGTGTAATCTTCATGTCAATGTTTTCTCTTTAGGTCTTGTGCTTTGGGGTTGTTTTTTTTTGGGGGGGGGGTTGGGTTTGTTGGTTTTTTTCCTTGAGAAATGGTTTAAGTGCTCTTGAGGATCTTAATCCTCAGCTTCAGGCTGTTGCCATAAACAGTACCATCACATAAATCTGTTCATTCAGGCCACACTGTCCTGTCCCTCAGCACCAAACTCTGTTTCTTGCATTTTAACCTCTTTTCGTAGTGTCCTTGGAATATCATTGCTACTGGAAGCTAGTCTCCCTTTAAGAGGACTTAATCATTCCTAATCACTTGAACACTCTGAATTAAAAAGGTTAAATATTATTAATTAATAAATACCACCCTCACTCAAGGTTGCATTTGTGCATGTACCTATAGATATAATAAATAAAGTGGGTTTTTTTCCTAAGTGTTTAATCTCTTGAGCAAGGAGTTTTCTGAACGAGGTAGATTTTTGCTGTGTTTAGATTAAAGACAGGAGCATCTTTGTATGTCTTTTCCTAACTGTGACCCTGAGCCAGGATACTGGCATGAATACGTGCCCGGTGCAGCTCGATATGTGGATCAGAGAAACAAATTTTAGCCCAGTTCTGTATACTTTCCCTCACTTCTGGGGCTGCAAATAATCGTTTACTGGTGGCCATTCTGAACGTTGCTGGGGGATAAAGATGTTCCAGCCCAGCTGCTTTTCCTCCCATCCTTTTCCAGGATATGGCTGTAGAAGAAGGACAAAGGCTTGGAGGACACCAAAATTAACCTTTTCTAGGTTGTGAATGAGTACGGCATAGGAAATGTCATGTTGATGAGTCAGATGAATACCCTTATGGATTTAGGGCATTTAAAAATCTAGATGAAGTGCTGTTGTGGAGTCAAACCATAGTCCCAGGCTGCTGAGGAAAGCAGGAAGATTAAAATATAATACACAGGCCAGAGCTGTGGAAAAATATGCCTTGATTTTTTTTCATCTTGCTGCTGACTCCCAGAGTATGTGAATAAATACCTCCCCCTGAATGATGCCTTTTGAGCAGACCATAATCAGATACACTAATTTCAGGATTCCAGTAATCAAGTCTCTACCTGGCTGCTCTTGCGATTGACTTTGCTATGATTAATGTAATATGTGTATGTAGTTCAGACAGATGTAGCAGGATAAATGAGCTCTGAAGAGAATAAGCTTTAGTATGTCTAAAAGGAAACATTCAAGAAAGCTAATAAAAGCTGTGGAGAAAGCCTTAATCACCTTTGCTTGTTTAAACATTAATTGCGTAGTACTGAAAAGCAGTATTTCCTTTTCGGATGTTTAAAGCCATAGAAATAACTGTATTTGTTAAAATACTGTAGGTTTTTGATTTGGGGCCCTTGGAAGTTATGAGGAGCTTTCTTGTTAACACAACAGCAGTTGCACCTGTATAGAAAGTTCAGTTAGCAAGGGAGTTTGCAAGCGTTAATAATAGGTGGACTTTAAAAAAAAAGGGGTTTCTAATTATACTTTATCAGCTGACTTTGGTTGAATGACAAGTGTTCTTGTCTTCAGATTAATTTCTGATACACAAGTTGCTTTATATTTTTTTCTGTGACTGGGCCCTAGGTAGTTCAGAAGAAGATAAGAAATAAAGACTGTCCTAAAAAAACTTAAACAATACAAAATGAGTGAAGTGTACGCTGTTGGCAATGGTGTCTATTTCTCTGGGGAAAAGAAGCTGTTTCAGTAATGAAATATAAAGATTGAAGTGCCCCATACTGTCTCAATAATTAGAAGAGAGGGAATTCTGATTGAAAGCCGTTTGCAAAATAGCATAATGAATTAGGTGGCTGGGGTAAAGTAGGCTAATAATGAATGCATTATAGCAAATGGAGTGAGTCTGCAACCTACTTTCAGCCTCTGCTGTGTATGCACTTTTCCTTTCAACATCTTAACATCTATTTTTCTTTTTGTTACAATAAGGCCACAAAGACTTCAGGTTTGAGACCAATGGAACAAAAGGATACTAAAGCAGTACAAGAATTAATCAACACTTACTTGAAACAGTTTAATCTTGCTCCTGTGATGGATGAAGAAGAGGTAGCCCACTGGTTCCTGCCTCGCGATCATATTATTGACACTTACGTAGTAGAGGTAAAACTGCCCTAACTACTTGATGAATGTGTGTGTGAATGGTGCTTACAAAAGCTCATGTCAGCATCAAGTTTTTGAAATGCGGACAGTATGAAAAATATGTGCTATAGGTAGAATTTGATACCATGATTCCAATCTTTGTTCTTTGCATTACATCCTGTTAATGTGAGACCGTTTGGTTGTGATAAACTGGAGTTCTTATAACAGGATATTATTAAGAATTTTGAAAATTCAAAATATCGCTATCTTGGAAATATTATAGAAAAGAACTTTGCATATTTTAAAAACAACCCTTCCACCTCCATTTGTCCATTTTTTTCCCTAGAGATATGGCATGATAATAAGCAGCAGTCTTCAAATCTTGTTTTCTAGAAAAAAGGAAAAATGACACAATGACTGAGAGAAGGATTTGCTTTGAGTTCAGTATCATTCTCTCAGGTGTTTGGTTTTGCAATACACTAGTTCAAAATTCTTTATTTTTAAACCCAATTTCAGGGGCACCTGCTGGGGTAATTAGTTTTTTTGATGGTCTGCTTCAGTGAAATGGGTTTTTTTCCCCATTAAAGAAGTGTGTGTGTGTGTATCTGTGTATGTGCCTGTACGTATGTACATGTAAAATAGGGAAGTAAAAGCATCCCTTGGTGCTGTTGTGAGTGTTGTCAGCTAGCAGTTAAATTATCTTGGAAGTTACAGTCTTTGTCCACTAAAAAGATGGAGAGCATCATCTGTTCCTAACACTTACTCTTCCCTCCCCACCCTACTACTCCCACCCTCCAGCCCGTTGGTCACAACACTTCTTGCAAAATAAGCAGTGCAGAAATAGATCAACATTTGGATTGGAAATCTCCTAAGTGTGGTTGGAATAGCTGCAGTAAAGCTAGGCGGAGAAAGAGGCACTCTTCCCTTTGAGTCCATACTAAATCAGTTGTAGACCTCGTACTTAGTGTATTACTTTGGTTAGAGACAAGGTTATTTGAAAGTAATCAGCACTAACATTCCTCAGCCTACCAGCTCCTCACAGAAGCTGCAGGTTGTGTAGCTCAGTGTTCCCACATTGCAGCCTGCATTTGTGCAGGAGTCTCAGCTGAATTTAGAAACTTACTGGTGCTGGAGATGACAGGTCCTGCTTTGTCAGTTGTCATTGTCCCAGGCTTAGCTTTCTGCTTTCTTTGCAGTGGGTCTAGTGCTCATTGGGGTCTTCCATGGTATAATTTAATTTATTGTCCCTCCTTCGTTCTCCTCTGCCTCTTCTTCACTCCCCACTCCCTGGGTTGGTTTTTGGCTTTGTTGGTGAGTTGAAGACTACAGAAAAATCTGGTGCTCTGTTAGATCACCATGCGTGTACCACTGGCAGTGCCATTTTAACTGAACAATGCAATCTTCACTTGTTTGTTTTACACTGTGTCTTGAGCTAGTTTCTCACTATACAAAATGCAGATTGGTTAGTGCTTGAAGACGTGTGACCTGGAGAAGTTGGCATCAGATCTTTAAGTCATATTTGTAATGTGCAGAGCTAAAACCTTAAAATAGACTATATAATTCCGGAATTAATATTTTTATTGTCCTCACTGAATTTAGTGAGGGACTTGGTAACTTTTCTGATATTTGTTTTTAGTTTATCTCTACTACAGAATCTGTACCTGCTCTGAGACAATAGCTTTTTTGCATGTGGTGGGTTCAGCTCTCTTACTTTTTACTGTAGAAGTACTATCAATTTAAGGATCCATGTGAGGTCCTTCACTGAGCTCAAAATAGTGGCACCAGTCATTCAAAACAAAGCAAACGAGCAAGAACAAGCATTTGTGTGTCTCCTTTGCCTTATCTTCTTGGAGATATCAGGAGACCCAATCGGAATAGCAGTGAAAATCTGGGTAGGTTTTTTGTGCTCAGTGTGTCAGTCATAACCATATAATAATTATTTCCCATTTCCTACTAATCTGCACTCCAGCAGATAGTTCAACTGTGTTCGGTGCGTGACATATGAAGAGAGTTTGTGTAGGATACTTCAGATTTCTTTATAAGTACCTTTTTTGATCGCTACTGTTCTTAATAGAACGTCAGTGTGCTTCAGCAGTTGTCTAGCAAATGGATTAATAGTTGATTAACAATCACTAGAACTGCTTTAGCTATGCTTTGTATACCAGCACTGTACATTTTTTCCCTGGTATTAGAAAGTTGAGAAAATTACTCCTCACTGTGAACAACGTCAGTTTTAAAAAACATTCTTTTAAAAATTATTTCAACTGCAAACAAGTTTCTGTACTTTTTTTGGAAGTGCGCTCTTTGGATGTTAGGCTGAGCTTGGAAAACAAACTGTAATGCTTGGGCAGTTCCTTGTCAAAATGTTATTGGCGTAATAGACTAGAAAAATCTGAATTATTTCCTTTTCTGAAGTGAACGTTTCAGGCTTCAGTCTCACTCTGATGTATAGATACATCCTTGGCAAGAATTCAGTTTCTTCAACCCTTAGCCACGATTACCTGTAACGCCATAATACTTACAGACCCCAGAACTGTGCTGTATTTATTACTTTCCTTAGAACAGTCGTGTTAGCCTAACCAGTAACCGAGCGGTTGCTTCTTATTAATTGACTTCTTTTTTTTCTTTTGTAGGGCTCAAATGGTGTTTTAACAGACTTCCTGAGTTTCTACACATTACCTTCAACAGTGATGCACCATCCTGTTCATAAAAGCCTCAAAGCTGCCTATTCCTTTTACAATATTCATACAGAGACCCCCCTCTTGGACTTAATGAATGATGCACTCATTATAGCTAAATTGGTAAGTTATGCTGGGTGGGTTTTTTCTGCTTCTTTCACAAAAGTATTCTTAGGAGAGCTGGCAAGGTAAGAACCGGCAGGAATTTTTCCATATGATTGCCTCCTGATTTCTTCTACTGTTCACAGCACAGAGTGCAGTTGATGAGACATATACTATATATATATATATTAAAGTATAAAATGCCATGCTTATTTTTCCTTTGAGCGATGCTCGGGAATGACAAGTGAATGAAGATCAAGTGTTTGCAATAGCTTGAGCTCTGTCAATAATCCAAGAACACACTCATGACCATATTTACTAAGTACCAGAATGGAAAGTATCACTAAAATAGTTCCCTTGAAGATGAGATAATTAGTTCTATTAAACACTTTTTAGTTTTTTGAAACTATTTTTGTTTCTACAAAATGTAAAAGTTCTTTTGTGCGAGCTTTATCGTTTTATATTGCTGCCTGTAAAGATCTGTTATGTTGTAGCTTTTAAACGCCTTCATGCATAGAATTACACTGACGGATGGTTTAGTTGAATGGAAGGGAAGAAACTATAAATGGAAGGTTTTGAACATAGGACTTTTAAGAGTTTGGTGCTGTCTGATGGAAAACTTAATACTCAGCCCTTAATCATCAGGGTTTCATGGGACTGCAGTGCGAACAGCAGTGGCACTATACTACGGAGCTGTGCAAGTGATGCACATCCCAGCACTCTGAATTCTCAGGGACCTGTTTAGCCCTGGCAGTTCACACCACTGCACAGGCTTCATCCAGTCCATAGTATTCATTCTAGCAACCATTCCCAACATGCTGCAGAGCATTAGGCATGTTTTCTGCTCCTCATGCTTGAAGCTTGCCCCTCCCATCTGAAGTGTTGCTGCTGCACTGCTTGTGGTATTACACCTACCAGATTGAGTGCTCAGTGCAAGGAATTCTAGCTGTGGTCCAGCAGAACACATTCAGAGCCGTCTGTGCTTCATGTGGCACAGGATTTCTGTGTCGATCCTGTATGATGGCAGGGATGGCCTGCAAAGGCTGTATCTGTTCAGACTTCAAGCTACATGACAGCAGTCACATGCGTGCCTAATGTCCTGCTGGCACAGTGCCTTTGTGCTATTAAGAGTTGAGTTTCTTAGGTCAGACTCCCTCACAGTTATTTGCAAGCAAATGGCGTTTTATATCCAGAACCCCAAGCAAATTCAGCTATTCGTACATGATGACTGTCACTGTGATGGTTTAACTAACTTTATTTCTATGTTGCTTGTTAAGAGTTCACAGTAAGCTGGAATTTGAGTATATTTGTGTTGCTGCACAGAACCTCGTGAGTAGTTTGGCTGTGTGGCTGTTCTGGGAGCAGAATGGCTCCTTGAGTGGTGAATTTGGGAGGCTGAAGAAGAGAGGACTTGGTCGAGGGTGCATGAGGGAGAGTAACATGTGGAAGATTTGAGTTCTGAATAGAACGGCATTTCAGAAAAGGACCAAATCACAGAAATAAAATGTTTATCATTAACAGAATGATAAATGGCTGAAAACACCATAAGCTGTATTTATGCAGCTTTAGCTGGAGTAGCCCATGTGTGTCAAAACACTGTATGTGACTGTAAAAAATACCTGTCTATAGGGATAAGATAATGGGTAATGCTTTGGGGACACCTCAGACCTTTACCCCTGAAAGTGGCTTTAAAATTCCTGCTTTTTGGAGGTAATCTTCAAGAAAGTTGTGCCTTATACTTCACTTTTTATTGGGAAGATTTCTTTATGTATGTACCTAATTAAAAGGCAAGGTTTATTCCCTTGTCTTTTTTCCCACTTAATTCGCCTGGTCTCTTGGATGTTGTATGCCCCATTGTATGTATCATTTAAAACTTTAAAAGGTAAAATTTAAAACATGTTTTGCTATTGCCAGAAAGGATTTGATGTGTTCAATGCACTAGACTTAATGGAAAACAAAACATTCCTGGAAAAGCTCAAGTTTGGGATTGGAGATGGAAATTTGCAGTATTATTTATACAACTGGAGGTGTCCTGGCATGGAATCTGAAAAGGTAAGGGAGAAAAAAAGAGCTTCTGAATTCTCTTTGGTGTAGTGGTGCATTAATCTACACTGGCCAAAATGTTTTCAAATAACTTTTTTAATCCGTCATATTTAAGATCTGTAATTGACATGCAGAAAAGTAATGCTGTTTAGATTTATTGCCATAATTGAACTAAAACGCTGCCTTTTTCTTCTTCCTTTAGGTTGGTCTTGTATTACAATGAGGACACTTACGTTTCTAGACTTTGAGGTCATCGTTTGAGTTAATTTGATCTCCATAACTCTTGGAACGGTGTTGTTCAAGAGGAGTAAAAGCACAACGTCAGTGATACTGAGGTAGTCCATTAAACCTGAACAATGAAGACATCCATATGTGACCAAATTTATGCATTTTCAGATAGATCAGAAGGTCCATGAAACTCTTTTATTGTCCATGAAAAGAATAAAAGCACATTCATTTAAGTTTCAAAGCTTAGCTTGCACCTTGATGAGAAGAAGGTATTTTTTTTCCACTCTGTAGAAAAGACTGTTTTGTACAAACTGAACCTCAGTGGTGGATTAGGGTACAAAAATATTTGCTATTATGTGGATGAACTGCTGCATTTCTATTTATTAAGTGGTGGTGTATGTTTGTCAGTGTAACAGAACGAAGGATACAAACTTGAGTATCTTTGCTTATTTACTTCACATGGATATCATCATTTGGGGGAAAAATAATGAAGTACAATACGTTTGTAGCTCTATGGAAGTCCTGGATGTTTTTGTAACTAGAGCAGTATGACAATGTACTGGTTTAACTAGTGCATTTGTTTCTCCATAAGCAATGCTGCCAAATCAATAAAAATAGATTTGTACTTTGATCTTCGATAGATCAGTGGATTGATTTAACAGTATCGCACTGTTCAGTGCAGGTGTTATCTATGTTGCTGGAATGATAATACATTACTGTACTTAATTTACAGTTGTGGCACAAAACTTTAGTTTTTCCTCAGTAGAAGAACATCAGCCTGCGTGTAAAACTAAGAATTTTAGTAGTGGTATCAGGATATTTATAGTTTGAATGTTTTCAACGCTTCTGCGAAATTGCACATATTCCTTTGTCTACTTTGATTTCCTATGAAGTCTGTAATTCTAATGAAAATTATCCTGTGTAAATACGTATTCAGAAATTGTTCCTGGTAGTGTTTTTATCCTGACTTTGGAACAAGAAGTTTACTGTATATGTGGCTGGTAAGCAGAAGAGAAACGCTCTACCCTCAGTCCTTGGAAGTCTGTACTGTGCTTCCTGAAATGTAGAAGGGCTGATCTTCGTTGTTGGGGGAGCTGTTAATTCCCTCATGAATTCTCAGCAACCAGAGTGGCTTCTGAAGCACTTTATATGCATTCCAGCATAGTGTCATAGCTAGGTATGGTAGCAGTTCTTTCAGCTCACGCATGCTGCAGTAACGTGAGCACTGAGGAAGTCTGCAGTAAGAAACTGTTCTAGCTGAAAGTGCCAAATCGTAGTAGTGAAGCCTCCATGCTGTAAGCATCTTTTGAATGTGACATGAATATCTCATGAAATGCAAATGTCTGAACTTTCCTTTTAAACATGCCTGTAATTCTGAAAGCAGATTTTGCTGGAAGTTGAATTCTGTACCTGAAAACATCAATTTAGATGAAGATAAATTTTGTCTGTTCTTCGTAACTGCTAGCCCTACCCACCTCCTTATAGCAGTGGGGTTTTTCTTTCTTCCCACTCCTTCTCCAATGTGTGAATGGTTTGTGGTTTGGTTTCTTTTTTTTCTTGTGGAATTGCCTAGAGACAGTGATAAATACTTTCCCTTATGCTCTATGATTAAAGAATTTGACTTCCTTCAAACAAAGGAAGGGATTGAACATGGTTTGTCTGACCTCTGGGTGTGCATCAGCTTGGGACCTCATTAATTCAAGAGAGCTTCAGAGGAGATCTTTCAGACATCTAATGGTGCAGCTGGGCTCTACAGCTTTGGCCCTCTGATAGCTGTCTGCTAGTAGCATTCATGACAGATGGTGCAGAGGGAGCTTTGACTCCCTGTCTGAGGCCTGAGCAGAATTAAGTGCCTGAAACTGTAACTGATGGGAATGATATCTGAGGTTTCAAGAAAGATTTAATCTCAACTCCATCAAAGACTTGGTTCTTAATTCCCAAAAGGCAGGGAGGTGCCTTCCTGGCTGGACATTGGCACTGGAGCCTGCTGGGATGAGGAGAAAGGTGCACCAAGGGGCTCAGTGTGTTCTGCTTCAGTTTTAAAGGCAGAGCTCACTCGGGTGCTGTTCAACATGAGGTGGGACAGCAGGGCATAGCTCTGTCTTCATGGCTAAGGTACTGAGTTGCTAAGAAATGGTTGTGGCCTGGCATTCCCTTACCTGGAGGGGTGGTCTTGAATGCCAGGTGAAAGATATGCTCATTGTTCTCTGCCTTCCCTTCCCTTCATGGAAATGCAAGTGAAAGAAGGGATAGCCAGACTTTTCTCTGAAATCAGAAGGGAAATCCTCCCCAGCACTATTGTTTGGAAAAGCATTGAGGCCAGCATGGGCCCAAATATGTCCAGGTAGAAGACAGACTTGAACCTGGCTTTCTGCCCTAGTCTTGGAGTTACTGCACAGGAAGGAAGGCATGTGGCCACCCTTGTGCTGTATTCTGGGAGAACAGTGCCATTTGCTTCTGAATCTCAAGGGTTACCTTCCCTGTCTTGTAAATGTTACAGCTAACTATCATGGCTAAGTACACTAGTGGTAGCATGCCTTCTGGCTAAGTACACTAGTGGTAGCATGCCTTCCGGCTAAGTACACTAGTGGTAGCATGCCTTCCGGCTAAGTACACTAGTGGTAGCATGCCTTCCAGGTTTTTTGCATACAAAAAGCCAGAACAAAGGCTGTGTATGAAGGACTACAAAGCCAGGCAAAACACCCTCATCTCTTCTCACCACCCTCAGCCAGGGAGGACAGAAACTTTGGCATTAAACATCTTACTTTTGTTTAAACTTACGGGAGCATCACGACTACAGAATCATTGCTACTGCCTCCATTTGTAATTGGTATCATGAACTAAAGTCATGCCTAAATAAACCCAAAATACAGATTAGGTATCTGATGGCAGTGGATATTTGGATTAGCAAATTTCTGAAACCTACAACATGTAAATTCCATTTTTAAGAATACAAAGTAACTCAAGGCATTTTGTGTTTCTTCTACAATACCATTCTGATGTTTGCTTAAACTGCAGAGCACCAAGTAAGTTCCTCGGCTGTTTGATTGTTTGAATTGCAGCACTATTGCCTCTCCTTCCTACAACACAAAGATCTCGTTAAAAAACTATTTGTAGTCTCTAGTAAAACTAAAGAAAACCCAAAAGATACGTGGAATGTTTTCAGTCTTGTAGCAGTTACAGCTGTCACCTACTTTATACCCAACAGTGTATGGCTTGTCTAATTTCCTGGAATAGACTCCATTTAGAAATCAAACGGAGTTTAGTTTCTCACAGGGTGTGTGTTAACAGCTTGCATAAGGAAGTAATCTTTCAAAATGCAGCAGTAGTAACTGGGTTTTGTTCTGTATTTGAAAAGATGGTTCCTTCGGCATATGAGACACCAGGTATTATGGAAGTCAAGTCTGCCTATGTTCGTCACCAGAACAAGGTTATTGTTCAGCAAACTGACGGTTCAAAAGGGAAGTCCAAGTGTGCTGTTTACTTGAAACAAGCATTGAACCAGCTTTAAAAGTTATACTGGCATGGACCTTTGTTTAAATAAACTTTCACTTTTGGTATTGACTTGTTTGAAGAATTATATTTAAATCTGGTTTGCTTGAAGCATGTTCATCTGTACAAAAATACAACATTTGTTTAGTGCTTTGCATTAATTCCAAAGATGTACTTATTATGATGTCTTAAATTACATCAGCATATTCATTATAAATTATAACTCTGTGCAAATGAAATATTCGCTCCCAGGTAAAGACTCACACCCAAGTTTGAGCAATATTGTTTATTAAAGCAGAAAGTACCTCAACTGAATGCAACATCAAGTCCACCTTGTATTCAAGTGCTTTACACCCTAAAGCCTGACAAGATAGTTCAGTTAGAGCTGGACTCCATATTGCATTTAAAAAATCAGTTATGCTGAAAAAGCTTTCTTCTTTTTGCGAGGCGGTTTTTTTATCTTACTTGGATTTGGGACAAGTTTCTGGATTTTCATAGGCTGCAAAATTACATTTGAAAGATTGCTTTCCATACGCTTCCGCTTCAGGCTCATGAACTCATCCCCCAGCACCTCTGCAAGCTGCTCAGGTTCCTCATTTTCTGAAGAACCTTCGTGAGCAAAATCCGCAGATTCTTCAGTTCTGTACTGAAACCATGGCACTTCCAAAGCTGGTATCTTGGGAATTATTGCTGCTATTGCTTCTGTGAATTTATCAGACTGCTTCTTAAAGCCTAGTGCTAAAATGGATGTTAAGCCGAGAAGCGGTGCAATAGTTTCACTGAGGCGGGGAACCTGCCCTGCTGGCGTGGCTCGACTTGCACTCAGCTGAATGAGGTGCGATGTGATCACAGCAGGCTTTGCAGACTTGCACACCAGCAAGAGAAGAAGTTCATCTTTTTCCAGTGCTTTTGTAACTTCATTAACTCCAATAGCAAGCTGTCTTCTGATACTTGTGTCAGTCCACCCCGTTTTTTGTCGATGGCCTTCTGCGTTCTCTTCCTTAGGGAGTTCGCTGGCGCTAGCGTTACACTTTCTTTCCATTTGTTTTTTTGTAAGGGAACGTTTTTTCACTCTTGGAGTCTCAATCTTTTTAAGCCCAGTATGTTTAATCCTTTCTTCTAAGGTCCGTAGTATAAAATGCATGTCTTCTCCATCAATGGTTTTCCACTCTAAAACAAAGGGGTTATCTAGACATGTTTTTACAGCGGCTTTCTTTGCTTTGCGAAGTGTTGCTGTCCCTTGCTGAATTACAGACATCCTGAGCCTCTTCTGCGTTTTTCCACCCTAGCTGTGAAGGGAAGAAAGAGGTAAATGTTAGTTCAAATACTGCACTGGTTGCTGCAGACATCAGTACCAGAAACTTCTGTTGGGAACGCAGAAGAGATATGTCACAAAGTGACACTGGCAATTACTGCCCTCTTCATATAAGCTCAGTGCTGATCTTCACATGTTCCACAGGGCAGATGCTGTGCTGCCTCTTTTTAATGAAAAATAATTAAAACAGCAGAGTGGACAGCAAGCTAACGCCAGTGACAAGAGACCTTCTGAAGCTCAGGAGCAGATGGAGATACCACAGTTCTAAAACCAACAAAAATTCCAGAACCGCACAAGCCGAACGACCACCCAGTTTTCACTGTTGAGCAGCTACGCTGTAGCAGGATAATGACATGAAAACCAGCAAAACCAAAAAAAGCAGAATCACAGTGTGAAATGAGCTCCAACTTCCTGAATTTATTGAGGATTTTTAAAACTTTGCCTTTTCATTCTATAATCCATGTCTTGTGTTCATCTGCATTTAGAAGGTATGATGGAAACCTGCAGGCTCTTATTAATAAACTTACGCTTTCCATGAAGGAAGGGTGTTCTCTGTGGGCTTCCAGAAAGCTCACACGTCTTTTACTCTGGTGTGACCTAGACCGTGCCTTTAGGTTCAATGAAATGGGTGTAAAAGCATAAAAAGCTTTTACTGCTTGAAATGGGTGTCAAAGCGTAACTGTTACTGCTCTGACTGATCTAGTCCTGAGTAACAGTGAGAGCAGGAAGGCAGGCCTGACTACAGGCCCTAGTAACTCACCAAGGCCCCACACTCCCCCTTGGATTACCGTCCACCGTCTCCTTGCTGAATCAGTGATATCTTCATTGTTGCGCAGCCAAGCTTACAAACAAGAGTTTTACCAATGCAGTGCAAACTGTGACGGTGTCCTCCATGAGAGTCAGAAACAGAGGAGTGGTTTTCAGAGAACAGTGGAACTGAATGCGCATTTCAAAACGCAGCAAAGCACTGTGCCCTCTCAGTACTCTCAGAACCTGTGCAGTGCCTTGCAGGGCATCCAGGCGAGGGTCTGTTCATCCCAGCTGTTTGCCTCCCACACTGGGAACTGGAGAAGCTGTCTGGGGCGGGCAGGGCTTCCGTGCCCCTCTGCTCTCAGCCACTCAGAATGGCTCCATCAGGGATGGAAGATCTGCCAACCTATTTCATTAGCCTGTAATGGAGCTATCATCCATGCAGTTATCTGATCCCCTTGGCTTACCATCACAGCTGCAACAACCAAAACGCACTAACAGCTGAAGACTGGAAATGACCACTGGAAATCTTACAGTGACTGAACTGGAAATGGAAGCTTGTGGTAGGTTAAAAAGAGCTGCGGGCTATCGGTTGTAACAGCTGTCAGTTAGGGATGCTCTGATGGCCTTTTGCAAGGGTTATCAAGCCAAGACAGGCACTTGAGAAAGGCGCAAACCGTGAGAGATTTTTCTGTTTTAACTTTTCAAAAGGGGCACCACTGAGGAAAGCGAGCGTGCAAGAACAGGAAATAAAGCAACGACGACTCGAAGACACACTGCACTCCTGCACCTCACACCACCGCCCCGGCCCCCTGCTTCCTGCGGACGGCAGGAACCACCAAACCCCGCGCTCGGCCGCGGCCGCCCGCAGCCGGCCCGCCCCTGCCCGCGGGCGCGCCCCGGGAAGGCGGGCACCACGCGGCACCAGCAGGTGGCGCTGCTCGAGGCAGGGCCTCCACCCGCCTGCTCGGAGCGCTTGGGCCCAGCGTGCCCGCGGAGCAGCTGCGGGCCGGACCAGGCCCTGAGCGCCGCCACCGCAGGAGCGGGGCGCCCTCCCCTGCCCGTCCCGCGGCCCGGGCCTCAGCCGCCCCTCTCCAGCCGGCAGCGCGCTAAGCCCTACCTCCGCCGCGGCCGCCGCCGCCCGCACGCTTCCCGGGTACGCGGCGTCGCTCGCAGCGCGTCGGCGCCCGCAGCGGCCCCGCTCCGCCCCTCGGCCCGCCTCTGCTCGCTTCCCTCTCTGGGGCCTGTGCTGGGAGCGGGCGCAGAAGTGGCTGCGCAGGGCGGGAGGAAGCGGGGGGGGTAGAGCGGACGGACCGGGAGCGAAGCCAACGGGGCTCGGCTGCGGGCGGGCAGTAGCCAGTACCGGGTAGGCAAAGAGCGCATTGGGCTCTGCGTGCAGATGGTGGAAGCCTGCTGTCGGCATTTCCTCGTTCTGAGTGCTACCATCAATTGCTTTATAGGGGGTAGTAGATCTGATTTGTCGTACATCATCTAATGAAATAATGGCCGAGTCACAAGGCACAGGGACTTCACAGCGATAGAGAGGTCTGTCACTGCTGTTCTATGTGTGCCCTACTGCATGTGTGCGTCGTATTCTGTCACGGTAAGGTGATGGGTGAGAAGTAGCTATGCTCAGGGTTTCCCACAACCTGCCAAGAGCAGTGGCAAATCTGTACAAGCGCGCTCAGTTTCTATGGTTTTACCTGGGTTTATAGGGGTTAAAACGCTGAAAGATGTAGTATTACAGCTTAATACTATACAGATACACGCAGATTAAACCTGTTCAAGGAGTTAAAGTGTACAGAGCCGTGAATATGAGTAATTTATGAATTTCAGATAAGGGGGGATGGATTTTTTCTGTTAGTGGTTGCGGTGTAGGTTAGTTTATCAGTTAATATTCATTTGTTCTAATCCTGTGTTTAGTAGAGCAAAGAAAAAGCATGGTTCTCAAGGTACTTAGTGCGTGTGACTGCTGGCGGGTGGTGTGCCCCATATGACCCCCATATTTTTCGGAGTTGCAGCTGATGCAAGGCTGATGCAGAGTTGCAGAGATGCAAGGTCCCAGGCAGGGGCTGTGGCAGAGGTACCGCAGCAATAGCTGGGCTGGTTGTGGTTTCAATCGCTCAAGAAATCCCTTTTTCAAACAGAGGGCTTGGAAGTCTTGCTGTTTCTCTGCTCTTAGGGGGGCGGCCTAATCCTCAGGGGTATGGAACCGAGCTCAAGCTCTCTGCAGAAGCTAGTGTGTGCTTAATGCTCCCACCAACCCTTCCCTGGCACTTGCGGCCACTCAGTCCCAGCGCCCTCCTTGGAGCTTGTCCCCACCACGGCGCTCACGCCACAGGACCCAAGAGGCAGACGCGCCACATCCCCACTGGAGAAGGAGAGAGGCCGATCCCTGGGCATCCTCGCAGCACCATGGCTCTCGAGGTAAGCATTTGGTGGGGCAGAGAAAAAGGAGAGGAGAGGGAGGGGGATGTGCTGCCCATCTGCGCAGTGCTGTGTCGGAGATCAGCGGTGTTTCTCCAGCATTAGGATTATTACTGCAAAATCAAGGTTACCTTGCAGCACAAGAAATTTGCCTGAGCCTTTGGAAGTTAAATAGTGCATTGCTTGTTGAAAGTGAAGGATGAGAGACATACTGCTTATTTTGAACTCACAGAAGTCATGCAATTTTTGGAGCTTTACCTGTTTCGAGAGTGCATGAATTCTTTGTGTGTGCAGCTGAGGTTGCTAGGACTGCATTATGTACTGAAAGGTACTTCATATTTATTTTTTTAGGATCTAGCTATAAAAGGAGGAGGGAAGCTTCCAACACTGAAGCAGCGGTTATGTGTGCATTTGGGAAGCATGAGTAATTTTTAAGGGAGTTGTGCTGATATATTTTTAGAGTGTGTGTATGTGTGGAGTGGTGCATTTTGATGGGCTTGTGTTTTGTTAGGAAAGCTGCCACTTTCTTCCTTCTTGGCTAAAGACAGCTTCCTTCGACCTTGTCTCTGA
This sequence comes from Myiopsitta monachus, assembly GCA_017639245.1. Classification (NCBI taxonomy): domain Eukaryota; kingdom Metazoa; phylum Chordata; class Aves; order Psittaciformes; family Psittacidae; genus Myiopsitta; species Myiopsitta monachus. Next base: position 30,308,316 of record CM029919.1, read on the forward strand.
CTATAGAGTTGAATAGTTCTTGAGGAAATTATTTCCATTGCTGGCTTTTAGCCTCCTACCTTTGCAGCAGACGATGAATACTTCCCTTGTCTTGCTCATGCCCTGATGGATTAGACTTTTTTATTCCATTAGGCTTTCTATTATCCCTTTCACTTCAAGATTTGCGAGCCCCTTTATCCCAGTCTCATCGTAATGTCCCTGTCAGCTTGGTTAGTGTGCGTGTTTTGCAAAGAGTGAGCAACATAATGCTCTGACCTACATGCAGGGAGAGTATTGCCAGTAGCTCAGCAATTTTCTTCTGAGCTCCAGTTGCACTGAATGGCACAGAGGTTTCATTGTGGTGGTTTACAGCAAAGGAGAAGAATCTTACGTCTTCAGTGGGTCAGAATTGTCAAATCCCAAACATAACACCAAATTAAACACTTTGTTTAATTACTGATCATTGAAATTGCAGTTTGTTTTATTCTGCCTTGGATTCACTTTAGAGAATAAATTTATTAGCTTGACAATTATGCAATGAGCCATAAATCACACTGGAAAGAGCTGAGTGCAGTATGATATGCCATTCCATTGCTGTGTAGTTACACTTTCGCATAAAAATCAGTTATTGAATGCTATGACATGTTACACATTCTGCATTAGACGTTATAAAGGTTTTCTATCCACTGTGGCTTTGGTTGACAGCTACCATCCATATCCATAAAAATTCATTGAATCAAACTGTATGGGAGTGAGGACAAAACTGATAACACAATGTTTCCATCAGGAAGGCTCTAAAAGTTTTATAAGTTTTGCAAACTGGTAAAATGCTGTAAATTAATTCATTCAAGCTTTTTTCTTTGCACAAATGGAGTCTGTGGTAATAATCTGATGAGTTGTGCATTTACTGTTAATACATGTGTGTACGTTTATGTCTGTAGATATGCTTTTGCTTTTAATTTGAGGAGTTAAAAGGGAATTTTAGTGGCATGTGATTAAAAGGAAAGTGTATTTTGTTAGGCTGATCCTAAATACATTGTGTAAGCAAGCAAATCCTGAGAAACAGTGTGCGCACAATGATTAGCTAGAGGGAGATGAAGAAACAAGTATTTACATTTCATTTTGGCATATTTCTTGCTGTGTAAGATATGCATTTGCATCTTTTTAAAACAGTGTCTTGTGATACTTGCCAATAGATCCAAATAGAAGTGTATAAAGATAAGAAGCTTATAAACTTAATGGTTTCCTTTCTTAATTTTTTTTAGTTGATTTTTGTCTTGGACAAGTCCAGCAAGGCTCCTAGTTCATGCTCACTGTGAGGTGTAGATCAGAAAACAATTCAAGGCATGTGGAAGCTTTCCACTGACTTGAATGGTCGTTTTATGTCAGTGCTGGCAGAGGCCACATGCAGCAGTGGCCACAGTATAAAGGTGAAGGTAGATAGAATTTATTTAAACTTTAATCAATTTTTGCAACTCAGTTATGTTCTATTATTGATAGCACTTCTTAATCTTGCTGTTAACAGGGAATGAATTTTGCTTTTGTTCGTACGTGTATGGATAGTATTAAGAGTTGTCTCTGATGTAGGAGTCTGTGGTGGGTATAGTCAAGAATGTCACAATCCTGGTGTTTGGATTTAGAATTAAATACTTATTTTAATAAATACTACCTATAAAAGAAATCTCAAGAGTGGTGGGCTATCACATTTCTTTTGGTAGGCAAACGTACATCCCTTTTATACATCTATACCAACAGAGTGAGTATAAATGCTTCGCTTTTAGGACTGTCAGAGATGTACAGTTCCAGTTTCCTTCAGACATTGTTAATTCAATGATGTTAGTTACATCGCTGATTTCGTTTCTCCTTGTTGAGTGCTTCTGCATAAAAAAATGCTATACATCTATTCAAAATACTGTTGTATTTTGAGGAAATCCTTGAGCTTAGTTAGCTGGAAACAGCTAGATGCTTTAATGATACTTGAAGTGTTTGGGGGAAATGTTTGCTTTTATTATTATTTAATTTAAGTTACTAAGCTGCTAATATGGCTACTTTTTAAATGGGACCCTCCATAGACTTTCCAAGATTTATATACTTCCACTAGTATGACTATTTATGTGGTACCATCTATGGAATTTTGTACTTTGTCAGGTTTCTAAGGGGGACATCAGGCAGCTATTACTGTCTGTATTGTTAAAGTATTTGGGAGACCTCGCCAAGAGTGCGTGAGTCCTGCAGACAAGAGCAGAAAGGTAGGACTGGCTCCGGAGGTTGCAGCTGTCAGAAATGCTGAATTTGACTTCAGTGCAAAGAACAGGTTCTGCTACATAGCTGCAACTCAGGAGAGAAGATTTTAGTTTGTGTTGAAAATGGAGACAAACAAGCCCCACAAACGTTATTTAAACTCTTGGATGAATTGAGGCAGAAGACACTTTGTGGAATGTTTTACAGTTTCAGCTGAGGTGAGGAAGCTTGCACTCCCATTTTCTAGCCTTCAGGAAAACAAAAAATGAGGTTTTGTATTTCTGACATTAAACTTTGCAGAAGAAAATATTTACATTTTCTTTTTCCGGAGCAAAAAGGAGAAAGGCTTTTGTTAAAATGGCCTTTGTTATCCATATAATCCATTTTCAGTTCTGACACAAGCTGACTAAATCCAGTTACTTCAATTAAAATAGTTTTCATAGTTTTTAAATTGGATACCAGGAAAATCTTCATTATGAGGGTGGTGGCACACTGGCACCCACTCTGGTTACCCAGAGAAGCTGTGGCTGCCCCACACATGGCAGTGTTCTAGGCCAGGTTGAATGGGGCTTTGAGCAACCTGGGCTAGTGGAAGGTGTCCCTGCCCATGTCAGGGAGGTTGGAACTAGATGATCTTTAAGGTTCCTTCCAACCCAAACCATCCTATGATTCCGTGATTCTAGTATGCAGAGAGAATAATGGCTACAGCTTTCGGTTGATATGAGTGGGGGTTGCATGATGATGAGTGGGGTAAATTTAATGTTTTCCCCTGTGTTTTGAGTTGGGTGTTGAAGGTGGTCCTGGCAGTAGCAGGCACGTCTGTGCCAACTGTCCGTTGCCTACTTCACTGTCAGCAGAGAAGTGGAAATGAAGTGGGAAGTACCCCCCAGAGGGTATTTGAGCTCTGCTGCTCAAGTCAGCACTATGCAGTCAGGGCCAGAAGAATTCAGAGATTACTGCTGGGGTGTAAAGTTCAGTGAACGTCTTCATACCCCCAGTGTGACTGTGAAAGGCATTTACACTGTGTTGATTGTATAGACTGCTTGCATGGGTGTATTTGTAGACACCCTGACACTAGACAGTCAGTAATGGTTCCAAGTGTTTAGATATAAAGCTGTTGGAAAAAATAGGTTTACTTGTTTAGGTGGTGCTAACCCCAGCAGCAGCTGAGTAGGCTTGGTTCCCTTTCTGATAACTTATTTTTATTTTTTATTTTAATAAAAAACAAGGTTTTATTAATCTTTCATGGGAAAATGCCTAGATTTACCACTAAACCCAAGTGAGTAATTGTGAGCGTCTAATGATACTACTGTGCGTGATATCCTTAATGTGTTAAGCACACTCCTTGAGGGGAAAACTTTCTTTTCTTCCATCAGGCTGACTTTAATGCTGCTGCAGAAGATGTAAAAAAATTAAAAACAAGGCCAACTGATGAAGAACTGAAGGAACTGTATGGATTATACAAACAGGCTACTGTTGGAGATATTAATATGGGTACTGCTATTCCTATATATGCTTCACATTTACTCCCATATCTTGATATAATCACGCAATTATAATGTTATATAAATCTACGTGATAATTAAAGGTATACATTTATTTTGGCAGAATGTCCAGGAATGCTGGATTTGAAAGCCAAAGCCAAGTGGGAGGCATGGAACCTGAAGAAAGGTGTTACATCAATTACATTTACATCATCTAGTCATGTTTATAGGATGACAAATATGGAAGGATAATGACTCCTACTTTCCTTTGCAGGTTTATCAAAGGAGGATGCCATGAAAGCCTATATTTCTAAAGTAAAAGAAATGGTAGAAAAATATGGGATCTAGAATAATCAAAATAATTCCCACTAACAACTTACCCTTCAGTAACTAATGAACTAACGCTGTTGAGAAAAATGCAACACTAACTCCTTAACTCCTTATTGTGTAGTCTGACGGTAAGATCTTTTAATCATAAGCTGGTTGACTGTAAAGGGTATTTGCATACCCACTCTATATTTTAGATTGTGTCTTACTCTAAATAAATTTAAACCTAATAAATTAAGCTTCCTGTAAGAATTGTGGATTTTTGTGGGTATTAAATTACATCAAGCATATTTACAGAGAAGCTCTAAAAGTAAAATAACATAGCTGTCATTTCTTGGAAATGAGGTTATGGAATGAAGTGAAGGATTTGTGCACATGCAAGGTGAGAAGAGGGAAAAAGAAAGATGTAAACTTATTTTTAAGCCCCAAAGCCAATGTTTATTTTCTCAAAAATCAAAAAATTCCCTCTTCTAAAGGATTACAGAGGAGGAACAAAGGCCGGGTTGGACAGAGCCTTGGATGGCATGGTTTAGTGTGAGGTGTCCCTGCCCATGGCAGGGGGGTTGGAACTGGATGATCTTAAGGTCCTTTCCAACCCTATTCTATGATTCTGTGAACTCTTAGGCATAACTGCATGCAATTGTACAGAAGGAATGACTTATTTTAAACTGCTGTGGACTAATCTTACATTGTCCGCCATTAAAATAGAGGAAAATACTCATAGGCTAGTATTTTCTATACATCTTGTTAAATGTTTTATCAAGAACATTTCATTAGAGGGCTTCAGCAGATAAAAGTGACCTCCAGGAAGTTTGTAGAAGGAAGTATCTCCACTTGTTAGATCACGCCAGGCTGAAAAAGATATTTAAATGAGAAATTCCAGAGAAATGTTAACGACTGGAGTCATTCTATGTAACAATTTCAAAATTGCTATTTAATCATTATTTTAAATCCCATATCAACTGGTTTGGTTCATACATTGAGACTGCTTTCTTGATTTAAAGACTCTAGAAAAGCTCTTCATTAACTTATCATTTGATACAACAGGCAGATGTGTAAGTATAAGCAACGTACCTTCTAAATCATGTGCTTGCTGATCTTCAGACCCATTGAAGCAGGTAATATCACAAGAGAAGGGGATATTCCCATCTGCCATCTCAAAACTGTGAACATAAAGCAGTATGAAAAACAGTAATAAAACTTTCCATCGGATAACCCCAAATATAGGTTTCTTCCACATACAAAATAGCATTTTCTTTCTCCTCCAAAACATAACAAACTTCAGGAATTAGATTGTGCAGAACATCGAGGGAAGGAATTACTGTGTCTGTAAGATCCTTAGGTCCTTACCCTACTGCAATTACTAAAAACTTTAATGAAAGAATGACCCAATAGTTAGGAAAAAAAGGAGCTTCAATCTGCAATAAAAATTCTCACCTACAACAAACAAGTATGTTGTCTGCTTGTATTCAAGTTCTAATGTTTCAGGGCATTATTAAGCATCAGGTTCCTACGGCCAAAACGGGTCGCACAGTCAAGAGCGTCCTTGTCTTTGCCAAGGTAAGAAAGTTTAACCACTCAGCTACATGGGCTGTTGTGTAACATCCACTTGGAACACCAGTTAGGGCAGAAGCAGCTGGTTGCACTCTGGATGCCTAGAACCCAGGGATTCTTTGCTTCTGGTTAGGCATGGATCAGGATGCTAAATGCAGTGATCCTGAGGCACCATCAGTTGAGATTTTTAGCCTCAGAAAACAATAAAAGATGTGAGAATATTACTTTGTTTCCTACATAGAACTGTAATTCTACCATGACATGTTCACTTCTGTAATAAGAGTAGTGATTGCTACAGTAAGCAGTGTTTTCATCTAGGGCTTAACTGCTAGAAGCACACAAAGGAGAAAACTATGTTTACTATTTCATACTCTTTGTAACAGAAACAAGAACAAATTGCGGAGAAAAATAACAGAAATAAATTTCAGAATCAGACAGAAAACTGTAAAATACAAGTGCAAATGTAATACAAAATTGTAGAACTTACGACCATGTGTGAAGTACTCTGGAATCTTCTTTGACAGTATTTAACAGGTGTTTCTTACTGTCTTCATTTTGCAGAAGCTCAGAAGGAACTCCTCCTGTAATTTCTAGAAATGCAAGAATGTCTTCATCTTTTCCTTTATGTCCGCTTTTGAGGTGAATAAATGCTTCAGACTGTCAGCCAGACAAAACAGATCAAGTGTTGTATATAACATACTTTAAATAACACTTTAATTAAGAATTGCTTTAGTAAGAAGCACAGTGATTCCGTGTCTCCAAAATACAGCGAACAGAGGATTAGTTTAACATCCACAGAATGCACTTCTTGGAAAGGCTTAGTAGGCTGTGTTTCCTGAAAACACAGGTTATGAATGAGCCAAGTACCCTCAAGGTCTGAAACTTTCACACAGACAAGTAACCATTAAATGAATTTTGTTCGAAGTTTGATGCTCACAATTGAAATACAACTAATAAAATAATCTTTTTAAGAGAAAGAAAAGCCTCGCAGTGGACACAAATGTGACTGCTGTAGAACTGGAGAGTCCAACTGACTGTGGAAATTTGTAGGAATAACAGTTGCTTCCATGAAGTACTAGCTCGCACGCAGGATTGCTAAGAAGCCCCAGAAACAGAATGGAAATGGCAAATGCCGTCTGAGGACAGGAAGACTAGGAAAAAGCCACTTCACTGTTGTTTTCCTGAAAAGACAAGCAGACCCACCCGAACCTCAGTAGAAACTGAGGACAGATTAAAAAGCCAGCAAAGAAGGTGGAGAGAAAGAAACAGACAAATGCACTGAGGGTTGGTGCTGGAGGTTTACTAAAGATTAGGTTAAGACGTCTGTTTCACATGTTACATAGTAGGGAGTGGCACTTCATGTTTTGTTTTGATTACTTTCCAGTATTAAGCCAGAGGCCATTGGTAAATAATACAGTATTAAGAAATGTGGCATTAGCTTAAGCAGACTGTTCTCCCCAGGCGAAGGTTAGCAGCAGTGAACTCTGTAATGTGAAACTCTTTGCCTCAGAATTAATTTCCTTTAAGAAAACGACATTTTTCTGCAGAGATTCAGAAGCAACGATTGTTTTCTGTTAAAGTCACTCTACATCCCCTACTGTAAAATGTTATTTTTACTCTTAGTAGCTAACTTACTTTTTGTTTCATACTGTTAACGACTCTGAAACTTACGTTTAGGGTGGGTGCCCCTGATAAAAAAAGATGGATTGGTTCTAATCCATACTTTTCTTTCAAGTGTAGTGCAACTGCCAAACTTACATATGATCCAAAACTGCAGCAAAAAGATAAATTAAAGCAAAGTAAGCAAAAACGTATGTAAAACCCAGAAAATTCTAACATCATTTGACTTTCAGTGTTAACTGGCTATCTTGAACAGTTACTGAAACTATATGGCATGTAAATTGTAGTCATATTAGCTAATTGACATGAAGTGTATTCTCATGCAGGCTACTTTTACAAATCAGACCTTACTTAGTCTCTCGTTTGGTATTCTCCTTAATTTGCAGTAAGAACAGTTATTGTGAGTTCTTGTGACAGAGTGATCTTCAAAATCTATGTGTTTTGTGAATGGTTTTACCCCCTACATTTTAGAGCAAGCACTGACAGAAATATTATCAGTAAGAACAATTATAGTTTGTCAGTGTAGAAAGAAAAAGAAACACAATGCCATTTTTAGAAGATGTTGTGCCTGAAGAAATAGAGTCTTTGACATCAACAGCATGTTTTAGGGTGGCTTGACAAAAAGCTTTTGCAGAAGGGTATTTTCCTACAGTTTTTGCAAATAAAGGCAAATACCTATCTATTCCTACAGTTGAAAGATAAAGCTCCTTCACCAGAGTATCTACAAATGTATATATTTTACCTGTGACCAAAAAATGCAAATGGTTTTTCTTGCAGTTTTTTTAACAAAACACTTGCAATTTCATTAACTACATCTGTCAGGTCTTTTGCAAAAGGCTCCTCCTGACGAGATGCTCTTCCAGGAAGGCATACAGAGGACACTGCAGAAGAGGTGGAGGAAGGGAGGGAAAAGAATTATAGTTATTTCAGGTAGAAATAGTACAATAATTTTAATTAAGCTTTTAAATGTATTTTGCAGAATATATAGGTTATTTAAATTAAGCCTTCTTAAAGCTGATGCAGTGTATTTGCTGTTCTGTTACTGTTTTTTAATCTTGTGAAGAGATTAGGTTTACACCCCTTCCTTTTCTCCCAAATGTTGCCTCTCCAACTGTTCTGATTGATAAATGCCTTGGTTCAGAAATCTACAGTGTAAGGAATGAATAGTGGGGGGGGCTACGGCAGGTCCGTGGATTCCCTCACTGAGGGCATGAAGTTAGAACTCAGCCTTGAACGTATTAAAGCTTATCCATGAAGAATGAGGCACCGAAGGTATCCAGATGGGAAAGCAGAAGGCATCCGGAGGAGTGGGCGAGTCAAAAGGAGTAACTAACTGCAGAACAAGAGCTTTGCAAGATAACAGACTTTAGTAACGCGGTAAAGGGTCATCCAATAATGTGCTGTTGCTAGCTGATTTAACCAATGGCTGAAAGACACGTGTATGCTAGAAACTGTATGTAAGTAAGGGTTTGTAATAGTAAAGGGGAGCTTCTACTTAATCACCAAAGCAGCGTGTCACACGTTGTTTGTCCATCTCAACCACAGCAGAACAGATGAGGGGAAGAAGGTTGGTTTTCTAAAATCTCGACGTCACACATACCGCCAAACTCACATGGAAGTAATGGGACAGATGCAAAGTATTTTAGCAGAGAAAAAATAAACCACTATCTAATACCATAGACAGAAATGTTTGCATCTTACATACTTCCTTTCTGCACAAAACATCTCTGACAGAGCGCGCTGCACCCTGATTTTACTCATCTGTGTCTGCATTTGCTTCTAGGCCATCTCCTTAGTAACTTTCTTGGAAGTAGTTCGAGTGAAAAAAAGCTTTTTCTTCCCCCTTTTTTAATAAATAGATAAATAAATAAATCCAGGCAAACCTGATGTGAGTTGTGCAACTGCTTACAGAAAGCACACAGCATGCAAGCATGTAGAGGACTGCTACAATTGCCTTGGCAATGGTCTGTATTAATGTCATATCGACTGTTATAAATCCACAGTTTAAACTTCAGGTTTGATACAAGAAGTGTAAAACCTTGCAAACACTCTGCATAAAAGAACTTCTGTTCAGTCTCTCAACAGTAAAACTAGTTCTCGTATCTTCATCGTTGACTTTGCTGATGCCTTTATTTAACATGTTAACCATATAACTGTACTGCTGTTTCTGAATCACACCAATAATGTGTTTCTGAATCACACCAGTAGTTTCTGAAGCAGTCAAGCATACTGTAGTCTTGTGAAATTTAGCTGTGAGCATACAACTTTTTAACCTATAGTTTGATGCAGGGTGGCACAGAAATTTAACAGCACCCAAATGGAAATGCCAGCTCCTAATGGAATTCCTTTCTGGATTAGATCCACTGGATAAACATTGCAGTGCTATCAAGAACATCATAGTCCATTCAAAAAAATTTTCTACCATGTATTTCAGACATGCTTAACTTCTGCTTTAGCTGCACAAATGACTAACCTTCGATTGCACTGCTGAAGAGGCTGCCCCATTGAGCAAAAGGAGAAGCTCCACTTCCAGCCCATGGAAAGCATATTAGGCTATAGAGAGCATCTGGCCTTTTGTATGGACAAGCAACCACCTTCTCCATTCCTTAAAAAAAGCCAAAGAAAACAACACATCATTCTAGAACAAGACTTTTCAGGTAGAGCAAATTAAGTCTGATACAATGGGCTGCAATAATTCCTGTGATCAAAACTACTTGTGGCGCATCAACTATCAGTTATATTCTTTTTGAGATGGTGGAGTAACTGGGACCGCGTTCAGCTTTATCACAGCAGCTTTAGTATTTTCATTAACTGACTGACAGAAGTAACAGCAGAAGCAAGATTTATAACTCCTCCTTTCTTGCTGAGAAGGAAAAGTAGCACTGAATATGCCAACTGCATTGTCTCTAGCACCAGATACTGTCTTTACTGTCTGAATCTTCTTTCCAAATTTTCTTGTCCTCTATTCTTGCTGATTAGGTTTGTGGATATAGGCATTGAGATGATATCCTACAATTGGTAGCATATGCTCAGTATATGCAAGGGCTGATTCATCATAAAATATGCCTATATGCCACATGCAGTCTTTTTCTACCTGCCCAGAAAGTTTTAGAAACGCAAGCAGATCAGAATAGGCAGCAATTCATGCCTATTTTAAAACTCTGTAATGCGAGCAAGACAGAAGAAAATCTGCCCTAATGCTGCTGTGGCATTTTCTTGATTTTCACATATACATATGTCTAAACTGGAAAGTTCATTTACTTTGTTAAGAATCACTTCAGAGAAACTCTAAGAAGAACAAGTCAAGAAAAGTGTATCAACAAATCACTGGGCAAACAATTAAAACTGGCTGAAGGATTGTGGAACCAGTGCTGCAGAAGACGTAATTCCTCTGGTAGATTCATTTAGTTCCGGTACCATTAGTCCCATTTACACAGTCACTTTTCCCACAAAAAGGCACAAACCCTCAAACATTTCTGAAGCCAATGTTTTGGCAATCAAATAAGAAAAGAAAAATCAAACTGATTGCAAAGGTGATATAAAATATAAAGCACAATAAAGAAGCACATTTAGTGAAAGCCCTTCAGCTATTCAAAGATACATTACCAGTCATTGAGAATTTTCCACAGTTTCTACTCATACACGTTTATTCCATCCCCATTCAGTTTACTTTAGCTGCAAATACCTGAGTAGTGGGGAAGACAAGCGGTGTTAGGAAACAACAGCCCGAGGATGGATCCGCTCCTCAGCACTGCACAGCACGGGGGAACAAAGCCAGCTTCACAGAAGAGCAGATGTGCATCCAGGTGGCACAGCTGCCTGCTTTTAAGTCTTTTGTGGGCTTAAGGGGAGGAGCCCACACCCCAGAAAAAAGGCAGGAGCTGAGGTACGCAGCATTCCAAAAGGAAAACAGGACCATCATCTGTTAGGCTGACACAGACAGCGTTTGCCAGCTGCATCAATCCCACTGATTTAAAAAGCACAGGTTAACATGCCCGTGGCAGTACAGACGTAGCAGCTTTACTGAAGAAAAAGCCTGCCAAAGCATTCAAGAAAAGCCTGCCTTTTGTGAGAAGGGCAGCACTCACACCTCTGCTGGTCGATTTGGTAGGGTCTGAAAATGTTGATGTAGACCATCGCCTGTTTTGAATAAAACACTGCGTTTGGTTAGTAGGCCAGTTGTAATTTCTACAAGCTGGAAGACACAGTGGTGCATGAACAACACACTGGTTATATTCAATGATTTTATACTAGTGACCATATTATGCTGCCGGTGACCAGATGCTGTCAGACAACCTAGAAACACCAGTGTATTTGTAACCACATTTGCAGTACTAAGAAGGTTGGCTTTATTTGTATTTTCATTTTTAGTGTTACTCTACCAAAAATAGCTGTAGCAATAATAATAAAGTAAAAATATTCAAAAGCAGTGAGTGACAAAAACTAAGGAACCTGAGTGCCAAAATGGGTTCTGATGCTTAACTTGAGACACATACGCTGGCCTGCTTTGTGCTTTTCACATCATTCTTCATTCTTCCACATTTCTCTTCATCATTTCTAGGAAACAGACAAATCTGTGACAGTAAGAGGAGTGCCTGCCTGTAGGCCTCCCAGTCAGTAAGCACTGCTCCTTTCCCACACAAGCACTTTTCTACTCGCTCCTGGTTTCTGCTTTCCTGGGAAACTCTAAATCAGCCCTTCTGAGTGCAGCAGTTTCCATGGAAAGGCCCAGGCTCCACAGTGAGGGCTGGTCCCAGAGCTTGCAGCCGCCACTTCCAAATGGCAAAAGTGGAATCCGTTGCTAAGGCCAGTGCTTTGGTGCTGCAATTATTACGAAGTGAGGGAGGCACATTTACGTTTGAGAAGTGCGCAATTTAAAGCAGGTTACATTGGCTAGTCCTGACCTGTGCTGTTATGCACAAGACTGCTTCTCCACATGAGGCATCTGGTGTTATCAGAGATGTTTGATCATAAGGTGAAATTTATGATGAAGCATCCAATATGCTTTATTTATTCCTACCTCAAATTGTGCCAACTGTAAAATCTGGCACCCTGTAATAGCCCTGTTTATAACACTAACAGTTGTTAATGTTATAAAAGCCGGCTCAACCAAAATTACATTTGCCATTTCCAGGGCTGAAGGTAAAAGAGGGCTTTACAGAACTAACTTTGCTAACCCAGTACTAGTACAGAATAGGACAGGCTATTTTGGTTGGAAGGGATCTACAGTGATCATCTGGTCCAACCGCTTGACCAATTCAGGGCTGACCATGTTAAAGCATGTTGTTAAGGGATTGTACAAATGGCTCTCAAACACTGACAGGCCTGGGGCATTGACCACCTCTCTAGGGAGCCTGTTCCAGTGTTTGACCACCTTCTCAGTAAAGAAGTGCTTCCTAATGCCCAGTCTAAACCTCCCTGGTGTAGCTTTGAACCATTCCCACATACCCTATCACTAGGATAGGAAATTAACAAGTGATACACTGAATAACTGCAATGATTTTTTTTTGCCTGGATACAAAAACGTGCATAGCTGCTGGAAGCAGTGAGTGTTATGGAGTAGGAATCGCTGTTCTGAATAAACCCATACCATGGGATTTGATGACAGTGTTTCCCAAGTAATTATGCAGGTATCCCAGTGTATTTTATGCCATCATCACATGTCACACCCTACGGATAATTGCCAGACCTTCCAGGGAAAAACTCTGAGCACTGTTGGCTGTAAAGCAAGTGATTTCTGTGCGCCAGTTGAAACAAATTACAGTGATCAGAAATTGCTGAAAAAGACCTGCGTTAACAGCTCTGCTGTTTAATCTTTCAGGAATCACCAGTGCTTGAGGTGAGCCAAGTAAAAAGTTGCCAGAGACTGAATCACAGAAAAGAAAGAAATAGATCCTAAAAAGCGTGAAGAAAACCTTCTCAGAAAGCTAGGAATATTTATGGACAACCAAGGGCACAGCATGGTAGACAATCAAAGGGAGAGCTCAAGGAAGGAACAGCAGACTAGACAGTGACAAGGGCTCACCAAAACAAAAGGGAAGTGAGATGTGGGACCAAAGAAGTGCAGGTGCTTATGTGTGGAAATAGCAGGAATCCAAGAAAAGTAGAATAGGAAGAGCCTGTAACTGTAGATGCTGATTTACTTCACCAGCAAGAGTTTAAATCTGTAGCACATTAGGTAATATGCATATGTATACAGAATATTTGAAGACAAAATATTTTTCTTCTATAGTCAATGATGTTGGTGAGGATGCCTGAACCTTCGGACCCTGCTGTTACCAGGAAGCAGAAGTGTCTCACCTCTACTAAGTCACTGATAGAGCAAGGCACAAGCAATTCTGCAAACAGCTAAATGAGTGTTAAGTTATCATACACTGACCTTTATTACATATTGGACAATCAGGACACAGCATTGAAATTTTGATAGGTATATTGATGAAATGAGGAATTAAGTTGTTTCTTCCCTAGAGCAGTTATTCTGCAAAATGGAAAGAAATGCTAGAAATACACTTGCCAATGTACTAGGGAAATAATTCAGCGTGGATGTAGTTTAGTACCAGGATCCTTAACATAGAGGCTTTTCCTTGAAACGATTTAATCAGGAAGAAATTGTGTTGGTTGTCACCCATGACTAAATCACATGACAGCAAATATGCTGAGAAGCTTTATGCTAAGGCCTGTGGGTATTTTTCTTTACTATTTGTTATCTTTCTCTTTGTAAATGGGTTGAGGTCAATTCAGGTGTTGCCATCATTGCCAGTGGCTGCTAGTAATTATTACTTTATGACACCGCCTACAGATGTGCCAGCATCACAAACAGGCCTCACCTTCCCACCTGTCTTTCCTCTCTCATACCCCAGAGCAAAACTATGGGACCAAAGGAGGATTTGGTAACACCTTTACAGAAGCTAATGAGCAGCCCATGCTGTAAGCATGAATTCGCTGATAGACCTAATGAGATGTGGGTCCCGAGGGAACTGGCAGATGTAGTTGCCAAGCCATTATCCATCATATTTGAGAAGTCATGGCAGGCTGGTGAAGTTCCCAGTGACTGAAAAAGGGGAAACATAACACCCGTTTTTAAAAAGGGGAAAAAGGAAGGCCCAGGGAACTACAGGCTGGTCAGCCTCACCGCAGTGCCCAGCAAAATCGGGGAGGAGATCCTCCTGGAAACTAAGCTAAGGCACATGGCAAATAAGAGGTTTTCTACAGAAAAAGGAACTGGAGAGGGTATCAAGGTTCATCGCACAGTGTCCAGAGGGACTTCCAGCTGGCAATCACAGTGCTTAGGATGCTTATGAAGTCCAAAGCTAGTACTAGTAAGGCAGCTATTGTTGCAATGGTGGTTACAAATCAAACCTAATTTTGTTGCAAATATCTGTGGGGAAGGCAAGTATGGGGAGCAGAGAAACTGCATGGCTCAGAGAGACACCGAGGACAAAGCTGTAACTGAGCTGCAGGTTCATCATCAGCTTTGTCTGGTCTTGCTGATGATGAAAGAGAGAATCATGCCCTTCCCATGTTCCCGGAGCATAAATGTCTACCTCAGTCTTTCTGCCAACACATCTACATGGCTATGTAATAAGAGCACATTGTTTATCAAGCTGAAAACTTCACCTCCGTCCACCAGCTGATCCCATAAAGTCTCACCATCCTTCTGTTTTAAAGGCAAGTTGCCCCTCGTGGCCTTTTCGCAATCTTTAATCCCTTAAATAAGCTGGAAAGGTGCATGCTGACATTACACATACAGCCCCAAGGTTTGGATGTAAAAGACGCATCTGTGCAAACCTAGTGGAGTAATTTGCCCTTAATTCCTTTACAGCTTTTACTGAAACAAAAATCCTGCAGAGTCTGCCTTACTGGTTCGAAAGACACATTCAGCTGATCTAATTTTCATTTCGAAAAATAAATATCTAAGCCACACACAAGACAGAATTCTTGCATGAATAATCAATCTGTGGCATGCATACAGCTGAATCTGGATTTATTGGAAACCTAAACATATCTGGATAGGGAAATGTCTTTTTCCTTCCTTTTTTTTTTCTTTCTTTACTAGACAGCAGTTAGAAATAACAGATTATTTCAAATTTGTCTTTATCTTTCCACTGCTTTCATCTATTGGCCTTATGCCTAAGATCTGACTTAGACCCTATTACAAAGAAGAAAGGATATACAAGAATTACCCTGCATAATCAAGATTTTCCTCGATTGTAAGGTTTTCAAGAGAAACAAGTTTTTATGTTATTATCTATGAAGTTAGATATGTGATCTGATGAATTAGTGGCAGACAAAAGCTGCTTTAGAATGTTCGTAGTCAAAAAGAATGCTTCTTTGTTGAACTATTGGCAAAGAAATTGCTCAGTGTGAGAAAAAACCCTACTGAATTTAAAGAAAATGTTTCCTGGGGGAGTGCATATACTTTTATTCACATTTAGAATAAGCTGAAAATAAAAATTTAGTTCTATAAAGATATAAAGATTGTCGTGGTTCAAGCCCAGCCGGTAACTCAGAACCACGCAGCCGCTCTCTCACTCTCGCCCTTCTTCCTTCCCCCTGCTCCCAGACTAATGGGAGGGAGAATCGAAAGAATGTAACTCCCACGGGTTGAGATAAGAACAGTCCAGTAACTAAGGTGTAACACAAACCACTGCTGCTGCCACCAATAGTAATAATGATAAGGGAAACAACAAGGGAAGAAAATACAACCGCTCACCACCCACCGACTGATACCCAGCCTGACCGAGCAGTGATCTAACCCTTCTGGGAAACTGCCCCCAGTTTATACAGCGGGCATGATGTGCGGTGGTATGGAATACCTCTTTGGTCAGTTTGGGTCAGGTGTCCTGTCTCTGCTTCCTCCCGGCTTCCCCTCCTCCCTGGTAGAGCATGAGGCTCAGAAAGTCCTTGGTCAGAGTGAACATTACTGAGCAGCAACTGAAAACACCGGTGTTATCAGTGCTGTTCCCAGGCTGAAAGTCAAAACCACAGCACTGCACCATCTACTAAGAAAGAGAAAAATGACTGCTACTGCTGAAGCCAGGACAAAGATATAAAAATTAAAAGAGCCGTCAGATGAATCACAGAATAATTTTGGTAGAAAGGGGCCTCTAGATATTATACAGTCCAAGCCCTGCCTCATTGAGTTTTGAATATTTCCAAGGATGGAGACTCCACAACCTCCCTAGGTAACTATTGTAGTGCTCAACTGTGCTCATGGTGAGGGTACTTTTTTCCCCTAACTTTCCTAACTTTGCTTTTTCCTTGTTGCACCTTGTATCTGCAAGTCTTTTAACAGACTATATCCAAGACGAGCCTGGCTCTGTCTGTCCTCTTCATACCCTTCCATTAGGTAGTGAAGATATTTATAAAATCGTCATTTAACACTCTCAAGACAAAACCTCTCAGCCTCTCCTATACACCACCCACTCCAGCCACAATCACAGGGGCCCCTGCCACACTCACTTCAGTATTTTCACATCCTTCTAGAACAGCAGCATCCAAAATGGACACAGATGTGGTATACTGAAGAAATTTTGGATTACTTTTCAGTTGTGCTTTTGAGACATAGGCTTTCAGGGCACGATGAGCTTTTACATTTGCTTTATTCATTGTCATGGCATAACCTTAGTAGGTGGGCAAATATTAATTGAACAGTACAATTAAACCACAAGCAACAACAAAACTGCTCTTGCACTGACCAGCCTCCAGAACAAACACAGAAATAGACCCAACAGCCCCATTCTGCAGAGAACATAAAGACAAGGGTAAAGAAACACTGAGTGCTCACAGCACAGGCTTGTTTTGATACTTCCCAAGTGAAAAGATATTCTATGGTGCACAGTCTATAAATCTATGGAATGAGTCTTTGTGAACTGCAAGACTGTGGTATTTGCCAGTTGGGCAGTGCAGGACCGGAGAGTCTTCTCAGCTATCTAGGCACTTGTAAATCTTACATACTAAACACATTTCATTCAAGCATACATGGGTTAACTGCTTGCCTGTAGATGCTGAAAGCCAGGCAAAAAGCAATCCTATCCCCAGATGACTATCTACTCACAGAATTTAGATCTAAGGTAAGCCAATTCACCAGCCTCCCAGTAAGCACAGAGTGCATGAAGGAGCCTTGGAGTCAAACCATCCACTTCAGTGGCACACGTGGAGTCTGCGATTAAGGCCGCTGGATTGCTGACACCCAGAGAGGCATCTGAAACATCTGGCTGAGAGCATGGAAGCTTTAACAGATCGGGGCATTAACAACTTGGCATCTGCAAACTTGTAATAACACATCTGGCAGGCTGGAGGACAGTTAGTCAATATCATTCTCTATTGGTTTTACCTTTACAACAGAAATGTGGAGCAGCCTATGGTTACCAGAATGTCTCAGTGTCCTAAACATTGTGATCTGGTTGGAATTTCTTATTTCTGCAGTTGTATCAGTACCTCACATGTTACTGCATCACACATGTGCTTGTTCACATTCATTATTCACATCACCATTAATAAAAGTAAAAAAATACTTATTTTCCAGGGTAGGATGTAGGCTTTTTGGAAAATAATAGGCTCATGAAAAGAGGTGTCCTGTTAGAGAGAAACCACACCTGTAACATACATTGCAATATTCATTACAGAGTTTTTAGGATTATGGACTCAAATCCCTAGAAGTTTTCCTAATTCAGGGAAAAGCAATGGTGTGATCTTGCATTTAGGAGGTGAATAAAGCACAGGGATCAACTCTGTAGGAAACCATGTCTCAGTAGCTCCTGAGTCCGTGAAACTCCTGGTCCTTGCTTCTTGAAAAATAAAGCCTAAAGCAATCTTTTGTCATTGGATATTATAAAGTAATGGAGAAAAGTATGGAGTTATACTCAGCTTTTTTCTCCATTGGTCATATTTCTCCCAGCAACATCTCACTCACGCCTTCATTTTTAGCAGATTACAGTCCAAATAGGTTAGTGCCATTGCTAACATCTAAGAGTTGCTGCTGAAAGATATTTATATCTGTCTTTATCAACTGATATTCTATTCTCTGGAAAGCTGTCTTACCCATCCCTTTACCTAGACTTTAAAAAAAATATCTAGGAAATCATGGAGAAACTTACTTGTGGAAAACTTGCAGCTGATGTGCTCACAGCATCACTAATGCAAAATTACTGGAATAAATATTAAAGTTACACAGCACTCATTCCAAGTTTTATTACCTGGACCTTCCAGGGTGTTGAAACTGTAAATATAAAGACCATGTGGATGCTTCAAAGGTGAACATGAAAAGGAGCAACATAGCCTCCCCTCTTTCCATCTCTTTCTGCTGTCAGCTCAGTTCTGCTCTGGCACAGCTGCATAACCTTCGCTCAGATTTTTGAGGAAATTGTTAAATTGAGAGAAGGAGCCACGAGGAAGTCCATAGAGTTGAGCCATGAAATGAAAGAAAGGTAAAATTGGAGGTAAGGACTACTGAGATGGGGTGAGGCAGCAGCTCAAGGATCAAGAAGAAGGACCTAAATGTGGAAAGATAATAACATCTCAAGGGAAAAAAATGAAGTGGCAGTCTGCAACTGTCCTGGCTCTGCTTCCTCCCGGCTTCCCCTCCTCCCTGGCAGAGCGTGAGGCTCAGAAAGTCCTTGGTCAGAGTAAACATTACTGAGCAGCAACTGAAAACGTCGGTGTTATCAGTGCTGTTCCCAGGCTGAAAGTCAAAAACACAGCACTGCGCCAGCTACTAAGGAGAAAAATGACTGCTACTGCTGAACCCAGGGCATAAGTCTGCCACTCCCACAAGGGAACAGGAAACAATAGGAAGCTGCAGTCCTCATACAGCCTCTAGTAGCAAAGATGTCAAGCATTATAGGGGTGGAAGTGAGCAGTAGGGTCTGCAGTCTGTCAGGGTTATACAGGGTTTCTGTAGGTCCCGTGTCTCTGCCTGCAGGCAGTGACAGCAGGCACCAGGCTACATCCTCGAGCCTGGTCCAAACTTTCTATTTCATGTAGAGACTCTTGGATGGTGCAGGTAGCCACCAGGGCAGGAGATGGAGGTGAATGTCATGCTGTCACAACAAACTGCTTCTATTGCTACTTCAAGACCTATCTGAGCTGCCAGTCTTTAGTTATCAGCTCCCCAGGACTTGGGAGCTCTTCAGAGCAGCCAGGTCTCTCAGCAACAGTAACAGAGGGGGGAAATCTCTGGGCTGAGCCACGGGTCTCCATCAGACATCACTCACGTACACATGCAGGTGGCAGAGACTCCTTCAGTGCGTTAAAGTGCGGTACTGGTGGGTGCTTCTGCAATTAGAGACCTTTTAATCTTTTTAACATTAACCGCGGTAAGTGAGACTGGGCAGGTCTCGTGCCTTTCCTCGTGCAAGCAGCGCTTCACCATGTGCTGAAGTGTCAGCTCCAGGATGTGAGGAACGCTCCAGATCACAGTCTCACCGCTGGTGATTTGTGCTTGCCGCCGGTCCCGCAGAGCTGCAAGTCACACCCCACAGGCCCCAGTCCCACATCTCATTTTAACAGGTAGCCCAGGGTAAACCCAGCGGTGTAGCCCAGACCAGCGCCACAGAAACGGGAGTCCCTTGCAGACGCCATGATCTCTTCCCCATCCGCAGAGCAGCCGCGCCTCTTACCCCGAGCCAAGAGCCCCCCTTGGTCAGGCGGGGCTTGCAGCGGGGCTCGGGCCGCCGCCGGGGTTACAGGCACAGCCCACAAGGAACGCAAGCGGCGCTCCCTTCTTTCATTCACACCCCAGCCCACCACCCACGGCCCGTCAGGAGCCCGGGG
The DNA here is from genome assembly GCA_017639245.1 of Myiopsitta monachus. Taxonomy (NCBI): domain Eukaryota; kingdom Metazoa; phylum Chordata; class Aves; order Psittaciformes; family Psittacidae; genus Myiopsitta; species Myiopsitta monachus. The sequence goes on from CM029919.1 coordinate 30,328,295, forward strand.
GCGGCCAAAGCGTTTCATGCTCCCGCCTCCGCGGCCGCACAGCCACTGCCGCTCCGGCTGCCGCCTCCCTGCCTGCGGCCGCCCCGCCCCGCCCGCCTTCGGGCTTCGCGTGTAATCGGGGCGGAGGTGAAAGCGGGCGGGCAGAAGCTGTTGGGGGTCTGTTCAGGTTAAGGTAAGAGGTGTTCCGCTGGGCGAACAGTGATCTCCGCCGGTCTCCTTCATCGGGGGGGGCGCGGCGGTGGGGCAGAGGGCTGTGCGGACGGCTCGGCTGTCTCCTTACTCCCGTCCCCCTGGGCCTGTCCAGGGCAGCTCCGCAGCGTGGGCCCTTGTAAGCAACGCTGCGACGCGGTGGCGGCCCCGGCCCTGGTCAGTCCCGTCCCGTCCCGCCCCGGGCCGTTGTTCTGCCGGGCGGGGATCGCTGGGGTAGGAGAGGGTCTGCGGGGACCGGTGGGTTGCGTGATGGCGGCCGCCGACAGGGCCGGGCCGGGGTCGCGGTGTGGACGATTCCCCCTTCACCAGTTAGCCGCCGATCGCGGTTGGCGGGCGTTCCAGGGCTGGCTGGCTTCTAGTCGGAAAAGAAAGCGACAGGCCTTGAGCTTGTTAATCGCGACATACACGGGCGAAGCATCAATAGCCGTCTGGTCATAGTTTACCCTGTTGTGTGTATGCGTATGCCTCTTGTGACTTCAGGCCAGCAAGAACTCCTCGATCCTGGTTTTGTCACAGGACGCTCCCTCGATACGGGTCTTTCACCGTGGAAATGGCTAGGGGTAGGGGGAAACCGGGGGGGGAAATATATCGTCTCATTCAGGCTTGTTAATGGTCTTGCAGATCTGCATCATGCAGAAGCAAGTTCTTGAATCCTCCGAGGAGCGAACATTTCAGTACCAGGATTTTCTGCCTTCCCTGCCAGTACCTCCTCTTGATGAATCTTTAAGTAAATACCTTGATGCAGGTAATGACTTAATATTGTAATGGTAGCGTGGTGTGTGCTGTTATAGCCATGCTATTCTGAAGGTGTTTGCGATTTGTAGAGGTAGGTTTTATTAACTGATGTGATTTGGGTGGGAGATCCAGACAAGTTTAAAGTGCAAAAGGTCTTTTTCAGGTTCAAAATGGGAGATGAAGTGTCCAGGGCAACGTGAGTTAAGAGTTGCCATTTAATCCCTATTTACCTTTCTTTAAGGGAACTGGATATCTAGGAAAGTTAGTTTTTTGGTTTGATGGGTTTGGTTTTTTTGAGGATTTTGCGTTTTGGTGTTGTTTTTTTTCCCCCCCAGCTATATCAGCTAGTGTAATAAGAGATATTTACCCATCTAAAAATTGTATTTTGCATAATAACTGCTTTGCTTGTCTATGACTGTGTTTACCCAGGATCTCTGTAGAAAAAAACAAACCCCAAACAATTATTTAAAACTTTTTTATACTTATATGTTCTGATTTCTCACCAGTACTATTAACTATACAGTAGTAGGAAGAGGCAGTGGTGAGCATTTTTGGATGATTTAACTTGGGTAATTTCTGCTTTAAAATGTTTGCTGTCTAAGGGTCAAAGTTTTGAAAACAGTATCAATGCACATGTGTCTAACTTTGTTTATAAAGCAAACATGACTGGTTAGTCCTTAATATCTTATCAGGCTTTGATATATTGGGATTGACAAAGATATATTACCTTCACTTTCCCATGTTTCAATAATAGTCGTCAGAACTCGGAGAAATTGAGCTCTTTTCTGGAACCTGTGCTTCATATCTTACCTGTAATGCTAACAGAGTAAGACCTGGAGTTCTTTCCTTAGCAGAAATATATTGCAGCAAAATTTCCCTGTCTCAAAGTAGAAGTTCACTCTTGAGTTCCTTTTTTTCTGAGTGTAATAGAAGTGGCCCAGTAGATGGTAATAGATTTTCTTTGGTGTTCCTTACATCATTGCTTTTTGATGTAATATGTTGAAATGGTGATTTTAGAGGAAAAAATGCTGTATGTGTGAGCATGTCAAAAAATGTTTTCTTTTTGTTATAATGCAGATTAACTAAAGTTGTGCTGTGGCAGTGAACCTGCAGTAACAGAACTTCTGTTTAGAACTTAGTTTCGTAAATCCTTACTCTCCAAGTTAATAAATAACTCTCTCGTGGAGTAATAAAACCTAACAGTGAATTTGTTTTCTGATTCTGAACTGTGTTTTCACAAATACCTTATCACACGTCCTTTTATTACCTGAGTTACTTCCTTGTACGTAAGTCATTCTATAACTTCAGTGTTGATCTCCTTTAGTCTTGCTGGAGGTTGGAGGAAAGTTAGTCAGATATTTGTTGTTTTGCCCCTGTCTTCCCTTGTACAAATCACTTGTATCCAGAACATGTATAGTTCCAGATGCTACTCTGTGATTGTCACTGCTTAAGCTTGTAATGCGTTTAGTCTGTGAATGTGAGTGAAGGAAAGGAGATGCTTCTGAAGAGCAATTCAGAACCTCCAAATGACCCTTCATAGATGCTGTAATCATTCCTTGGAAACTCCTGTCTTTCACTGATGGGATGAGCACGCCAGGCACTTAACATTAGTTAGTATACCTGTTGGTAAAGCGCTTGTCGGTTTAAAGCCAATCAGCTGGAAAAGTATGCTTCAGAAGAGTATGCTTCAGAAGGTTCCTTGTTTAGGGCTTTGCAGTAGCTACCTCTGCATTGGATTCAGAACGACTAATCGTGTTTTAGAGGCAGGCCTTGGGCAGAGAAGTGGCCATAAGTTATTTAGCCGTTCAGCTCACCCCAGAAGTTGAGACTTGGAAGCCTGGACTTGACCTGAGAGTATGAAAACCCTAAGTTCTAGCTTTCGAGAGGGTTTCTTAACTATGCAACTGAAGGTGTCTTTCATGGGGTGCTTCCTGTCAATGGCGCCGATCTCCTATGCAGAAAGGAAGACAAGGTCTGTGGAGGGATCTGGAGAAAGTGGCAAGACAGAAATTTCATGAAACTCTAGTGAGAAAAGGGCTGAGGTCTGCTCCTTCCTAATAGTGCTGCTGATCTCATAGTTGCTAAATGGAAAAGAGGCCCTGTTGTCATAGAATCATGTAAATCATCTTAGCAGCCTTCCAGCATCTGAAGGGGGACCCACAAGGATGCTTTTCATCAGGGACTGCAGTGATAGAACAAGGGGCAATGGGGGCAAGCTTAAACGGGTTTTCAGCAGTTGCTTTCATCTGCTAACATCTGTATTTGTTTCATTAAAAAATACTGATCTATCTGCAGATATTTGAAAAGGTGTTCTTCCTTCAAATACTTACTTCAGAAAAAACAAATTTTGAGTGTTTTTATTCATTCTATAACCTGTGGATATCTGAATTTTGGAATAAATTTCTCTATATATGCAGCTTAAACTACAACATGTCTTTAAAATAAAAACATTTCCTTTTTACAGTGAAGCCATTTCTTAATCAAGAAGAATATCAAAGAACTGAGGATATAGTTAAAAAATTTAAAAATGGGATTGGGAAAGAGTTGCATGAGAAATTACTGGAAAGAGCTAAATCAAGAAGGAATTGGGTATGTATTTGGATAAGTAAGAAATCATAATTCAACTTCTGGAAAGTTGATTGTTCAGAATATACTTTAGAGAGTTATTTAGCTTTTTTTTTAATCTTAGGTTTTTCCTTGTATCTGCCACTTTGCCTATGGATATGAACACATTCACTCATGTGTGTGATTTGTTTTTCCCAAGGTTGAGTGGCTAAGAGAACTCAGTAACTGGAATGTTAAGTTATCTGCCAGCTTTTGAATGCTCTGTCTGCCAATCTCCTTCTATCACTTCCATCTCTCCTCTCTCTACCCTGCCTCCCCACCCAAAAAAAAAAAAAATTGAATTTGGAGTTTGGCCCCTATCTATTTCTTTCCTGAATAAAGCTACATGGTAGCATTTTTAAAGTTGTCTTTCAGCAAAGAAAGGGATACAAGGGGGATGTTAACAGTTCGTGAATTGGTATTCATGAGAACTTTGTAAATCTTAACATGACCCAGTCCAGCGTGGGGGTTTTCAGATGAAGATAGAAAAAATACATTAGGAATTATCTGTCCCAGATCCTCTCTCAACACAAATCTCCTTTTGTTCCATTCTTCGTGGAGAAATCTCTCTGATGTGAATATCAGCCACAGCTGACATCTGCAAGAGTTTAAGATGATGAGTATTGAGCAAGAGCTCTTTATCATAACTTACAGTTTAATAGTCTTCAGCTGTACTTCATTCTATTTCAAGCTTGAAAATATAACAGCTAGATATGTTGTTACCCTCAGCAGTTTGTTTTGAACCACTGTCCTGCCTTCTGTTTCATAGGAACTACTATTCAAATTAAAAAAAAAAAAAAAAGTTAAAGAAAGCACACAGTTGAATCATCAGGTGATTATTAAAAATTTAATGACTAAAAATGCTGATGCTGGACATTTTTCACTTTTCAGCTGGAGGATTGGTGGCTGAATGTGGCTTATCTTGACCTTCGCATATCAACGCAAATACACTGTAATATGGGAGGCCCTAGTCCCTGTGTTGAGCACTGCTGGCCCCTAAAAGAGGGCACTCAGATAGAAAGAGCATGTATAAATACATGGCACACCCTGAAATTCTGGGATCTGTTGCGAACGTAAGACTTTTAAGAAAAAATAATAACTAAAATGCTTATGATCTATGTGTGCTTTGGTTGCAAAAATATGTTCATTTTTTGAAGTAACAGATGGGGTTGTCTTGCCTTGGTTTACTTGCATAATCTTTCTTGTTTAATTTTGGTTGGTTTGTTTACTACAGAGAGAAGGTGCCTGTCGAGAGATCTCTGGATGAGGTTCTGGACATGAACCAATTCCGAATGCTCTTCTGCACTTGCAAAATTCCTGGAGCTACCAGGGACTCGATCAGCCATTATTTTAAAACTGGTAAACAAATGCTTTTGTATTAATAGGCTAATGGAGTGGTAATTTTAACCATAAAATACTCACTTCCTAAGATCTAAGTGAGATATTCATGAGTGCTTATATAAAGAAGCAAAGAAAATGTGTAATCTGTGGATGCCCTTTTTGGTCCAATATTTAGTCCTTATACAATAGATTAAAATAAAACTCTGCTTCAAATTGTATGTTACCAGCCTGATGCCTGTAATAAGTAAGCCAGCATTAAGAACTGAAAAAAGACAAATTCCATGGGTTTATAAATGTGGGTGGATTCCTTGTATTATATGGACAGAATCTCAGCATCATTGCTAGTTGCATGTTTTTCCACAGAATGCATTTCTTGAGTATGCTCCTATACATCCTGTTGGAATAATTCCTACTTATTTTCTGTCATTGTGCTGTTTCTTGACTTGGTCAGCTTCTTCTATTTTCAGTCTTGAAAGTACTCCTTAGTGCTTCTTGAAGTCATTCTCTTAAACTCCAGGTTGTTTGGGGTGCAGGATCAAGAGCTAGAGTAAGAGTGTACTGTTATTATTCATCCTTCACTAGCAAATACTGTAGTACTAGTAATCGGCTAACTAAATTGCAAAACCTCTCCCACGTGCAATCTGATTCATCTGGAGTTGTTCAGCATTGTCACTCCAGATTAAGCACGGGAGATTTAAATTCCTGTAAGACTCAGGAATTCAAGGAGGAGGTATTGCCTTGTTCCATTAGAAAATATGAAAGGAAATCTCCATACTGCAGGATATGATGAGGAAAAAATGCAAAGTTTAAATACCAAAACATAGAAGAAACATTCAAATGGTGCAAATTCAGTTTATTCTGTTATGATCACACTTAATACACAAAGGTATTATCCTGTAGAGATACTATTTATGTCACTCGTGCCTTTTCTGGGTCATTAACGTATGCGTGTGTCTTAACATAGACAGAAGGAATTGCCGTCTGGATAGGAATCCTGTTTTTCCTCTTTCGCTATAGAGGGAGGTGATAGGGTCTAAACACTTGGAAGTAGTATACAGATTGCAGAGTAGAGCACCTATTGACAGGTAGCATCCACTGGTGCCAAAGACCACACTAAAAGCCAGGAGAGCCTGATCAGTGGAACCTGGAGAGCTATTTGGTTCAGCCTGCAGCAGATGCCTTAACAAGAGCACATGGAGAGGTCATTAGATGTTAAATGTATTTGATAGATCTCTGCCAACTGTAGTGATCTCAGACATTTAATTCAGCAATATCAAATTTCAAATTTGATTCTATCTCCTGCTTCAGACAGCTCAGGTTAGGAGGATGCTACCAAAAATAACTGAATTTGATGTCATCCTTTCTGCTTTATGTTAGAAATTAATTTAATGACCTATGATGATAAGGTTTGTATGAAATGACAAATCCTCACTCTAGAATGTCTTTAATGCTGTATCTATTGAATTGTGGTATCTGTTTAGACAGTAAGACCATAAATGTAAGTGTTAAAGCTTTATCGATTAAGAGTTCAGTGGATGCCCATACAGTTACATACTTGTGGTAAAGTAGCATACATTTCTTTGGTTTTTTGGGTTTTTTTTTCCAGGGCAGAGTCCTGGCCTGGAAGAGCAGTACCACAGTGGCTCAGTTTCAGAAAATGTAGCCACATTTCTTGTGGGTTTTAACATCTGGACTTTGTCAGAATCATTTCCAACTTTAGTCTTGTTTCCAGATAGATGGTGATGCTATGCAAACATATCTGGCTAGTATGGGCCAGTGCTGTCTGTATTTCTGTATAGTGGCCAAATTGGTGTGTCAGTGTTCCCTTTTTAGAGATTTGCATGTGCCCACCAGGTCTGATTGACATGGTAGTGCACCTTGGATCTTGAGGTGGTTGCTCAAGATAACTGAAATTGGTTGCATAAGCACTGACAACTGAAGGACCCAATCATTTGCAAAGTGTCTCGGCAGCAGGCTTGCTGCATTCTATGCACCCCTTTTAAAAAAACAAATAAGCAAAACTCATGCAAGAGAGAAATGTTGCTCCATCAGCTGTCAGCAAGCAACACTCATGTTGGCAGGGAGTTAACTGCCTACGAGATGCACAGATAAGTGACACTTGCTGCTAGGTAATGACAGTGACTTGAAGTAGTTAAAAACAGTGAAAGTTGTTTTCTGTATGTTTTCTCAGATGGTTTTAAAAATGTCTTCAGGTTTGCAATTGAACTTCCGAAGTTACTCTTTTCTTCTTTCCTGTTTTTAACTGCATGAAGTCTGCCTCATTTTGAGTGGAAAAAAAAAGCAAAGTGGGTCTGCAGGACTTGTTTTTCCTGCATCTCACTTTATCCCTGCAGGTGGATTTTCATGTTTTGTTTTTTGTTTCATTTCAGAGACTGAAGGTGAATGCCCATCTCACTTAGTAGTCCTGTGTCGAGGTCGAGTGTTTGCATTTGATGCTATACATGAAGGCAGTATGCTGACGCCTCCAGAGATTTTCAGGTTTTCAAACTACCTTTTTCAAACGAGCTGTCCTATTTAAGTTACTTAACAAAAGAGAGTCTTTCTATTCCTTTTGCCCCGAAGAATTAGGTGTGAGAGAGGCTATAGCTTCTCCTCTAGCTGAGGGTTCAGATTTGAGTAAATTTTTGTTTCATGGATGGCAGCCTCTTGCCTTGAGGCATGATGGTTATGTACTGTTGTCATACACTCATAGAACATCATGCAGAAGGTCTGAATTAAGATAATTTAGCAGGAAACATCGCTTATATGTGAAGTATCTTGACATGGAATTCTTAGGATTGTAAGTAACATCATTCCTTCCAAGACCAATTCACAGTGATAATTGTCGCACTGTTGCTTTATTGCCTTATTAAATAGGAAGCACCACTATCATATTGATTAAAATCTAATACATGTGCAGTCAATTTTCTCTAAAATAGAGAGGCTGGCATTCCTGTTGGTGAGTATAGCAGAGTCCAAAATCATAGTATACACTGACTGACTTCCTGCTAGCTACACAGCAGTACAGCAGCATTTCACTTATATTTCTTGTCTTTGCACCAGACCTGTGACAACCAGCCATGGTTGTGGCTCTTCTCATATTCCTGAGCTGCTGCAAAGGAACTGAGAGAAAGAATTTGGTTCCTTAAATATTAAGTTTCAGTACTAATGCAACTGGCAATGTTTAAAGCTTTTCCATGCTGTCTCCTACCTCCCAGCAGCATATGGAGGTGCTGGCTTTTCAAGTTATCAGTGCAGTTATGGCCACAAGGTTTTGTATTCACATACAGAGGTAGTTTCAGCATAAGACTCTTGTGATCAATTTTGGCTTGGGATTTTGTGTGTTGGGTTATTTTGTTTTGGGGTTGGTTTGGGGTTTTTTCTTTGCATTTTTTCTCCTTTTTTTTTATGTCATCATGGCTGTCTTTCATTTTTGGTAACTGTGTAACTGCTCATCAGTAATGAAGTTTAATGGACAAGAGTGCCAGAACAAAGGACAAGCCATGTTAAGCACTTGTAATTTGTGGAGTTTCTTTACCACCGAGAACAGCATCTGAAAAACTGAATTTGCAAACCAAGAATTAGCTGTTAATAGCTCTTCAAAGGGAAAATGCAAGGAAAGGGTAGGAAGAGAAGTATTCTTGTGTAGTTCAGTGTCTACATCTAGGATGTACAGTAGCTACTGTTCTGATTTAAGTTTAGGATTTATCCTGAGTGGAAGTTTTGTCCTTGTATCTGACTAGTTGCTATAAAAGCTGTAAAGCTGCAGTATTGCAGGTGTCTGCTGCTTGGGAAAGTTTTATCTGTACTGCTGAAGTCTTAAATCTAGTTTCAAATTAAGTGCATAATAACATGTTAGGACAATGATTGTTTACATGTAAGTTTTTACTGGGCTGGTAGCTGCAATTTGAAATAACCATTAATGACTGAGAACAGAACAGGTCTTCAACTGCTTGTAGAGTCTGAGGGAGCTGATTCGTGCTCCCTGAAGATCCACATTAGCTTGTGAATGTCAAACAAAAATTGCAGCTTGGCAAAAAAGAGAGATTAAAAAGTGTGACTTTTATCTTCATATATTCTTTGCTAACTTCAGTTATTGAAATCTTCTTAAAGGCAACTTACACATATACAGAAAACATGCCATAGTGAACCAGATGGACCAGGACTGGCAGCCTTAACAAGCTGTGAAAGGACAAAATGGGCAGAGGTGGGAATATTTCAACAGTTGATTCCTGAGAACACTATGATCACTGGAAATGCATCATTTCACTTAGCTTTGTCTTCTTACGCTTTGTAGTTACGTGAATATTTGATTAATCTTGATCCGAAGAACTTAACTCTTCTGGAAAAAATTCAGAGAAGTTTGTTTGCAATTTGCCTTGATGATGCTAGTCCCCATGCAACGCCTGAAAACTACACCGAGGTAGCTAAGGTTTTTTGATAATTCATATCTGGTGGTCTTTACGTAAGAATTTCTTCTGCATATATGCAACAGTAGCACTTCTTGCTCTTTCAGAACACAGACAATGAAGCAGATAAATATGCAAATAATGCCTGTTATTGATCCGTAGGAGTACTTAAATAGTTTGAATTTTTAGGACATTGGAAATGTCTGAAATCTGCCTTCATTATGTTTCAGTCCTCTGTGCCTCAGGGTCCTTGGGTATACAGTTGTCAACTTGTTATCACCCTGTAATTTAAAAATTTAGCCTTATAATCATATTTCATCTTCAACTGGATGAAAGTCTCATATCTCTTAGGAGGTCTCACCATCTTAGTGTAGGCTTGGTTTAGCTGATTGAGATTGGCAGTGTACTCCATGATTTTTAAACCCCACGGTGTGTAACTTCTGCTTTAGGTTACCAGGATGACGCTAACAGGTGATCCAACTATACGCTGGGGAGATAAATCCTACAGTAGCATATTCTTTTCCAATGGAGTTTGTAGTGCATTCTGTGATGTAAGTTGAATACTTTTTTTGCCCCCCTTTTGAGCCTTTCAAGTATTTGTTTACTCAATTTTCCCTTTCAGAGTATTATTTTAAATGCTTAATGTGTTCCTCTAGTACAGCCTGGTTTACCAGGCACCTTGTCTGGCAAGTTTCCAAAAGCTTTCACAGTATTTGGTATTACACTGTACTTGAATTAAGAGTATGAGATGTGAAATCATAATCTTATTTCTAAAAGTATTCAATGAAGGAGTTCCAAAGGCACAAAGTACATTGCATAAGCAGGTTTAAAATTAACTCTTTGTATGATGTAGCTATTTGAACAGCTTTGGTTTTTGAACTCGGATTTTTTTAAAGTCATTATTGAGTGCCCAGAAGGGCCTACATCTGCCCTGGATCTGCTTTTCCACAACGGTGGTATATTGTGCTTCCCTATCTGGCTGCAGAGCAGTTGAAGCAGTGGGTGGACTTACAGTAGTTCTGTATGCATTGTAGAACTAGAAAAACAAGTCCAACACTATGCTGTAAAGCTTTGGTCTGCAGGAAAAAGTGGGCTGGGGAAAAAAGGAATCTAATTATGCAAATAATGTGGTATCTTGTTTTATATGATTCTAGCATTCTCCTTTTGATGCCATGGCTTTAATTTCTATGTCCCATTATACCGAAAAGAACATTCTTGAAAATGAGGGAAAATGGAAGGTATTTATTCTTTAAACTTTCGAGTTTATTAGTTACTGTGCCTTTTCTTATGGATAACATTTCCTGTTTTCTTTCTGTCTGCATCCTTGCAGGGATCAAATACAGTGAGGGATATTCCATGTCCAGAGGAACTTTTATTCACAGTGGATCAAAAAATCATAAATGAAATCGGATATGCTAAAGAGTTCTACTACAAAAAGGTGGAGTTCCTTGCTGCTTAACTGTCACTGATTTTTATTTTTTTTTCATTTCCATGCTATTTACATATTTTTTAGCTGGTTTTTCTCTATGCTGGAGAACAGGGATTTGTATCTTAATGATTACTTGACGAATCAGGGGACTTAACAGCCTGGTTAAATTTGTGACATTGTTGGTTTATGTTGAGTGTGTTTTATTTGCAGTGGACCAAGTTGTGATATTTCTTGACTTCTCTGGCGTTTCCTCCTTCGGTGTAACAGGTGTCTGACTTGCAGCTAGTGCATTATGCCTTCACATCCTTTGGCAAAGTGTTGCTTAGAAAGCAGAAACTTCATCCTGATACATTTGTGCAGCTTGCCATTCAGCTTGCTTATTACAAATGCCATGGACGGTAAGAAAATTACCAAGATTAGGAATAAAAAACTAGTTTCTTAAGTAAAGGGGTGGATCTGGAGATACAATGCCTTGCAATGCCAGTGTGTAATTTGCTACAGTGATATAAGAATGAAGAAGTGAGCTTTTGTTAAAGTAACAGTTGCATAGGATCTTAGTTTTTGCCGTCGGGCTTGTACCCTTGGCTTCAGAAGAATTGTGTCCTTGCGCCTGCAGGGATCTTGCACATACATGTTATGGCGTGAAGGGCAGAAGATAGCCCATGAAAACATGAATTTGGACTGTACAAAGTAAATATTTGGGCAAATACCAAATGCACAGTGGGTCAGGATTCTTTAATGTCAAACAGTTGCTCAGGTGGAGAAGAAAGCTTTAGCTGCAGCAGGTGACAGCCATCAGCGAAATGGTTAGTTTTCCATGCCTGTAAAAAGACTCACAAATGTCAGTGTCTCACTTTAGCAAGATTAGATGTGAAGTTTGTGGCAGAATAATAGAGATACAGATAGAGACCCTCCAAATGCCTGGTGCTACATTTTTGGGTGTGTAATTTTGTTTTGCATTATTGGAAAAAGGCAGCATTCTTTCTGGCATTGGTGTTTTCCAAATTTCTCTTTGCTAACTGGCACTGATTATAGCTTGTCTAAGTCATAACTAATCTGGCAAGTATTGCTTGCTTCCGAAAGAGAAAGAGAAGGGTTTTATCATGTCATGCTTAATCACTGGAGGTGTGTGTCTCATCATAAGAAAGGTTGGTAGATCTCAGTTTGCTGAACATTGGAACAGATTGTCTGACTAAAGTAGCCTTTGTGAGGCTACTTTTTTTAAACACACAGATAAGTTTCATGTAAGTTGTATATTAAATAGTAGACTGTCATAGGGCTGGAGATGCTCCAGGTAAAAGCTGGATGGTGTCAGCATGCAACAGAGAAGGACTTGAGCACTGGGACACACTGCTTATTTCTAGTGTGTCTCTTAATTTTTGAGGTTTTGGATGGTGTAGATGGTTCCTTTAAGGAAATAAATAATGGAACTGAAGCTTGCATAATATCAGTTTTTTATACTAGAGGCTGGTAGATCTGTAGTCTGCAGAAAGCAGCCATGACAACAGTCTTTCTTAAGGTATAAATATAGCACTGGCACTTTTTCAGTTGTCTGGCTCATACAAGCTTGTGGACTTCCTTTGTGGCTCTTTTTCAGGCACACAATTTAAAGAAAATTAGTGTCTTACTGATACTTGTAACTGATCTAGGTATGTGAGATACTTGAGAGGGCTTTTTTATTCCTTGAGAGAGCAAATAGTTAACGAGATACTCTTCCCTCATTTTTCTTCTTAGCCCAGGCTGCTGTTACGAAACCGCCATGACTAGGCGTTTCTATCATGGCCGCACGGAGACCGTAAGATCATGTACTATGGAAGCAGTGGAATGGTGCAAGTCCATGCTGGATCCTTCTGAAAGTGTAAATATTGAAATTCTCCTTTAATCATCATGTATTTAGAAGGCCCGTCATTTAATCTGCTTAAAACACCTTTCTCTGTTGTCTCATTAATGGGAGTAGGCCTGTTTCCCCTGAGACAGATTTCAGATGTTGGGTTGCGTGCAGTCTGCCTCTGGTCCTTGTGACTGAGGTGAGCTGTCACGTGTGGGTTTGGTTTTCTGTCCTGTTTACCTTTTGGTTGCAAGAATGTGTCATGAGTTACATTCACAGCGATTTTTCTTTTTTTTTCCACACCTCAAAGAGTAACTGCTTTGGAACCGATGTGCTCTGCCTGTGGAGTGGTCGTGTTGTTTTAATCTTCAAGTGAAATCAGGAAATGCTAATCTAATCATCGAGTCTGACAGCAATTTAAATCTGTTTGTGTCCTAGTAGCAACAGGGATGTACTCCAGATTTTGTCTCTGAACAGCTGAACTGGTGACCTTTTCCCAGCAACTGCCTCTGGTGCTTGGCTGGCAAAGCAAAGCATATTGTGCTTTATATGCCGAGCGAGAGCTATACTGAAGCTCTTTCTGTTGTCCTTGCTGCACATTTCTCAGAGCCTGAGAAATGAGGCAAGGTGAAGATTTTTGGAACAAAGGGCTCCATGGCACTAGGAAATTCAAAGGTTCTATGTTATTAATGCATCTAAGGAACATACAGGAATACAGCTGTCAGGCAGTATGTGTGATCAGTAATTATAGTCTTCAAGTGCATATTTTCCTGGTCTTCACTGGCTTCTTTTGGCATGTGCTGCAGCTTTAAACCTCAAATTTCTGGCCATTATTCAAAACTGCTTTCCTATTGCAAATATGAATTTGTTTTATTTCCCTGCACTTCAGTAATCTTCTAACCAATTACACACTTCTGTGGGTAGTACACATAGAGTTTGTTACTTCCAACACTAACTGTAGCCTTTCTCTTCTTGTAATTTTAGCTAGCGTCTACAGATATCTTCCTCTTGCATTTTTTTTTTTTTTATGATGAACTCTTGAAGCTTAAATAAAGTGTTAAATCTGTTCAATAGCATTGAAGTTAAGATGCTTAAAAGTCTACCTTTAAGGTACTAGGATATACCTAAAGTTAGGTACTTTGGAAAAATGTCCTTTTGCCTCAACTTTTCTTTTGCCTCTTGTGACCTTAGTAGCTTGATTTTAATCCAGATTGTGTGGCTGCTACCCTTGTTTCACATTCTCTGTGGCAGTCACTCATGTAATGAATGAAAGGATAAAGGGTGCTTCTTAAGTAGTTAAAGAGCTAGTAAGTTCGAGGATCATAGACGTCGAGGTTTTGGGTGTCTAGAGATGTTTGTCTAGTCCTCCTTTCCTAAAATAAATATATTTTTTTCTGTTCTCTCTGGTTTTATTATGTAAGTTTCAATATAAAATTGAAAAAAAACCACCCCATGATGTTGGACAGAACTACTGTCATGGAAGTAATAGTTCAATCAGCAAAGAAATTTCGGGAATGCAGTTGGCATCTGTGTTTTTTTTACTTAGGGTCTTTTTTGTTTTCTGCTTTTGCATCACATTTTCTTAATTAGTTGGGGTTTTTTTTTTTTTGCTTTTTGTTTTTGTCATGGAAAATATGATAGAATAGAATGGAATATTTCAGTTGGAAGGGACCTACAGTGATCATCTAGTCCCACTGCCTGACCAGTTCAGGGCATGGTGAATGGTGTAAATGCAGCTGCGCCAGCTAAAAGCTAGTGTACTTCTAAGTAAGTGGTATTTCAGAAAGTTTTGGGGTTCGATTACTCTAGTTCTCAGTGGTTGCTTGCAATTGTTTCAGCTTGTTTGGGAAGGAGCATGAGTTGTAGGATATTGTTCAGTGCAGTAGTGATCAGAGTAACAGAACACAGCCACAGGAAACAAATAAGCAAGTTCTTCTGATAAAGAAACTTGGACTTGGGAGAAACAGTTGGAGAGATATTCTAATGTACCTTTTAAGTTTCTCCATTTTATTCTATCTAAAATTGCTAGAAACTCTGAAAGGGAAAATCTTGCTGATCTGTGATTCCTGATGTGTTACTCACCTGGATTGTGGCTGTGGTTTTATTTTGTTTGAGTTTGGGGTTTTTAGTTGTTTGGTTTCTAATCCTGTCTCCCGTACTTGACAGACTTATCAACGACTGCAGCTGATGCATCAGGCATTTGCAAAGCACAATAAAATGAGGAGAGACTGTGAGAATGGAAAAGGTATTCTGGGGTCAAAATCTGGTTTATGTTTTCTTCTGGGTGGAAAGGGAATAGTGGTGTACGCTACTGCATTTACTTTGTCTCTTTGTTTTCAACCTGAGTAAAAACTACCCCTTAACACTTTAATTTTCATGAGAGAAACTCAAACCTAGTCCTTGCGCCCTTCCTTGTGCCCCAAATACATGTTGTCTTTGAGTATTAATTCACTTTTTCTGCCCAAGTAAACATGATTTCAGTATACCTTCTGATCAGATACATGCTTGGCTGGAAAGTGGGAAATGTGGCCTTTAGAGGCGGAGGAGAGATTGGGAAGTTGTGAAATTCTAAGCCACCTGTGTTAGTGTGGTAAGTTATTCTATGAATGAGAGAGTAGCTAGGAAATAATCACCCAATGAACCTTCATACTCTTTCTCTCCTGTTTGGTGAGTTATTTAGGCAATTGTGGCCCTAAAAGCCTTTTCACCTTGCCCATGTAGTTGCCATTGAGCCGGTTTCACTGCATGGAACTCCTCCTCCTTGGCTGAAATCGAAGTTTTCTTGGTTTTTGTTTTCCACAGGAACTGTGCTTGGTTTATATTACTTAGTCCATTTGCATTTGGGCTCAGTGTTGCAAGCTGAAAATGATGAAAGCCTCTGAGATCAGATATTTGGGAAGCGGTTTTGTATGCTACTTATCTATCCTTCAGATGGTATTTGAGCTACCCAGACCACAAGAAGCAGAAAATCAGAAATGCTGCTGTTAGTGATGCAGTGTTTGCATTTGTTTGACAGGCTTTGATCGTCATCTTCTGGGTCTCCTCCTCATAGCACAGGAGCAAGGACTGCCAGTGCCAGAGCTCTACACAGATAATGCCTTCAAAGCTAGGTAATTTGGAATCGTGTCCTGCAGGTAGTATCCTTTGATACTGAGGTCTTTGTTGCACTGGCCACTGTTGATCCCTAGGGAAAAATAACCTTTTTGTAAAACTCACTTTTGTAATTTGTTTGAAATTACCTTTTAAAGTGCTGCTTTTGTTTTTTTGCTGTTTCACAGCGGAGGAGGTGGGAATTTTGTTCTTTCGACTAGTCTGACTGGCTACACGAGGTTTAATGGATGTGCAGTCCCTATGGTAGATCATGGCTATGGCTTTTTTTATTCCATCAGAGATGACAGGTAAATGTAATTTCATTTTGGGTATGGTTCTGTCTCTGTCACAAAGGGAAATGCAGCTAACAACGAGAATGAGGAAAGCAAAGGGCAGAAGAAACGTGGCTGAATGTGTCAGGAAAGGTTGAGAAGCGAGCTACATGAGAACAGAGGCATTAACATTCTGGGAAGGCATGTGTGGGAGGAAGGATGAATGGTGGAAGTGAAGTGAGCACCAAGATACTGACAATAAGCAGAAAGAAAAGCATGGGGAAGGTGAAAGAAGGGAGGAGCAAAAGGGGTTAAGTGACTTTAAAATAAGCTTTAATTTTTGCGATAATTAAATGTAACATGCAAAGGTGTGCTTTAAATAGTAGCAATTGATTGAGACCTGTTAGAGCACAGGGGAGCACGCTGTCCCTGCTTCTTGGCAGTGACGCACATCTCTTGGCTCAAACCAAGCCTCTGTGAGCAGCAAGAAGCAGCTTAAACATTTGGCTTCACTTCTCATAAAATTGGTAGGATTTGGAAAGATCCAGCCTTGGTTTATTGGTCTTGTGGACAAAAATTACTGATTCCTTACAAAATCTGATAAATTACTTTGATTATAAGGTGTTGAGGTAACTTGCTATTTTGTGTTCTAGATGTTTTCGAATGACTTCTTCCTATGTATTGTGTGCAGATTTGATTCAGTCTGAGAACGCAAACCACTTATACTTAGTTCTGTTTCTCTTAACAGAGCCATTCATCAAAATAAAGATTTACCTTTTATTAGGTAAATAGAAAAAAAGTACTTTAAACCTTGAACTAGTTGCATAGAAGAAATATAATTCACAGTCTTTTCAAATGTAAGTGGAGAAGTTCTGTCACTGTGTATGTAGAAATAGGTGTTTAAATCAAAGTGTCTAGTTTCAAGATCTATCAACAGTATTCATTACAGAAGACATGAGGTATCTGAGTCCTCTTTGAATGCTGAGACAGTATATGTGACCATTTGCTTCAGGGTTTATGTCCATAATGTCACATTTCAGAGCAATTTGTGTGACTTTTATCCTAGACCATAAGAACTAAGAATGGTCACGTCTTTGTTTTCTGTACTGATAGGATCGTTACTACCTGTTCTTCCTGGAAATCCTGTCCGGAGACTGATGCTGAAGTGCTGTGTAGAACTGTGTACCAGTGTTTCCAGGACATGATACAGTTAACAATTGCAGCTCAGCTGTAAGGTTGATAATGATGTAAAAGCCTTTACAAGTTCACAAGTTATATGTAGTACAAGTTACATGTAGTTTTAAAGAAATGCCACTCAAGATTACTGTTAGAGGAAAGTTAAGACATTTACCAGTTTATGTGAAACCTACCTATTTTTATGGGTCTTAACTGTGGTGACAGTACCCATTTAAGAATAATGTAGCCATTTGCAACAACAATGCAAGCAGTAGTACCTTACTTAGGTGGAACTATGCAATATTAAAATATGCCTCAACAATGCAAACATACTTGGGATGCTGGGAATGGAGAATTTATGGGAGATTTGGATTTGTGATCTTAGTAGTAACATGTAGAATACTTGTTAGTCTACTGATACTGTTTATGTCAGTGGAGCACTTAACTGTGTACTTAGGAGTAAGCACACTATCCTCCTAGGTGATAATGCTTCTTAATGATAATGGTTTATGAAATAGAAGGACTGCCTTCTATTGAAATGAAAGTTATTTTTCATTTTTTGCTATTGGGATTATACCAAATAGACATATCTGTAAATGGGGAAATTCCCACTACATTTGAAGTAAGAGAGCACTACAACCTGAAGTATTTTGCGAAAGGAGCTCTCAATAATAAAGACAGAAAGCAGCGTATGAGTTCCAAATTCCTCAGTTTTCATCTTCTAGTGAACTGTGAACATCTGCTTTACACTAATGATACAACTAAGCACTGAATGCAGGTTGATACAGTTCTCAGGATTTTAAGACTTGATTCCTCTGAGCAGCTTTGTGTTCCTGCTATAGAAATAAAATTGTTCTAAAAATCAGCTTTTCATTGATTGTTTCATGGTGGACTGCTTCATGTGTAGCAAATCTCTTTGTGAAAGAGAGATTATCTTGGGGACAGCTGAACTTGAGATTCTAAAGTACCCATTGTTTTCTCTAGTTCTTGGAGTTTTGAGAGAGATCGGAGATTATTATATGACGTACAGGAGCAACTGCCTCCTCAGCTAACACGGGGCCAGTCTCTTTGCCCTCTGTAAGCTGTTGCTTTTTTTTTTTCCCCACAGCAGCAAGAACAGTTTCCCTCTTTATTTCCTTTCTCAAAGCCTGACACTTCTCTGAGTAACAGGCCAAGATGTGTTATACTGTGGTTTTTTTCCTTAGGAAAAGAGCCTTTGTCTTCCCTGCCTTTACTGGACTACTTGTACGTCCCATCTCAAAACTGACAACCATTAATTGTTTAATGGTTTGAAGTCTTTATCATTTCTGTGAGATAGATGCGAATTTTGGATCAAGCTATGCTTGATGGGTTTGGAGTTTTGTTGTTTTTAAGTTCTGTCTGACAGTTACAACCTTTCTCCCCTCAGCTGGGTTAGTAAACCTGATTACTACTGTAACAAGGACAGTTTGCTTTGAACACTCTCTTGAAACAGCCTGAAATCAGATGAGGGTTGTCAGAAGAGTGGCACAATTTTCTTCCAAGACATGAGACCAAAGGGGAAGGGGTTCCAGGAATTGGCTGCACCCGTTTGTACATTGGCAAGCTGAGAATAGGAGCCAGGGTTTTGCAGTGGTGGGATTGAGCCAGTTGCCAGTCCCAACAGACTTCCTTTTCTCCCTGCTCTGGGTTGCACATGCATTTATTTAGTAGCGCTTTGAGCCTGTCTGTGCTGAGGAACACATCACTACCTCCCTTGTGTCTCTGCACGCTGGTGTCTGTGCATAAGCAATAGCTACTCTCTTTCCGGCCAGACTGCTTTTCTGAAAAATTCTTTGGCCTCTTGCTGGCATACATCTTGTATGTCTTACAGTCCTCATCGCTCACCAGAACTTAGAAAGAATGCAAAGTTAGAACGTTATCATCAACCTCTGGAAACAACCCCCCCAGCACCTGAACAGAGGAGCCGAGGTCTCATCCTTTTTCATTAAGTCTCTACAGAAACAGCTTGCTGATGTGCTGGTGGAAGAAGAGGGTTGGGTTCTTGAAGTAAATGTGCTTCACTTATTAGTTATGAGGTTTAAGGCAGCTATTTACATTATTTTACCAAAGCCAGAAGTAATGAAACTAGTCTTATCCAAAAGACTGAACCAGCTGTACAGATGCCCTTCAGCAGCAGGTACTGCCTGCTACCACACATTGCATGGCCCACTTTGAATGCTGATCAGAGCACAGTAGATGCCTTGTTCAGCCAGGAGCTGCTGATGGGTCCCTTGCTCTGCAGCCTTGCCATTCTGGGCATAGCAATCTTGTCAGTGTTTTAGATGATGGAAAGGTGGTGAGCTATCACAATACACATGCTACCTTCTCTGGCTTTATCCAGCACTTCCTGGACAATCTGCAGTGAACAAACCAAAATATGAATTAGAAACAAATACAGCAGCTGTTAGCACCTCTGATGCCCCTAGTCTGTTATCTGTGATAGAGCAATGACAGAGATGATGTTTTTATGGCCTCAGAAGTGAAAACCTTATCCCTGATGACTGGTTCAGAGTGCTTACTGGTGTACATGCATTCATATTTTCACTTGCCCCAGAAGTCAGGTCAAGCAGGCATCTCCACGATGAGCCTGAGTGTTCCTCACTGCCACAGTGTCCTGGCTTCAGCAGTAGCAGTCATTTTTCTCTTTCTTAGTAGATGGTGCAGTGCTGTAGTTTTGACTTTCAGCCTGGGAAGAGCACTGATAACACCAATGTTTTCAGTTGCTGCTCAATAATGTTTACTCTGACCAAGGACTTTCTGAGCCTCATGCTCTGCCAGGGAGGAGGGGAAGCCGGGAGGAAGCAGAGACAGGACACCTGACCCAAACTGACCAAAGAGGTATTCGAAACCACAGCACATCATGCCCGCTGTATAAACTGGGGGCAGTAACCCAGAAGAGTTAGTTCACTGCTCGGTCAGGCTGGGTATCGGTCGGTGGGTGGTGAGCGGTTGTATTTTCTTCCCTTGTTATTTCCCTTATCATTACTATTGGTGGTAGCAGCAGTGGTTTGTGTTATACCTTAGTTACTGGATTGTTCTTATCTCAATACATATATTTGTACAGAACATCTCAGTCTGTGAGAGTTACATTCTTTTCTTTTGATTCTCCTCCCCATCCCTCTGGAGGGGGGGGAATGAGCGAGCGGCTGCGTGGTTCTGGGCTGCCGGCTGGGCTTAGTTGGACAGTTGTAGATACTGTCCCCAGTGAACTGGCCTGGCTTCTCTGAGGAGCCATGCACTTTTTCACTCACTTTCAGCAACATGGAAAACTGCTCCAAATTTCAGTAACGCTCTAATAATTAATTAATCAATCCGCCAAATAGTTCCATCATCCTACAATCAAATAGCATGCCAGATAATGAGTTTTGTGTTCTAGTTTTAAGCACTAGGTATGGGTACTTAGTGAGCACACTTTTAACATACCCCCCTTTTTTTTTAGTACTCTGTCGGTTATGAATCCTTTAATGTCACCCAATGTTCTGGGCTCTGTGGCTACAGCAATGCCAAATGTTGCAATAATTATTTTGAAAATTGGTAGCGCCTTTTTTTTTTTTTTTTTTTGGGGGGGGGGAAGAGGGTACACAATGAAAGAGCCTCCTGGTGGCATGACCAGCCAACTTGCAGGTCCCGTTGCCGTTATAAAGCCATGGTACCTTTTCACTCCGTCTCCAGAAGCAGCTTCATCTATCAGTGTGATCCAGGGCTGCCATACAAAATTTGAGGCATTGCTTCTGACCACCGGAGAGCTGGGTTCTTTTGTCTCCCACGTGTGTGCTATATTCCTAGATGCAGAAAGTGAGCACAAGTATAAACCTGGGTTTGGACCTAATCTTGTGGAGTGTGATGAGTCTGGGGCAGCCCCTTTCCCAGTCACCGGTCAAGTGTTGGTGAAGAGCCTACACATAGTAGCAGAGCTAAGAAACCCATTTCTTGGCATATTTAACTGCAGCGCAACCCCTTGATGGTGAGCGAGAGCAGCGTAACTTGTTTTGGGGCAGGGGACCAAGGTGCAGAGAAGCTGAGTGCAAGGTGCGAGAGGCAGGTTGTGACACTGCGGGGGGTGAACCCATGACTTCACCAAGCTGCCTGAGCAGTCAGCTCTTCTTTTACCACCATGGTTCACAGTTCTCCAAAAGAAAGAAAACTCAGGCACCAAGAGTGATTTAGGATGAATGAGAAGCCGGTCAAATACAAAACCTCTTCTGCTTCACACTATATTTTAATGCTGACACAAATTCACTCAAGGAATTCCGTTCCAGCTCTGTGCTTCCCCTGCAAGCAAACTCACTAGAGAGGCACCAAACCTAATTCCCAGCATAGAGTTATCTTTCTGGGCTGCAAGTGCACACTGATGGCTCATGGTGAGCTTCTCAACCAACACCCCCAAGTCCTTCTACTCAGGACTGCTCCTACATTCACTCATACCAATCAGTAGAGTGAAGAGTATCCTATAATTCAAAGGAGTCTGCAAGTCCTCAGTATTTTAAAGCTGACACAAATTTATTCAAATTTGATTCCAGCTCTGTGCTTCCCCTGGTTTTTAACTTGCTATGTGGACAGAGGTACCTCTCTCATTTAAGGGATGAAGCTTTGCAGGGAAAGCCTCCCAGGCTCCTAAGTCTGTGGGAATTTATTGACTGAGAACTATTTGCCCATGCCTGTATATTCCGCAAAGCGAGCTGACAAGGAGGTGTTCGCTTCAGCTGGTCAGTTAGAGCGCCATGAGGAAGAGCCTTTGCTTGCATTCACCTGCTGCTCAGGAGGACGTGAACGCATCGACTTCTGGGCTTTTTTCTTTTTCCTAGCATAATTATTCACAACCAGTGTAGAAAACCTGAAACTGCTTTTCCCTCCAAGGTGCTATTTATTTTGCAGCAAGAAGACCCACCACACCAGAAACTCAGGTTGTCATAGATGCACCCAGGATGTAACAACGGCTACAAATAGGGAAAGGGAGAGAAGGAAACAGGAACAAGATCATCGGATCATACAATGGTTTGGGTTGGAAAGGACCTTAAAGATCACCCTGTTCTGACCCCCTGCCATGGGCAGGGACACCTTCCACTAGACCAGGTTGCTCCAAGCCCTGTCCAGCCTGGCCTTGAACACTGCCAGGGGTAGGACAGCCACAACTTCTCTGGGTAACCTGTTCCAGTGCCTCACCACCCTCACAGTGATGGTGTTTTCTGCCTGTTTTTCCAAGCCAGTTCTGTGTGTGTGACTTGACATACCTGGCTAGGGAGATGCTGAAAGAAGGAGGGTGAGACCAGTGCTCCTTGGGCTGCCTCTGCACTTCGCTATTTCTTTCACTTCACTGGAGAGAAGTGCCCATCCACTTTTTCAGTACTTCCTGCATGTCTATTGCTCCATGCTCTTTCATCTAGAAGAACCTGCCTGAGTACCAATGTCGCACAGATTGTTGTTTTAACAGGGACTTCTCCTGCAGAGATTGTAGACACTCCCCATCCAGGCATCTGCAAAATGGCTGGGTTAGGTAGTAAAATGACACAATGTTGAATGTTCCGTTTCTACCAAATATTTTCTGATTGAAACGGTAGAGTTTGGTCAATTTTTTAGACTAATGTAACAGTTCATAAAAGATTATGAAGAGCATTAATAAGAGATCAGTGTGAGTTTTCCCAAAGGACCAGACTTCTCTTTTTTTGCAGGAATTAATTGCACGATAGCCGAAGAAGCCGTTGTGAAAGCACATGTTCTCTCCAAAACATTCTACTCTGAAAGCACATTTTAATTAGAATTCTGTTCCGTAACCACAGAGTCCGACAGCTTCTCTTACACCATCTGTTAAAAAAGATTTCATTTTCAAAAGCAACAATAGCTGTAGGTGGCTTCTGTCTGCTTTGCAAGGACCTCGTTCACATTCTTGGCATGTTCTTTGCTGATTTTGTTGGGTTTTTTTTTTCATTTTTGTCCTTTAAGATACTGAAAATAATCTATTATTTTTGATTTGCGCACTGAGTCAATCCTTCTACTTGAAAACCTTTTCTAATTGATTTACTATAAAATGTAGTATGGCTTATGTAATATGGATATATGCCTACACAAGAAATATAGTTCATATGAATGAGTATATATAAAATGTAGATACAGACATATGCAAATGACCAATCAACATAATAGCTTGAATGTATACGTATGAAGTCATAAGACTTCATAGCTATTTTCCTTTATTATGTGTGTATATACATGTACATATGTTCACACACAAACAAATACACATGTAATAAAAACAAGGTTTACAACACGTATCTGTAAGGTGTCTGGAATGTTCTGATCTCTTTGTTACACGGCAGACCACATGCACCCATGTGTTCACATACATTGCTGGTTACTAAAGTATGTGACAATCTATTGCAGACAACTTGCAACTAAGTTATCCCTTAAAAATTTCTGGTTAAATGCCAGAGGCCGGGTTATATGTTCAAGATCTGTGCTCAGGTAGCTTTGTGCAAGAAAATACTGAAAAATTATCTCCGCTGCATTAACTCTATTTCCACTGGCTCTTAACGATGCTTTTCCAGAAAGCAGGTGAGGTTTTGGCAGGAGAAGACACTAAGCAAGGCTTAGCCCCCGTTTGGTTGCATGAGTCACATGTGAACGGGCTCACACAGTGCTGCTTCTCAGTACCACTGATGTGGGTGGGAGAAAAAGAAAGAAAACCAGGCTTGAAACAGAGAAGAAGTATGCTATGCTGTGCATAACAGTGAGCTTACTCACATGCTTGCCTCCTTCCTCACTGTGGCTATCTATGCAGGGTATTCTTTCAAACAGCATGAAGGAGGGGGCAGCTGACATTTTGGCTTTGGCATAGTCTGGAGTGAAAGAAGTGCTTTGTCCTAATGCCACTGCACTGAACACAACAGCTCAAAAAACTATAAAGACAAAAAGGAGGAAAATATCTAGACAGGTGGCAAAGGCAAGAAAAGCTGTTATGGGCAGATTAGGGGCTTCAGATAAATATTCTTTATTAAGGCTGAGGTAGAGTAAGAGCTGTCATAATGCCTTTCTAGGGAGACGAGCAGCACTCTAAGCTTCCCTTCCTTGCCCACTTTCTCTGTATTTATTCAAAATGGATGTGCTGATTTCTGTTTCTGTTCTTAATGCATGAGATATGGTAGAATGTACAGTTCCTTGCAGCTCAGTTTCTTCATCTATAAAACTCAAGGTATTAGTTGTGGAGCAGCCTGGGGATTATGCAGAAATCTGCCATTCCACATTTCCTTTGAAAGGGCTAGTCTTCCAGCCATGACCAAATCCTTAAGTTCAGGTGAAAAAGGCAAAAGGCAAATGGGAGATGAGAAAAAGGCATGAAATCTGGGATGAGCAAAGGGCAGTAGGAGAGGAGATACATGAGAAGAAGGAATCCACTTGAATGCGTAGGGGAAGGAAGGGTAATGCTGGTACTTGAGAAGGGGTTGGTGTTATCAGGGTAAGAAATAGCTTTAGCCTCAGCAGCAGCATGGTTTTGCCAGGCAAGAGCGTGGCAAGCGCCAAAAGCAAGCATTAGTATGCGCATGGGAGACAAAGTGGCCCTTGACAAACACAGACAGGGATTTCAGCTGCGGGGGGAAAAGCAAGACGGTTAAGTGCTGGAGACAAGGAGAGAGGAAAGGGAAGGCTGGAAAGGTGCCAGCCGGAAACATTCAGAGAAGCTGCTTCAGTTCTGGGTGTGCATTTTCTAGATTGGGTGTTTGCCAAGTCTTCCTCCTACTCCCCAGCTCTCTTGTCCCAGGGTTTATAATTTCCTCACCTGAGTTTCACTTGTTACTTGCTCCACTAATCTTTTAATCTTGTCCACCTATACTCCCTGCAATTAAGCCATGTGATTCTGTTATTAAAGAAATCTTGTTGGCTAGGAAAACAAGGAATGGCTTTGCTTTGCCTGTCTTCATGTTACCTCCCTTTTACCCTGGGCAACCTGATTACAAGGGAAACTGTAAGTAGCTAAACACATTATAAAAGTGTCGCTTTTTTTGGATTTGTAATAGTGTAAGGAAAGAAGGGGAATGTAAGAGCAAACAATGGAAGGGGGAAGTATCTGTTGATTTTTGCAGTTCTATACTCCATTGATTTCATGGTACCTACAGAAAAGTCAAACCTATTATACCACATGGAGAAAAAAGAACCTAACCAAGAGATACTTGCAAAAACATATCTTTAAACCACACATGTCCATTTCTCACTGGAGAGGCACCAATCCTAAACATTCAGCATAAGTAAAGTACATAATAGTTTGTGTAAAGGCAAAAGTAAATCCAAAGATATTATATGATCATAGAATGTTTTGGGCTCGAAGGGACCTTAAAGATTATCCAGTTCCAACCCCCCTGCCATGGGCAGGGACACCTTCCACTAGATCAGGTTGTTCAAAGCCCCATCCAACCTGGCCTTGAACACTGCCAGGGATGGAGAACCCACAGCTTCTCTGGGCAACCTGTGCCAGTGTCTCACCACCCTCATAGTGAATAATTTCTTCCTAGTGTGTAATCTAAATCTCCCCTCTTTCAGTTTAAAGCCATTCCTCCTTTTTCTGTCACTACATGCCCTTGTAAAAAGTCCCTCCCCAGGTTTCTTGGAGTCCCCCTTTAGGCACTGGAAGCTGCTCTCAGCTCTCCCCGGAGACTTCTCCAGACTGAGCAACCCCAGCTCTCTCAGCTTGTCTTCATCAAGAGGTGCTCTAGCCCTCTGATCATCTTTGTGGCCTCCTCTGGGCTTGTTCCAGCAGCTCACTCTTTTGTTGGGGGGTGCAGAGCTGGACACAGTGCTGCAAGAGAGGTCTCACAAAAGCAGAGTAGAAGGGGAAAATCGCCTCCCTTGACTTGCTTGACCTGCTCCTTTTGATGCAGCCCAGCACACGTTTGGCTTTCTGGGATGCAAGTGGACACAACTGCCTCACGTTGAGCTTCTCTTCAACCAACACCACCAAGTCTTTCTCCTCAGGACTGCTCATACGTTCACTTGTACCAATGTACAGTATGAAGAGTACCCTTCTAATTCAAAGGAATCCACAAGTCCTCACTATTTTAAAGTAAAATAATCGGCAGTTCTATCTCAAGATCCTAACCTAAGACGTCATAATTCCTGTGCACTTCAGTTTCCTGTCTTAAAAAACAATGACAATATTGGGATAGAATTGGGCATGCACAGTTTGTATTGTCATAAATCCATTAAAATTATTTTCAAAGTTATACTACAACTGCAATTCAGATTTTCAGCCATCTGATACATGAGGAAGATCATCAAGCACCAGAATTTCTACAAAGCAGAAATTACTTCAGTAGAACAAATCTTTGTGCTTTATCTTACAGCAAACCAAAGCAAGTGACAATTCATGCGCTTTCACATGATCTGCAATAGTACTTTGATAACAGAGTTAACAATACAGAAGCTGCTATATAGGTCCACCTTTCTGGTTCCTTCCTTGGGGAAATCCCACTGGTTTTTATACAAATCTTAGCTAAACATACAGGTAAAACACTGCCTTTGGTTTGTTAGACAATAGGTTCCCTCAGGAGAAAGGGCTTGTGATTATAGGAATTAATAAAGGCTTCCATTTCCAGAATTAGAGCATCCTATAGGAGCATCATGCAGACTTTGAAAGAAAACGAAAGGACATTCAGAACATTATCTTTAGAACACTACCTAAAATGTCAGGAGCATTAGCTGGAGGGGAAAGATAATCTATATTTTTTATGTCAAACCTGATTTTGGAATGAAAGACTTTTACGATGCACTGATGCACTGACAGAGACGAAACATGATTCAGTTTATTGGTGTTAATTTATGTTCATTTAAAAAAAGGAATATTTCAATAACTTTTTATCAGAAATATTCCTTTACCTATGTGGTGCTTGCAATCTTTGTCTATCCATAAGCTCAATTGTTTTTTGCTGAGTCAAACAACAGTTTGAATATTTTCTACGGTTTCTGAAGAAATCTGCCTCAGAGAGCAGACATTCATCAGCAAAAAAAAACCCCGATTATGTGGGAGTTTTTAAACATAATGCAACAAATCCAACTGCAATAGAGGTACATCTACAGTACTGTTGAAAGTGTAGTTTCAACATCTGTAGATATGCTGCTGCTAAATATATCCAGTTAGTGTGGGTCACAGCAGTGAAGTTGAGACAGTATACAGTTTAGCACAGGCGGGCAATGGGAGTTTATTTTCCAAAGGGTTTGTGTAACCTGTCATGAGGATGATATCAGGCAGCTGTCATCACTGTAGGACCCCAGGCAGGATAAAGTGAACAAGCCTACATCACCTGCAAATGCATTTGGAACTGCAGGGTAACCATATGTCCACATTTTTAAAAGCAACTTGTGATTTTGAACACACCCATAGGGGAAAGATCTTTCCCAGGGTGCATGCGCAGCATTTTTGGAAAATCGGAAGTCTTTTCAGAACTCCTAAACGAGAAACTCAAAACCCCATGCCATTCCTAAAAGTAAAAAGACAGATTTTCCTGGCGCATATGGCAGCTTGGCACCTAATTCCCGACAATTTTATGTCTTTGGAAATTCTTCCTATTTTGTGACAGAAGAAAAAATTGTAGTTTTCCAAAATGGTTAATGATGCCCAGTCTTGATTGAAATCCATAGTGGAAACTCATGCCTTAATTTTCTTAATGATTCCCAAATATTAAGGAGATTGACTTACAGTTAATTAACATCGTCAGCAAGTTTTTAAATAGCAACAGTTGCTTTAGCCTTGGTCAAGAATCCAGCAAATAAAGCCTCAATATGTAAAGCATCTTGGAAACTGATTTTGTAAAGTGTATTCATGGAGCACTATACTCATTCCAGCTCATAATTTAGTTCCAATGTCCTCCTTCTATGGGAAAACAAAAATAAATATTATCCACTATCTAGAAAGTCACCCAAAAGCTGTCGCTCAAGCTCAATTTTTTCTCATATATTGTTATCCACGTAAGATTTGTACACTGTGGACTCACTTTCACAGAAGCCCCTTGTAGCACCTGTACCACTCCAAATTGTGTGCTCAAGGACTGTACCAGGAGCTAATTGACTTCATTAGATAAGTGCATGACAAACGCTGCTGCTCCTGAGAAAGGCGTGAAATATATTTAGTCTCTTTTAGCTATATTGTTTCAGCACTACCTTTCAATGAGAGTAGCTTGTTTTTATCTCTGGTGTGTGAAGATGGCATTTCTCCAGTTCTCCAGGAAGAACACCTCTTTTAAAGAGAAGAGTAGATTTTTACCCGGAGCTAGAAATAGACGCTTGAGACTTACGTCCCTTCAGATTTGCTTGGTATGTTGAGAGTGAAACCTTTTGCTGAGTTACTATGGAACGACATATGTTTTAAATTTTGCCAGCAACTGAGATCTGCACAAAATGGTTTTGATTAACACAGTCTGCCAAAACCACATATTCAGGTCACCACCTGAATCATGTAGCTGTTCGTGCAAATAGGCTCCAAGGAAGCTGACGTGAGATAGCAATAATCAGCTGTAAACGACTTCACTATGAGATAACTTTAAAATATTTCAGTGCATAAAAATGGACACAACCAGTATTTTGAATTTTTTCTTGATTACCCTATCATGTAAAAAAGAACATTTCATTTTCTTAACATATACGCTCTTTTGAAACTAAATCCCTTTTAACTTGCTATTTTAATGTCTGACAGAAGACTTCTAGGCTTGTGAATCACTGGCCTTTACTGCAAATGTAGAAAACAGCTTGGAAGCAAACATGATTCAGCCTTCAACTCAGTGAGAAAAAGCCTAGCAGCTCCAAACAAGAGAGCTGATCTCAAAGAACTTAGCTGTACTTTTACACTTAGCAGACTCCTCTTTCCACATCCTTACTTCTACACAGTAAGTAGAGCAAATGCTTAGGCAACCTACAAATAAGAAACACAACAGACTAACTAACATGACGGTAAGATACTGAAATAATAACATGGAAAATCTAACATAAATACATGTAAACATTATCTGGCTCCCCTACAAAGACAAGCATGTTCTTTATGTCTCTATTACTGTTAGGAATAGTTTTACAGACGGATAAAGTGATTTTTATTTTTTTTTCTGCGCAGCCGATTTAAACACATTTTGACACTGCGAAGCTTTACATTTGTCGAACAACCTTTAATGACTTCATCCTTTTTAGAAGCAAGATTGATTTAGACTGCTGCTTTGTTTGTCTAACAGCCAACCTGTGGGCTCACAGAGGTTTCCGGATTTCGCTTCTGGTACTGACATTACCCTCTGTTGCCTTTTCCCCATCCCTGTTATCAGCCAAGGCTAATAAGTAGCCAGTGCAATCACTGTATGATCTGGAAAGAGACACAGAAAATACAAAGCAATTTTAGCCAGATTGTACAATGATTGCACTGGATACTTATTTCAAAAGAGTGTTGTGAGACTTTGTATGTCAAATTCAGGTTGCTTTGTAAACCTCACCTGTAAACTGTTCTAGAATTCATGATAAATAAAAGATGAGTTCATTCCATTTAATTCTCCCGATGATTGGTTAAAGTTTTACTGGATTTATAGATTTATACCAAAACGCCTGTGAGGCAAACCCAACAGAACTGCCCTTAATTTTTATTTTAGTGTGAGAAGGGGTAGGAGTAAGCACCCAAAGCCATTTTCTGATCAGCCTGGAGGCAGAAGTGCCTTGGAGAAGCTTCCCTAATACAGATCATGGAAAGAGAAAATAAGATTTGCTGTGCTCAGACTCCTCTGCACAACTGAGCATGATACATTGGGAGGGAGGGAAAGGGTGTAAGAGAAGATCACACAGGTGCTGTGCTGCCTGGGGTGTGTCAAAACCCCATTCCCCACAAAGCACACTCTGCCCTGGGACTTGGGAACATCTTGGGAACTGATGAAACAGTTCTCAAAGTTACACAATGAAGTAACTTCCTCCCTTTCTGCTGCCAGCACTCATATTTTTACTTTGAAGCTGATTCCCAGGCTTCTGCTCCGCTTTCCAGCTGAGAGGGAAAGCAATGGAAATCAGAGCAAGGGACTGCAGGGCATGGTCAGCTACACAGTCCCTGTGACATGTTTCATGCACCTTGTTGCTGATGGTTTATGTACTGTGTCTTTTTATACAGAGTGACAGGCAACTGCAAGGTGAGAGAAGGTGAAGATACGTGCTAGGTAGAGGAGAGGAGCGCTGAAAGGAAACAAGCTGGAAAGAAATGAGAAAAGGAGAAAAAAAAAGCAGAGTGCTGGGAACAAACAGGGAACCCAAATGCGGACCTGGGACAGGTGTGAGAGACCCAGGACTTTTAAAATGCTTAGTATGCTCTGAATACTGCAAACTGAAAACATGAATTAATAACTTACCTTTTCAGTTTTCAGCTTCATGTTAACTACATCATCCTTTTGTCAGAGCAATTGTATATATTTGTATATATTCTTGTTCCACCACCAAAGTCCCTGTTAAGCAACGCTGTGTAGTATGACATAAAACCAGATAAAAATGACACTGAACCCACCTGTCCCGTGATTTCCAGTTCCTCTTTAATTTTTTCTGCGTGTCCAGCAAGCATCTTCATTTGAATCGTTCCTGTTACAGCAGGAAGTTGGCACAATGGCTAAACCGGAAGAGTCAGCTGCCAGCCATGGGTCAATGACGAGCAGTCCCAGCCCCAAGATTAACTACATTTTGGGCAATTAGGGCCAGTCTGGAACCTTTAGGCTAGAAAAGAATGAAACCATTGTAAATTACTGTTTTATCTGAAAACTTTGTTACCCAGAGAATGGAGATTTATTAACCAGAGACATCTGAAGGTGCTTAATTTGGTCTAAATATTCTGCAGAGTTAGATGCTTTACCTTTTGAGAAAACATTCTATTATACAAATAATTCCCTTGAGTCCTGTCTATCTTATCTAGTCTTCTTCCTCTGTTTTCATTTATTTACTCAGACTTAGTCCTTGTTTTCAGGTTTTGCCCAAGAAAACACAGTGACATCTCATAGACACCATATTTTTTATACATAGAGCCATGACTTCAAACTTGCTAGGTGTCCTGAAACATGGACATTTCCTGACTTGGAGTCTGAGATGACTACTTTTTTCTCTCTGACCATTTTTAACTAAGCATGTAAGCAAGCACAGTGCTGCAATGAAAGTAACCCTCATTTACACTTAAGCATTTTGTTAATATTTGTAACATTTAACATGAAAACACAATGCTCTAGACAACTAAGCAGGTTGGATAAATAACAGTAAATAAACTGAGTCCCTGCAAGACTCATTTATAGTAGTGATAACAGGACTGAACACCAGTGTGAACTAAAAGCAAAGTTGTATATATATGTATGTATCTATAGAAATACATATCTTACTATTATAATGTTAGATTTTCGTGACATCAAAATAAATATTATCTAATAATAACAAGAGCTTCCAGATGACTGTGCGTGCAGGATTTCTACCTATCAAATCCAGTCTGTAACTTAGTCTATGCTAAATCAGACATGACAAAGGCCAGTGCTTATTACTTACTCCTTTGATTTGTGAGGCATCATTAGCAAGTCTCATAATTAATGGTCCAGTGATATTTTTAGGATCATCAAACCAAGTGATCTCCTACAAAATGAAATAGAGTTGTTAAATCTTAAAAGCTTTAGTCTGTACATCACTTCATTAAGCTACACAAGAGAACTTGATTACTTCAGATTACAACAGGGTGACACATGTCATATGTTGTTCTTTTCCTGTAACCATAAATACAATAAACCTAAAAGTTTAATAAAGATATGAGAACACAAAACGCAAACCTAAGTTGTATTAACAACCTGTATATCCTTTTGCAATAGCACAAACATCACCACCTTATTTCAAATAAAATGTAGTTTACAAGAAACTTCTTGCTTGTGCATTTAACATGATGATCAGATGCTCATTAAATAGCAATACCAAGAAATATGCCATTAGGGACAATTATTTGGATGCATAACATGCATTTGGAAATAGTACTAAGCAATATACTTTCTCCTGCTATAAAAGCTAAAACCTCATCTTAATTCTCTGTCAGTTGCATGTACTGTGAAATCTGTAAGTCTGCTTTGAAGTGTTTCCAAAGTCTTGAGTGTTGCTGCAAAGTCTCTGTGGTGTCTGAGAAGACATATGCAAAATGATATGCAGTGCTGCGAGATTACTCAAGACTACCTCTTCCTCATCTGGAAGACTATTTTCAGGGGGAAAAATCTTGTCAATCATATACTTCCATATCTCATTAGCAATTCAGATTAATTGGTCTGAGGGATCAGTGACTCTAAAACACACATTCAAAAACCCAACAATTTGAAAAATAAAATGTCTGAATCTAATGCAAAACATTTGTCTCAGTTAAACCCAGGAAGTAAAAAAAAAAAATTCATTCTATCTTTCCTCCAGATTTGCAGAATATCAAACCCAAAAGAGCAATACCAATAAACAATGTAAGAATTTTTTATTACTTTATACATGCATAATTCTTCTCAACAATATTGTATTTTTGTGTTATAAGGTTAATGTAAAGGCTTTCATATTTCTTCCCATTAGTGTATAAATACATAACCTTTGGACATCAACAAACATGCTACATTTTTATTTCTTGGGGTTTTATTGAGGGTGAGGGATTATTTTTAAGTGCAGTAAAGTACTGTATTGTTAAATAAAGAAAGAAAAAACATACGAAACTAACAGTTTCAATCTGGCTGTAAGCTCACATAGACAGATGACTGCTTTGGCAGTTATGTGATATGGAGAACGCAGCCATATGTGTTGGAGCTAATACATAGAACGCTCCCAGGTCCCACTGTTGCTGTGTCTGACACTTGGACATGGTGCCAGGTGGACACTATTTTCACTCCGGAGTGAAAGATAATGACATGAAAATCTCTCTGTTACCTTTAGGCTCTTTAGAGCCCTTCCTCCAGGGATCTGTTGAGATTCAGAATGCTCTCAGAGACCTCAGTGTCCTCCTGGGCTAGTCAAAAAGTCTCATGGAAGTTAATTTCCAAGGAGGGGACCTAAAATCCCTTCCCATCTAAACCAGAAAGAAGGGTCATCTGGGTCCCTAGTAAACAGGGTTAACGAAGGGGAAGCTGATGTGGCTGAGGCTGGCTCTGGAAATTTCTCAAGGAGGAAATGAATGGAAAGGACAAAAGGAATATGGTCTCTGTGGAGAACACAAAAACTCCACTCAG
Organism: Myiopsitta monachus; assembly: GCA_017639245.1. Taxonomy (NCBI): domain Eukaryota; kingdom Metazoa; phylum Chordata; class Aves; order Psittaciformes; family Psittacidae; genus Myiopsitta; species Myiopsitta monachus. Next base: position 30,361,609 of record CM029919.1, read on the forward strand.
CTGTATGGGCTGAAGAAGTGATGTGGTTGTGTCTGTTTGGAAACCTCCTCTCTGGTCCCAGACATGCTGTTATATCAGACTAATATGTTCGGAATAGACCACTCTCTGCAGGGAGTGAAACGCAAGAGAGTGATGTGTCTAGTCTCACATCACTTTGCTTTGTACTACCTCAGGGATCACAAGTGAGTCAGCTGGGAGTAAAATTTGACAGAAATTCAGGGAAGGACTGAATTTATAACGTAGACTGGCAGTTAGATGCTGAATACCAACATGAAATATGTGATGGGTTACAATACTCAGTAGAAAATCAACTGGTAAGGACAGGAGTGGTACCAAAAGAGGAACAAAATCACCTGAGTTAGTTCTGGCTGCGCTGAAAATGCTGGCAAGCATGCAGAGCAGGTAGCAGTGCAGTCTGCGTCTCCCAAATAGGGCTTACCAGCTTGCACTGGTATGTGATCCACACTGCAGCAAAGCAGGGATGCCGAGCAACTGGCCACTGCACCAGCTCCAGGAAGCAGCTAATGCCAACCATCAAATGATGGTGATAAGCCTGTTTATGCACACAGTTTGGATCCTTGCCGTCCTACTCACTGCTTAGCAACTAGCGACTGCTAGGCTTGGATTTCAGGCTGAGTATTTTAAACAGTTTTCACTCTGCTGCTGAATGTACTTCTACTGACAGCAGAGCCCTGGACCCCTGCTGTGGCTGCCTTTGGCTTTGTGCAGTTAGGAAGGAGCAGCCACATTCAGTGAGTGCAGCTAATCAGATATCCAAGTCCTGTAAATTTTGCTGGTGATTATTTGTGGGCCCTGGCCACAAATAAATATGGAGTTACCTGACCATGAAGAGAGATCTGAATTTCACATTTAGTCTTATAGATTACAGCCTACTTTCTCTGATTCTTAGTCCAAACATGCTTTGGTTGTATTAAATAAGCTAGATAAACGCTACCATTACCTTTGAGCTTTCTTACAGTTGACCTACAGTTATATCAATGAAAAGGTTTTAAAACCATTTAAAATGTCTACCTGAACATGTTATGAAGATTTAGCCCAGTCAGTTTCTAAAGTGAGCTAAAGAAATCAATGTGGTAACTTTACGGATATGATCTCAGTATGACTACTTAAATAAACACAAAGCCAATTTATGGCATGTGAAACCCGAAGCATTTCTAAAGCTCAAAAAACTAAATCTATAATGCTTTTACCTGTCTCAGAATTGCTCTAAATACCATGGATTGAAGCTTCATTATAAGGATTTCTCCAGCTTTGTCAAATATGAAACCCTGCGTGAGAAAGAAAACCAAGATTTTTTATTACCTAATCAGAGTTTTTGTCTCTTGTTTTAAGAAACAAGTATATACCCTGTAATAGTCTTCAGGCCCCATTAAACAGTGTTTTAATTGCAGGATTCTTTTTCTCACACCTGATCTCAAACAGAAAGTGGTCACTTGAAAATAAGAGGCTTGGTGCTTGGTCCAGTATTTAAAGGGTGGCTACAAAGAAGATGCAACTCCCTTTTTACAAGGAGTCACACGGAAAAGACAAGGGTAATGGGCACAAGTTACTCCTGGGGAGATTCTGGTTAGAGACAAGAAGAAAACTTTTCACAATAAGAACAATCAACATTGAAATAATCTCCCCAGGGAAGTGGTGGATTCCCCAACACTGGACACTTTAAAGACGCACCTGGACAGGGTGATAGGACATCTTATCTAGGCTGTCCTTTTGCCGAGAAGGTTGGCCCTGATGATCCTTGACGTCCCTTCCAAACTTGTATTCTATGATTTTAAGATTCTATGATACTGAATATTCCACACATTGACAAATATACATTCTCACACGAACAATTATGTGTATATGAGAATTTAGACTGCATTTCAGAAATTGTGGTCAATACTATTTGATCCTATATAAACAGAAGGATGTAGCCCATAGAGTGAAGAGGTGATTTGAAATATTATTTAACTTTCATGGTATGGAGCTGTGAGTAATCTTAAATTAAGCACATATAATGTGGTCTTTCTCAGTTACTTTTGGTACGCTTTCTTAGAAATCCAGTGTGTAGAATAGTTTCAGTACAGTCACATCACATGCTGGCAGGAGTGTTGCAGAGGGCTCAGGGCAGGTGTTGAGGCAACCACTTACCCAAGAAGAAGATTCAAAACCTGATCTACAACTGTGTGGCTAGCAGTACTACCAGTACTATCAGTGCTGTCAGCATTGGGTTTTCCTGCACAGGCTGTGACATAGAGTGGGCCTTTCACAAAAAGGGTCCTTTGCTGGGGAGATGGGGTCAGCTTATAGCACAGAGAACATTTGAACCCTCTTACTACGTTTTGAACCTGTCTGATAGTGAAAGTTCATCATAATTTTTCTTATATACTGCTTAACACTACGGTGCTGAGAACTTAGCACAGCTGAGGAGTGACTGACATATCATGAACAACTGCAGTAAGGAAAACTTAACTGAAGAAAAAGAAATGACAGAAGAAATTAGTCCAGAACCTAAGAACAGTAGTGCATGCATGCTGTTTGTCAGCTTGATGGCACCCCCTCCCTTTGCTACAAACTCCTACAGCAGAAAATTCTGGAAATTGATTTACTTAAGTAATAGCACAATAATTTCCCCTGTTCTTGTTACATGCACAGGCGTGTGCATTACATATATTTAAAGTAATAACAAGTCCATTTGGTTTTGAACTAAGTTGATGTTTTTTCTTTGAAGTTTATAGATATGAAGTGATTTTACGTATCTTGGGAATGAAGGCTTCCTTAGTATTTCAGCAAGATAAAATCAGTAATGTGTCAGTGAACAACCTGCGTCAGTAGGTATTATTGCAATATACACTTGCAAAATGTTGAGGCATGTCTTAAGACTCTAGAATAGCATTCCTGGACTCACTGGCTGAAGATCATTGCATGTGAAACGATGATTAGTTACTGAGAGAGACACATGGGAATTGTTCTAAATATGATGTGCTATAGTTTACAGACTCATTATTTCTTTTAGACTAAGACTCAATGGCGAACAGATTGATTGTTTTCTGTGTGTTAACGAAATCCAAAAACTTTACATTGTATGGAGAGTTCGCTTTATTATGGAAATAATTTTCCATTTAAAGCTAAGTTTAGATAACACAAATATGTTTTGTAGGGTTTGAGGTCTTCAAGGTCTCTAACTCTTTTAAATAGATCTTTGAGGATGTACATTGGTTCTTGCTGGATTTTGTTTGCATGTTTTGAATGTTGAGTAACCGTCAAAAAGTAGTTTTAATTTTTTTTAATTACATTTAATTTGTCTTTGTAAAGATTTATTTATTGCTTGCTTAAAGTGACTCCTGTTTGCCTTCTTTGGTCCATAGCAATACAATTTACAGTGCAGTTATTTGAATTTTCTAATGTAGATTTGCTATATATCCTATCACGCCTGAAAATATTTTTAAAAGATTTTAGAGTAAATTAATATTTTACAAAGGAAGGGGTTTAATTCCAGGTTTTGCCAATATATCTGTTCTGCTCTTTGTCAGTTGCTTTCCGTGTTGGACTGATCAAGGGACAACTGCTGAATGATTGCAACTGCATATCATGCTGCCCTTCCCTGAGGAATGTTTCTGTCACTCTCTGCAATAAAAGCTGGAGTATAACACCAACATAATACTCTTTTCCTATGCAGTTCTTCGGAAGGTAACTTTTGTTGAGTAAAAAAATTTAAATAGGCTATTTCAGTATCTTTCATGTCATATACTGTATCTTGACAGGCTGCAAAAAGTGCGTCAGTAAGCGTAGATTTTGCTGTGGTTTCATTTTTGGTTTTTCCATTTTGTGGTGAAACTGTGAAGAAAAAAAAAACCAACAAAAAACAAAACAAAACCCTGAGGAAGCAAGAGAGAGAGCCTCATCCCAAAACATTCAAAACATGAACCTGAGGTTCAGCTTCCAGGGCTGTATTTGTTTCTAAACTGATTCAGATTCTTGTAGCAGACAGATAATATAATCTTTGTCTTCTACAACTCACGCAAGTAACACAACCATAGATTCTTTCTTGTTATGACACGTGACATATGGGTACATAAACAAATGTACTCTCGCACTCTGCCTCTCTCCTGCACTGTCATAACTATAGTAATATCCCACACTGTATCGATATTAATACCTTTCCAACAAAACAGTGTGTTCTGACAGAAAAAGTTAGAAAATTCCCACCAATACAAATGCAGCGTTGCTTCCTTGAGAATGTAACTTCATTTTCTAACACCATAAATTCAGGTTTACAGAAATGCTCTCTATAATAAAAAATCTACTGAGAAGCATTATATCAAATTCCTTTCATCTTTTTGCTTTTGCATTGCTTTGCAGCGCACATACGCTGAGCACCCATACGCAACACAGTGCAAGCATCACCTTTCAGGCCTGTACTGCTTGCCTTAACATACTGCTTTCTGTCAAGAGATAAGGGTGAAAGAGATTCAGACAAGTCACAGGACAGCCTCTCCTCATTCAGCATCAGTGAGCTGATCTGCTTGAGGATGTGCAATTTGCATTACTTCTCTGGGAGACACTGAGCAGACATTTTGCTTTCTCTGTAAAAAAGGAGCTTTGCCTCCTCCTCACCTTTGCAGTGCATGCTGAAAAATGTATTAATTTATTGGTTTATGATAAATGTAATTAGAAAACAATGACAAAAGATAAAGCATACATGAAAATTTTTTACTTCTTTGTTTTATATGCCTCTCTATAATGTCTGAAATGATGACTCAAAATATGGGCTGCAAGGCCCCATTGATAATGGCATGTAAAGTTCCAATAAAAAAGCATTGTTCCAATACCAATAACAAGCTAACTGATCTTTAAATACTGTATTAATTAACTGCAGAAATTCTTACTGTTACTCAGTACCCAAGACTAATAACGTGAGAGAAGAAGGAAAAGACCAATGGATGCTACAAAAGCTCTCATTTCTTCCAGCAATAACAATTTGAGATTTTCCCTGAAAGTACTTACCCTTTGTGGGACTATCCAGCAAAAGAAGTTGCCGATTTAAATGACTTTTTGCATCTGATGGCATTGTCATCATTGTCATGGGTTCAGCAGTAGCAGTCATTTTTCTCCTTCTTGGTAGCTGGTGCAGGCACTGTGTTTTTGATTTTTGGGCCTTGGAGCTGTGCTGATAACACCAGTGTTTTGTCTGGCCAAGGACTTTCTGAGTCTCATGCTATGCCAGGGAGGAGGGGGAGCCGGGAGGAAGCAGAGACAGGACACCTGACCCAAACTGACCAAGGAGGTTATTCCATACCACAGCACGTCATGTCCAGGATGTGAACACGGAAGGCAGAGACCCGGAAGGGTGTGGTGGTGGTGGTGGACTGGGGGTGCACGGCATGGTCAGGTTTTTGGTACTGCGGGGTTCGCTGCTGGAGGGTGCACTGGCTGGGTTGGGCTTGGTGAGCAGTTGTATTCTCTTTCCTTGTATTTCTCTTGTATTATTACTGGTGGTAGCAGCAGTGATTTGTGTTATACCTTAGTTACTAAACTGTTCTTATCTCAACCTGTGCGAGTTGAATTCTTTTGATTCTCCTCCCCATCCCCCTGGGACTGGGGGAAGAAAGAGGGGGAGTGAGTGAGTGAGTAGAACTGCAGTGGGTGGGGGGCTTAAGCCACGACAAATGTAACAAGAATTGCTCCTTACTTGTTGTGGAATATGTTCTCATGCAAGTGTAGGTTAATTACATATTAATTTTCAGGAATTTATTTACTACCATTAAGCATGTCACTGATAATTCTATTTCAGAGCATTTCACAAATATTAAAAATTAATCACTTAACAATTTTACATTTTCTAAATTACTTATTTGACTTAGCTGAAATATTATCTAAAATTCTACTTAAAATCACATTTCTACACACATTGTTTTTCCATATTTTTAATTACTCACAAATCATAAAATAAATTATAGAAGTATGTAGTTCAACATGCCAAAGATGTTTTTACCGGCAAATTGTGACAGTGTGCACTGGAATAAATTTGTATTAATATCTAATGACCCCAAAAGTGGATCCAAGCTTTATATAATTCAGTTTACAAATCATACAGTCATATAGAATGATCATAGGCATAAGAATGATCTGGGTTGGAAGGGACCTTAACGATCACACAGTTCCAACCCCTCTGCCATAGGCAGGGACACCTTCCACTAGACCAGGTTGCTTAAAGCCCTGTGCATCCTGACCTTGAGCACTGCCAGGGGTAGGACAGCCACAATTTCTCTGGCCTTCACTTAACATTTTGAACTGCTAGAATAATGGCTTAATAAGTGCTTTACAATTATGAAATCGAAGAGAAAAATGTAATGTATGAAATATTCTCAGTGAATTTCCAACTAAACCTGTTATCTTAATATTGTCACATTATTTTAAGAACTGAAAATGACAGCAGTTCAAACCATCATATAAAAAGTGGTATGCATTTTCTCATAGTCTGAGAGTTTCACTGAGTCTGAGATGACCTTTAAAAGTTCAAATCACATCAAAATGTTAAGGTCCTTCATTTATAAAAGCAGAATGCTCTATCCACATAAACAGTAAACAGAGATTCAGCACAGGTTTGGTAAAGCTAGCAGTGAAAAGTGGTCTGCTCTTTATCTGATGTAAACCTTCCTATAGAGCTATATGATCAGCACAGTGAGTAGAGGCAAGAGGAGGACAAATGAATGCTTGGCACACAGCAGCTTAGCTTTGCCTCGCTCAGCAGCAGTTAGAGCTAGTCTAGTCTAAGCAAGTCTTTCTGGCATGCTCTGCCAGAGATGACAACATGGAGATGCATCACACTATAGGACATATTTTCAAGATAGATGGGGGATTCGAAAGGCTGAGTAACTTGTTTAAACTACCTATATAAATTTTATATTGCAGCAGTTAGTTGGGAACGCACCAAATATATTTCGATCAGAAGTTCTATGCCCTCCTGCCTCTGGGGTTCACTTTTCAGGGCACTTCACAGGGCTGGGAGAAAGATCTCTGTGTATGCCAGCTAGCATAGTTTTAAAGTAGTGTCAACTATCAGGAATTAGGACTAGTGGACAAATAGACTAACTGTTGCTGAAATTAGTGACAACTAGGCATCCAAGTGAGCACTGGGGACTAAAAGACCTTTGAAGATGAGAGCCTAGGTTCTCATCTTGGTGGTCATCTCATCTCATGTGGTCTGAGTCTTCCAGACACAACCCTGCACAGTGGGTAGAGTAAGGTACTTCTGAGGCAGAATATCATCTGGTGAAAAAAAAATGTATTCTAAAGATAATGTTCGTAGACAAACTGTCATCATTGCTGAAAATGTTAATGCATTGGCAGGATTTGTGTTTGCCCAGAGCGTAAGCATGCATGCATAGTAAGAGAGAGAGCAAGTGAAAAGGCAATGAATACGGTTGACACAGCCTGAGGAATAGGTGAAACTATTCTGTTAACAGTTCATACATTTGCTTAAAGCAGACAACAATAAATACAGGTTTGGTTATTTTTTTTCAGTTGTCTAGTATGATTTATAAGCTATGTCTAGATGTCAGTCAACATGTAGCAGCTGCTCAGGAAGATGCCTCCAAGTTGGCTTTGAATTACTTTGCTGGCTGTTAATAAGAACATAGCCCACACAGATGCCCAAAACTGATGGATAATATTTAGCTCTTAGCCCACATTGAGCTCTCCACGTTTACTCTAAAGAGTAAAGCGTTTTAGGAAAGTCTGCTGTACTTCAGTCCTACCCATAACATCATTAACTGAATTCTATGGGCACTTATAAAAACACTTCACAACTGATCAATATTGACCTTGTCCAGTGCTGCCTGCACAACTGATTCACTCTCAGTATCATCAAGCAGAAGGATTTTAGGATTGCAAACCAGAGCTCTGGCAATTGCTATTCTTTGCTTCTGGCCTCCGCTCAGCTGCGCCCCTCTTTCTCCAACCACGGTTTCAAACTTCTACAAGACAACCACACACATTTCCAAAACACTCAGTGGCACAGTCCTTTCAACAGAGAAAGACAGTGTAAAGAAAAGCAACGTCAGTGGCAGGAGCCCCAGCAGCTTCTCCTCCTTCCGCTACAGCTACAGGATACACAACTACTTGGATATACCTGCCTAATCATTTGTGACCCTGGAACTCTAATAGTTCTTCAAATGCTTGTCAAGTCATGACCTAAAGATATAAAATTTACATTATTCTCAAAAGGCATGAGGAAGCTCTGGATAGCTCTGCATATTCAGAGCTCCAGGGATAGCTTCCTCTGTGGAGGGAGATTTATGAGAATCCCTTCTAAGGAACTGTTTGGCACAAGAACATTTAGGAGAACATTTAGGAGAAGTTATTTCAGCAGGACAGCTGCTTTTCTTATGTTGGGTAGCTTCACTCTTCGGCTAAGCATTTTGGTCAAAGAATCTCTCTCCCCAGGTTGGCACATGCCTTTTAGGGGAGACTGTGTCACTGGAACAAGGGCAGTGATTCCAGAGCTAGATGTGCAGGCACACAGAGTCACCTCCTGGAGGTATCTTACCCTGCCTTCCTTGGGATCGTAAAATCTCTGGATGAGCTGAACAGTTGGACTTTTCCCACAGCCGCTGCCACCAACTAGGGTCACTGCCAAAGGCCACCTTGAGATTCAAGCCCTTCAGTATCTACATGCGTAAGAAAGGTGACCAAAAACATTACAGTATGCAAAAATGTCAGGGTAAATTTGAAGAAACTCTAAAAACTACAGTGAAATTTTGCAGAGCTGTAGCTAGTAAAGGGGAAGAGCTATGTGTGAAAAGGAATGGCTGATGTGGAGTTTGTGGAGTTTTACTGCATCGTGAAAAGGTTCTTTCTTCTGCTCATCCTTTCAAATTGTGGCATTTCACACCTATTGCAAAAGTAAGGTTCGCTTTCCATGCAAACTTACTGCTAAGCCTCCGAGAGGTGGTGAAGATGCCACACAGCAATTAGTGCTAGCTTCAGAGGAAAAGAACTTTTCTTTCCCTCTTAAACGGCTGTTGACCTATGAGAGCTTTCTGCTGTAGCTTTCTCTAAAACTTCAAGATGCAGAAAGACACAGAAGTGTAAACATCTGTGTAATGAGATGAAAAGAAACCTTGCCTTGGATAGTTCTTTTCTTTTTTTGTTACCAAGGGGAAGCTATTCATAGTTTTGTTTTTGCATGTTTATATAAAACCTCACATTATTTCATTATGAGTAATCCAGTAGGAAGCCATCATGAGGATCTTCTTGGTTAAAAGAAGTCGGAGAGATGAGATTCCATTAAACGTTTGTCAGGACTATTCTTGTTTCAGAACAACAGGATAAAACAAGCATTATTTTATATCAGTAATACTAAAACCTCTGAAGAGTTTCCATTTTAATCAAGACTATTTTGAATTGTGAGATTCAGGTGATATCAAAATGAGCAAATAAGAATTGAGACAATGAAGCTTACACCTTTAAGCTACCTTAGAACTTGTCACAGTTTAAACCCAGCCGGTAACTCAGTACCATGCAGCCATTTGCTCACTCCACCACAGCCTGAAACCAGGACAAACTCAACTGAAGTCTTTGTTTTGCAAGTTTTTATAGGATAATCTACTTATTACAGTGTTAGATGTTTACATGGAAGTAAGCCTGGGGAATAAGACGAAATCCAAGAGCCTAAGAGCCTAATCCAAACACTGAAGTGGCAAACAGAAACATTGCACTGTTTCAATCTGGTTTCAAATTGATTTCAATTGGGTTTGGGCCAAATACCTCATCCTTCACTGATGTGAGAATTAAGTCTCTTCACAGTATTTTCTTACACATAAACATGTAAGGTAAAAAGCGCTATAAGGTAGAATGGGACTATCTGAGGTCATTATTTAGGTGATACCTCCATCCTCCCACAAGCTGAATATTAGAAAAGCAGCATAGCCTTTTCAAACCCTGCTAAAACGTAGCTGTGACGACAGCAAGCTTGGCACAGACATTGCACACAAGCACCTGCTTAGTGTCTTGGGCAGGTTTTGCAGCCCTCGAGGGGGAAGTGTTCCTGCAGCTATTACATGGGATTAATTCCCAGCTATTGATGTCTCATAGATCTGCACCACATAGAAGTGCAGAGTGAGGTCTTCTGTTACAAACTACCCTCTTAGTTCTTACTGTTGTCAGTAGACGAAAGCAACTTAACAATATGCAAGTGTGTTTCCATTGATACATTGTGTTTCCTCGCATTCTCTAGTTTGCTCATCATTCTTCTTTTCATTTGCTATGCAACATGCTTTGCCCTTTCTTGCCAGGATTAAGAGGTAAAAAGGTGACCTCTGTAATAGATAGAGGAAGAAGTGAAAAACAAAGCCCTTCCCTAATACTAGATCATGCGATAAACATTTTAGAAACTTGATGCAGAATTTGCTTGAGAGACTTCATATTGATTAAAATGGCAACTAATGTAAATTCCAAATGATTTCAACTGATCTCTTTAGAAGCTGATAAAGAGGATTATTTCATTTGCCTATTCCTTTAAAAGCTGCCTAAGAAAGCCCTGCTCCTCTCTGTCTTCATATTCTACCTGAACAAAGCGGGAATGGGTCTCCTGTTATAGATGGGTAAAACGAGACTTACTTCATATTGGAAAAGAAAATTTTCCAATACATTCTTAATAAATGTATTTTCAGAAATCATTCAAACCTTTTCCCCAGTTAATTCCATCAAGAATTAACTTAGTCAAGAGCTCTTGAGCAAAACAATCTCTTCCTGCAAAGGGACAGCTTTTGCATTGTAAATGCAATAAAGTAGGTGTTGAATCTGCTGCCAGTTTCTTAGAGAAACATTTTTATCAGACTTACAGTGTAGAAAATTTGAGAGATCAGTACATTGCTATAGCATTTTTCTGTATTAAAATGAACATTATAACAGTTAGAGTTTTTCATTATATTGGCATTTACAATTACCTTCTAGCTTTCACTGGAAATTTTTTGTAGCTGCATTTTACTTCAAAAGGTGGAATCTTAATTTAGTTAACTAGCCAGTTCCATCTGAAATGTGTTATCAGTTCTATACAAAAGCAAAGGCTTCCATTATTTCCTGAATACGCCATTTTGAAGTTACAGCAACCATTTTTCTGTAAGGCAATGAAGTTATCTTGAAAAGAACGTGTATCACCTCTATGCATAATACCTTAATATCTGGCTTAGCAGGATAATCGAAGTAAATATTTTGGAATTCCAAATTCCCCTTAACATGGTTTGCTTTATAGCTAGCAAGAATCAGGTGCACTGTGAGTTTCAGATTCCTAGGCAGAGCATGTCAAGAAAAGGGAAAAAGCCATTTTTTATATTTCTAATGATATTCTAGCATGATACAGGGCTGTGAAATCTTAGAAGTTAATGTTACCATGTAATATGGCATAGCAGGTCTCATTGCAAAGTAGCTGCAATTACTCACAGATGCATGCAGCTGTCAGTTCAGGTCACGGCCAGATTTGCTGCCAGGGGTGAATAACCACGGCAAATGCTCAAAGCCTGAAGTATCACTGACATAAGGAATAGAGGTAATAACCTAAAACATTACTGAAAGAAAGGAGCAACCTACACATTCGCATCCAGCCATGGCATACTGACAGTAATTTGCATTCATGATTACACACTCCGTTAGGACAAGAGGAAAACACCTCAAGTTACACCAGGGGAGATTTAGATAGGATAGTAGGAAAAATTTCTTCACAAAAAACTATTGTCAAGCACTGGAACAGGCTCTCCAGAGAAGTGATTGAATCACCACTCCTGGAGGTATTTAGAAGATGTGTAGATGTGATGCTTAGGGACATGACTAGCGGTGGACTTGGCAATGCTGGGTTAATGAACAGACCTGATGATCGTATAAGTCTTTGCCAACCTCAATGATTCTATGAATATATATTTTATGTATAGTACTTAGTATACATAGTATTCATCAACTATACTATATATATTTATAACGGTCATCATCGCCCACTAAAGGACATTTGGAGAGGTATCTCCAGAAGGAGTCCTAAGGCACCGGAGAGAGGGGAAGCATTGCGTTCAGGACCCTAAGTTCTGAGTGGCGAGAGCCACCGAGGAAGCGCTGACCCACAGCCAGGCCTTGCCCAGGAGCCAGCAGCTCGAATGAGGTGAGCAAGGACTCACGGGGCGTGGGGAGTGCTCATCTCAGGACCAGGCCCACTGTGGGAGCTCTGTACCAGGCAGAGCAGATGAGAGGGGCGGCTGCAGCGCAGAGCTCGGGCGCAGAAAGTGCCTGCACCGGTCTCTAGAGGAATGGGCCCACAACAGGAAAGCCTGCACGCAGTGCTCCCTGGTGGAGGTCCTCCTGCAGCAGGGGCTGAGCTGCAGGAAGCTGTCAGTGGCTGAAAGGTGCCAGGGAAGGGTGAGTAGGAAATAAAAAAAAAATAAAAAAAATAGAAATAAAGGAGGAAGAGGCACTTATCCTGCTGCAATCAGCGCTGGTGCAGGCTCACACTGAGTCCTGGGTGCAGTTCTGGGCCCCGCCATTTAAGAACAGGAAGGTCCTTGAATGCGTCCAGAGGAGGGCACCAAAGCCGGTGTCAGGGCTGGAAGGCATGTCCTGTGAGGAGCGGCTGAGGGCACCGCGTTTGTCTAGTTCAGAGAAAAGGAGGCTGAGGGGTGACCTCACTGCTCCCCACAGCTCTTCCCAAGGAGGGGAAATGGAGAGGGAGGGGCTGATCTCTTCTGGCTGGGATCCATGGATAGGACGTGAGGGAATGGTTCAGAGCTGAGCCCGGGGAGTTTTACGGTAGACATTGGGAAGCATTTCTTTACCAAGAGGGTGGCCAGAAACTGGAACAGGCTTGCTAGAGAGGTGACCAGTGCCCTATGCCCTTCGGGGGCATTTGGACAACCTCCTTAATACCGTGCTTTAACTTTTAGCCAGCCCCGACGTGGTCGAGCAGTTGGACTTGATGATCACTGTAGGTCTCTTCCAACTCCCAGGTTCTTTCTCCCTACTTCCTTCTTTCCCTATCAGTACATGCTGAGAATATACTGGATGACGTTTCTTCCCAGCCCTGCACGAGCGGAAGGGATTGAATGGGAAAACATTTCCCACCACACGCATCAGCTCTGTCACTCTGTGGGAAGGCCTGTGCCTTCTGATGGGGGTGAGAGATGTCGATTGTCTCCGGGTAATTTGAGCATCGGAACAGAGTTGCGAAGAACACGTGTGAACTGGTTTTTGAAACTCTTCTGTGTTCATCCGGTTTGGTTGGGTTTCACAGGATAGCAAAAGACCACATCTCTGACACCAGTGAGGCTCAGAGATCAAGCCCTCAGCCTGAGGCAGGATGTCTCTTGTACGTGGGCAATACCTGCTCATTTCCTTCTGATTTCCCCCCACTCCCAACCCCAGCCCTCCCCCAAATACCAGTTTTTAAAAATGCCTGAGGTGATGCACTTGGCGAAACAGAACCAAACACGAGAGCCTGAGAACAACTGCACTCCATCAGGAGTCCATCCGGCCCAATACTCTCCCTCCACTTGTACCCCGTGCATGCCTAAAGGAGAGTATATGAGGAGCGCAGGTCTACTTCTGTCAGGGATCCAGGAGGGTGTTCATAGGTGCTCAATGCCTGGGACCGGCCTCCCTCGGGACCTGCATTGCAGATGGCCCCTCAAACCTATGTCAGAGCTTGTCATGCAGAACTATATGCACAACATATCATAGCTGTTCTGTTCAATTCCGTTCTCTTCCATTCCATTCCATTCCATTCCATTCCATTCCATTCCATTCCATTCCATTCCATTCCATTCCATTCCCTGCACTCGGGATGAGTCGTAGAATGCTGTGACCATTATTTCCCTGAACTGCCAAGAGTCTCTAAGCACCAAAAACCCTTTCAAAGACACAAGTCAGGCACATATCAGATTACAGGTGGAAAGAGTATTATATTCATTGATAATAAAGGTATGGTATTCATCTTAGTTCTTTTTAGTTTAGTTAGTTAATTTTCGTCTAGTCTACAGGATATTTTCTTTTTCTAAACCTTGCAGAGCAGATGCTCACAAGCATTAACCCGATGCCCATGCGTAGCCATCAGCAGGCTGACACATCCTTAAGTCTAGCTTGAAAAAACCTTCCCTCACAGTCTGACAAAGAAAGAAGCCAGGGCAGGAGCGGTGCCGTGGTGGTGAGAGCAGTGCAAGAAAGAACCCAGGCAGAATGGTGCGGGGAAGGGAAGTACTGATGAGTTTTGGTCTGGAGGGCAAGGGACTGATGTCCTTGGGAACAGGCTGGCGTGCCCACTCATGGGTCCCAACTTAGAGAGCTTACAGGATTTCCTCACTATTCCTCACATTCTATAGCTCCATTATAGAAGGCCTCCAAACTGGTCAGACAGGATTCCCCTTCAGTGCAGCCATGTAAGCTTGTCACCAACCACCTCCTCGTTTTTCCGTGTGCCTCAGCGTGCTTCCTAGGAAAATCTGCTCCAAGACTTTGGCAGACACAGTGATGCCTGGGGTGAGCAGCCCCAGAGAGGATGCTGCAGCACCAGAGCAAGGGGAAACCCCTGCTCCAGGAGCCTCAGTTCTGATCGGTGAGAGGGAGCGCTGAGCTCCCACCGGGCCTTGCCCAGGAGCCGGATGCTCTGCTGAGGCCAGCAGGGACTCACAGGGGTGGTGCTGGCCACAGGAGCGGGCCGGGAGCAGGGTGGGCAGCACTCATCTCTGGGCCAGGTCCGCTATGGGGCCTCTGCCCTCGCTGCCCCGGCAGTGGGAGCATCGACACCAGACAGAGCGGATGAGAGGGGAGGCTGCAGCGCAGAGCTCGGGGTGCAGAAAGTGCCTACACCGGTCTCGTGAGGCGAGGGTGCGCAGTGGGCAGGGCTGCACTCGGTGCTCCTGCAGCAGGGGCTGAGCTGCGGGACGTTATCAGTAGCTGAAAGGTGTCCGGGGAGCTGCTCCAGGCCCAGACTGAGCAGGGGCCGCAAGGTTCCACCAGAGCATCAGACAGAAAAGAAGGAGGGCATTAATCCAGGCAGCTGGGAAACAATTACAAAAAAAAAAATTCCACCAAAAAAGCCCCCAAAACAATACAACAAAAAAGGAGGAAGAGGAGAATTAAAAGCAAAGTGCTTCTTCCTAAATCTGACATCCTCACCCTGAATTGCCTCTCAGTTCTGCGGTGGGCTAACAAGGAAACACACATCTTGCCAAATGAGCAACCAGCTGAAACACCCATAAAGAGGGTCACTACGAGTGCCTCCAGGAAAAAGTGACGGGTCATAGTAGTGGGTGACTACTTGGAAGTGCACAGAGGCATCCATCTGTTGGCCTGACCCAGTCTTGAGGGAGATGTGTTGCCTACCAGGCTTGGATCAGGGGTGTTGCAGAGAGGCTGCCTGGTCTAGTCAGTTCCAGTATTACCCACTTCTTGTGGTCTATGTGGGTGCTCCTGATACCGACAGCAGTAGCCCAGAGAACATTAAGAAGGGCTAAAGAGCCCTGGGAGAGGAGGTTAGGGGCTCTGGAGCTGAGATAGTTTTTTCATTGGTCCTCCAGGTCCCAGGGTAGGACCTTGAAAAGGCCAGGTCGATTTGGCAGATTAATAAGTGGTTAGAACGGTGATGCCATAGTCAGGGGTTTGGGTATTTAGAACATGGGACTCAGTTTGGGAGACCAGATCTACTGGAGGCTGGTGGAGCTGGTCTGACAAAGAAAGGGAAGAGCGGTTTTGGTAGGAGGCTTGCCAGACTGGTCAGGGATGCTTTAAACTAGATGTATTGGGGGAGGGGAGCATTGATTCATCCCAACACACCCAGTCACTGGCCAGCACCTATAATAAACATTCAGAGCAATGCAGAGATATTCCAGCTGCTCCAGCCAATGAGCCGGCTTCAACTGGAGCTCGGCTCAGATGCCTCTATACAAACACCTGTAGCATGGGGAACAAACAGGAGGAATTAGAGATGTGTGCACATCTACAGGGGTATGATATCATAGGCATCACAGAAACATGGTGGGATGGCTCCTATGACTAGTGTGTTGGAATGGAAGGTTACAGGCTCTTTAGAAAAGACAGGCCCAGCAGGTGGGGAGGGGAATTGCTATTTATGTTAGGGATAGGCTGGAGAGTACGGAACTCCATCTGGGGACAGGTGAGCTGTCAACATAGAGTCTGTGGGTCAGGGTCAAAGGGAGAACAGTGATGGGGGACATTACTGTGGTGATCTGTTGCAGGCAGCCTGATCAGGAGGACTCTGTGGATGAAGCACTTTATAGACAGATAGGAGCAGCCTCACGCTCGCAGGCCCTTGTTCTCATG
Organism: Myiopsitta monachus; assembly: GCA_017639245.1. Taxonomy (NCBI): domain Eukaryota; kingdom Metazoa; phylum Chordata; class Aves; order Psittaciformes; family Psittacidae; genus Myiopsitta; species Myiopsitta monachus. The sequence goes on from CM029919.1 coordinate 30,377,926, forward strand.
GGGGACTTCAACCACCCTGATACCTGTTGGAGGGGTGGTACAACCCAGTGCAAGCAATCCAGGAGGCTCCTTGATTGCGTGGAAGGCAACTTCCTTCTGCAAGCAATAGAGGAGCTGACAAGGAGAGGTGCCATGCTTGACCTTGTCCTGGCAAACAGGGAAGGGCTGGTTGGCAATGTGATATTCCAGGGCAGCCTTGGCTGTAGCCATCATGAGATGGTCGAGTTTGAGATCCTCAGGACAGTGAGAAGAGCGTGCAGCAAGCTCACTGCCCTGGACTCTTCAGGAACCTGCTTATTAAGGTTCCATGGCATAAAGCCCTAGAGGGAGGGGTGGCTCAAGACTGTTGGTTGATATTCAAGGGTCACCTGCTCTAAGCTCAGGAGTGCTGCATCCGAGCTACAAGAAAGTACTGCAGGAGGGCCAGGAGACCTCCTTGGATGGATAAGGAGCTGCTGAGGAAACTTCAAGGAGAAAAAGGAAGCTTATAAAAGGTGGAAGTGAGGCCAGGCGGCCTGGGAAGTATACAGGGATGTTGTCCAGAAAGCTAGGGACCAGGTCAGGAAAGCTAAGGCCCACTTAGAATTAAATCTCAAGGAAAGGCTTCTATAGGTATGTAGCAAACAAGAGACAGACTATGGATAATGTGGGCCCTCTCCGGAAGCTATCGGGAGAACTGGCTACCCTGGATTTGGAGAAGGCTGGGGCTCTTAATGACTTCTTTGCCTCAGTCTTCACCAACAAGTGCTCTGACGACACCACCCAAGTCTTGGAAGGCAAATGCAGGGACTGCGAGAATGAAGACCCTGGGCCCACTGTAGGCGAGTATCAGGTCTGAGGCCATCTTAAGAACCTGAATGTGCACAAGTCCATGGGACCTGATGAAATCCATCCGCGGGTCCTGAAGGAGCTGGCAAATGAAGTTGCTAAGCCACTGTCCATCATATTTGAAAAATCCTGGCAGTCAGGTGAAGTTCCCAATGACTGGAAAAAGGGAAATAAACCCCCCATTTTCAAGAAGGGAAAAATGGAAGACCCAGGGAACTACAGACCAGTCAGTCTCACCTGTGTACAAGGATGCTGGAGAGGGACTCTTCATCAGGGACTGTAGTGATAGGACAAGGAATAATGGGTTTAAACTTCAAAAAGGGAAGTTTAGGTTAGCTATAAGGAAGAAGTTCTTTACTGTGAGGGTAATGAGGCACTGCAAGAGGTTGCCCAAGGAAGTGGTGAATGCTCCGTCCCTGGCAGTGTTCAAGGCCAGGTTGGACAGAGCCTTGGGTGACATGGTTTAGTGGGAGGTGTCCCTGTCCATGGAAGGGGGGTTGGAACTTGATGATCTTAAGGTCCTTTCCAATCCTAACTATTTTATGATTCAATACAAATATTTTAATACTGATTCAGGACTTGAAAGGAGACGTTACATTGCTGAATTATTACAGATGTAGTCACTGTAAAAACAGTCTTTTAAATATTGATAGCTGAAAAATATTATCAATAAAGTGAGCATAGTTACACAAGATCTAGAATCCTCTCTCAGTTGTTGAATTGTGGGGTTTTAATCACAAAGATTGAAGTATATTTATTCAGGCAAGCTTTGCAATAACTTCTTTTTTTCTTTAACCTGGTTTTGTAATCTACCAGCTAAAATAACAAGTGGTAGAAATTTGCAACTTCCTAATTTATTGGTTCATATTCCACTACTTAGATGTTAGTCGTGTATCCAAAATAGTGTTGGGTGGAATTTTTACATGTTATGATGATATTGTACACACAATTGATAATTTTAATTCAGAAAAGAAGTCAGATATTCAACACTTTTTCATGACAGACATGGCAAAGATACTGTCTTTTTTACTAGTAATGCTCATCTATAGTGTTATTGTCTGTAATACTATAGATTGCATAGGCAGCTCCTATGTGTCCAACACTAAAAACTCCAAGTAATATAGAAAGAAAAGACTTAAAAAAGGAAACAAACAAAACCCAAGCTAAACACCAAACTGCATACCACATAATGCTCATTAGATAGCTTTACTTATCTGACAATGTGAATTATCATTGCTTCAAGTAGTTTCATGCATCCTGTGCAATATGAGGAAGCTTAGAATCAAATCAACATTGATTCTAGGCTTCAAACAGTGGCAATCATTTAAACAAAAGGTGAACATTGGTAGGAAAAAGGAGTCAGATTTCCTTCTTCCATACCTGGACTATAAGAAGGACACTGTGAGGGCTGATGGCTGGGATTCTTCTTCAGAGTAACTATAGAGAATAGAAGGACATTTCTGATTCCACCTGAAAATAAAATAGCTAGAATTTAATCACTTCTGTGATTAAATATAGAAAAAAAATTGTTTCAATAACATGAAACAGGAGTAATTCAACCCAAAAGATAAAGGCACAGTAATCGTCTCTCCTGTAATGCTAGCAAGGACAGAACCAAATGTTTGCGGAAACTGGAAACTTCTTTGTGTGAAACTGTAATCCTTTGTCAGGCCAAAAGCAGACTCTACTTTCTAATTAAATTTTCAGCCTTGAGCCTGGCGTTTTTGTGTGGGGGTGTTTTCTTTGAACACATGCAACTCTGACACTCATTTCAGATGTTGGAAATAAAGGCTTGTTTGCACTTTATTCTAATCATGTCTAAGTATTAAACCAAGCTTGCATTACAGTGTCAATTGCTAGTGGCCTGGAAGAGGTGACAGTGAGTCAGACTGCTGCAGGGATGAGCAATAAGCCCTGCTTTGCAGTCATATGTTGCATACCAGGCAAGGAAGAAGCCTGGCTGCAGGTGCTTCTGCTTTCCTTGCTCCACCAGTCGCTTTCATTGGGAACATGAGGGCAAAGCTCCTTCCCAGCTGCTTTCTGCAGTGTCTTGGTGTCATGGGTTCAGCAGCAGCAGTCGTTTTTTCTCCTTCTTGGTAGCTGGTGCAGCGCTGTGTTTTTTGATTTTGGGCCTTGGAACAGTGTTGATAACACCAGTGTTTATAGTTACTGCTTGGTAGTGTTTTGGTTTGACCAAGGACTTTCTGAGTCTCATGCTATGCCAGGGAGGAGGGGGAGCCGGGAGGAAGCAGAGACAGGACACCTGACCCAGACTGACCAAAGAGGTTATTTCATACCACAGCACATCATGTCCAGGATGTGAACACGGAAGGCAGAGACCCAGAAGGGTGTGGTGGTGGACTGGGGGTGCACGGCATGGTCAGGTTTTGGGGACCGGGGGGTTCGCTGCAGGGCAGTGCACTGGCTGGGTCGGGCTTGGTGAGCAGTTGTATCCTCTTTCCTTGTATTTCTCTTGTATTATTACTGGTGGTAGCAGCAGTGATTTGTGTTATACCTTAGTTACTAAACTGATCTTATCTCAACCTGTGCGAGTTGCATTTTTTTCTTTGATTCTCCTCCCCATTCCCCTGGAACTGGGGGAAGAAAGAGAGAGGAGTGAGTGAGTGACTAAAACTTCGTGAGTTATTAGACTGGTGAGGCATAAACCACGACAGTTGGTAATACGAACTCACCTATGTGGCTTTGCCCTGGAGTGGATAAAATGGGCTTGCCCGCTTGGTCACAAGTGGGATTTTCAGAACCACTTCAGTACTTTTCATAATCACTGTTCAGCTACTCTTGAATACTTATCTCAAAGGCTTTTCTGACTGTGCAGTCATCAGAGACTATCAAATCGGTTCCATACTGAACGGCTAAGATGCATATATAAGAAAGAAAGCAATTACCATAGAAATGTTGGCTGAAAGAGCCATTTTTTTGATAGCAATGTGTTTGGCATCTTCTATTTTTTTGGTACCTGAAAGAAGAAAAAACACTCCCTCCAGAAAACCAGAACATACAGGAAATTACTTTTTTTCATTATGTGTATTTATAAATTTCCCATAAAATACACTGAAGAGATATAAAATATTTTTTGTAAACAGTAATCCAATCCAGAGAAAGATCTTGATAAGAGTAGAAGAAACTATATTGACTGTCTTGTCAGTATATCTTGTGATACATTGAGCTGATCAGTTTTATCTGGAGCAAGTCCTGGGTGAGTGGAAAACACTGTGTCAATCTGTTGAACAGCTTTAACCTTGTGATTTTCAGTGGAATCTTCCAACTGTGAGCAAATATTACTGTTGCTAAAAAAACAAGTAAACAGCCACAGGAAGGACCCACAGAATAGTTAGGGTTGGAAGGGACCTCTGGAGATCACCTAGTCCAACCCCCCTGCAAGGCAAGGTCACCAAGTGCATGTTACACAGAAATGTGTTCAAGTGGGTTTTGAACACCTCCAGAGCTGCCCCCAGCCTTTATGTCTTCAACCAGTCCCTCCTGGTTTGTTAGTACAAGATTCAGCAACACAGCTTTCCCCATTGGCTCCTCCACCACTTGTAACAAAAGAGTTTCTTCAGCAATCTGCAGGAACTTCCTGCAGTTTGTGTTCTGGGCTGTGTTATCCCTCCAACAATTATCCGTGTGGTTGAAGCCCCACCAGAAGAACCAGGGCCTGTGACCACGAGGCTATTTCCAGCTGCCCATAGAAAGTCTCAGCAACTGCCTCCTGCTGATCAGATGGCCTATAATAAACACCCACCACAGTATCACCCATAATCACTTGTCCCTTAATTATCACCCATAGACTCTCAGATTGTTCATCTGGGTAGAGCTCAATACAGTCTTTCACTTAAAGAGCAACTCCACCACCTCCCCTCCCTGACCCATCCTTTCTAAGAAGTACATAGCTGTCCATGACATCATTCCAGTCATGTGAGCTCTCCTACCATGTCTCGGTAATTGCAGTGAGATCATGCCCTGTGACCACACATAGATTTCCAGTTCATCCTGTTTATTCCCCACTCTTCATGTGTTTGCATACAGGCACTTCAGAGCTAGGTTCTCTTGAAGAGATGTAAGAGGATTCACCATAACCATAAACACCCTTGATATGGTTAGCCCTTTGATACTCATCTGGAGAGGCAGTCAAGGAACATCTGTCACTGCACTGGTTGGTATGACCTACTCCCCAGGAGGAAGCAATGGCAGGAGCATTGCCACACTGAACCCCAACCCCTAGCCACTTTGCACACCACCCCCGCAGATTGAATGTTGCCTCCTCCTAATATACAGACTCCACCTGGCTACCTCGCAGTAGGTGTTTAGGACTGAGGGTAAACTTCATGAAGGAAGTAAGTGTAAAAGTTGGGAGAGACTTGTGAAAATCCTGGAATCAATTCTGATGTATGGGAAGATCAATGAAAGTACAGCAATTCAAGGGAGTAGAAGAATCAATAATGGGAGAAAGAAAATACTGGCATTGGATCAGAAAGACAAGAAGGATGGAATAACTGTTGCATGAGTATTTCAGTATATTTCAGAAAGGAGTAATGGTGATATGGAGAAAATGGGATGAAATTATGTCAAAATATCTTTTGGGAATGACTGTAAAAGATATTACTAGGCTGGTGTTTGTATTGGAAAGTCTAGATTGGTTTTGGACATGGAGAGGAGAGAGCAATTCGGTCAGAAGTGCATGAAAGTAAGAGACACATCATAACGTAATAAATACAGATTAAAGAATCAAATGCCAGCAACAGCTGAATGGCCCATGTGCTCCGGGAAGTGATAGCTGAGATTTTTGTGTTTTAAATAGTCTCTGAACAAACAAAGGGACCTTTTTAAAAAAATTAATTTAAGGCTATTAAGATAAAGCTGGATATAGACAAAAATCAAGGATAAAATGATCGAATCAGTTAATGTAAATACAGATGAGCCTCCACAAAAAAGGTCTGCAGCAGTGGTTTTCTGTTTCCTGGGTCTTAGAAATGAAAAAGCATTGAGATGATAATTTCACCAGGGGTAAATTTGAAACTGTAATTCAGCATCAACTTTCAGTAGAAAAATACCACAGAAGTGCGTGCTGCCAAAAGCAGCATGACCAATGTGCATTAGGATATTTTAATTACTATATCTGACCTGACAGGGAAAACAGTAAGGAAGAAATGTGCTTCTCATGGTGATCATGCACTCTTTATTTTAGAGTACTGAATAAACGGGCAAACATAACAGTGGTCCAGTAGCAAAGGCTTCTAGTGGTTATTTTCATGTTGTGGATATAGCCACAGGACTGAAGCATTGTAACAGAAACAGTAACCTGAGAAATTGTGGACTTTTATCTTGACAAAAACATCACATAAAACTTGCAAACAAATCCTGAAGAAAATAATTGTAAATAAACGGAAATGAAACAAAATGAAATCCTAAAAAGTTTCATTAAATTAAGTGTGCCCTGAGTTATGAAAGCACAGGATTAAAACCCAATTACTTCTCTTTAATACTGTCTTTTCTAAAGGGGCTAGGCACAGTAAAACTAATCCATTGGGACTTCATTAATGCCTGTCTAATGCCAATTTATTCTAAAGCCATAGGATAAATTACTAATTAAACAGTAGTTGTAAAGTAACAGAAGAACAGTAGCGTAAGAAACTGTTCGAAGGAAGACAGCAACATTCAGCAGGGAGATGTAATACCCAAGGTACTTGATACCATGAATTCTTCAGTCAGCCTTGGGATTTATTGTTTTTACTTATATTGGTGATTTAGGCATGCAAGCAGTACTCATGATAATGAAGTTTCCTGATGATACAAAACTGAGAGGATGAGTACAGAGGACCAGTGGCAAAAGAATACCAAAATATCTTACAGAATTAGATACACAATGTTGGAGGGTAGTAATAAGAGAAGTAGATGAACTGTAATTATGTGAAATAAAAGATGGCAACATTAAAGAAAAAAGATGACTAGTGAAATGGCAAACCTATATTGCATGAGAAAACTAAACAAAACTATTATGATTGGCCTAGCAAAATGCCACCTGAGAAAATCTGTGATTTATTTCTTAAGCAGCGCAGGAAAGTAAGCTTATGAGTGACAACTACTAAAGCAAAGGTTCAGCGCTGGTACAGAAACAAATTCATATGTAGTAACTGCATATCTTTGTCGGAAAAAGATGTCCAAGCTTCAAACAGTCAAGCAGTAGAATATCCTCCATGCAGCAGTGGAGCTAAAAAGTCTACCTGGTTTCAGTGTGGAGCTTTTACACGTATTAGCAAGGGGATTAGATGACACATTGGTTTTCTACAACAGCAGGAATGGGTTGCAGTAACATGGAAGGTCCTTCTCAGTTCTGGGTCATGCAGGAAGAGCTATATCACATTATTGCACACATGGCAGGAAACAGCTGGCAAACTGCGCTTTAAGGGTGAGTCTGTAAAGAGGTGATGAGAAGTATGAGGATGGTGAGCAGTACTGGGTAACTAAAGGAGGATGCTGGACTGAACTGGGAAGCCAGGTGCAGTTGACAAAGGCCTTCTTTTAGCTGCCTGAGGTGGGGAGATGTGGTGGCTGAAGCATAAGGGGGAAAGTAGGTCAGGGGATGGTACATGTTTTCTGTGGATGACATAATTGTGACTGAACTTTGAGTTTATAAAACTCCTGTCAGTTTTTGTGGTCATGATGGTTACCTTTAGATAAAAGATCAAAAAGATGGCAAGCATGAGGTCCCATAGTATAATATAAATAAATACATGTGCACGACCTTGGTTTGTGCCTTAGTGTTATACTTGTCTTTCCTTGCCACATACCTATCCTTTTGGCTTGCAACTCTCACTGCATTCAGGAGGCTTGCAAGACCATATTCTGTTTGGGAAAGGGACTGCATCTCTGCATATTTGGAGATGCTTTTTGAAACTAACAAAAAGGAAGCAAAAGGGAAAAAAAAATCAGCAGCAAAGATACAAAAAAATGCAAACCCACTTTAGCCACTGTTACAGAAACAGCCAATATATGGAAACCGTATTCTCACCTTTCAATTTCTTTTCTCTGCCCTCCAAATGCTGCCAGTTTGAATTGCTGCCAGGACTTCGTCTGCAATAGCTCCTGCTCTTGCATCTGCAGTTAGCTCCTTGTTGGTGAATACAGAAATTATCTGTGTAGAAGAAAAATATTGTAACACTCCTCTTCAAATCAAACCAGAACTACTTCAAGTGTTGTTTTGATGTCTATGAATTCTTAATTCATTGTACTGAATTTGCTATTTTTGCTTTGTCTTATTTATAAAGCCTTATAAAAGATCCCACGTTTAATTTACAAGGTAGAAATTTGAAGGGCATCATGACAATTTTTGCATTGTATAAAATATATTAACTACAAAAATGCATGTTATCTTCTGCCAAAAAAAAATGAGCTTGGATTTTCAATTCTTCTATGCTTCTATCACTATGGAAAGTCAGAGGAGCTCACTGAGGTCCCTTACAGCATTCCCCAACATCTCTGTTCCTCCATTTAAATGATCTGCTCTTCAGCCTGGAGAAGAGAAAGCTGCGTGGTGACCTCATAGCAGCCTTCCAATATTTGAAGGGCCCTACAGAGATACTGGAGCAGGACCCTTCGTCAGGGACTGTAGTGACAGGACAAGGGGTAATGAGTTCAAACTGAAAGACAGGGAGTTCAGGTTAGATATAAAGAAGGAATATAGATATATTTTTTACTGTGAGGGTGATGAGGCACAGGAACAGGTTGCCCAAAGTAGTGTTAAATGTTCCACCCCTGGCAGTGCCCAAGGCCAGGCTGAACAGAGCCCTGTATGACATGGTCTAGTGTGAGGTGTCCCGCCCATGGCAGGGGGGTTGGAACTAGATGATCTTAAGATCCTTTCCAACCCAAATCATTCTATGATTCTATGACTCTATAATACAGATGTCAGGATCCATACAAATAATAGCATAATTTGCAGAGGAGTTTAACAAGATAAAATAACACTGCTCTGAGGGAAGGATTACAACTGAATTTCAGTTGTTAGAACTAATACACTGCTGGCAATGAACTGATATTTAATACTCACTCTACAAGTCTAGCGTTAAGTTCACCTACATCATTTAACATCAAGCCATCCCATCTCCTGTCTCAATACAGGACGAAAAAATTCTTGTCTGATTCTTTTTATTTGCTGGCAAGTAGCCAGCATCCAGAATGAAACTTGAATGTAGGTAGCAAAAAGAACACCAGCTCCTCGTCCTGGATAAAAATTTGCATATCTGAAAGGAAACAGAAAGATCGCAAACTGAAATAATTCGACTCCAAAAAGGGCTAGCTGCCATTTCTCTTTCTTCAGTGTAACAAATATTTTCTAAGTTCTTCCAGAACCAGATTTCAGTTGTTATCTTTTGCAATTTTCACAAAGTAAAAAAAAAATATTCTTCAAAAAGCATTGTCTCAGAATCCACGAAGACAGATTAAAAAAACAAGCTTAGAATAAAGGACATATTTACCCTTAGAAACACTTCCCTCAATGAATGAAAATTAAGATTAAGGGATTAAATTAAGGTATTTTAAAAATGCTCAAGTGATATAAAAGCAAAGTAAGTTAGGTTTCAGAATATCCACTTTAATGAAGTAAAGTTAGAGACATCGGATTTCAATTGTTCGCATGCTGTCATCATGTAACTGTTCTGTTTAATCATCTTTGAAAAACATTGATTTTAAAAATTGCGTGCATTCCTATGGAAGCATAAATATGTCAATGGTTTAGGTACTGTTCATGCAATTACAACAAAATAAGGCTGCACGCATACAAAAAAAGAAAGAGCAATAAGGAAAGCCATTCTAAGTGCATTTGTTACAAATGAATGCAAATAGTGTTTTATTCATGATTTTTTTTAAATCAAATGAAAATATATTCCTATTGAAACTGAAAAATACTAGCGCATTAATGAATAACTTAAATTTAAGTCATGAAACTAGTTTTAAGCAGTAGTTGAATGCTGTTCTTAATCATTGCCTGCATAATAAACAAGCTACAGAAAGCAGCAAAACTAGGGAAAAAAACCCAGAATTTATGTGTTTGTTTGAGTATGACAATTAATTGGACAAAAGAAATATGTGGCATCGTGATTTATTTGTTCAATGACTATTGTTAGGAAAGGCGTAGCTCTGATTTGGCCAGATTAGAGAGAACTGGTAAATCCCACAGATTTGTGACTTTTGCATCACAAATATAACCAATGTTTATGTTCTATTCCTGTTCCAGAATTAAGCAATATAACTTTTGTGTCAATAATTCCTAATTCTTATCCTACGCAGTGGGGTTTGTGCAACAAGAGTAGAATTTGCGATTTAGTAACTTCACGCCCCCTTCTAGGAGCAGACCATGCCTGGCTTACTTACAAACCAAACACCCTTCTTTGAGGCTGAACAAGAAGTCTAGGGTTTACTTTTCGTTTCAGAAAGGGAACACGAACAGAGAGGAGCTAGAGATTAAACAAGTGGAAACAGAAGGAAAACCTGGAAAGGGCAAAGGATGACACAACAAGATATAGCATGTAGGTAGCAGAAAGAGAAAAAGGAACAACCCCCCTCCAACCATAAACCTGGAACTCACTCAGATGATGATGTCATGTGTCCCCACAGCCTGTCTCTGAAAAGAACTGGTGCTTAACACCTTAGAAGATTGTGAGAAAAACATATTAGACTAACATGAAACAGCTTGACAGAGATAGTTTAATCAGACCGCCTGTTGCATCTCAGTCCCTCTTTCAATTTTATTCAATCAGAAAATGTTAAAAATACATAGTAAATTCTTGGTCTAATTTACATTTTTTAGTTCTGAGCTATGCAGGTTTGTTGGGTATTATATAAAAAGGTTTTCTTTCATCAGTTTTAAATTTGGTGTCTCTCAACTACACTGTCTGTTCTTTGTCCTTCTAGAAGAAAAGAGTACCAGTGAGTACTTGATTTACCTTCCCAGTAGCAATCATTATTATTATTATTTGGCTGACCTTTAGATGGATATTCCTCTGTGTTTGCAGTGCCAAAGACTAATTGAAAACTGAAAACTTGGAAATTTCATGGAAAGTATATCATGTGTGACTTCATATCATCTCATTTTGGCTTATTTCTGGTAGCATGCAAGGTGGTTGTCTTTAAGAGATGTCATTCAGAATTTCCTATATTATCAATACACTTTTAATGTGCTATCCTGTGCAGTAAGAACATGGACCAAACAAATGACATGCCTAAGAAGTTAGGAGCTTTTGCCATTGAGAAGCTGCACAGCAGAGGAAGAAAGGAAGAAGGCTCTCTAAGTTACAAGAAACTTTGTTTCACTTCCTTTCATAAAATTGAATCCGAACTCCAGTAGCTGATGGAGCTATAAGAAAACAATATCCACAGTTTTCATACAGCTACTAGGGTCTCCTAAGTATTGTCCTTTAAATAGTTTATAAACTAATAGAAAATACCTGGTTCAAAGATATAAGTAATTAGCTGACTTTACAGACTGATATGGTGCCATTTGATGATGGGTTAAACAAAGAAATTCTGGGGCTTTGCATGTGATCAGCTCCAACACTTTAGGAAATTTGCTAGGTATCAATCAAAACCTTCATGATTTTGATGAAAATGAGAAAGACAAAGAGCAGGAAATGAGGAATCTCTGTAGAAGCTCTTCCAGAGCTGGCACAGCTGCAAGAGATCCCCGATACTCCCAGGACCTCCCTCAGAATCAGCTGGGAGACAGCCATTCATGCATTGAACTGTGCCTTACTCTTATAGTCTGTACCTGCTAACAGGGGGGGAAAAGCAGCAGAGAAAAGGAAAAAGGGTGAACAGGGAAGTTGCGGCAGAGAGAAGCCAGCTTGCCAGGCAGGCAGGGCTGGTAGCAAAATGAGAGCTGCGCAAGGTGGGGAGGAGGAGTGGAGGATGTGGGCAAGGAGGAACAGCAAGAGTAGGAGCACACATTGAGGGAAAGGCATGAGGAACTGGCATAGGAATAGAATAAGGTATCCTGACACATAAGAAGAGGAGGTAGAACCCTCCCTCTGAGCTTCTGGCGAAAAGGATGTAGGTTTGCAGGAGCCATCTGGCACAGACTGGGATTAGAGTGGGAAAACACAAGGTACTCCGGTCTCAAAAAATGATGTCAGTTTAAAGACATAACAAGACATGATTTTTTTTCAGTTCCATGAAATAATTATGAGACTATTTTTGGGCTAAATATTAGAATCATCTTTAGAGGACAACTGCCCGAGGTCTCTGTTACAAGGAAAGACGTTAAGTGTGAAATGAACGAAAACTTTCCTATTACCTGGTCATTTATTTCTCCAAATTTCCCATCAGAGCATGAGAAAAAAATTCTATAGAAAAATTCACTGATGTATGGTTCAATAAAGAAATATTTGCTAGAGAGAAAATTAGAGAAAAGCTTGTTAATGATTTTTGTTTAGTCGCATTATAATAATTTCCTTCTGTAAGTTCCTCTCTCAACAATGCTGAATGAAGATTAAGAGCAGTCAGCTATGGAACACCTTGCATAGCCCCTGGATATGTTTAAGGGATATGGAGCTATGCAACTCATTACATAGCATTTTCTGAAGTTGAAGGGAACATTTGACCACTAATACAATAAACAGTTAAAAAAACCTAGTTAAATTCAGCTACTGTACAATCAGTAGCCTAAATTTCACATTTTAAACAAAATATTTTCTCCGGAGTATGTGCTGATTTTATGAATATTTATAAAGCAATACACTGGAGCTATAAAAATCACCTGACTTAATAGTGCTCTGGAGTACTTAATGAATGTAGAATCATAAATAAGTAAAGTTCAGACAACTATTGAATATAGTATTAGGCACTTTCTTCCAATTGTCTAGGAGAGAAATTTTTATTTAATTCATTCTTGTTGCCAGAGGTTAAAGGTGTGATTAAATTGTATAAGGGTTCATCTACATGTGAAGCTAATCAAGAATGAGCAATTCTGAAATGTGCATTTGGCACTTTAATTCCAGAATAAGGGTGCCTTGTTCTAGTTTGGCTCTGCATTGTCTTGTCATGCTCTGCATAGTCGTCTATCACCCTGACATACCCCATGCATTTGCCATGCATTGTCTTGTCACACATTGCCTTGTCCCATCCTGTCCTGCATTGTCCTTTGCGCCCTGCATTGTCTTGTCACGCCCTGCCTTGCCATGCCCCACCCTGCATTGTCTTGCTGTGCCCTGCATTGTCTTGTCACGCCCTGCATCATCTTGCCTCTCCCCACCCTTCATTGTTTTGCCATGCTCTGCATTGCTTTATCATGTCCAACATTGTCTTGCTATGCCCTGCGTTGTTTGTCACATGCTGCCTTGCCCTGCCCCATGCTCCAAATGGGGAAGAGAAAAGGAAAAGGAGTAAAACTGTCTTTCTCATTGCATAACAATGAGTTATTGAGTAAAAATATATCTGCAGATGCACAGCAGACTGGATGGGTTCAGCATCCATGGCTTTTAGGAGATCCCAACAGGTATGTGGGTATTAGGTGTGTTTCACTGCATAACATGGAGAAAAGTACAATATTATGCAATTCGTTAAATCATGGGATTTATATTCCACGGTGATCCGTTTCTTTTTTTGAAACAGGAATGGGGTAGAGAGGAGAGAGTGGAGCACATCTGACCCCAATTGTATCTCCATTCCAGTAAAAAAGTAATACTTCTTTCAAAGAACTTCAAGAAGCATGTAACTTACCTGTCCTTTAACTAGCCTGATTCACTTCTCTCAGTATTTTGTATCAACCTTTTAACAAAACAGGATAGATACAGCTGTCACTATCTTTCTGCAAAGGAATGAGGCAGCCAAATTTTCAGTAACCCGAATGGAAATTCTCAATCACAGAATCAAGATTACAAGCAAAGCTGTTTTGCTCCTCAGATAGGCTTTCCCTGACCTGGGGGGGCTCAACTGGATTTATCTGCCTTCAGAGCCATAACCCATTTCTGTAAGGAAGGAGATCATCTAATCCAAACCCTAGCTCAAGGAGGGTCAAGTAGAGCAGGATGCTTGGGGCCATGCCTAGTCTTGTTTTAAATGTCTAAATGTAGACTCCACAGGCTTCCTAAGTAGCCTGTACCTGTGTTTAACCACCCTAAAAATAATAAACTGTTTTCTCACATTCAGATGGAATTTGATCCATAGCTTCTCGGATACAACTGAGTGATGTGTATGGACATACATTATCACCTACAATGAGAAGTTCATTGGTGTGTTATTGAGAATTACTTTTAGACAGCTGTTCTCTGGCATGGACATCCTAGATACATATTTTATTGTAATATAAGGAATCATAATAAACCTGACAATCTGGAACATACTGAGAGTAACTGGTCACGAGCTCATTTGATCCTTCTTCTTGATGAAACTTAGAAACAAAAGTCCAAATCAGTTTCTAGATAGCTATAGCTGAAGAACAATTGTGCAATAGAAAATGGATTTTCCAGATCAAATGCAATTAAGATAATAAGGTAAAGCTAAGGAATTTACTATGACCAAATATGTAATATAGCTACATCTCTGAATACAGAAAACATATAATTTGAGGAAAAAATATACTGCAGTGTCCAAGTATCTGTTTAATATGTGAAAACCCCAATACAGACTTTTTTAAGATGACAGATTTAATGGCTTACTGTGAAAACATGTAGTCCAAAACTTTTCTTGACTTAATCTGAGATACAAGTTCCTTTTATTTGCATGAATATTCTGATGCTTTGCTTTTGAACATAATATGGGAATGCTGAAGCAAACACCTAAAAGAGGGGTTTGCTCTATCCAGAAGATAGAGACAGACAGGGGGTTATGGGCAGGAGAACTGCAGGTGCTATTCTGATGTTTGTACGTGATAGTACAAGAATCCAAGTCATGGCCTGTGCTCAACATCATGAACAGCTACACACACATAAACAACTCTGTTGATGCTCCATGAGGCTTCTCAGAAATGATCAACTCAGATTTTGTGCCTCAAGCCTAAGACTATTTACTGACTGAGCTGATACCCATTTTCTTTCCAGCTGGGAGCTGAAAGTTTTAATTTCTGTAATCATATATTTTTTTTATGAGACCATTATTTGCAGAACAGTTTTCCTGTGATACTCATGAATACACTCACGAGACGCTCATTCTTGGAAGCAGTCTCATCCTAGAAACAGATTTTTGCTCAGTGTAGAGGGATAAACCATCTCCGTGTCTCAGCCAGCTTGTACCGATTATATAACTAAATTCTTTTAATATTATTAACGCAGGTAACATAAAATTGCATTGTACATCTGTTAAAAAGTTTGTGAACCAAACATTGCATTTCCTGTCCACAGCTGCAAAATCAAGCAATTATGTCATGCTTTTATCTTCCATTAGCAGGAAATACTAAATTCACCTGGTGTAAAACACTGCTGTCAGTCGTAAAATGCCCATTGTGTTGCAGGTGAAAAGTTTCACTTTAACATAATATGTAACATAACTGTAGCATTTTAATACTCAAGTTTGTTAATTTCTATATATGTTCTTGATACATTCCATGTAGAATGTCAGTGATTTTGAATATATCTCTTAAACAAGTAGTTCACTGAGGAAAATGGCACTCAAATTCTGTATCTGAAATCAAATTACCCACATTAAATGAAAACCTTTTGCTCTTGTAATACTCAGAAATATCTTTAATACATGGGAAGACTCTCCTTTAACCTTCTCCTTTATCTGAATGTATTTTTTTACAAATAGGATTAAATTAGGAGGAAATAAATGAAAGGCCTTTAATTTAAATGCTAAGATAAACATTATCTACCATCATTTATTGACTCTAGTAGGACTGCTAAACATAGCAGAAGCTGGGAAGAGCAGCTAGTGTCTACTGCCTTAGTCAAGTTCTTAAGAACTCTGACTTCAGTAGACATGGTAGCAATGCTGTCAGGACTGTAAACTGATACTATGCCCTTAGGTGGAAAAGAGTGGGGATCCTGGAGAGTAACCAAAACCTCATAATAATATGCATTTTGGATTAGACAGAACACTGCATATATTGAGTTGAAGGTATACATGAAGAAGAAAAATAAATTACTAAAAGAAAATGCAGAGTAACTTAGCTATTTTCTGAATGAATGAGGACATCATGTGGCAAATTAATGACATGGACACAGAAAATAAAAGTCATTGATTAATAATATTTGCGATAATGAAGAAAATACACACCTTCCATCATGAACTCAAAGGAAACTCTTGTGAAAGTTCAGACACAGAACTATCTCCTACCATTTCATTTTTTCATGAGTAATTCCAGAGAAATTTTGAAAGATATTTTAGAAATGCTTTATCAGTGAAAGATTGTTCACTGCATTCAAAAAAACTGTTAACATATTTGTCTCCTTTACTAAGCAAATGTATGATATCATTTCTACTCACAGACACTTAAAGCAAATCTATTACAATTCATTAGAAATTGCATCATCAAAAATTACAAAGCTAGTTTTTTTTAAAAAAAAGACTAAAATTCAGAATTTAGTAAAAAAACCTTCCTATGTTCTCACTTGAATCTTCAGACTATGATAAAGAATACCTATTCCATTCTTGCAATTGCAAGTATAACTTATCTATATTATGGTGCAGACTAATAGCCTTATTCATGGACAAGAACCTGGTTGTATTAAGTAATACATAAATAGGAAAAAAATTTGTTAGTCAAATTGTTTTTCCATCTGTCGTGGTTTAAGCCTCACCCAGGCTAATAACTCACGAAGTCGCATACTCACTCACTCACTCCCCTCTCTTTCTTCCCCCAGTCCCGGGGGAATGGGGAGGAGAATCGAAAAAAAAAATGCAGCTCGCATGGGTTGAGATAAGAACAGTTTAGTAACTAAGGTATAACACAGATCACTGCTGCTACCACCAGTAATAATACAAGAGAAATACAAGGAAAGAGAATACAACTGCTCACCAAGCCCGACCCAGCCAGTGCACCCTCCAGCAGTGAACCCCTCAGTGCAACACCACCACACCCTTCTGGGTCTCTGCTCTCTGTTTTCACATCCTGGACATGGCGTGCTATGGTATGGAATAACCTCTTTGGTCAGTTTGGGTCAGATGTCCTGTCTCTGCTTCCTCCTGGCTTCCCCTCCTCCCTGGCATAGCATGAGACTCAGAAAGTTCTTGGTCAAACCAAAACACTACCAAGCAGTAACTGAAAACACTGGTGTTATCAGCAGCTGCTCCCAGGCCCAAAATCAAAACCACAGCGCTGCACCAGCTACCAAGAAGGAGAAAAATGACTGCTGCTGCTGAACCCATGACACCATCTAAGACAGGAACAAAAAAAACATATAAGTGATTCAAAAGGAATACAATGGACTGCATCAATCAACATTCTGGAGAGCGGTTTTAGTACATTGATGAGTCTAACTGCCTATCTCAGGCAGTTAGGCTGTGTGTGTATAAATATCTACATGCAGATAGGACAGATCATATGTATAAATCTCAGGGGATCAGAAATTGCTGTGACAGGAGTGGGGAAGACTGATTAATCAGGCCAATTTTAAACTCAATAACAAAACTTTACTGCATAGATATTCATTAACAGTGTACATGGCTAATGGTTAGTTCTTAACAATTATTAATCGCTATTAGTACATATTCAAGGTAGTTAGCCATCCTAAAATAGCAGCTAATATACAATACCACAGAGCTGATGACACGTACGACCTGTGGTTACAGTCCTGGAGAGTCTTAGTCATCTGGGAGATCAGGTTCAAGAGCTCTTCAATGAAGGAAGCTAACACTGAAAGATGCCTTCCTTCCCCCTCCTCTAAGCCCAAATTCCAGATTTTCCCTATTTATAAAATACTGTAGTTTTTAGAGGGTGCTTAGCCCTTGACCTCTGAACCCTAGAACATTGGAAACCTTGCAGATACTAGTTTCATACGCTGCAACAGGTGCCTCGCATTGCTCACCAGTAGCGAGTTGTTTCCTTATCTGTTCCTTCATTTCTGTGTTATACTTAAAGCAGTCTTTTCCCAGCTCTTAAGGTTGCACCTCTTGTATGATCAGTAACTCACCATCAATTCAGTAATAGTTCTAGGACTTGTGTGTTCAGCCTGCATCCGCATGACCTTTGCTGTCATCCCGGGCTAACATTCCACATCATAACAAAAGACATCTGGCATCAACCTCCAACTGACCTGCAAGTACTTGTAGCAACTTCATAACAAGCCTTGCACAGGCACAGTGAGGATAAGGCTTGAGATTTGTTTCTGGCACCAGCAAAACTAATTTTACTGAGCATGGAAATATTTACAGGTTGTTTACCAGACATGCCTGACTTAATGTGGTTTTGACAGAGTTAAAAGCAAGCTAATATTCATTATATCTGGCTTAGCATGCTTCTACTTTTATGAGTGTGATAGGCTTCTGTGCTGGTCACATAGTAGAGTGTTTTGAATAATGAAAAATAGTAGTGATAAAATGGTACATATTTACTTCGTATTTCTTGATCCATAGGATTTGCGAAAGGAAGGAGGAAACCCAGAAGAATCAAGACTGTCTATTGGTATTGAAATAATTACAGTGACAATTCAGAGATAACTGCTGCTTTTAATTTACATGTTGCATGTCCCACTTTGAGCATTGACCAGAGAATAGTAGATGCCTTTTAAAGCCAGGAGTTGCTGATGGGTCCCTTGCTCTACAACCTTGCCATTCTGGACTACAGCAATCTTGTCAGCGTTTTGGATGGTGGAGAGGCGGTGAGCTATCACGATGCAGGTGCGACCTTCTCTGGCTTTATCCAGCGCTTCCTGGACAATCTGCACAATGAACAAACCACAAGGTGAACTATTATGGCAGCTGTAGTGGAATATACCTCAATTGCCATCTGTGAATTAAATTGTAATACAGCAATGAGCAAAAGGCAATATCTGTGGCTCTAGTTTCTTGTTTTAGAATTTTCATGTGCTAGCAAAGAGCCAAAACTGTCATAGTGGATGATGCCATGATAGCTAAGAGGATGAGATAGGACCAGCTCATTACTGAGGTGCATGGCAGGAGAACAAGAGAAAATGGTTAAAAATTATAACAGGGGAGGTTCTGAAAAATATTCACCACAAGGATAATTAAGCACTGGAACAGGGACAAAAGAGGCCTGTTGAATCTCCCTGTGTATTTTCAAGGGACCCTACTGGACACAGCACTAATTCTTGTTTGAATTCAGTATTGGCACTTGTTTGAAGAGGAGGTTTGATTAGAGACCTCCAGAGATCCCTTCAAGACTGATTAATTACATATGGGAGTTAAGTCAGTAATCTTGGGTGAACTATTATCATACTAGTTCTCATGATTTCACAAGGAGTCTCATGAATCATGTTTTTATTAAAGCTAGCACTGGCAGAAAAATACTAATAAGAACCTCTGCTTTCTTTTCTTTATTCCTTACATTTATTAATGCAAAATAAAATATGAGATTAAATTTCTGTAGATAGGTGGCATATAATTAAGAAAACAAAAGAGCCTGGAATTGTTTAATGGCATTTCGCCCTCAAACCTGATGTTTTCATGCGTAGGTTTGACCAAAACTTAGTCCACAGGGTTTGAGATTTTCATATAATAGTATTTTTTTATAACATTTGTCTCATTAATAGTAAGTAGTTCTGTAGAATCTGTTAATTTTCTACACCTAGCCTGTACTTCTCTTACACCAAGATTATGGCTTTAGGCTTAAAAAAGAAAGAAATGTTCTAGCAATTTTTTCACTGGAAGTTTGCGTATTAGCCATGAACATATAGCAAAGACTAGAGAGCAATGGGAGAAGCAAGAAAAATTAAGAAAGCAAGATTTGGCAGTTTCCTAGTTCTCTGGCAGCATCCTCAGTCTTTTCAGCTTCTGAAGTTTGAGACTTCTGATTCAATTTTGATAGCATTTTCCAATTGAAGAATTCCAGGCAAAGAAATGCTTTCTTCACTGCTACCACACAGGTGCAAAAAAAATGCAGGCTATTTTTTGGCAATGAGGAGTAAAACCTTTATATTTGTCTATTATTAGCATAAACATGTAATTTATATAAACCACTATATTTCCAGCTTTGGGCTTTAATATGTGGGAGTGAAAACAAAAATGATAATACAAAGAAAGACAGATTAAGATTCTGGACTTTCGGTTCAAGTTACCTTTTCACTTTCTGTATCTAAGGCAGATGTAGCTTCATCCAGTAACAGAATTTGGGGCTGACGTACAAGAGCTCGGGCTATAGCAATACGTTGTTTTTGGCCACCAGAAAGCTGGGTTCCTTTGTCTCCTACGCGGGTGTTGTATTTCTAGAAACAATATATTAAGTTCATACTACGCATGAAAATCGATTCTGAAGCACATATTTAAGCATATGGACTCTGACATCTATGAAGTGAATATTCCATGCCAGTAGCTCTCTGAAAACAGATGACCAGCACTGCTATCTGCCACAGATTACAGTTCTTTCACTAGAAGACTTCTTTGTAGCATCAAACATTTTATAAATTCAAAGTAACAACCCCTGTAAAGTTGGAAAGCAACATAATTCTCTATCAGGAGATAAAAAAAACAAAGCTCATTGATAGTCTATGGCAATACTGGGGCATTAAGTCCTGAGTTCAAACACCCCAAGCTAGCTATGTATAAGATGTATCAGTTTCAGGCCAAATTATATATGTAGACATAGACGTTTATACACTTCATCTATATCTATTCTACAGTTTTGGACATTTAGTTATGCCAGTTAAGGAGGACCAGTCATGTTTCTGGACAAACACATGTGTAGGTAACAGTAGTCCTTGAGGTATTATATATTTGGTTGCAAAAAGCACCAAAGTTTCATGCAATATCATTATATAAGAGCATATTTCTCTGCAAAGTTTTGGAAAGAGCAGATCTTGATAAACTATTGGAAACTAAATATGGATCTGAAAAAATCATAGGGTTTTTTTTTTTAAAGAAATGCAAAAAGCAGCCTAAGAACCTGAAATTAAGCTGAATATATGCAGCATACAACTAAGCTAGCAAATTCCTTGCTTCAGAAGGTTTGGATACAAGTTGACAGGTTAGAAATTGACTTACTTGTCAAATATGTCATGCTGCTCACTGCCAAGATTTTTTGTATGGTAGACCTTTCATCTGACACAAGATACTAATTCTTACATTATTATGTGTTGGTCAGATATATATGAGAAAAACTTTCTTAGGTTTTTTTTTAACTGTAGGAATACTAGAAATATAAATTCTGATTGTGTAACTGGAAGAAAAGTGTAAGAAAATTGTCAGTCTAGCAGAGTCTTTTACATATGCTTGAGATAAACAGGAGCTTAAAAGAAATGCTTATCTCTTAAAGAAACCCATCCCACACTTCCAGCTCTCAATTAGTTGTAATTGTGGATTTTCTTCCCTGACATGTTAAATGTTCAGCTCTCCACCTGACAATGGAGTCTCCCAGCATAAAAATAAGAATGGCAAACACAGTTCAGAAAGGATAAGATTTAAAAATCAGTTTCAGATCTATTTGCATCTAAGGGAATGATTATATTCCAGGGAATTGTAAATGCACACATTTTAACCTGCCACAGTAGATAACCTCCAGTTCTGAGTAGGAGAGAAAAGGTATAACTTACATCTGGCAGAGAGTCAATGAAGGAATGAATATTGGCTTCTTTTGCTGCATTGACAATTTCCTCATGTGACACCTGCCGACTGTTGTCTCCGTATGCAATGTTTTCACCAATAGTGCAGTCAAACAGGATTGGTTCTTGTGAGACAATACCGATCTGAGCTCTCAGCCACTTGATATTTAGTGTCTTTGTATTTTTGCCATCAAAAAGCTGAGAAACCAAACATTTTGAATTTTAGTCACATGACTATACGTGCATTTGAGATTTACTGTAAATTCATACACAGAAGTTGTGCAATTGCAGCTATTTCCTTAGAGATACCATACTGAAAGCTCACATAGTGCCTTGCCCTCCCTCTCTACGTTCCAAAATTTTCTAGGGGCTATCGTGTAGAAGTGGGGATAGTCCCTTCTGTTTCTTCAGGGCCTTTTTCTTGC
This sequence comes from Myiopsitta monachus, assembly GCA_017639245.1. Lineage (NCBI taxonomy): Eukaryota > Metazoa > Chordata > Aves > Psittaciformes > Psittacidae > Myiopsitta > Myiopsitta monachus. The sequence goes on from CM029919.1 coordinate 30,399,842, forward strand.
TTCAGGATTTAATGATGATTCTGAAGACAGTGGAAGTTAGGATATGCTGAGACAACGTCAGATAACTTTGGGCAAAGTTCTTTCATTTCTTTCTTCAGCATGAGAATTTTCCTCTATCTCACATATATATTCCCACTGAAGGAACAGATTTGCAATAGTGTTCCATTTAAATAAAGGAAGAGTTGGGTTTATTCATTCACACACTTGTAAGCCAAGCATCCAATCTTACATTTATCATGATGTAATGCCTGACAATGAACAAATTTACTTCTGGATTCCTTATGATGTCATTTGCAACCAGTTTTCTTTATTGGCATCTCTGTCACACTTCTGAAAATTTGGCTACTGAGTTGCTATCATTGTCTATCAGATAAATGACAACAGATTATTTTTCTGGATAGATCAGTTTCATAATTATATAAGTAATATCAACTCAGACACAAATATACCAGGATCATCCAGAGGGCTGTTACATATCCACTAGAATCACCCAGTGCAGTGCTCAGGCACTGTGACATGATCAGCTGGATAAATTGAAAAGCTGCCCCCTTCATAGCATTGTTACTGGACATGATCAATCTACTAATTCCACAGTTTGTGCTAGAACAGCCAATTCACGGTCAATATAATTGTTTTTCAAGGGAAGGAGATCATAAGAACCTGATTCAAAATCCACTGAAATGAGCGGCAGCATTTCTACTATGCAAATGCGAAGGAAGAGGGGAAAGCCTGAAGAGTGAAATTGCTTACAACTACTTTGGTATTTGCCACCTCTTTTCCTAAGAATTCCAATGGATTTGCAGGCTGCTAAGGTCTGCTCCCTGTTCTTAATTTGATGCGAAAAATCACTGATGAAACTAAAGAACTCAGTTCTATGCTGCTTCTTTCCATACATCAGTTTGCTACACTGGACCTGTTTGGACATTTCCAAACTCAAAAAGATCTCGCCCATTGCATCTAGGCCTTATTTAAGTATCGCTTTACCTTTTGTGAGCATGTCTGCAAAGACAACTTCTGAAATCCTTCTTACTCTCAACCTCATCCTGACCAAAAATGTATGGGTTCTTTTTCAAACAAAATGTCTGAGCACATTTAAATTAAATAGAAAACAGCAATAAACAATATATGAAAAAAAAATGTAAAGTTGCTGAGTAAGTAGTGTGGGGAGACCTAGATGTATTTTAAACCAAAATTACTAGAAGTATTCACAATATATAACTCGGTAACTGGGCATACTCTAAAAGATGTTTCTGACAAGTAAAAATTCTGATAAAAATATTTTTTTGTCAATATTCACTGCTTTAGGAAAGAAAAGATGTCAGATTCTATGACTTCATTATACAGATGTATATACATATATTTAATAACTTCTGAAGTGTTCTTAACATAAAGACCTCAGGAAAACCACTATGAATAGAAAGCCTTCATTAGGCTGTGGATCAAGCATATTTTTACCATGCAGATATTGTTTTATGAATTCATTATAACTCAAGAAACAGGGCCTTTTCCCATTTTATTATTCATCACATTTAAATAAAGAGCTCTGATGAGCCACTGTTTGTCTTTAACATGAAAAATATATTAAAAATAAAACTAGGAATATCTCTTATACTTTACCACATCAAACCAAATAAGCACACCCTCACTTAAAATGTTGACATGTTCTTACAAAAATACGTACCATTTCTCCACCAAGTGGATCATAAAATCTCTCAAGCAGCTGAATAACAGTACTCTTTCCACAGCCACTGCTACCAACAAGAGCCAGAGTTTGTCCCTTTTCTACTTTTAGATTTAAACCTTGGAGGATTTTGACTTCTGGTCGGTTTGGGTAGTTAAATGCCACATCTTTGATCACTATGCTTCCTTCAAATGTTTCCTACAATTGAAATAATGTCCGTGTTACATCTTTAAGATGATTTTACAGAGGATTCAAACAGAATTGACAAAGTCTTTCCCTCCCTCCCCCATGCTCACTGAAATCAACAGTTTTTCATTTGCTGGAATGCTGACTTCAACCTGGTGATTTGAATATTTGTGAAGCTATAAAACCAAAGTACAGCACTGAACTACTTTGAAAATGCTCGTAATTCTGCTGGTTGGATTCCACACAAGTTGCACCTAAACCAGATTTTTGACACAAATAACATTTAGACAGCGTAGGCAAAAGCTGGACTCACAATAGAAAACATAGCCCATGGTGTGTTTAGGTAAAGCGTTGAGAAAACATTGACGTAAGGAAGTAAGCAGAAAGAGAAGAAAAACCAATTTGGAGTGAGAAGAATACTGTCTATATTGGCAATAAATAATATTGCCCATTACACATGGCTTACTTACAGGCTTCTCTCCTTCTTCGCTGTAACTATCTATTGAGGGTACTCTTTCAAACAGCAGGAACAAGTGGGTTGCTGACGTCTTTGCTTTGGCATAGTCTGGAGCAAAAGAGCTGGTTTGTCCTAGTGCCACTGCACCAAATACAACAGCTGAAAACACTCTATAAAAATAAATCGGGGGGGGAGGGGAAATCAATAAATAGACAATGAAGAAAAAGTCAATGGAAACAGGACGGCAGTCAACTTTTTCTGTTACTCAGAGAAAAAAGGGGGTTACATTTAAAAAGAATAAAGTAGTAACCAACTATTAACTGCTTTAAATACTCATTTAGCTTCAGAAATGTCTTTTTATTCTCTTATATAGACATGAGATAAACAAGATTCCACTCCAAAGTCAGTGTTTTCATTACTTATTAGGACTAATTTCTTTAATTATTAATACTGGTTAACCGCATTAAGTCTCAACTGGGGCAAGGAGGAAAGTGGTGAATGGATGGTAAAATCACTACTCTAATCCTGTTCCAATATTGCTGTGGTTTCCTCTCTATGGTTCAATGACCTCTGGAAGTTAGTAATTAATTTTTAAGGCATCAATGAAAATAAGAAATCAAGCATGTAATAAGGTGACAATAAAGATTTAATTTGCAATGACAGCTTTGCTGGAAAGAAACTGAAGGGTTCACAACACAAAAAAGATTGAAAATTGTGCTATTGTTGTTTTATGGTGAATTTAGATGTATCTTTACTCAGCTATTAATTACTGCCACACCACATAAAGTTACTCATCACTGAGAAGGGGAAATTGACTTATGAGAACTCTTAGCCTGTGTTAAGGCAAAGCAAACCAAATTAACTTATGTAATTTTTATGCTTTGTCTTTAAAGCTTTATAAACTAATCTGTTTTATTCTGCATTTGAACAGCTTTGAAGGGCTCACACAGTATTAGGTCAGACAAACGGAGGCACAGGAAGTGCGCTCACCGAGCTGGCTAGAGATGTTCAGTTAGCTGTTGGGATGCAGACACTTTCTAATACCTAGTATCAGTCAAAATAAGCTGTGTTATCTACCTTTAACCAGGTTGCCAATAAAATTTTGTATTGATTGGCCTTTGTTAAGTATTCAGGTCACTGATATCCGTACTGGTAGAATCTCACTCTTTTCATACTTGTTTCCATGGGCTTGTATTGAGTTATTGCCTTTTAAATTACAAATTATATTTATTCTGAGTTTATGCACGATCTAGAAGAATGGAACATTGGTTATGATAGGGGCTCTTAGGTATTATGGCAAATGGTCAGATAAACAGTGATTATAAACCCCAAATATGAAAGTAAGAAGCTAAGTATAAGCTATAATTTCAAAATTATTCCTTTAATTTTTGTACAGTTTCTGCCCTTAAAAGCGTATATAAAGTACCCTCAGAGACAAATAATTGTACTTGTACAAAGCATTCAACACTGTCCCACACGACATCCTTGTCTCTAAATTAGAGAGACATCAATTTGATAGGTGGACCACTCGCTGGATGAAGAACTGGCTGGATGGCCACACGCAAAGCGTTGTGCTCAATGGCTCAATGTCCAGCTGGAGATGAGTAATGAGTGCTGTCCCTCAGGGATCGGTGCTGGGAACGGTCTTGTTCAACATCTCTGTCACTGACATGGACAGTGGGATTGAGTGTGCCCTCAGCAAGTTTGCTGATGACACCGAGCTGTGTGGTTCAGTTGATACGCTGGAGGGAAGGAATGCCATCCAGAGGGACCTTGACATGCTTGTGATGTGGGCTGATGCCAACCTGATGAAGTTTAACCATGCCAAGTGCAAGGTCCTACACCTGGGTCAGAGCAATCCCAGGCATGGTTACAGGTTGGGCAGAGAAGAGATTCAGAGCAGCCCTGTGGAGAAGGACTTGGGGGTGTTGGTCGATGAAAAAATGAACATGAACCGGCTTCAGTGTGTGCTCGCAGCCCAGGAAGCCAACTGTATCCTGGGCTGCATCAAAAGGAGCGTGACCAGCAGCAGGTCGAGGGAGGTGATCCTGCCCCTCTACTCTGCTCTTGTGAGACCTCACTTGGAGTACTTGTGTGCAGTTCTGGTGTCCTCAATATCAAAAGGACATGGAACTGTTGGAACAAGTGCAGAGGAGGGCCATGAGGATGCTCAGGGGACTGGAGCACCTCCCGTATGAAGACAGGACGAGAAAGTTGGGGCTGTGCAGCCTGGAGAAGAGAAGGCTGCGTGGAGACCTCATAGCAGCCTTCCAGTATCTGAAGGGGGCCTATAAGGCTGCTGGGGAGGGACTCTTCATTAGGAACTGTAGTGAAAGGACAAGGGGTAACAGGTTCAAACTTTACTAGGGGAAGTTTAGATTGGATATGAGGAAGAAATTCTTTACTGTGAGGGTGGTGAGGCACTGGAATGGGTTGCCCAGGGAAGTTGTGAATGCTCCATCGCATGGCAAGTGTTCAAGGCCGGGTTGGACAGAGCTTGGGTGACTTGGCTTAGTGAGAGATGTCCCTGCCCATGGCAGGGGGGGCTGGAACTAGATGATCTTTAGGTCCTTTCCAACCCTAACTATTCTTTGATTCTATGATTCTATGAAGAATTTGTCTGTTTTCTTATAGCTTACTCAATGTGTTAATATCTCCAGCAGTAAACAAAGATGATTGTCTGGACTGACAGAAAAAACCTGCAAAAGAGATACTTACAAAAACACACTTTTAAACTCCATGTATCCATTTACCACTAGATAGGCACCAAACCGGAAACAGCCAGCATAGGTAAAGAACATCATTGCTTGTGAAAGGGCAAAACAAAATCCAAATATATGTGCCTTCTTCACAGAATTTCTGTAAGAAAGAATGCATATTTTCATAAAAATGTGCAACCATACTGAAGTCGTGATTTGCAAAAAAATAATTAATTGACTTTAAATTATACTGTTACAGGTGGGAACTGTACTCAAACAACACAATCCCATGTCTGCTCAAGAGAAAGTTTTGTTTCCAGAAATTAGTTAATTTCAAGAATGGCTTGGAGTTTGATGCAGAAAAAGATGACAACTTAACTGCTATGTATAATTATTGTCTTACCATTTCCTAGTTTGCGTGTTAAAACACTTTACAGTTCAGTCCATGATTACCACTTTGAAGATGTAAATGACACATCTGAAATGGTACTGCTGCATCACATAAGAGGAAAAAAAACCCAAAAAGAGCAGAACTCTTAGCTTCACCTGCAGCTAAAGCCAAATTTTTGTGTGTCCTTTTTGCTTTACTTGCAATTTTATGTTGAACAAGTAACAAAGATACTAAGCAGTTCAATACTATATACTTGAAAATCTGTTCCTTTTCAATGTAATCAGTCAAAATTCGTCTCTCAGATAAGATTAAGCCTGCAAGTATGAGGCAGAAACTAGATTCTGGGTGATAAAACTATGCCTTATAACTAAAAGCAAGGCAGAGAGAAAATTTTCTGTAACTATGAATGATATCAGAAAAGAAGAAAGAAAATATTTTAATGATATTGATGCTATTCACAGGTCACAGCTGTATGGTTCCTCCTGGAAAAAACGCAAACCAATACAAACAGAAGCCAGGTTCACAAGTGCGGGTTTTGTTGACTAAGAGGCTGTTGTGACTTCTGACAGATTTGTGCATTAATCCAGAATAACAGAAGGCCTATGCTCAATTTTTATAAAATAGCATATCCTTGCCTAATCAGTGGCTTAACATGCACTGAAACATTAACTGAAAAATCCATGTCCTACTTCTTCCAGACAAATTGACCGTAGGGCAGTAAATTCTTATTTATACTAAAACAACATTAAGACAGAAGTCGTGGAGCAATCCCATCAATGTCACCTTGAGAATGGTTACGCGATGTTCTGCACGTTGTGACATATGGACTCAAAACTCAGCAGCCTGAGAAAAAAGCTAAGTAATACATTTTACTGACCTGCACTGTGCTCTAGCTACTTAGTTATTTTGGTGGATGCATTATCGGTACCCCTACTTGTCTCCCATTATATCTGTGTACATATGCTGTCATTTCCTTTACTTTTCTCATGGATGTCTGGAAATGAAACTTTTAGTTCCAGAAGAATAAAATCTAATTGACAGTATGTTTTTAGTTTTTTACTGTAAGACCTTTTAAAATTTGATTTAGCCCAGGCAGATTTATACTCCTTATTTTTAGTCACAAAATAAATAAATAATTATTCCAATGCTTTCAATTCTATTTATATTTTGAAAAATAGCTTAATGAAATATTCAGCTTCCGTTTAAAAGTTTTAAATAAATATATAACCACTTCAGGTAGGAGTTCAGATTAGCTGACTTCCAAAGCTCACCTAAAACTAACATTTTTCCAAGCCAAGTGACTTCACAGTAGAAAATACTCATATTATCGCGGCAAATTAATTAAATCAAAGAACAAAAATGTTGGCTGTTGGTTGCATTTGTTAATAAAAAAAATATTCAAATATTTACATTCATTCTGAGTTAGTATACATTAAATCACACACAGTAACAAATAAATCCATGTTTGTCCAAGTAAATGTTTGTAATTTATTCTATTATTCAAGAACAAATTTTTTTAGCTTGGTTATTGTTATTATACCTGTATGGTACATGCAAATGTTCTCCGTACATCAACTCAAATTTTCTTTCTCGGGTCAAACTAACAACAGTTCTAATATTTTCTACGGCTTCTGTAGCAATCTGCAATAGGAACACAAATGTTTTAATCAAAAGTTAAGATTATGTTGCAATTCTTTATCCTAAACTAATAAAAAGATTCTGCTAGAATATAATTCTGGGTTTTTTTTTTTGGTAATTGTTTTTAAAATAATTGACCTTTGATATCAAAAGTAAGTATTTCATACTTTTATTTTTAGGACAAGGAGATTTGCTGATGATGCTCAGGATTTTCTGGGAAGACCTCTTTAATATCCTCCAAATAAGTAGTGAAAAACTGTTAGACAGCAGTTACATTTATGAAGAATCATAGAATCATAGAATAGCTAGGGTTGGAAAGGACATTAAGATCATCTTGTTCCAACCCCCTGCCATGGGCAGGGACACCTCCCACTAAACCATGCCACCCAAGGCTCTGTCCAACCTGGCCTTGAACACCGCCAGTGATGGAGCATTCACAACTTCCCTGGGCAATCCATTCCAGTGCCTCACCACCCTTATAGTAAAGAATTTCTTCCTCATATCCAATCTAAACTTCCCCTGTTTAAGTTTGAACCCATTACCCCTTGTCCTTTCACTACAGTTCCTAATGAAGAGTCCCTCCCCAGCATCCCTATAAAATGTTGAAACATCATTGCTACTGCTCTAAGCTCTACTACTTGGGGTGATCCTTCTTGATATTCTATTCGGTGCTGCCAGTGAAAGTTTTCTTTTCACACAGTAACAGCTTTTCCAGTTTTCCCTGAGCCATCTGTGAACACCGTCGGCTTTTCCACTGGTTGGCTCTCTGATAACAGGGGAGGCTATCCCTCACATCAAGATCTGGCATGGCATGTGTCCCCACTGCTCAATGCCTGCTGCGTTGCAGCCAACAGAGGAGCTAAAGGTTCTTCTTGGAAGATATTCAATAAGAAAAATGGGAGTTCAGCATTCAACTTCCAGCCCACTGTGTTTGGGCTATAATAAGAAAGTCAAAGTTACTTTTGTGTTTAGAACCTAATTTAGATCTCTGCAGTAAGTATTTGATCTGATCAATAATACCTTCTTCAAACTTGCAGATTCTTTAGACTTCAGTCATTTGCATACAAGGAATCAAGGTGGGGAGAGGCTTCTTTTTTTTTCCAAGAGACTAACAATGTTTTTTAACATCCTAAAACCTATAAAAATTCCATCTTATTTTATATTTCAATTTTAGAACGCATAGAATAGATACGCATCTATTTTACACAACACTGTTACCGCATTTGGTGTGTTACGTAGCTCATATTTTCCATGAAGCCCTTTAAGAACCAGTGTTCTGGTACACTGCTTCTCTGAAGCTAGTTCCTTGACCCCCCACTGTTTCAAGTTCATGCTTAGAATTCAGCAAAAGACCTTTTTCTACACAAAGCTTTCTGAACTGAGCACTTATACAAAAAGCAGGAGAGAAGCTTCAGGGAGAAGCACAAGAACTTTTAATAAGTTCTTGTACAACAACAGGCCTGTTAGTCTCACTCCAGTGCCTGGCAAAATCATGGAGAAGGTTATTCTGGGAGTTACTGAAAACGCTTGAGAGACAATGCAGTTGTTGGTCATAGCCAGCATAGGTTCATGAGGAGAAAGTCCTGTCTAACTAACTTGATTTCCCTTTATGACTAAGATATGTATGTACTTGACCAAGGGAAGCCAGTATATTTGTGGGGCACTTTTTTTTATTTTAGCAACACTTTAAACACTGTCTCTTACACTATCCTTCTGGACGAGATTTCCAGCATACAGCTAGACAAGTCCATAATATGCTGGGTGAACAATTGGCTCATGGGTTTTGCTCAAAGAGTTACAGCAAATTGGAGTTACATCAGGATGGTGGCCAGTCAATAATGGGGTCATCAAGGATCAATTTTAGGGCCAGTGCTCTTCAATGTTTTTATAAATTATCTGGATGCAGGAGTAGAATGTATATTAAGTAAGTTTGGTGATGATACTAAATTAGGAGGAGTTGTGGACTCCCCTCAAGGTTTAGAGAGGCCTTACAGGGAGATCTGAATAGACTAAAAAGCTGGGCAGTTACCAACCATATGAAATTTAACAAGAGCAAGTGCCACATTCTGCACCTGAGACAGGATAATCCTGGTTACACATACAAATTAGGGGTAAGATAGAGCAGCCCCACAGAAAGATTTGGAGGTCTGGGTTGATGGCAAATTGAACATGAGTTAACAGTGTGCCCTGGCAGTCAAAAGGGCCAACTGTGTCCTGGGGTGCATCAAGCACAGCACAGCTATCTGGTTGAGGAAGGTGATTGTCCCACTGTACACTGCAGTGGTGAGGCCCCACGTAGTGTACTGTGTGCAGTTTTGGACATCTAAATACAAGAAGGTCATTAAGCTATTAGAGTGTGTCCAGAGGGGAGTGACCAAGATGGTGAAAGGTCTTGAGGGAAGGACTTAAGAGGAGCAGCTGAGGTCACTTGTTTTGTTTAGCTTGGAGAAAAGAGGGCTGAGGGGTGACCTCATCACAGTACACAACTTCCTTAAGGGGGGCAGCAGAGGGGAAGATGTTCCAGAGAGCTCCAGAGAGGATCTCCTCTCTTTGGTGACCAGTGATAGGACATGAGGAAATGGAACGAAGCGGTGTCAGGGGAAGTTTATATTGGACATTAGGAAAATGTTCTTCACTGAGGGGGTGATTGGTCACTGGAACAGGCTCCCCAGGGAAGTGGTCATGATGCCAAGCCTGTCAGAGTTCAAGGAGAGTCTCGATGACACTCTTAGTCATATGGTTCAGCTTTAGGTAGTTCTGTGAGAAGCAAGGAGTTGGACCTTCCAACGTGAGATATTCTATGATTCTGATTCTACAAACAGAACGAAATTCTGTTCTGAAAATTGACCCTGTAAATTCACTTACAGGTCACCAAAGTTATGGCAATTAACCATACGGTTCAAATGCCTACATTTTAAAACAGGGAAAAGAAAAAATATCCTCCACAGCCCACTACTTAGTTTTCTAAGTTATCTAAACCACAGACCAGAAAGCAATTTTCTTCATGAACTGTCACCAAAGATTTTTAAACTGTGGTACTGTTATCTTTGTTCTAAAGCACAGGGATATAATTATCTTATAGCCTCAGTAATGCTTGTGCCACTGTTTGAAAATTTGCATATAATTGACTAATTCACTGATTTGAATGTAATAACACAACGTTAATGATTACAAAGAAATTAAACAGTTATTTTCTTCTTAGTTATATTGTCTCACCAATGCCCAAAGTAGTCATTTTTTTTGTTAGTAACGTAGCTTCAGCAACCTTTTGCAGAAAGCAAATTTTCCAAATAAAACACCATATTCACTGAAGAAAACTGCTTTTTTAAAAAATGGTCACCGAATACAATGCCTGTAGTCTAGCGCAGTCTAGGTAAAATCACATATTTTTGTAACACTTTCGTTAATTCTTCACAACCTGCCACATTACGAAAGGCTCTAGTCCCTATTCCAAGAATTGTCAACGTTTTTTCTGTTGTATCTTACAACAAAACAATATAAAATAAATGCTCAGTCATTATAAAGAAGAAGCAGAAGAAATGTAGTCAGCTGAAAGGAAAGGAAATGCATCCTTTGGTTTGTATGAAAAAGCCTACGGAAAGATCATTATGCACAATTCCCTGTAGACTTGGAGGGACAAAGATGTTTTTCAGCATCTTTATCTATAGACAGAAGGAAATAAAACCCATTTAGTAGATAGGAGTTACGGGGCAGGAGGTGGGGGAGGTGTCAAATCCAGATTAAGACATATGAATTTAGGTGTCTAAACTACCAGTGTAGTCAATGGATACCCATTCAAAAGAAGTAGAAAGCAATTCAGTTGCCTGTGCATTATGTGCCTACCAGTCTGTTTCTGCAGGATCGCTGACTGAAGAGGGAAGGACTGTAATTCAACTGCCCATATATCGGTAGCTTGTGCCACTGGAGATGCTCTAGGATACTCAAGATATTTGGGTAAGGCACGGCAGATACTGACATCAGACATAAAGTAAACCCATATCCTTTTGAAATGGCAGCTAGAGACCACCCACAGACTACTGCATCTCCAATAACTACAAGGGGACATTAGACTGCTAGCAAATATGCAGACACAAACATTTAAACACTAAATCTGGAGGTTAATACAATTCCTTATATGCATGGCTTTAGATGAAAATTTTCTTCTCAGCAACTTTAAAAAAACAGTAGGACATATGAGGAGATTTTAGAAAAATTTTACCTTGAAGAGAGCAATATCTGGGAAGTAATGAAATAGTTGCTCTGTCCCAGAAGGGTTTTTGGAATGAATTGACATTAAATGCCTTTATCTAATTTCTTAAACAAGAGTCTAGCCCTCTCAATTTTCAGTTCTTCCACTCAGGAAATAAAGGAATGGAAAACAGACTAAGAAACCAGTAGATATATATGTATTATCCCTGCAAATATTAATGAGATGAAAGAGAAGGAAAAAAAAAAGAGCAGTATAATATATGTAAGACAGATGACATGCCAAAAAGGCATGACAGAAAAAAGAGAATGTCAAAATGAAGAGGGTTGTAGAATTAGGAAAACAGAGATGATCAGAACAGGAAGGAGAAAATAATGGGCTGGAGGAGTGGTTAGCACATTCTGGGGTTTATCCAGAATAAATATTGGTTAATAACATTCAATTATTATTGAAGAAGTGTTATGAGCTGTAGGTCTACAAGTGTAACTACATAGAGTTTAGCTGTCGCTGGAAGTTATATAGTATGATATGTTCTTGTATTTCAAAGTAATACATCCATCAACAATGCTTTAGTAAATATGACTGTAGACATTACAAAAAATAAACTTTTCTAGACCCACCTTTCCTGCAGCTTCCAGCTCTTCTTTATCTTTTTTAGTATGCCCAGCCAACATCTTTATTTCAATCATTCCTGCCACTGCAATGATTGGCACAACAGCTAAGAGTAGTAGGGTCAGCTGCCAGCCATAAACTAGTGATATAATAATTCCAGTCCCCATGTTAGCTAAATTTTGGGCAATTAATGCCAATCTGACACCAGTTGCCTGGAGGAAGAAAAAAGACATTTCTTGCTAAAGTAACCGCATCTTAAGTAAGGAAAGCATTTTCACCTATAGTATTCTTGATTCTCAAGACATAATTTAGAAAGTCTTAGCTCAGTTCTGCTATTTTTCAAAATGTGAGTTTCTTAAATAATTGTGTAAAAAATCATCTAGATCACATTTAATTCTGCTCTCTCTATATTCTGATTACTTAAATTTGCACTGTAATTTCTAAATTCTGCTCCTGAAGCTGAACAGGCTTCACCCATATCACATATTTACATTTACAGCTAAATGTTAATATCTGTCACATTTTGTAGATCATGCAGCTGGCTTTAGAAACCATCATCCAATGAAGAATAAATTTAAATATTTAACTTCTACTATGGAAATAAGGCCAAAGATATTAGAGAACTCCTCAGTTCAGCGAAAAAGCACATAACTTCATGTAGCAGTAAAAACTTACTTATACATACACAAATAATCCCATTAAGTACTCTTTAGATTAGTACTAGAGACCCCTGAAGGCCCACAAGTCAATTCTAAAGAATCTCCAAAAAGTAACAAGAGGAAGTCTATTGCTACTATGTCTATTTTTCTTTTTCGTATAAGGAACCTGTACAATCCAAAAAAAAAAAAAAAACTAGGAGGATATATACTGAATAAATTTAGATGTGTAACTTTAGGCGAATAAGATCTCTCTAAAAAGACTTTTATCTAAAGAGATTCCCAGTGAATTTGTTTAATAACAAAGATCACAATACAGCACAATAGTAAACTTAAAAAAAAGTTTGCTTGGAAAATATTTTGTCAAAACTCAAGACTGTTATCCAACCAGTCAAACCCGAGCTGCAACTTTACTACATACTAGTCCAAATATGAAAATTCAAAACAAAATTCTACTTACTCCTTTCACTTGTGAGGCATCATTAGCAAGTCTTGTAGTTAATGCTCCAGTGTTATTTTTAGCATTATCAAACCAGCTCATGTCCTACAATCAGAAACATTTTTCTTAGGACCAGTTTTTGGGCATTTCACATAAACCACAAAGTAAAACTGAGGTCTAGCTTATTGGCAGAAGAATATGTATCTGGCAGTGTATCTGTTCTGAATATTTAATTAGTCTAATTCCTTCATTGCATAGTGAATATTTTAGAGAAAAGTGTATGCTTGTGGATGGCCTGATGTGTATGCTGTCACTGCTAAGAAGGAAGGAGAGTAGCCTGGGAGATTCCCAGATCCAAAATTTACCCTCCCTCACTACTGTGGAAACTGCATCTGCCTGGAGAAGATGCCTCTTCGGTCATACTCCTTCACAATTGCAAAGCTGTTTGAGGGTGAACTAATTGTATGGCATTCTCAGGGCAAAAACTCCCAATTCATTGCTTGTTTTGAAGAGGCTTATTTGGAAGCTATGAGACAAACCAATCCATCAAACTGGTCTATCCGATCATAATTAACCGTTGAGGTCAAGTACACAGTTTATAATTTATTCACCATGTGATCAAATATCTGATTCAAACTTTCATGCGTAATATGCATTGAATGAAAACCTAGTGACGCAATGCAGGCATTTGTGACCTCAAGCCTCAGCTGTAAGATTGCTCTTTCATTAGTTTTTCAGTGAGGCTGGTCTATAAATCACAGTTTTTCAGATTACAACAGCTTTTTGTCCGCATTGCAAATGGTCATGTTCAAATGAATCAAATTCTGTGTCTACATGTAGCTTTACGTGCAAGACACAAACCCCCAGACATATTATATTGTATATTTGAAAAATCTAAAATATTTATCCTGAAATCATGCAAGATTAAGGCCAATTTAGATAATTAAATTAATTACTTAATACCACTACGAAATATTTCTATTGTCTGAAAGTAGCTTTAAATTTACGTACGCAATCTCACTGTTGTATTAATACACAATTGTAGATTTCGAAACTCTTTGAAGGAGGCCTTCAAGAAATAAATAAAATCATATCTGTACATATTGCAATTTAAATCAGATGTTTGAACTAAGAATTACAGTGTAAACTGCCTTACCATTTCATTTCTTTAGGGAGAAAGGGCACCAAAAAAGCAAATCAGGCAAATGAACAACACGTAATGGGATACTGCTGGTGCACATCAACCTATCAGGCTATAGTAACTTGGCTGTAAATCTAAGTCCTTGCAAGAAGTACATAAAAAGCTCTTGTACTTGCATTGATTTAAGACTCTCCTTCTAAGGATACTTTTCTTAACCACATGTAACAAAACAAATTGGTTTATAGACTGATTTAAAGAATATTCTCTGTACGAAAGTAATAGCATGATAGAATAAATTAGAATACAGTTATTTTATGATATCTATACAATTAATTAGTTCCAAAACCCTAGAAATAAAAATATTTATTTTCTTTACCTGTCTAAGCATTGCTTTAAATGCCATGAATCGAAGCCTCATTGTAAGAATTTCTCCAGCTTTGCCAAATGTGAAACCCTATTTGAGAAAAGGTACAATGCTTAGCATACTATTACATTCTTATGTAATAAGAATTCTTATGCTTACATGCTTATTCAATAAATATTTTAGATACATTGTCTCTACATCATCAAAGTACTAAATACTGCAGTCCCGACTGCACTAAGCAAACATAAAACCAGGCTTAATATTCATCAATTCTAAGAGCTTCACAGTACAACATTCAAATAGCATTTATCAAAAAGATATGTAGAATATAGTGTTATTTCCCAGCACTGCTTCACCACCATACTTCAAGGAAAAGATCATTAATCACCCCTTTAACTTCATTTTTGTATGAGCTGATTGAAGTCAGATTTAAATAAGTGGCTTTGGGCTGTTCAATTTAGGTTAAAGATACCATAAGGCAATCTGGGTTCACTGAAGTCAAATGTAAATTTCCTACTGACTCCAATAGTAAGATTTCTTCCCTGTGATCCTAACACAATCTGACACAGCAATCAGCAGTAATACGTCAGTGATGTTTTATAATGACTTGTAGCCACACATACGAATCAATTAAAAAGATCAAAAAGGAAACATGCAGGTTAAAATTTTGGGAAGATACACTCTTCCTACATTTTACTATGACATCAGTGTTTAGAATTAGCTTTGTTTAGCTCACTACCACCTTTATGTGATTACAAATACTAATTGTTTGGAATCTACTTTTTTGAAATTGAGTACTGTTAAAATATAAACCACAGATGGAACTGTACTATGTTATACTAAGAAAAATTATCGTGGCATATTCCAATTAGCAAATACTTCTCAGTTAACTTTGATCATTATCTTTTCTGCGTCAGTAAATTTGCACAGGTACGTGACTTATTAAAAATCACAAAAGAGCATCAGAGAATGGGCACTATATAAAGAAATTATAAGAATGTTTCATTTTTTTTTTCCATTCTCACTAATTTGGGATGTTTCATCTCAATAAACTCTTCCCACTCAAATTTAAAATATTATATGAACATTTATAAATCAAGCAAACCCATCATAGCCATCTACAAGTCAGTCTTCTATACTCAAGGCCTTCTTGAATGCACGTGCAAAAAGACAATTCCATAAATAAAAAAGGAGTTTTTTGCAAGAGATTGTTTATGCTGCTGTCCCAAGTGCACTTCATTATTTCGCTGTGTATGCTCACTCAATCGATAAAACTATGCAAACATTCAGAAATTATAAACCAGACCATAGATAAAAATATTACAATGCCAAAGTTTGCACTTGTATGATTACTACTTTACCATGGCACTGTTGGAACAGTTAGACAGATGTAAGAATAAGGGAATTTTATTTAAGAAATTGAGATGGCTATAGAAATCAGTGACAGCAGGGTATAAGGTATTACTGTTCAACCATTAGTATTTAAGCAGGAAGGGCTGAATACCAGCATGATGAGGTTTACTCGACAAACTGGGCCAGGGAATCTTGGGGGACACACCCATAACATAAGACTTCAATGGGGAAGGGGTGAGGGGAGTAAAAAATTTGAGAGCTCGATGCAGGAGATTGGGACATTTGAAATTATAACAGATTCAAATAGGCTTGAGAGCGACAAAAGAGTGGCATAATGTAAAGGCTTGAAAGGTTGGCAATTAGGTGGCAATGTAAAGAGTGAGAGAATCCAAAGTTTCATGCCAAGATGTGTTTGACTGGTGAAGAAGAGGGAAAGTTCTGAAATTAAGAGGTCAGAGTAGGTGGGAAGGTCTCTAACACATGAAAAGCTACAGGTCAAAAAAGATACAGTTCAGCACAAGGCACATCTAGAACCATAAATGCGGGTTCTGTTTTGAATTGGAGAAATTGTATTAAGAAGATACAAATTTTTAGTAGTATATTTTAGATCTGGTGTCTAAAACATGACAAACAATCACAATAAAGCTAAAATAATAAAACATACCTGAAAAAAGAAGGTAAAAAAGGAAACAATCCCAAGTACTAAAAACAGCACTGAATATAAGTTGCTCTTTTCTCTTAAAACGTTCTTGTCAGTTTCTGAA
This sequence comes from Myiopsitta monachus, assembly GCA_017639245.1. Classification (NCBI taxonomy): domain Eukaryota; kingdom Metazoa; phylum Chordata; class Aves; order Psittaciformes; family Psittacidae; genus Myiopsitta; species Myiopsitta monachus. Next base: position 30,416,430 of record CM029919.1, read on the forward strand.
AAGATCTATAAAATAATAGTTAAAAAAAAACTTTTTTTAATCAACTAATAATCTAAAATACTTCCATCTTTCTCAGTAACTATGGTAGTCATTCTCATTAATATAATATTTGAGCATGTGTTACACATGATTATAGGTGTAACAAGCGAATTTCAGACTGTACCAAGATTTTTAGGATTTTGTAAATCTCATAATTCTTCAGATTTTTGCAGGGTTGCTTCATCCATTCCTCAGCTTCATTATGCAGCAATTGTTTAAGACCTGCTTTTATTTGAAATAAATGTTGTGGGCTTTACAGATTTTGCATATTTTATTCAAACTTACCCCTATAATTTCTGAAAATATGATTGCAAATGCAGGTTGTAAAACTCCATTGATAATTGCACATAAAGTTCCAGCTACAAAGTATGGCCATTCAGTTTTGTTCAACTTCATAATTTTTAGAAATGAAGATGGAACTAATTCTTCATCCTAAAAAATGGGAATTCTGTTAGGACAAACATGTATCTACTTGGAGAAATACAGAGAAAAAGGAAGATCAGTATAAATTTCCTATTCCCAGAATCTACTCAGAGGAAGTTAAAATGTACTTTTAATAACATGAATAATTAGCTTATTGTATATTTATTATTTTAATACAAGGAAGAAAGAGCTGTTAGAATATATCCATTACTCTTGCCATCATGTTTTAGTCTATCTATATAATTTTCATTGATCGATACTCCTGGTATTGGTCAGTGCTGACTGAACTATTCATTCTGGGCATATTGATCTGTGTAATCCATAACTGGATTACTTCAAGAAATTGTTCATTAAGCAATTTATAGCAGCAAAGTATATGTTGCAAACACAAACGCAATCGTATTTGTTCTATGGCTTTTTGTAAGGTTTGTTTTAAGAGTTGTATGTTGCACCAAATGTCCTGTTTCTGAACCAAAAATGAGTGTTTAGACTATGTTACTATGGTATGCAAATACCTAGTTTAGTGAAAGGTTTCCCTGTCAATGGCAGAGGGATTGGAACTAGATGATCTTAAGGTCCTCTCTAATCCTAACCATTCTATGATTCTACGATGCTATGATTCTATGGAAGTATACTTCTTTTATAGCAAATCAATTTTCAAGAATAAGCTCATACTTGTTACATATTTTTAAGGCCCCATTTTATTTTTATAATCATGCATGGTGATAATAACAAAACAAGATATAAACAGTATCAGTCAAAGGCTATCTGAATTAGAAAATTCTCATTATTTTTTACCCCTATCAAATGTGTCCTTCATCTTGTACCTTTCTAGAGCAGGAGATTGAATTTAATTTTAATATATTTTGTTGAAAGGAAACAAAGTTCATTAACAGCTCTGCGAAGACACTTACAGGTGAACTGTTTTTCTCATCAGTATCCTCATTTTGTGCTCCGGGCTTTCTCGTATTTCTCCGAGTCGAATGTCTTTTCAATCCTCTTGATAAGGGTTCTTCAAATTCCGGTTCAGATTCACTTTCTGTGACACAAAGCGCATTCTCATCTTTTCCTGATGACGGAACTTCAGCTTCTATTGACTAAAAGAGGGAAGAACATGATGCTAAGATTAATTATGCATATATTACTTTGAACTGTCAAAATTACAATGTAATCAAGGTAAAAATAACTGTCATTATTTCAGTGGAAAGATATATGGGGAAAACTGTATCTAATGCTACAAAACAGATATGAAAATCTGCATTATATTTGAGTATATCTCTATCTTCAGAGCTTGATTCATATATAAGAATGTCTCATCTCTCAAGAAAATACTTGTAGTATGTGTGGGGCAGAGGAGTGGAAGTAGCTGCTCTTTTTTTATGAATTAACTCCTAACAGAGTTTTAAATTGAGTGTAAATCATTTGCACTCATCTTGGGATCTTTTTGAATTATTTCTCAGTGGGTACACTGTTTATTCATGAAGTGATTAAAAAATTACTCCTTTTAGTACAGAACACTTAAATCTTGACTTTGAATGTAATAAGGAAGTTCGGGGTGGAACAAGTCAAAAAGAGATTTTGACTGAAAAATCAGAACAGTCTGGTAAAGAGCCCTATTTTTGGTCATAGTTTGTCAATCTCTTTGACAGAATAAATAAATATTTACCTAGCACTGAGGTATTTAATAGTAACTGGATTCAAAGTTGCCTTCAACTTGTATTTCTTTCTTTCCAGAAAACTTTTATTTCTTACTGCTTTTTGTGCTACTAATAAAAATAACTTATTTTGCCTTCTCTCTTGTTTTTGTTATTTTCTCTTTTATTAAGCTCAGTTATAACCTAACTACAGCAAAGGAAATTGGAAAGTAGCAAAGTATTTTGTTTTTCACTTACTAACTAATACATTTCTGTTATTTACATTCATTTCTAACCTAGCTAAATAACTTTTAAAGCGTACATATTTCTGCATTCAGCATACTTGGAATCTTTTTCTCTTACTCCTCCATTATTTTATTTTTCTTTCAGCAAGAAATTCAGTATGAAGGATTATAACCAAACATCTTAAAATGCATGCTCCAGTATCAGCTACTGTATTTTACTTTTTATCATAGGCTAACAAAAAGCAATGAAATAGCAAACTACTGGAGTCAGCTGCTCTTCATTAACTGCATAAAAGGAAAATACAAAAGAATCTCATAATCTTAAATCCCTAGAGGATTAAAAATGTACTGTGCTGGGTTTAAATAGGTCTGGTGTCAAAACTAGTGGTCTTCTCTTTCAAGTTACTGCTCTCCTTTCAAAGTACAGGTTTTTTACTGTTAACACAATATGCTGCAGAATTCCTCATACTTCTGATAGCATACAGTAACCACGGGCATGGAATACAAAAAAGAAAATGAGGCAACAGCTAGCAAGAAAAATACCTGCATGTTAACGAGCTTGTAGTAGATTCCTTTTCTCTCAAGCAATTTAAAATGATTCCCTTGTTCTGTGATAACTCCACCTTCAAAGACAGCTATAAGATCTGCATTTCGGACTGTTGACAGTCGATGAGCTACTACAACTGTGGTGCGCCCTGCCCTTGCCTAGAAATAATAACATTTAACATGAGTATTTCTAAGTATATTAAAAATTGCTCATTTTCATATTAGAGTTGAATAAGACCCAAGGGAAACAAAAAAATGGTTCACATAAAAAATATAACTTTCAAGAAGAAATTTACAAACCAGATTTCAGTAAGTATCCTAAACCAGAAATGTAATCTTTGGCTTGGAGATTAATATCAAAGACAGTCTTTCACTGTGGTACATAACATTACCAATTTTCAATTACAAATATCTAAACAAAATTCCTAATACTGCAACTTTTAGAGTGTGACAGTGTTACAAACCTTAAATTTTTTTAAAATGCTAAATATTTTGTATTTAAGCCCATAGCTGTTCAATTAAACCTCAAAATCTGTGAAGGAGTTTATACTCAGAAGCATTAGAAAATATTTCAGACTGACATTTAAAAAATGTCAGTGCTTTAAGCTCTAAGTCATTGACAACTCAAGTAGCTTTATTGAAAATAAAATTCTCTACAATTCCATGTGAAATTTCAATTACCTGTCTTCAGCTATTTATAAGCCTATCACACATAAAGTATCAAACGTCCCAGCTTGCCATTTTAATTACTTTGCTGTATTAAAATGATCAAGCAACTTTTAATTTAAATAATCAAAGTAATGGCCCCAAATACTGGAATTTTGTTAGAACCTGGATGGAGTTCATCCTCAGTGATGTCCCTCAAGTGTCCATACCAGGACCCATCATGTTTAATATCTTGTAATTGACATAGATAAATGGGATTGAGTGCACACTGAGCAAGTCTGTGGATGACACCAAGATGAGTGGTGCAGTTGATTTGCTTGAGGGAAGAGATGTCACCCAGAGAGACCTTGACAAACTTGAAGAGTGGGCCCATGTGAACCTCACAAAGTCTAAGAAGGCCAAGTGCAAGGCCCTGCACCTGGGTCAGGGCAATCCTCAATATCAGTACAGACTGGGAGATGAAGGGATTGAGAGAAGCCCTGCAGCAAAGAGTTTAGGAACACTGGTGGATGAAAAACTGGACATGACCTGACAATGTGGGCTAGGAGCCCAGAAGGCCAGCTCTGTGCTGGGCTGCATCAAAAGAAGTGTGGCAAGCAGGTTGAGGGAGGTGATTTTGCCCTTCTACTCTGCTCTTATAAGACCCAACCTGTACTGTGTTCAGCTTCAGAGTCACCTGTACAAGTGTTGTGGTTTAAGTCCCGTCAACAATGAAGTTTTCTCTCTCACTCACTCACTCCCCTCTCTTCCCCCAGTCCCGGGGGGATGGGGAGGAGAATCAAAAGAATGCAATTCCCACAGGTTGGGATAAGAACAGTTTAGTAACTAAGGTATAACACAAATCACTGCTGCTACCACCAGTAATAATGCAAGAGAAATACAAGGAAAGAGAATACAACTGCTCACCAAGCCCGACCCACCCAGTGCACCCCCCAGCAGCGAACCCCCCACTGCACCACCACACCCTTCTGGGTCTCTGCTCTCTGTTTTCACATCCTGGACATGATGTGCTGTGGTATGGAATAACCTCTTTGGTCAGTTTGGGTCAGGTGTCCTGTCTCTGCTTCCTCCCGGCTTCCCCTCCTCTCTGGCATAGCATGAGACTCAGAAAGTCCTTGGCCAGACCAAAACATTACCAAGCAGTAACTGAAAACACTGGTGTTATCAGCGCAGTTCCCAGGCCCAGAATCAAACACACAGCGCTGCACCATCTACCAAGAGGGAGAAAAATGGCTGCTGCTGCTGAACCCATGACAACAAGAAAGATAGGGAACTCTTAGAGCAGGTCCAGAGGAGGGCCACAAAAAAGATCAGAGGGCTGAAAGACCTCTTGCATGAAGACAGGCTGAGAGAGTTGGGCTTGCGTAGCCTGGAGAAGAGAAGGTTCTAGGGAGACCTTACTGTGGCCTTTCGTTTTATAAAGGGGACTGACAGCATATGTGGATAAAGACTATTTACCAGGTACTGTAGTAAGAGGACAAGGGTCAATGGTTTTGAACTGAAAGAAGGTAGACTTAGACTGGATATAAGGAAGAAATTTCTTATAGTGAGGGTGGTAAAACACTGGAACAGGCTGCCCAGAGAAGTTGTGTATTCTGCATCATTGGAATTGTCCAAAGTCAGGCTGGATGGGGCTTTGAGCAACCGGGTCTAGTGAAAGATGTCCCTGCCTGTGGCAGCAGGATTCAACTAGATGATCTTTAAAGGTCCTTTCCAACCCAAACCATTCTATGATTGTAGGAGTCCCTAGGTTTCCTGCAAAGGTTTGTGAGGAACCAAATTTATAAGATAACGTGACAAAGAAAAATAACTTCTCTACTAAGTGTACTTATAGTAATAATTCTCCTCAAACTGTCTTTATCCAACATCAGTGGGAAGCAGAATATGACTGAGAAACTTCAGAATGCCATTTGGGGGTATAGCCCCAGTAAGAATATAGACTCCTAAGTTGTATCAGGGATCAGCTGTGCCTTAGGGAGACAGCTCTGCATTAGGAACAAAACAAGAACCTTGAAGTATTTAAGTGAAGCAAATGTTTCCCTGGAGCATTTCCTGCCAAGTCACTACTACAATCACTAATGACATGATGGCAGCACTTACCTTGTCTGTCACTCTTCAACACAAGTTAATTAAGTAAGTGATTAACAACAGCATGCACGTGACTAAGGTAAGTGCAGGAGACAGTATTTACAGTAAGAAAATGTTGAATTAAGGTTAAACTCTCAGAAAATTTAACTCCATCTTCTTACATGAAAAAATATTCCTGTCTTGTAATACCTGTAGGATCTCAAAAATTCTCTGTATAATGAATATTTGCCAAATCCAAGTTTACCTTTTGTGTTTTAAGAGTGTCTGTTTCTCGCAGCTCTTTCAACACGTTTCAGAAAAAAAAAAAGTAAATATTAGGCTTCTCCTTACCTGCTTCATTTTAGAAGCCTACTGACCTTGTCCAGTGCTGCTTGCACAACTGATTCACTCTCAGTATCCAAAGCTGATGTCGCCTCATCAAGCAGAAGGATTTTAGGATTGCGAACCAAAGCTCTGGCAATTGCTATTCTTTGCTTCTGGCCTCCGCTCAGCTGCGCCCCTCTTTCTCCAACCACGGTTTCAAACTTCTACAAGACAACCACACACATTTCCAAAACACTCAGTGGCACAGTCCTTTCAACAGAGAAAGACAGTGTAAAGAAAAGCAATGTCAGTGGTGGGAGCCCCAGCAGCTTCTCCTCCTTCCACTAAAACTACAGGATACACAACTACTTGGATATACCTGCCTAATCATTTGTGACCCTGGAACTCTAATAGTTCTTCAAATGCTTGTCAAGTCATGACCTAAAGATATAAAATTAACATTATTCTCAAAAGGCATGAGGAAGCTCTGGATAGCTCTGCATATTCAGAGCTCCAGGGATAGCTTCCTCTGTTTATGAGAATCCCTTCTAAGGAACTGTTTGGCATAAGTACATTTAGAAGAAATTATTTCAGCAGGACAGCTGCTTTGCTTACGTTGGGTAACTTCATGATGAAGTCATAAGCATTTGCTTCCTTGGTAGCTTTTTCAATCTCTTCCATGGTGACATCCTCACGGCCGTAACGAATATTTTCTGCAATAGTAGTAGCAAATAACACAGGCTCCTGATTCACCACACCGATAATCTCCCTCAGGTATCTCACATTTAAGCACCTAATATCCTGCCCATCAATGGTAACCTAAACAAAAGGAAGCAGACAAAAATCCTTTACTGAGTGTTTTGGTCAAGGAACCTCTCTACCCAGGCTGGCACATGCCTTTTACAGGAGACTTCACTGTGTCATTGGAACAACAGCAGTGAGGCCTAGTGAGAGCCAGACTTCCAACAGCTGTGACAGACAGTGTCATCTCCCTGGAGGTATCTTACCCTGCCCTCCTTGGGATCGTAAAATCTCTGGATGAGCTGAACAGTTGTACTTTTCCCACAGCCGCTGCCACCAACCAGGGCCACTGTCTGGCCAGAACTAATCTTGAGATTCAAGCCCTTCAGTATCTGCATGTGTAAGAAAGGTGACTGAAAAACATAACAGTATGTAAAAATGTCAGGGAAAATTTAAAGAAACTTTAAAGACTATAGTGAAATAGCCTTCAGATTTATAGCAGAATCTGATACAAAAAAACCATTCATAAATATGTACATTTAGAGTTTCAATAACTAATTACTTCAGCTTAATTTTATTCATATCAGATCAACTGTGAGGTAAATATCAATGTACTATACAACACATTTCATCATTAACCACATCATGGACCAGATCATATGACAAAATAATAATAACATGATTATTACCTATAACTAAAATATAATATAGAAAAGATATGATGCAATATTTCTGTATCATGTTGCCTCACCTTTTCCTTTAATGCACCATGCAAACTGCAGGAAAACTGTCGTACAGTAGAAGTCATAGTTAAAAGTGACAGAATATACTCTGCATTGTTTTGGAGGGAAAGTCATTGATTCTAATTGCTGGTGGGACTTCTTAATGACAGTGATATTTCATTGCACAACATACAATATTTTTGTACTAGTCAGCATAAACCATCACATTTCACAACCATGGAATATACAAAATTTTGCCTTCCTTGGGACTCTCACAGGAGTAAATGCAGCTTTTCAGTGCTCTTTCATTTTCAGGAATATAACCTGTATTGACCTGAGTAGTGGGGCTGGAGAAGAGGCAGGTTAGAGTTACCACGTCCATGCCATATATACTTAATTTTATCTATCTTTCTGCTTATCCTGCTCACATGAGTAGTAAGAAGACACAATAATAGGAAAAAAGGAATAAAGTGGTTTTGTTTCCACTTTACGCTACAAAAGGTGTATGAGAGTCTGTACAGCTGCCAGTACTTAGCACTACTTCTGTGGTTGGAGGTACACACTGAAATGGATACAATGGAGAAAAGCAGGGTTTTTTTTGCTAATTAGCTTTCTAGAAGGACTAAGCTACAATGAACTATTCATACCTGAATGTCAGCAATAAGCATCATGACTAAGTGCAGTTTTCCATTCTAAATGTACAGCTATGCACTGATACATTCCAATACTCTCCCCATGTACTTCCCAATACCTTGTAGCCCTGTGCTCTTGTCATCATCTCTTTCTTCCTAAATTTCTACCCTCTGTACTATGCTGCCTCTTCACCCTTAGTACCATTGTCTGTGTGCTTTACAAGTGAAATATATCTCACTGTTCAGGAACAAAAGGCATAGATAAATACTAACATTAAGTATGGCTTATTTTGATATAAGTTTTCTCTTTACTATAATTTATAAAATTATTATTACTATAAGTTATAAAATTATTACTAAATATTTGGTGTAGGCTTAACTTCCTATAATTATTATCTTTGAATCCACGGGGGGAAATCTCTATTCATATCATACCTACATAAACTTATAAAATAATCCACTGAGATCAACAGTTATCTTTAAATTTATATTTCTATATGAACAAAAATAAGCACATTGACTTAATTCACATTCTTGATAGAAGGAAACCCCAAATATTTAACATATTTATGAGTAAGAATGGCTTAAAAAGAAACCTCTGTGTCTTTCTGCCTATCAAAAGTAAGTAAGATACCTTAATCCAGGTAAGTGATTTTCCTTCAATGTAGGGAAGAAAATAGTTACATAGTGCAAAGACACTCTTCATGAAAATATTTTCATGAATCATTCAAATGTCTTCTACCTCCACTGCACGAAGACTCTAGATTTATGACAGTGCCTTAAAAAGCAAACTTTGTCTAGAAAAACAAATACAAATTCTAATGTCTACTCTTTATATAACAATTCCTTGCTGGATCTGCTTTCATTAAATGAGATATAGCCTTAACAGAGCTGCATTGCAGGTACCTTTGAAACCCATTATGTCATTACTATTATTACAGTACACATCCCCTTGGGCTAGATGCATAATTTTTTATTCTGATAGTAATAAATCTTTAAGTTTTACTGCATAGCCACATTGACTACAGCTTTAGGCAGAAAATTATTCAGAAAACATGACACGTTTAGCTAAGGTGTAAATAACTCTAGCTAAAATCCCTGTGATGGCAAAGTAGTTTTATATAAGCTAGTGAATCAAAGTGGAATAGCTGTATTTCTAACAAAATTTTACTTATGTGGCTTTTTTTTCTGACAAATGATCCACATGTTTAACTGCAATATGTATAAAGTTTCATTTACAGTACCTCAACATCCGGCCTGGATGGATAATTGAAGTAAACATTTTGGAATTCCAGGTTCCCTTGAATGTGGTCTGGTTTGTAACCTGCCTCTGAATAGCTGTCAATTTGAGGTTCCTGTGCAAAATAAAATACAAATTAAAATTAAACCAACCAAACAAAAAATCCAACCAAACTTATATCCTGAGGATTTCTTTCATAAAGCAGCCCTAGAGTGCACTGTTATTCTGCAGAGATATTAAATGTAATTTTACAGTAATTAAGAGGAGAGTTCTGAAACAGGTAAATTGCATGTTGTTTTGCTGCCTCATTACTACATTGATGAGCTTTTGCAAGAATACTTTCATAACTTCTTCATTTAAGCTTTTGTGTGATTTAGTACTTATTGTCTTTAAGACTGTACCACAGCTCGCCATAATTCCAGATTTATTTCACTTCCTGATGATTAACCTGAACAGGTCATTCTAATGAGCATTCATACACTGTTCATTAATACCTTTGCTTTTTTTGCTGAAACAATATGTGTGAGAAAGAACCAATCCACTGACCATTAAGCAGAAAGAGAGTTCATTCTTAATTATGACTGCTTTTGTTTGCAGTCAGGGTGGGTTTACAAGTTGAAGCATGTCTTAACAGAAACCAAAATACGCAATTGCATTTCATAGAGCTTCAACAGTTAGTAAAATCACAGCTTCCCTGACTTCAGACTCTCTTGGCAATTGAACTATACATCCAGGTTACCAGGTTGCGTTTTATTGATTTGCCAACACTCACACTACTGGTGGTGACAATGATACTTTGAAACCTACGCTCATATACCTAAGTCATTTGTAATCACGTCTCTATATTGCATCATGATGATGTGCCTTTCATGATGAAACATCAGAGGATACCTCCAATATTAAATGATTCAGAGATCCACTTTCACCTTTGAAGTAAGGACTGATAACTCTAGAAGACAAAGAGGAACTGACTAATAAGTATATAGTCTATCTGCTTATATATTTATAATTCTATTTATTTTACACACTTATTTTCCTAATTTCACATCCATGAATAGTGCCTGTACTTTAAAAAGCATGATATCTCAGTTTTGAAATGAGAGTAAGGGCAAAGATACTCACGTTGTCTATGATATTAAAGATTACATAAGCAGCTCCTCTTGCACTAGCAAATGCCTCTATGCTTGGAGCAGTCTGTCCAATGCTGAAAGCTCCGATCAATACAGAGAAAAAGACCTGAAAGAAATGTTTATGGTAACATATGTAAATACTCATTTAAGGACAGAATTACATTTATTTATTTACATTAGATATCTTTGGGTCAGGAGGCACCATGCATGTTAAGGGAAGTTTAAGGAATCAAGAAATAAATTAAAAAATGAAAGGGTCTCTCTTAAACAAAGAATAACTCTAAAAAAAGACTTTTTAAGATTCAAGTGAGAACTGAGTTTGTGGACAATATGAATGTTGCAAACATATTGATAAAAGTGAAAAAGTGTCTAATATTTGCAAGTTCTATGCCAAAAAATGTATAGATACATTTGAGTCTCAGGATTTATTGTACTAGTTAATTCTTTGGCAAAAAGATGTTCAAAGCCCAGAAAGTATATTGTGTATCTTCCAATGAAACAAAGGCAAGATGCAAAGCACTATCATTCTTTCAAAATGACAGTGAAATAAAGCATGCAAATCCAATTTCTTAATCACAAAGTAATAAAGGGTCCCTCTGCTGGAATGGAAGAAAATGAGAGCAAACAAACAAGCAAACAAATTAAACAAAACAGAATAAGAAATAAATTTTATTTTTAGCGAAGCACAGTTTATCACTTTCAGCTAGTATCAAAACAAAAGTAATAAAAACACACTGCTTGGAGATCTTAGTAACAGCCGTAGTATGTCAAAGCAAAGGTCCATCACACCCATCATCTTTTCTTCAACACTGGTCATTCACAGATGTGAACTTCAATAAGGTTACACCCTCCTGCTCTTGCTATAAAACCACCATTCCAGTGAACTACAATGCAGGCAACAGAAATTGCTAATAATTCAAACTGACAAAATTACACACAAGGGCATGAACCTCAGTGAGATGTTCTTTGTGCCAGCCTGTCTTAAAAAAAAATAGGCAGGTTCGAAAGAGCCAATAACATGTACCAGAGCCATTTTTCACAAACTTCAGTGACCCATAAATTAAACAAAACAGGTACTTTTAAAAAAATATATATATAGATACATACACGTGTATGAGGTCTCCTGGATGAGTTTCATCATGATTAACAAAGTTATTGTTCTTACCATATTTGTTTGATAGCTCTTACAAAATTGGAATTATTGCCACATCAAGAGAAGAATTTTTCTTTAGTATTCCTCACTATTACTGTGAATTTACTCCTTAATACTTACTGTAAGAACTTTGCCAATAGTGTAATCATCAGTTAAGACCAAGGTAGTTCCATACCAGAAGGCCAGTGCATACGATGCATATATCAGTAAGAAAGCAGCACCCACAGAAATATTAGCTGTAATAGCCTTTTTTATTCCAATACGTTTAGCATCTTCTAAATTTTTATGGTATCTGGAAGAAAGATAGAAGTTCAAAATAGACTCAGACTTGTACCATGGCACACAGCACCAAAACCTCTGTGGAATAAGTAGAAAAAGAACACTCACAAAGTACACCAAGATGTATAAAATAAGTACAAAGGTAGTCCGGCACAGGGACTTTAAGGTAACTTGCAAAAAGGTCAACATCAGTCAACCTGGTATACAGAAAAGAAAGGGCATCGCAGTTCAGGAACTGGTATTCAAGTTCCTTAAATAAACTGCAGGTCAGTGAACTTTGATCATGAACCATTCGTGACAGGTTTTGAGATTATAGTCGTTAGCTTAAGATAAAAAGTTAAAATACATCATAGGAATGATTTTTTATAGTATAGTGGAAACAGAGGCATTGTATATTAGTACCTTTACAACAATTACTGAGTAACCATATTACCAAGGGTACCATCATCTCCTCTCATGGCAGGGGCCTTTTTTTTTTCTCTAAAGCTCTCACAGTGTGAAGTTTAAAGTAGTTTGCACATTTCCAGAGTGAAGATAATATATCAACTGCTTTTGACATTTTCTAGAAAAATAACTAATCATCTTTCAGCATGTAGCAAAACTGATAATAGGCCCTAACAGAAAATTTCCCATTACTTAAAACCACAGGAAGCTAAAGGCTTCCTCATTTTGAAAGATTTTCAACAGCAAAGATACAAGAAAATTTCAAGCCACCTCAAGCAAATACTTTAAAATCAGCTGATGAAAGGAAATAGTGCTGTTACCTTTTAATTTCTTTTTCCTGTCCTCCAAAAGCTATTACAGTACGGATTGCTGCCAGAACTTCCTCTGCGACAGCACCTGCTTTTGCATATGCAGCTTGTTCTTTGTCAGTGAAAGCAGAGAGAACCTAATACAGGATCAAATATTTTGACTTAAGAAAAACAGAATGAGCTCAAGCACTTCATAATGGCTTTTATCACAGTTACTTTCTTCCAATGTGAAGCCTTTTGATTTTATTATAAGTGTAGAATATTCAATATCAAATAATTCAACATTACTTATTCTCAACACTAAGAAATGGATTTTTCCACTCTGCTTTTGCCCAGCGCAGAGATGACTACTCCTACTGAGTGTGGTTCTCCCCAGGTAGATCTCCTCATCTCTGGCTACCTTAGCCTGAGGGCTCTATAGCTTACACTAGTTGACCAATGTCCATGAAGATTCTTAGCCAGTAGACATATGTAGCACATGCTACTCTACTCTTACCTTTTCTACAATATACTCACTCAAGACAGAGAGGGCTTATATGACCTTCAAAATATACGGGAAATAAAATACTATAAAAATCTGAAGGCTTCCAAACTACATATGCAAGTCAATCCAAACTCACGGTAATTTAGTACTTCTCTCACCTAAGTCTAAAATTTCTTACCAAAGCTGTTATAATCTGAAAACAAACCCTGTCCGAGACCAAATTTTGGTCTAATTTATTAACTTATTGGTGCAATTATTCCTTTCAACAGAACAAGTAGTCATGTGGATGAAGTTTAACAGTTACAAATGTGGATTCTACCTGTATATCTTGCTTCATTTTCTATATGAAAACACACTATAAAGGCAGAAACAGCTTCAAATCAAACAACTCTGTCCAGTCTACAGGATTTATAATATTCAAACTACACGAGGGCACTTACATAGAGTTCATCTAAGATCTTATGTACATAGAAATTGTCTATAAAGCTATAACTGCTCTAAGCAATACATTTTAACAGCAAGAACTACAGATATGCAGATTTATTTCACTTTCTTTCTTTAGTATAAAACCTAACACTGAATGTATGTTAACCTACCTTTGCCCAGAGAGCTGCTGAAAGTCCCAGGACAGGACTTACTGCCAGTATTACAAGGGTTAATTTCCATCCTCTTATGAGACCAACAATAAATCCTGCTATAAATGTTGTTAGAGCTTGAACAAGCATTCCAATTTTGTCACCTATTCCATCATTAATCTTGGAGACATCACTGTAAAACAAAGCACATCCAAAATACATAGGCTGGGCCTCAGTCTTTCTCAGAGGGAACTTAACAAAATACTTTTCTGATATCATTGTGACAGTCCAGTACCAGAAGTACTAAAGTTCAGTCTCTATGACTCTCCATGAGAAAACTTGTAAACTTAATTTGACAATAAAATAATGAAATTTAGTTTCACAATTAAATAATTCCATTTAAAAATCATCATTTAAAAAGAGTAATCCATACTTGCTTAATGAGAGAAAATAACTTTGGGAAAGGTACAGCATACTTACTCCAGAAGACGAGTGTTAAGTTCTCCCACATCATTTACATCAAACCACCCAATTTCCTGTCTCATAATTGCATGAAAAAATTTTTGTCTTATTTTTTTTATTTGCCGGCCTGCTGCTAAGGTCCAAAATGAAGTTTGGATATAAGCAGCAAGAAGAACACCAGCTGCTATTCCAGAATAGTAATATGCATATCTGAAAGAAACAAAACCAAAAAACAGGGGCAAGATTCTCTGAAATTAGTTTTAATTACCTCACTAGTCTGTATTTAGCTTGATGCTTACTTCTCCTTTAGGCCTGAATTAGAGCTTATATGTTTATACTAGAGTTTATACTTCTCCCTAAAACTTGTCAAGTTTTCTATGTGTAGTATTTAATATCAGTTTTTAGATATGCAATAAATAAAATAAAGCTACTGTTAGAAATTACTTTTTTTTTTGTATAGTATATATTTTCTCATAAGATTACTCCAGAACTACATTTCAGATACAATACCCTTTTCACTTAAATGGTCATTTCCAAAAACTCCATAACATTTTTGTTTCAGCGCATAAAGACATGCCTAATCCATATGCCTATATTACAAACACATTTATATCATACAACACACCTATCTATATAAATATATATATAAGCATGGATGTTATAAATAATTCCTGATTTTGAAATTAATTCCACTCTGTGCTATGAGCAGGGTGTCAAGTCAAACCCAAGGAGTGTGTAAACCACTATATTTCTCAAACTGCAACTAAATTTGAGCCACAGTTTTAAACCGTTCAGAATTAAATCAGGTTGGATTTCATTCAGAATTGACATCAGAATCAGTTACAGGTGAACTTAAACCAGAACTATACCAGGAGAGTGTAACTGAACTGATTCCCTGTTTGTAAAACATGACCAAAACCAACGGCTAAAGAATCAGCGTGCTTACAACTGTAGCATGAAACTTGGCAGGAATCTGTGTGCAAATGCTCTGCACAAAAAAAAAAAAGAAAAAAAAAAAAGAGAATGGCTTTATATATTAAACGCTTCAAATTTTAATCCAGCCTTTTTTTGTGGCTCAGATATCATACAGTTTAGTCAGGGACTTTGGAGCTCATTATGAAATGAATTACATGTAAACAGTACAATAAAAATGAGTTAATGTCTAACTGAATGGTGGTTAATCAAACATTGACCTCGATCATCTTGACCAACAATAAAGCACTACAAAGAAACTACCAACTAAAACCATGAACAGTGCTTCAAAATTCAGCAGTAACTACTTTAGGCAATTATTTTATGATGTTACACCACTTAAATAACTGCTTTACGCTTGGAATTTGCTTCATGACAAATTGTGTCAAAAGGGATTGATAACTTCGCCAGGTCCCATGCTGATGAAATACATTCTGTAAATTCACTGTTGAAACTGAACAGAGAGTAAATGCTCACTGCATCGTAAAACAATGGTTCTTTTTCTTTTGAGAAATAGTTGGGCTTTAGGAAAACTGTTGTTTGAATAACAAACACAACAAAATTTACATGTGTAGTTCAATACTTGAACACACATGTGAGAACTTTGCCCTTGTAAACAGTTTTCACTATTAATTGACCTGATGGCAGGCATTGTTAGAGAAACAAGGAGTGGGTACAAACAGCTGCTTCTTCAAACCAGTGAGCACACTAACTCAAGGTTCTATGTAGAAACTTTAGAAAAGAGAACTTATTCCTGTGCTTCTCATTATTCAACAATTTGTTTCTAAAGAGAAACTCAGCCTATTTTCTATTTGTACTTTCAGATTTAATATCTAAAAGACAAGGGGGCATGTATGAAGTTTGCGGCAGGTTCACCCTGGTTGGATGCCAGCTGCCCACTAAAGCCATTCTATAACTCCCCTTCCTCAGCTGGACAGGCAAGAGAAAAATATAATAAAAAGCTTGTGGGCTGAGATAAGGATGGGGAGAGACCATTCACCAATTATGTCATGGGCAAAGCAGACTTGACTTGTGGAAAAAAAGAATCTAATTTATTACCAATCAAATCAGAGTAGAATAATGAGAAAAAAAAACCAACCCAAATCTCTCCCACAGGAGACAGCTCTCCACAAACTTCTCCAATGTGAGTCCTTCCCACAGGCTACAGTTCTTCACGAACTGCTCCAGTGTGGGTCCTCTACATGGGTGCAGTCCTTCAGGAACTGACTGCTCGACAAGTTCAACTTTTCATCAGCTTAAGGAATTGATGGATGATAATCAATGTAACTTTTAGCATAACAACTACTTTTCATAAATTCACAGAGAAAAAAAGAAAGAAGAGAATACAAACACATTGGGATCCAAAGCGCCCCTGAAAAAGGGGTGGGATGGGTGAAAGCAAGAGATGACAGGAAAGCTGCTGGGAACGGATGGGGATGTTCAAGAATCCACCTAGTGTCTCCAATGGTCTCGTGAAAATCCTTAGTTACATACAATATTCAATCAATCATTACTTTAATGCTAAAGCATGCAAAACATCTGTGGGAGAAGAATGGCTTGACTAGAAATGTGCCTACATTAAAAAAAGAAGAAATACCAATTTCAAATTACCTGGTCATGTCTTCTTCCAGCTTGTTAAGAGCACCTAAAGAGTAATTCATTGCAGTGTTGTTTTCTTAGAAAGGAAGAAAAACATAAATACTTTTAATTTAGCAAGTTTTAACAAATTTGCTTTCCTGCATGCTGTTCGGCAAATTTTTGTTGTTACATCCCCTTTTGAATCAAGATGATTGAAAAACAAAATTAATGAAAACGATCGAACCTTACTAATATAAGGTTTGTCATATCTCCACTGACTATTGACCTACATCAGTTTAACTTGAGATTAAAAGGCCTTCCGGAGCATTCGTTAGCCTCAGGAAGCCTCAGTCTGTGCTGTTTTTCTTAAGAAAGAATATAGGGCATTTGTATAATGCAAAAAACCATTAAAAATACCTGGACAATGACATCAAATTAGTACCTGCAGATAGCTTAACCCATTACGAAAACAGTGGCTACAATGTTGGTGTTGGCCCTAAAATTGTAATGTCCCCCATGAGAACTTAGTGACAAAAGTTTTAAGACGACCACAGCTGCAGCATTTTGCATTTGTGCCATTAAAAATCTGGTCGATTTATTGTACTTGGGAAGGAGTAAATCATGAACTCTTTGTTCTGATAAAGGCAGTATGTCCAAGTTTCTCTCTTACAGCAGCTTAAGAAAAGCAAAAAGGGATGCAGGGTAGAAGATAGTCAGATCCTTTATCTTTTTCTGTATCACTTTTATTAAAATGTTTAATAAAATGTTATTAGTTAATATTTCAGGCAATAAAACTCTTCACTAGTTTAACATCTAATGTGTGAGTTCAGAGAACAATGTAATTTGGTTTAATTGTTGATACCAAAGTGACAGTATCACTCCACCCTTTTGTATCCCACAGCACATGCCTCCCCTATTTTGGGTTTGATTTGATACTTATGATTCAGCAAATAAGGCTATTCAACAAACTGATCCAAGGTAAAAATTAGTACTTTCATTTTTGGTAGAGAATTTTCTATTGGATCTACTTACTGATCTGATTCACCTTGAGAATTGTAATTGTCAGATTCGACGCAAGGGAATCAGCAGGAACTCATGCTGAGGAGCTGGAAAACCAGCCTCTTTCTATTTATCACACCCACAGTTAAACATGATTTGTTGAATGTACACTGTAGCGGATCATTTGAAAAAAATAAAAATAAAACCTACTAATGCACGAACTAAAAATTAGGAGAAAAAAAAAAATCCATAGTGGTATCTCTGTTACAACAAACACAAGAGTTACTAATCTACATTAGAGTGCAGCAGCAAGCTGGGGTTTCTGACATCAGTATGTCCTGTCAAGAGGCTTGAATCTCCCTAGCTCTTTCCCAGATATGAGCTATTGTTCTCTTCATAGCAGATATATTCTTACCTGCAAAATCTGAGTCTCCAGAATCAACAAAGCTATCAGTCATATCACCAAAAATTATCATCGCAGCAGGGAGACTGGTTCCATGGGCTATTGCGAAGAGAGTGCCTAGTATCATTAGTAATTTATCTGACCAACTGGAGTATCGAAACTGTGAGTGACAAGAAAAAATAATTCTAATTGTGGTTATTAGAATGCAAACTCAATGTTATGTCTACAAAGTCAAGAAAAAGATATCAGTTTTACACCTAGTGTCACAAAACTACAACTTTGTCTTAATAGGAATTAAGCTTACAGGAAAATACTTAAAGGTACAGGAATAAATCCTTCTAATGTAAACACTTTTATACTATAAACTATCAAATCCAGAGAAGCATACTACATCAGCGCGTATCTGCACCTCGATAAGAAAGGCTATATGAAAGCAAGGCATGAGAAATTCACCCTTTTAAAGTCTGCCATTTACTATTTAATTTATAAGAAATTTTAATGTCATTGTGACAATTAAGGCAATAATTACTTTTACTGTAAATTCATTATTATGCAGTCAAAAATACTGTGCCTAATGTACCAGAGATGTTATCAAAACATACTGAAATCATAAATACCTCTTGCCATTGAATTTAAAGTTTCAGCACATCTGTTACAAAATCATTGCCTTTAATTTGTAGTGTTAAATACTAAGTTTACTGTTGCAAATTATAGCTGTATGATATAATTGTACAAGTGCAAGCTGGTACAGCAAAGCAGAGAAATTGTGCACTGGCCAGCATCATGGACTATAGTTCTATTTCTGTTATATGACATGTCATTACTGTGCATTATGCATACTAAACCTACAAAATACAAAACATTTCAGTATTACTAAAAGAGGATCTAAGATTTACTTTGATTAAATATTAACAGATTGCCTTTTAAAAAATATACTGAAAATAAAAAATAGCTGGAATTGTAAGTACTTTTCAGTAAACTATTTTTTATTTTAAGTTTCCTCAGTGCCATGGAGTTGCCCTTTACTGCTGATCAGTGTGACTGAATAATGATTAACTGGGTTAATTAGTGTGATTAGTACCCAATTCGGGTAATTTAGAGGACAAGACCACGTATAATCTTAGGTATATGGGCACCCTTTTCATTGTGTTGGAATTAATGACCAAACATGGAAATCCCTACCTTTCACAAAAATCTAGTATGGGTGTGTGGATTAGAGAGGGAGAATCACCTCCTTGGCCTGCTGAAAACTACATTCAGAAAAAGAACTGTTTGATTGCTATACTACATGCAATATTCTGTATTATCAAAGTATTTGATAGAGACCGTATATGCACTACTACAACATAATTTTAACCACTTTGTTTACACATTGAAATGCATGCACATGTACACATATATAGAGGGAATAAATTTTACCAGTGTAAATGGGCTGACCACCTTAGCCTTTTCTGCTTTCTTCTTCTTCTTCTTTCTTAAAAGGTATAATAGTCTTAGTGCATTTAAAAACCAACAACATTTCACAGAAATACTAATTCACTATATTAATGAAGTTCAATTAAAATATAGCTATGAAATAATTTTACAGGAAACATTTGTTTATAAAATGTGAAGCTCTTCCCAGTTCACCACTCTCAAAGATGAAACAACACCCTTGGGCTGGTGGTTCCACAACCTGATCAGAAAGTTGCAACCTGAAGCAGTATATAGCTTTCAAATTGGAAAAGAGGAAGATAACTTATAAAATCATGGTGGATGGGGAATACATAAAATGTTCAAGGTATGTAAAATATTGATTCCAAGCCATACTAAAAATTTCAAGATAACTTTTAGCTGATGATGTAGCTGTCTTCAAGGTGCCATTTCCAACATATTTTGTGTCGTATTTTAGAACCATTTTTCAATAAACTCTAGTCAATGCTGCGGACACTAAGTTCTTAAAAGAAAACAATAAAGATCCTCCTTCAGCAATGAATGTATCCATGCTACTCCCAGGTTGTTACAAAGCTTCCTCCTATCAGAGTTTCCTGGTAAAATAAATTAAACTAAACTAAAATTAAATTAAATATGAAATAAAATCTAAAATAAGATAATCTATCTTATAAGCTTCAACACAGAACGTGCTTTCAGTGTTTAAGAATACTTACTGTTTGTCTTCAGATTCATGACCCTGGCTAGATACAGTGATATCATAACTGTTTCCACGTATAGTACGCTTCTTCTTCTTTTCAACTTCAGAATGCATTTTAGATTTATTTAAGATAGCTCCCTGTAAAACAGTATTTCACCAAGAAATATACAACTTTTAAGCTAAGGACAGTAATCTCAATGACTATTTGTTTGAAAGAAAAATATAGACACTCATTAAATTCAATAAAGTTATTAATGTCATACACTGCAAATGAATTCTCTGAATGGGAAAGTATAAACATTTTGAAACAGATCCAGATGTTTGGAGTTTGCCTACAAACATCCACATTTTGTAGTTGTACCTATTTGTTCACTGTGGGTCCTTCATTTGATTTCATTTGAATTATGTAAGCATTATATTTTCTGCAATTCCACACAGATACACAAGATAAATGTGAAAGTAGATGTATATGTAAAAGAATGTGCAGGTATTTGGAATTTTCTGAAATTTAGTTATGAGTTAATTTTATAAAATATCTCTGATATAAAAAAAAAAAAAGTATTGACATACCGTGAAGGCTGCTCTTGGATTGTGTCTAGTCCTCTGAAAAAGTATTCAAACACCAGTTGAATTAATATGGTTAAGGATATGCAGCATGATTGAACCTTGCTCTTCTCATGTAAAACAGAGATGATCAATAGCTGTCTCTTGTTTTTTTTTCCCACTCCTGTTGCCTTGCCTTCTTTGGAAAGTAAGTGTGTGCACTTTGGACTCTGCTAAATATTTTCTAAAGGGAATATTTAGCAAACAAGGCCCTTAAATTCAAGCTTATTTCATTGACTCCTGGGAAAATAAGCCTGAATAGTCTGTTTTTCCCCCAGAAAAAGTTCCTTTTATCTACTGTTGGCTTAATTATACCCCTTAAAACTTCCAGAAATTCCTATTTACCTTATTAGAGGTGGTGCTGAATGCTTCAAGTAACTGTTACACTTAAGGATTAATCCATAGTGAGAATGAAGCCAAGTAATACAAAAGGGGTGTTTTACTCTTTTGTTTCTTCTCCCCTCTTCTAAATCTAATTCAGAAAAACATGAGCCATCTAGACTGAAAGAAAACATAATTTTACTATAATGAATATTGTTTCTCATTTGAGTAACTGCAGAACAGAAAGATGAGTTTCAGACTCAGTTTAGAAATTGTTTGGAAATAGGTATCGTTAGCAGAAATCTGCTCAATCAGTATCCTTCTGGTTTTTTAATGCATGTTCAGATTATAAACTGTTTCAAATGGACTATTTCTTTTATTGTGGAATGTATTTTTATCGGTATTTGTAGGCATTACCTTATTTTCAATGAAAATAACAACAATTTAAAACATCTAAAAGAAATTACTTGAACTTCTTAACTGTTATTTCAATGTATATAGTAAACTAGATATGATTTATTTCCTTTAAAGATGGAGAGTTGGATTTTCCAATAAGCTCAAGGTAGGCAAAATGGTGGAGGGTCCCAGCAATTCTGTAATAATTCCTCAATGTCATTTAGCCTTAGCATAGGTTAGAAAAACTGTAAACAAGCTCTGATTTATGCAAAACGGGGAACTCCTGTTCCATTTTCATAGAATCATAGAGTGGTTTGGGTTGGAAAGGACCTTAAAGATTATCTACTTCCAACGCCTCTGGCATGGGCAGGGACACCTTCCACTAGACCAGATGCCTCTTTCCTGTTAATCAGCTCTGGGAAAGAATACTCCTTTGTACAGTACTACTGGAATATTACTTTGTACTACTTCATACAACTTTGCCAACTTGGCCACCCTTCTATCAATGAGAATTGCCCTATATGAAGAGAATTATCATATAGTCAGAAACGGACGATTTTGTGTTCCTTGAACTATGCTGTATGGCGCAGCCACAAGACAACATGTAGAGGAATTGCTAAACATCTTATTTGTCCTGGACCAAGCGTGAGGCCAAATTAGGTTATTGTAAACGTCAAGCTTCTACTTGTGTTTAAAAAGATAGTGTACTCTGAAAATAATGTTTTAATGATTTTACAAAGCTCCACTTTTATGGCCTGGTGATTTCATTTGTAGTTAATTGTTTATTAGCTATTAACTGGTTTATATTAATAGTTCACTGTGGTAAGGGAGACTACCACAAACTAAACTAACATCACTAGCTTCCTATTAGGAATTTACAAACTCAGTCTTGCCTCTGAAAGCTTGAAAATCTTTTGATTTATACTTAACAACAGAAAACCCAGACAAATCTACAGCTCAGTTTGAGAGATGTTTCCTGTATATGGAAAACACTTTCCTTGGTGTTTATTTATCACTGAAGTTATTAAATATGGTTCAACGATGCATTAATATGTGAGAAGATACTATTTTTCATAATCATTGCTTGCAGAACGGTTGCATTTAAAATTGGATTCTTACTTCAGTTATAACTTATACTGTAGTTACAGTTACACTTATAAATTAATTTAACTGAAGTGGTATTTACATTTGTCTTAGATTTACTAAGACTTCTCAAACCATCTAAAGCAGGATTAAAAAATTGTATCTTTCTAGAGTATAAGCAGATGTTTTCACCCTCAGCATATCTAGAAAAACATGCCTTTTGGATCTAGAAAAACAAGATATATTAATTTAAAGAAATATGTTATAGAACATTAGAGATTTAAAAGTGTCATGACTTCAGTTTACTGTGTTTAACATGCTATATGAAAAATTACGGAAAACCAACAATAAAATTGACTTCTGGCGCAGGTGGAAAACATTTTTCTCTATTGAAGTTGAATACAGCATATATTATTACAGACACATCCAGTTCTTTTTCTGGATGTTTTTTCTAGCCAATGATCTGTCTGGTAACATTGTTAACAGTATGAGTAATCAAGGAACTCATACAGTGACCTTCTATCTCTCCCTCACTAAATCACTTGGGTTGGACATCTTTTTCTCATGGGCAAAGAGCCTCTGTAAGCTGAATATACACAGCTTAGCAGTATTTAGCAGTTACTGATCAGTCACTACACAAAAAAGATAACATGAATTAATGAAATACTACACAGATTGTTAGTATGCTCAGTGCCCTGAATAAGAAACAGAAAAAGTCTTTGCTGGCTAGGATGTTCTCAGTGAGGTGGGGTAGGGCTGGTTTTTACTGCCCTGGAATGGGTCCTCAGTGTGTCTCAACTGACACCTTGCAAATTCCTGCTTTTCCCTTAGGATTTTATTCCTCCTTTCCTCTTGAATCCTTGAACTGCTACCTAGTTGCATCTCGAGTCTTACCTCTGTCTGCAGTTTTAGCTCTTTTAACTTGCAAAAGTCCACTCTATCAATTTTTCACAGTTCTCAGAATCGCAAGTCTAGAAGAGGGTTATGCATCTGTATCTTAGATCACAGACAGCTGAACTCCTGAGGAAGAGAGGAAGAAATTTACAATCTCAAGTCATTACATATAAAAAAATGTAACACTATATCCTACACAAAAATAGCACAGCAAATATAAAGAACTTCCATTGCAGTACTTTCAAAATTTTAATGCTGCTTTCACATGCCTTGTCTGTCCTTTCTAGATGAAAATAAACCAGTTCCTACAACGCTTCTGAATAAAGTTGGTGCTACTGATCTTTGACATTGCTATCCTCTGGATTCAAAATGTTTCAAAGCCTTTCTTTTTTTTCCCCTTTTTTTTTGCCTTTTTTTTTTTAAGAAATTAGCCCCAAACTGGGGTTTATTACAAAAATAGGCAAATGCTTTTACTTTCTGTAAGCAATTTGACTTTCTTGTCCTATAGCAGTACAGAAGTATACTTAATTTAAGCTTGTATATTGAATTGTGTTACCATAGTGAAACAACTAAAAATAATTATTCATTCAGTTCATTTAAGTTCATTAAGGTATGCTTATTAAATACTACAAGGATTCCTCAGTGAGATCATCCTCTGGGGCTCCTTGTATAGTTAATACTATGGAGCACAACTGAATTTAGAGAACGGATCTGTTTTAAACTACCTCTGGCGATTATCTATGGGACTTGTGGCATGCAAACAAAGCCTTTTATCTAACCACTAGAGGAAATGGTCTGGTAGTGATTCCATGTCATGGGCCATTTGCAGAACTTGCAGAAGACATTGTATCATTTTCCATGGTGTCTGGGGACAGGTATATTTCTAGGATATCCCACATCCTAAAGAAAACAGATGATTTATTCAGTGATCATGGACGGCTGTCAACCGGGTCATGAAGAGGTACACTGAGTTGGTAGTTATAAGCAGGTGTGACCAAAACAAGGCCAAGTCATACAACCAAAACTGATTCCGTGGTATAGTGCACATGAAGGAGGAGAACATATCTTTGTTATTGTCAGAACACTTTGGCAACACATTATCAGAGAAAGAGGCCTATTACTGTATATGACAGGAATAGGAAGAAATTTGTCACACACCAACTGGATAGCCCAAATCCAATGTGTATGTAAAATCATGTTTACAAGAACGAAAATTATTTGAAATGTGGTACTTTATCTTGTCACAAATATATCTATGACAAATATTCTTTTGGAATACTGGTGCAGTGGGTCACTTCACAGGATAGAGTTATTACCTACTTTCCTGATTTATCTCCATCTGTATTCATATTTCAAGTAGACTGAACTATTTAAAAGTGATAGGTCTCTTGGGAAAAGTATACGTACATGCTTTTGTAAGGCCTAAAAATGAAGTCTATGGCATCATGAGTGCATGGATGGTCTTTTCATATACTGGGAGTTAGATTGGGTGATCGCACTTGATTTCTTACAGAGTTCACCTTGTCACAGTTAAATCTGGCACCTACACTGACAATTTCCCCTGGTTCACAAGGGGGAAAAGACAGGCAGACAACAAAATCCTTACACTAAGATTTCATAGTAAGATGTTCCCCATAAGCGTTTTAACCCCAAGTATGGGTAGAAGTCATTTTATGCGCTGTCACTATGGTAGTGATCAAAACATCCTTTGTGCTAGCACAGTATTAATAGCAATTACTATTCTGATAATGGTGAACCGAGTAAACTGATCTCTCATTCAGGATCACGAGTGCAGATAAGGACTTGATTGTCATGCCACATCAGATGACTCATACATTAGTGTCAAACCATGATAGGAACTGAAGAAAAGCAGTAAGGACATTGTTCACCTATGAAAGTCCCCTTTCTTCTTCACATATATTTATATAAATATATGGAAAAATAGAGCAATGAACAACAGAAAAAAGAAATATGTGTGTGTGTGTATCTATCTCTCTCTATATATATATAGCTTCTATACCAGCAAATTATGAGTAGAAATAACACCAAATGTTACTGAAACATCTGTTGTGCATCAACTTTGGCCCAGATGATAATAAAAAGTCAGACTTTTGTCTCTTTTTTGATCTGGGTGTGTAATCGACCTCCAGAGATCACCTAGCCCAACCCCCTGCAAGGCAAGGTTACCAAGATTAGGTTACATGGGAACATGCCCAGGTGGGTTTTGAAAGTCTCCAGAAAGGGAGACTCCACAAACTCCCTAAGCTTACCTATGAGGATGTTATGGAGACAGCCTTGCAGAAGTCAAGGTAGATAACATCCACTGCCCTCCCCTCGTCAACCCATCCTGCCATGTCATCATAGAAGGCTATCAGACTAGTCAAGCAAGATCTACCCTTGGTGAATCCATGCTGTCTACTCTTGATGACCTTCTCTTCTACATACTAGTTTAATGCTGTTTCTGCACACTCAGAGAGCCCTTTTACTTCAGTAGCAGTCACTCAGCAAATATATACAATGAATATGTCAACATTTCTCTATCCAGAATAAAAGAGGGATATATGGGAAACTCAGTCCACAACTATACTGAAAATTCATGTTAATGTGAGAACAAAATAGGCTTTTACTGACCCACTCATACAGTTACAACCAAAACCATGGTAAAACTAGAACTCACAGCACTGGCTACTCCTGCTTGCTTGTGCTGCCCCTAAAACTTGGGATATTACAACACTAGTAACTGACCTGACTGCATAGCAAGCAAGAGTAATTGCTTAAACTGAGGCCACTGAATTCAGAAATTTGTAAAATGGGGCTTCCAGGCCTTAAAGATTTACTTTCTTGAACTAGTAAAGAATGCACAGCCTCTAAAGACATTGCCTCAGAGTGGAGTATGATTATCATCTACAGGAAGAACCTCCTAGAAGAAAGTCAGCAGGTAGATGTCTCAGAACAGTTATCCCAGCGCTGAAAGGAGATTTGGCTAGCAGGTTATTCATCTAGAACACTATGATAATGTAAAATCATATGAATCCTGGAAAAATTGTTAGCATTGGCATCTGGGGAAGTATCTGAGTTCATAGAACCACAGTGCATTTCAAGTAGCAGTGATACAAGGCTTAAGTGAGCAAGAACAATTCTAGGACCTGTGAATCAAGCAGAAATACAATGGGAGAAGCTGCCAATTCAGCCTCAACAAATGGGCAATGTAATGAAGGTAAGAAGGAATGCACATAAATCTCAGTCTGATGGATCTGATAAAAGGTCTGCACATACTATAATTTTCAGAAATATGGTCACAAATGACCCACAGTCTCCGTTTAAAAATACAGATCAAAAGGAACAGAAATGGGAAAACAGCCCTTGGTGTGAGTTTAGCTCTCTATAAAAAAAGATGGTAACAATAACTGCAAAGGACCCTTGGAGAACATTATAAAAACTTCCTCTAGTGAACACCAATGGGTCTACAGGAAAGTATTTTTTTTTTCATGTTAAAATTTGATAAAAACAGGCAAAGATATGAAAAAATGGAATAGAATCTATAAATTCCATCTTAGCTTGTTTTCTCAAGATAATAAAAAAAGATGAGGAGGAATGAAAACCACTGAACTTAAAAGTTCCCTGTCAGTGAAGCCCTCAAGTACTATCTCTTTCTCTAAATAACTACCCACTAATAAGACTAGGGATACTCTGCTGTCTACCTGTCCCTGGCCTAGTGGTAAAATTACAGTATAAACAATGCAAATGGCCATTACCTGTTAATTGATGCTGTAGTGTCAATACACACTCTTCAATGGTAAAACTTGTACTATATGCATGAAAGGATGTTCATGCACCTATATTAAGATCTCTGCCTGCATTTAAATAGCTGCCAAGTTCAAGAGTTCCTTCTGAGTATAGAAATGGGAGGATCCCTCCTATAAACAGCAGGGAATTACTGGCACAGCTTTGCTGAAACAAAATGTATTAGCTGCAGATTTTGCTACGGATGTTTGAGGAACTGGTGCTGACCAGTGGGAGGCTAGGGTGGAGTAATTCCTGCAAGTCACTGATGTTTTGTTATTAAGAATCCGGAGGAAATAAAAACAGTGGATATTTGGGTAACAGAATTTCCTCAAGTTTTGTGTGTCCGTAAGTTAAAATGTGGAAAAACAGAAGTTGTGTATTAACTGAAGGTCTGGATCCTCCTTCCCAAAACACAGTATTCAGTGCATGCAAGAAGCAGAAGGATTCCAACCTACCATCAACAAGCTTGCTGGAAAGCAAGGTTCTAGTACAGAGACCTATAATTTTAACTTCCCATTCTGTCAAAGGTTAGAAGCAAAGAAAAAAGCCTAAAAGTGTATTTTTAACACAAAAATAAGGTAGCTACCTCTCAGGTTGTTTATGGTAGAAACATGTCTGAAATTCTTGTAGCACTAAGCAGAATATCTCAGTGATTTTTTGTAATTGTCTTAGCCAACACTTGCTTGGCACTAGCAGAGCAAAGCTGGTAAAACCAAGCATTTACCTATGAGGGAAAGCAATACTGTTTTATCTATGTACCTCTAGACTTTTAGATCAAATGTATCAAATGTGGATGAAATTACCATCAAAATGTGTTATGTCGCATCATACAAGGATGATGTGTTAGTACAGCAGGAAAATGAATTGAAACACCAGGAACATACCTCAGAAGTAACCAGCATTAGTTAAAACACAGGCTTTAAAGCTAATCATGACAAAACTCAGTTGGTACAACCTGAAGTGAAATATTCAAAAGCAGTTTTAGGTCAGGAAGGGCAGGAATAGCTTTAAGTCAGGAAGGGAGGGGGACGCTGAAATCACCAAAGGGTAGAACTGACTATGAGGGTCCTTGCTCCCACAATAAACAATAATAATTGTATTAGAGTCACTTCTGGAATTGCTTACATTTCTGTAAGAATATCCTTACTTTTACAGAAATCAGTAAACCACTAATCAAATTAGTGAAAAAATCTCACTAACAAGACAGGAAAGAACAGAAAGAAGGAAAAATACACTAGTTCAAACCCTGGCCATCAGATGCCCGGATTCTTGTAAGCTGTTTCATGTTCATCTGGCCACTACGCACCTAGACTTTGGGACTGTGCTATTTCAAGAATCCAGAAATAAGATGCAAGTTACAGCCTTTGCGCTGAGAGTCTTAAGATCAGTGGGAAAGAATTCTATTCCATATTAAAAACCTGGTTTGTCATTGGCATAGTCAATGAGCTTTGGGAATACATCCCTAGAAGCTGCTTTGCAGTAGTACATATTACACGTACTCCACTAAAGTACATAATCAGTGGAAAAGTACAAACTGGATATGTATCAAACCCTAGGTTAGCTGGAGGGAAATTGGCGTTTTATAAACTAAGAGATTTCTGTGGAAGATTACATGATTTTATCACCAGGTTTATATGGCTTTTAACCACGGGATAATAATATAAGTGCCCTTTACCTGTTTATCTGTCTCTCACCAGATAAAAGCTCCGCTGCTGACTTCGTGCCACAGGTGGTTCAGATGACTCCAGTTTTTATCAAAAGGATGGAAAATCCTCAATTAGATATGCTGCAACCCCGATGAAAAACAAAACTGCTTGTCTTCACTCTGCACAAACAGCAGAGCTACAGGCTCTTCTAACGACATTAAAAGAGGAACCCAAAGGAAATGACCTGGCTTTGTACGTAGCTTCAGACCGGATATATCAAGCTTTAACTAATTGGTTATCAACATGGAATAAAGACAACCTACAAACACAGAATGGAAATTTGGTAGCCTCTCAATCATGGAAAGGAAATCCTGAACACAGTTTAAAAAAAGCAGAAAGGAAAAAAATAGGCAGGTCATGTAAAAGCATACCAAGAGGAAAAATACAGAAGGAGCAGCATTGGAACAGTCAAACAGATGCACTTGGCAAGGAGACTGTGGTGATCCCAGTAGAATTAACATTTGAAGAAACACCCATTTAGAAAACAAAACAAAGAAAATTGACAGAAGCAAGGTATCAAAGACCTAGCCACTTTAACAACATGTAGATGAGGAAATTGAGGGGTGATTACTATAGATGCTAGTAGACAGGTGAAGCATAAAGAGCATAGTGTGGCCAGATAAAAAGCACTTCTAGATGGAGAGCACCATATAACCTTCAAGTACATTTGTTTCCACAGGTGCATGAACAAGATCATGTACAGGTTGCTTGAATACAAAAGGTAGTGTTAGAAGATAGATTGTTGGCCAAAGGTGAAAACGGATGGGTACATTACTGCTGAACTTGTGCTGTGGCAAATACCCCCACTAAGAGAAAAATAACACTAAAACATTAGAGAATTCATAAACCACAGGCTAGGATACAAATGGACTACACTAGACCATGTCTAGTCCCACCTACCATGCACAGTGGGATTAAATATTGTTTGCTAATACTAGATCCATTGATAAAATGTGTTGAGGTAGTTCCAGTAAAGAAAGCTACAGCCAAGTCTTCCAGAGTGCACACACTGAATATTGTATTTTCCAGATGAGAATTAAACCCATAAATTGACTTGGAGCAAGGAATATATTTTCCAGGGCAAATCATCAAGGGATTATTCGAAGGCCGGGGAAGCAAAGTTCAAGGTAAACTGAACGAACCAATGAGACTATAAAAAAAGCACCCGGCAAAATGGTGAGGAATTACTCAAAAGACTGAGATATCACATCATCTTGTCATTTTAATGACCTGAGAGCCACAACAGCTTCTCACAAGTTCATGAGATTTAGAGCTATGCCTGGGGGGAAAAAAAAACCAAACCTGCCTGATCTTTAACTGAAGAATAGATACAGAGCTATCTAAACACTGGAAATTGATTAATGTTGTTATAGCAAGTCAGATGGGAAGGAATGCTCAATGCCTGGATAAACAAACAAGAACAAACCCTTACTCTGCAGAATGGCAAGGAGGATGGAAAGTAATACTCCACATTTTCCACACAGTTTACAGTCTAAACTGTAAATGGGATGGACTAGCTCCAATTATAAATAAAGCAAGACCTTATGCATATCAAGTAAAACTCCAGGACAGAAAAATGCCTAAGTAGTTCCAGTTTCAATTTTGATTATGGGAAGGCAAATAAGTTAACAAAAAGCAAGAATGTTATGTTATAGGTTTTGCTATTAAAAATTACCACTGAGTAAGGAGTATGGGCAATCTCACCAGAAACATCACCAGCAGAAAGGCTATTAAAAGAAGCAGCATATATTAATTGTTAGGCCTTGTCAGATTGAAGTTTAAATGTTTTTATTTTTGCTAATAACTATATATTAATAACTGCATTAGGTTCAAAATCATGAATCTTTGTTTGGGTTACAATGGAACAGCAAGCATTCTGCTTTTTGCTGATAACAGACCCTACCTCTAGTGTCAATGGAAAGCTCTTTCGTACCAAAGATCATAAAAACATTGGATGTATTTCTCCACTACTTTAATTATGGGAGACAATTGTGAAAGCTAAACCATAGCATCTATGTTCCATGACTCCAGGAATAATCTTACAATTTTAATTCATCTTTGATTTTAAGGGAATGCATTATGAGGGCTTGAAGCAGTAATTTAACTTGGATACTTTATTGCTGCTTACTTGGCTAAAAATCAAAATAAACTACAACATTTGTGATGGAGCCTGAACAATCACACCAACTGAAATACATATGGAAAACACCAGGGATGGTTAAACCAAGTGTGAAAACCAGAAGTGAAGCAGAAACTGAAACAAACCAATAGCAACAAAAAAAAAAAAAGGTCAAACATTTAGTTCACAGTTTTGTTGCTGCTGTTAATTTTTCTGAGAG
Source organism: Myiopsitta monachus (assembly GCA_017639245.1). Taxonomy (NCBI): domain Eukaryota; kingdom Metazoa; phylum Chordata; class Aves; order Psittaciformes; family Psittacidae; genus Myiopsitta; species Myiopsitta monachus. The sequence continues at coordinate 30,447,755 of CM029919.1, forward strand.
GTAATTCACAATTTTGGGAATACAAATTGTGTGCATATTACAGTGAACAAAGCGTTTACTTTGACTTTTCCAAGGCAGAACAGATATACCCCTTTTATTAAAGGGACATTTGTAACATTGAGCCAGAAATGGATTCCATATTTTTGAGTACAGCACACCAAGAGGATTTAAGGATCCATTTTAGAGGGAGCAGAAGTTACAACTGGAAGTTTGGATACCATTGATGTAGAAACTTTGGTTGGTAAGTTACCAAAATTGGGGCATATAATATGCAATATTCAAACCTCAAGAAGTAAATATATATATAAATTCATCTTTCAATGTTATTTACCTGAGATTTAATAATGTCATATGGGAATAAAATTGTGGATAGAAGTAGCAAAAATTTTAGTACTGGAAAAAACAAAAAGTATTGGAAAAGTACTGAAACTAGAAAGTTGTATTAACATTGATAAACTACTAATAGCAGAGTGGATTCTGTAAGCAATCATCACCAGAACACAAGTTATGGGACAGTCAGTGCATAGGATGGTCAGAGTTTCAACCATTAAGATGGGACAGAGCTGCGATTTTAAGAGAAATTAAGGCCAAGGTAGTATGCAGAAGGCATAGGGATGACTGTAAAACAGTACATACACAGCCTGCACTGCTATTACCTGAAGAGACCTACAAGTCACTGCACAGAACCTAAGCAGCATTACTGATGGTTTGCTAACTAGTAATACTGATGGTATAAACAGATTTGGAAAGACACAGTAAGAAATGGGGTTAACAGCCACTGGGGCCTGTTCCACAGGAATGCAGTCTGAAAAAGCCCCCACTGTAGAAACAGAATATTATTCCTACAATAGCAGAAGCTACTTGTATGTGGAGCCAATTAGCAGTTAACAATTCTAGGGTCTATGACAGCAGATATGGACACGTGTTATTGTTTCTCTGCATCTATTTCAGTAGGAATTGACAGAAAATTGTACTTTCCCTAGAGAAACAAATGTACAGCATTTCTCATGTCTAGGGTAAGCATTCGCAATGTTCACCCATATCATCAGAATTATAATACCCAGAACACCACCAGCCTGGGTCTAATTTGGGATCTTCATAATAAAAATATTAGGGAACCACAGCAAATAGAGGAAGTAGCTAAAGACAAATTAATGAATGGACAACAGTGAAAGGACATATTTCTTTAAACAACCAACAGCCACTTAGATCAGGAACAGATGCAGAAACCCTGATACTACCTTGGCATTTTCAGAGGACAGTCAAGTATTGGTACAAGAATCATGTTATTTTAACCATAAATCCTTACCTATGTATTAATTAGTTGTCTTTCTGTTGCACCTTGCAGTATGTCTGATATTGTGTGACAGAAGATCCTGGGTCTATCTGGAGCTATACAACTGCAAAAGACCTACATGGATTTTCAAAGAAAACCAGGAGGTAAGACTGGAACAGGGTGAAATTCTACCTTCTTGCTCTGAGGCAGTATGTAGCCTTGAGACAGCAGAGCTCAAGATTCAGAATCAAGGCACAGAGAACTGAGTTTCCATCCCATCACTGATATGCATATGCATATTCAGTTGTAAAAAGGGATATATTGTTCCTGGATGTACAAGATTTTAATTGCATACCTGTCAACAAAAAGGATCTTAACTTTTTCTTTTATCATCAATTACAGGCTAAGAAAGTTGGGGCTGTTCAGCCTGGAGTAGAGAAGGCTGAGCGGAGACCTCATAGCAGCCTTCCAGTATCTGAAGGGGGCCTACAAGGATGCTGGGGTGGGACTTTTCATAAGGGACTGTAGTGGTAGGACAAGGGGTAGTGGGTTTAAACTTATACAGAGGAAGTTCAGGTTATATATAAGGAAGAAGTTCTTTTCTGTGAGGGTGCTGAGGCACTGGAACAGGTTGCCCAAAGAAGTGGTAAATGCTCCATCCGTGGTGGTGTTCAAGGCCAGGCTGGACAGAGCTTTGGGTGACATGGGCTAGCGTGAGATGTCCCTGCCCCTGGCAGGGGTTTGTAGCTAGATGATCTTAAGGTCCTTTCCAACCTGAACCATTCTATGATTCCACGATTACCTGATCAAATGAGGCCACCTCATTTGATCCACCATCAAATTGCCAAAAGTGGCAATGTAAATATTTAAAGTCACAAAGGAAAGGTGTAATACCTTTTAATAGAAATATCGAATCATTGAGGCTGGAAAAGTCCTTTCAGATCATTAAGTCCAACCGCTACCCCAGGACTGCAAAGTCCACCATTAAGCCACATCACCAAGGGCCTCATCAACGTGTTAATAACCTAACAACTTCAGAATATACACAGAGAATAATCAAGAGAAACGAACGCAGATTAAATTTTGTGCACCCTGGCATAAAGCAGTAATCTCATTTATGGTTCAGAAGCATAACTTGCAAAAGCTGTCTTCAGTGTTGAAGCCACAATGCCTTCAAATATTGCTTTCGTACTAATTTGAGGCAAACAAACCAACCTGCAACAATTTTTAAAACTCCTAGATTGACATTCACAACCTTCTTGTCCTAAATCATGAACATACTTCATATTTAAGTGTCTATTTTTTCTTGGCCAATTCTACTACAATGACATAATTCTGTAGAATTCAGGTCTTGCTCTCATGCTCTTTCTGTTCATGACTGTCACACAAGTAAGCTCTAAAAAGGCATATGGTACTCTGTCTTCCTCGATTCCTTTCATTCCTTACAGAGAATGAAGTACCAGCAGGATGTCAAAAAAGAAGGTGGGCAGAATTCCATCTTCTAACCCCTCCAAACCTTTGTTTTAAATCATCCTGTACAGATTTTTTTTTAAGGCATAACAATAAGCAATAATGCCAAAGTGCATGATTCACAAATAATCTGACAAATCTACCGTTAGTGAGAATTCATACAGAACAGGGTGATTTGCGGAAGTGCAACTATAGAGCTCCACATGGTACCTACCAGGCTTCAGTACTAAGATATTGGTAGTAAGTTAAATACAGATAGCAGAGGCTGCTGCCAAAAAAAAAAAAAAAAAAAAAGGCACATCAAACAAAAAAAGCCAAAACCTGTTCGAAACAACAAGCATGTGTGCCTCCTGCATATACACATAGCTAAGCAACTGACTGAAACCCATCAGCTTTGCTCCAAACTATTTATATACACAAAACTATTCTAAAATGCAACAGTAAAATATACCACATCTCACACTAAATGTGTCATAACCAGTTTGTGTTTTCCTCCTAAGTGAGGAAGTCTTACATGATATCTTGATATCAAGTTCATTTCCTCCTACTGCAAATCACAGCACAGTGTCAACTTGTGGGTTAACCCTGGCCAGCAGCTAAGCCCCACACAGCCACTCACTCACTTCTGCCCAGCACGATGGGACAGTGAACAGTAAGGACAAAGGCAAGGAAAATTGTGGTTGAGTTAGTGACAGTTTCCCAAGTGAAGCAAAGCAGTGCACGCAAGCAAAGCAGAATAATGTATATATTCACTACTTCACATTGACAGGCAGATATTTAGCCATTTCCAGGAAAGCAGGGCTTCACCATTCCTTAAGAGTTACTTGGGAAAACAAATGCTGTAACCTCAAATGTCCCCGCCTCCTCCTTCTCCCCCTGAGCTTTTAGCACTAAGCATGTCATACAGTGTGGAACATCCCTTTGGTCAGTTTGTTTCAGCTGTCCAGGCTGTGTCCTCTCCCAGCTTGTGCAACCCCAGCTGGCTGGGCAGCATGAGAAACAGGAAAGGCCTAGATACTGTATAAACAATGCTCAGCAACAATTGAAAAACTGGTGTATTACCAGCACTACTTTGGTACAAAATCCTGAACACAGCACCATATCACCTGTTATGAAGAAAATAAACTCCATCCCTGCCAGACTCAGCACAGAAGCTGTATAGTAGAATCATAGAATAGTTAGGGTTGAAAAGGACCTTAAGATCATCTAGTTCCAGCACCCCTGCCATGGTCAGGCACACCTCACAGTAAACCATGTCACCCAAGGCTCTGTCCAAACTGGCCTTGAACACCGCCAGGGATGAAGCATTCACAACTTCCCTGGGCAACCCATTCCAGTGCCTCACCACCCTTCCAATAACGAATTTCTTCCTTATATCCAATCTAAACTTCCCCTGTTAAAGTTTTAAACTGTTACCCCATGTCCTGTCACTGCAGTCCCTCATGAAGAGTCCATCCCCAGCATCCCTATAGGCCCCCTTCAGACACCGGAGGATACGCGGCATCCTCCCCTCTCATCGGCTCTGTCTGGGTGCCGACGCTGGCCACTGCCGGGGCAGCCAGAGCAGAGCTCCGAGCCCGCGCCCCGGTCATAAGGCGAGTGCTCACCGTTCCGCTCACCGGCCCGCGCGAACTGCCTCGAACCCGCCCTGTTCGCCCCGCTCCGGGTCGCTCGCGCTCCCTGGGGCAGGTTTTTACCCAGGCAGGGCTAATGCCGCTACTCCAGGCGCCGCCCCGTGAGTCAGCAGCTCGCACCCGCCGAGCTGCCGGCTCCTGGGCACGTCCTGTTGAGGACTTGAGGCTCCCTCGATGGCTCTCCCCGGCCTGATTTGAGGCTCCTGGATGCTGAGCTTCCCCCCGCTCAGGTGCTGAAGGCGTCCTCTCTCGAGCTAGTCACCTCAGCAATTCAATAGTAAGTTTGTTCAAGTGAAAGCTTGTAATATTTAAATTGTTCAGAAGTTTTAAAGTTGCAAACTTTGTTGAGACACTAACGCACTACAAATGAAATAAAAATTCTTTTAGATTTTATTTTCCAATGTGCTTATGCCTTCAGAAAACAATTCAAGCTAATGAATTCTGTCAAATCTGAAAGAAGAGCACGTCACAGCTTTTCAAATTAAGAATATCTTTAATGGAGTTTTGCCACGTCAATTATGCAAACAATCTATTTAAAAGTCATCTTCTTATTGACTGAAAGCCAGTAAATCTGGAGCAACACTTCTAAGTCTTTTGTTCTTTGAGATGCAGTGAATTTCATACAGGTATTTAACCAATTAATAGTCCTCATTGCTTCCCACCAGTCATAACTGCTGTATTTATTCATAGAGTGACAATTAAAATCCCTACTTCGATAATGCTGTTTTGAATACTGAATATTCTAAGCAAGTAATATGTTCCAGCTTCACATGTTCAAAATCAGACAGGAGTAAGTTCCCAGTACGGTTGGGTTTGGTTGTTTGGGGTTTTTTTTTGATACTTTTTTAGAATCATTCATTACACATGCCCATGTTTTGCAAAGACTGACTTCTAAGTGAAGCCATATAGAATTATACCATAGAACGGTTTGGGTTAGAAGGGACATTAAAAGTCATAGAGTTCCAACCCCCTGTCATGGGCAGGGATACCTTCCAGTAGACCAGGTTACTCAAAGTCCCATTCAACCTGGCCTTAAACACTCCCAGGGGTGCAGCAACCACAACTTCTCTAGGCAGCCTGTGCCAGTGCCTCAGCACCCTCACAGTAAAGAATTGCTTCATAATATCAAATCTAAACCTACTCTCTTTCAGGTTAAAGCCATTCCCACTGGGAATGGGTGGAAACTAGGAGAGTTGGAATTAGGTGATCTTTAAGGTCCCATCCAACCCAAATCATTCAATGATTCTATGATGATTTTTCTACCTGCTCAAAGCAGGGCCAACTTTGAAGTTAGAAAAGGGCATTTTGATTCTTCATCCAGTTCACTTTTGAGTATCTCCAGGACAAACATTGTACAGCTGCTCTGAGCAACCCATTTTAGTGTCTGAACATCTTTGTTATCAAGTATTTTCTTAATATCTATCCCTTGTTGCAGTTTATGACAATTACCCCTTGACTATTTCCTATGCCCTCCTCCAAAGAGCCTGACTGATTCCTCTGTCGTCCTACCAGGTAGTTGAAGACAGTAAGATTTTTCCCTTAGCCTATTTCCTCAGAGAGACATTAAAAATGCAAGAGTTACTACAGTAAATTTCCTGATAAATTTATTGAGCTTTCTTAAGTCTAAGTCAGCTGATGATATTAATTTTTTTTTTATTCTTGTGAAGCCTTCTGAATATTTTTACAGTTCCTGCTTTCATAAGACAGTAGTAGGAGATAAATTATGTTTGAAAGAAAGTAATGATCTTTGAGAAGATTCCTCTGCTTGAGGACTACGAACTACAAATATTGAAACCAAAAATGTGGTCCAACAGATAAGCCTTATTTTATCTTAAATCACTTTGAAGTATAAAAAGAAAGAAGTTCAAGTTCCTGGAAATAAGGCAGAAGAGAAGAACAGAGAAGATATTTTTGCTTTTGATATATGTAGAAAAGTTCTCCTGTTGTTTGGGTTTTTTGTTTTTGTTTTCTTGGATTTTTTTTTTGTAAAGTATTGGTAATTATCCAGTACGTTTATCACAAGCTCAACAACAGACCTTGCAGTTAACATCTCTCATCTGCAGCAGAGATTCTCTACTTCAGCCTCATCTTGAACTTAATTGAAAGATTACTCAAGCTGCACAAATCTCTTAAAAGGAGCTACAGAGACAAAGATTCTGATAAGCAGAAAACAACCTGAAAGCAGTCTTCATTTCTGAGAGTCAACAAGCAACACACTGAATATTTTCCTCTGATTGTCTGAAAGAAAAAAGAACAATAGCTTGTTCCAATCTTCTTCTAGTAGAGCTGTTTCACCCAAAAATAAATTGTTAGTCTTGCTTTCAGAATAGGAAGAGAAAGCATATTCTCCTCCAGGCTTACCAGTTCCTCTACTTCTTTTATGCTGTTTCTGGAGAGGGGAGGAAGAAAGGCAGGAAACAGAATGATGAACTACCTTATAGTAAATTCAAATTATAATGCGAGGCGGGGGGGATCATAGAATAGTTAGGGTTGGAAAGGACCTTAAGATCATCAAGTTCCAACCCCCCTGCCATGGGCAGGGACACCTCCCACTAAACCATGCCACCTAAGGCTCCGTCCAGCCTGGCATTGAACACTGCCAGGGATGGAGCATTCACAACTTCCCTGGGCAACCCATTCCAGTGCCTCATCACCCTCACAGTAAAGAACTTCTTCCTTATATCCAATCTAAACTTCCCCTGTTTAAGTTTGAACCCGTTACCCCTTGTCCTGTCGCTGCAGTCCCTAATGAAGAGTCTCTCCCTGGCATCCCTACAGTCCCCCTTCAGATACTGGAAAGCTACTATGAGATCTCCATGCAGCCTTCTCTTCTCCAGGCTCAACAGCCCCAACGTTCTTATCCTGTCTTCATACAGGAGGTGCTCCAGTCCCCTGATCATCCTCGTGGCCCTCCTCTGGACTTGTGCCAACAGTTCCATGTCCTTTTTATGTTTCTGGACTTCTCCCAACAGTTCCATATCCTTTTGATGTTCAGGACACCAGAACTGCACACAGTACTCCAAGTGAGGTCTCACAAGAGCAGAGTAGAGGGGCAGGATCACCTCCCTTGACCTGCTGGTCACTCTGCTTTCGATCCAGCCCAGGATATGGTTGGCTTTCTGGACTGTGAGCACACACTGCCGGCTCATGTTCATTTTCTCGTCAACCAACACCCCCAGGTCCTTCTCTGCAGGGCTGCTCTGAATCTCTTCTCTGCCCAACCTGTAGCTGTGCCTGGGATTGCTCTGACCCAGGTGTAGGACCTTGCACTTGGCATGGTTAAACTTCATCAGGTTGGCATCAGCCCACATCACAAGGGTGTTGAGGTCCCTCTGGATGGCATTGCTTCCCTCCAGCGTATCAACCGAACCACACAGCTTGGTGTCATCGGCAAACTTGCTGAGGGTGCACTCAATCCCACTGTCCATGTCAATGACAAAGATGTTGAACAAGATTGGTCCCAACACTGATCCCTGAGGGACACCACTCGTTACTGGTCTCCAGCTGGACATTGAGCCATTGAGCACAACTCTTTGCGTGCGGCCATCCAGCCAGTTCTTTATCCACTGAGTGGTCCACCTATCAAATTGATGTCTCTCTAATTTAGAGACGAGGATGTCATGTGGGACAGTGTCGAACGCTTTGCACAAGTCCAGGTAGTCTGCACAAGTAGATGCACAAGTCCATCAACTGCTCTCCCCCTGTCCATCAGTTCTGTAGCCCCATCATAGAAGGCCACCAGATTGGTCAGGCAGGATTTGCCCTTAGTGAAGCCATGCTGGCTGTCACCAACCACCTTGTTGTTTTTCATGTGCCTCAGCATGCCTTCCAGGAGAATCTGCTCCAAGATTTTGCCAGGCACAGAGGTGAGGCTGACTGGTCTGTAGTTCCCCGGCTCATCCATTTTCCCCTTCTTGAAAATGGGCGTGATATTTCCCTTTTTCCAATCATCGGGAACTTCCCCTGACTGCCATGATTTTTCAAATATGATGGACAGTGGCTTAGCAACTTCATTAGCCATGTCCTTCAGGACCCGCGGATGGATTTCATCAGGTCCCACGGACTTGTGTACATTCAGGTTCTTAAGATGGTCTTGAACCAGATCCTCTCCTACAGTGGGCCTAAGATCTTCATTCTCACTGTCCCTGCGTCTGCCTTCCAAGACTTGAGTGGTGTGGTCAGAGCGTTTGCCGGTGAAGACTGAGGCAAAGAAGTCCTTAAGCACCTCATCCTTCTCCAAATCCAGGGTAGCCAGTTCTCCTGATAGCTTCTGGAGGTGGCCCACATTGTCCCTAGTCTGTCTTTTATTTGCAGTGTACCTATAGAATCCCTTCCTGTTATCTTTCACATCCCTAGCCAAGTTTAATTCTAAGTGGGCCTTAGTTTTCTTAACCTGGTCCTTAGCTTCCCAGACAGCATCCCTGTATCCTTCCCAGTCCGCCTGTTCTTGCTTCCACCCAAGCAAAGATAAAACTTTAACTTAGACAGAAAAATTTACTTACCATTTATATAAACGCCAATGAAGATCAGGATTAGTTCAAACTTTTTCAGCTATATGCTGGGGTGAAAATACAGCATGTCAAGGAACATATGATGATCTTGGAAGGTTTGGAAAGTGGTAACAACACTTGAAATGATTTATCAAATATCTTCTGATTTAGAGAAAAAAAAAAAGCATTTTAAGCTCCTACATATGAAAACATAGTCAATGTCATGGGTTCAGCAGCAGCAGTCATTTTTCTCCCTCTTGGTAGCTGGTGCAGTGCTGTGTTTTCGATTTTGGGCCTGGGAACAGTGGTGATAACACCAGTGTTTATAGTTACTGCTTGGTAGTGTTTTGGTTTGATCAAGGACTTTCTGAGCCTCATGCTATGCCAGGGAGGAGGGGGAGACAGGAGGAAGCAGAGACAGGACACCTGACCCAAACTGACCAAAGAGGTTACTCCATACCACAGCACATCATGTCCAGGATGTGAAAACGGAGAGCAGAGACCCGGAAGAGTGTGGTGGTGGTGGACTGGGGGTGCACGGCATGGTCAGGTTTTTGGTATTGGCGCGTTTGCTGCTGGGGGGTGCACTGTCTGGGTTGGGCTTGGTGAGCAGTTGTGTTCTCTTTCTTTGTATTTCTCTTGTATTATTACTGGTGGTAGCAGTAGTGATTTGTGTTATACCTTAGTTACTAAACTGTTCTTATCTCAACCTGTGCGAGTTGAATTCTTTTGATTCTCCTCCCCATCCCCCTGGGACTGGGGGAAGAAAGAGGGAGAAGTGAGTGAGTGAGTAAAACTGTGTGGGTGGGGGGCTTAAACCACGACAGTCAATTATATGGAAATTTACTTTTTAACATTCTTCCATTAAGACAATTCCTCTTCAGGTAACAATGACAGTCCATAACTGGACACAGTTCTGTGACAGGATCTCTATGAAATAACATCTATCTACAAGTGATATTTTCCAAGGAAACCATAGTCCAGTGGGGATTTGCATGTCTGTAAGTAGAATTCTTTATTTCATTAATGGGAATGGATAGTTTAGACTTTAACAGACACATTTAGGAATAGCATACGCATAACTCAGTAGAATAAAGATTTGCACTACAATTTATGTCACTATTCATTCTTGTTGCACACAAATGAAGTTATTTTCTTAAACAGAAAGGGAACTTCCTCTCATAAAGGAAAACAAATTAGTCCATACAGCTTCTTATCTTCCCTACTTTCCAGCAAATCCACTCTTTCACACCCTACAAAACACAATTAATTTACTACTAGTTTTTCTTCGGAAGTGCTTTATCATCCCATCTTACAGTGACCTGAACTTCAATTAGATGATCATAAGGTCCTTTCCAACTCTAAGTATTCTATGGTTCTACAATTTCATTTCCTGTGTCTCTTGTACAACTTGACACCAAGGTAAAGCTCTACACCCAGAGAGCTCTTCTAAGCATGCTCAGATATAATACCTTTGTTTCGAGCAGGGACAGACACCTGTACCTCAGCTGCAGAGCACATTACCATGTAACTCACATATTCCTTCAAGTGTGGCCTCAAAAGGAAGGTAAAACGTGCCATAAAGCTGTAGTGTCTTATGGTTCACTGCAGTGTTAACTCGAGGCCACCACAGCCTACAGCCAGAGTAGTTCTCTTATGTTGGATGGCAAGTCTCCGAGAGGGAATTACTAACAACTAAAAGCGCACCATTTCACAGACGCTTAGAGGGCCGTACGACTCACTCGGGGTCCTGAACCCCTCAGGCACGTACGGAGCGAAGGGACCTTCACTAAGGTGAATGAGGGGAAAAGGACGTGAGGCAGAAGGGAAGGGGAGGCCGCAGAGAGCCTCCCACAAACGCGCACCAAACCCCGCCACCCGCCCGCCGCCTCAGGTGCGGGCGCGTTTCTCACCGCCCACCCGCCCCCGGGAATGGGCGCGTGCCCCGCTCAAGCCCGGGCCGCTGGTGCGCGGCGCCGCGCCCTTCCAGCGCGTCGATTGGCTGCTGGCGCCGGCGCTCTGCGGCGCCGTGATCCCGAGGCGCCGTGGCTGCCCCGCTGCCGGGAGCGGGGCGGGGGGGACCCCGGAGCCTCCTCGCCCGACCTGCCGCCTGCCTCGGGGTGCTCCTCCTGCGCGGGCCGGGCGGCGGGAGGGGGGGGAGCAGCGGGGAAAACACGGGGGCCTTATCCTCCTCCTCCTCCTCCTCCTCCGCGTGCGGTGGCGGGCGCATCTTCGAGACTGAGAGGCCGGGAACAAAGGCTCGGCGCCAGCCCCGGCAGCTCCACCTGCCCCCAGCGGAGATGGCGTCCCTCGGTTTAGGGGGGCTTAACGTCTCCGCCCGTAGGAAGAGCGTCCCGGCTCGCAACGCCGCGGTGGAAAGGCGGAACTTGATCACCGTCTGCAGGTGAGTTGGCCCTGCCCTGCCCCACCCCGCCCGACGGGACCGTTCGTAGCCCTCCCACCGCCCCGGCCGCTGGCCGGGGGAGTCTTCCGCCCCTGCTAGCGGCGGCCGCCCCGGGGCGGGAGCTCGGGCGCAGCCCCGCCGCAGCCCGCCTTGCCGGGATGCCGGCCTGAGGGGTACGCAGCGGCGGGAGAGGGCATCCACATCCATCCTGCCTCCTCATCTTGCCGTCTCTATCCTGACTCAGCTCCCTCTGGAGCCTTGGCATATCGGGTGGCCGAGGGGCCGGGGCGCTCCTGGCAACGCCGCCGGGCTCACCGGCCTGTTAAATGGTCTTCTTTCTTTTCGGGGGTGGGGGGAGAGGTTTGTTTTCGGCACCTTGATTTTGTTCCTGGGCCAAAGGTGGGTGCTGGAGCAGTGTTGAACTGGAAGAAGTTCTTTACTGTGTGGGCGGCTGAAGCGCTGGAATGGGCTTCCTAAGGAAGTTATTAATGCCCCATCCCTGGCAGTGTTCAGTGCCAGTCTGGATGGGGCTTTGAGCAGCCTGGTCTAGTGGAAGGTGCCCCTGCCCGTGTCGGGGGGTTGGAACTAGATGATTTTTAAGGTCACTTGCAGCCCAAACCATTCTGTGATTCTGTGGACTGAGGTTTTCATCTTCATGCAAATAAAATTGGTGTAGCGTCGATGTCTCTTAAACTGACACGCTATGGCCGCTTTTAAAATACAGACTTTATGTGTATTGGACGTGAAGCGAAACCTAAAGCAGCTTTTCCAAGCTGCTGTTGGGTGGCTAACGGTGTGTTCTTGTTAACGCGCTGGTGCCGCAGGAGCAGTCCTGAGGAGGCTGCTGCCTTCAGGAGATATTTTTATCTCCAAAATCTAGATCAGGAAATCTGCAGTACGGGCTAGATCTAGTGTATGCAAATATTTTTTGTAGCATCTTAGTGCTGAGCTTACACAAGCCTGATAACACTTCCCGCGGCTTCCCGTGTGTTTCCACTGCTGTCATTGTTGAATTCATGCCGCGTTTCCAAGTGTGCAGTGCTGACCCATTACATCATGGCAAACTTTTAAATACGTGGATATGCTGGGAGCAGGGACCCTGTCTGTTCACTTGTTTCAATTGCTAAATTTTTAAGGTATCAAACTAATTGGAATATTATCTGGAGAAAGTCTTTAAGAGACTCATATGAGCTATGATATTTTAATTCTCAGAAATTTTATTATGTACCACTTAATGCTTTAGTAGTATTTAAAAACAGTTTAGGACTTCATAATCTTCCTTTTTGAAGTTTTTTTTTTTCTCTTTTATTGTAAGTTATTAATGGGTTTTCCAAAGGGTAACTGTATCATCTGGCAACTGAAAGGAATTTGCTTCAATATTCCTCCAAGTCCGAGCATCTGGGTTTCAGGGTAGCATCGATACTATACTGCCTTTTTCCCAGGCTATTTATGCTGACCTCTACTCTTGCTTGTGAAAACGATATGCAGCAAAAACATTGAAAAAAAAGGTTTTTACCAAACTTGCCAAAGCAGATCAAATAAAAGTTTTCAGTTTCATTATTGCTACAGAGGTACAGACATAGCCAGTCTGCGGGCTCGGGAAAACAGTGGTTTTATCAAGTAATGACATGAGTATAAAGGATATAAACAGTTCTTTTTAAAGGAGTATGTTGTATTATATGGCGTTTGCTGTTTTTCTCTGTCTCCCCCTTTGAGAGAAACTCTTCTGTACTCTGTGCTGTTACATTTTATTTTTCAGTTTATTTCATGTCCTTGTCCCGCACTTGAAATGGTGTTGTAACATGTTTAAAGAGGCTTAGAAATCTGAGGAAATTTAGTCAAACACATATGAAACAAAGAGCTACTGCAGAAATTACTTGAAATTTGTGTATTTTAATTATTTTCAGTAAAGCAATGTAATTCTGCTGTATCTTTACAAAACTTGAAGTTTCTAGTTTGTAAATACACCTTAAAATTTGGAAAGGATGATGAGGAAAAAAGATTTGTGTTATTATGATATAAATACATTTATATACTTTTGTGTAAGAGTACATGTTTTAAATATTTCTGTGCTTTACTGTAGTTATTACATATTCTCTATTATTTAAAAGTGTTATTTTTTAGGAATAGCCAAATCAATATCAAAGCCAGTAAGGTAATAGTCCTTTCCAATCAAAATCCTATGAGAATGTGAAATATTTCTGGTAAAAATAGCTTCAATTAATTGATTCAATTATATTTGGATTATATGGCTTGCTATGCAGTGAAGGTGAGAGATCACAAGAAAGGTACTCCTCTGAATTGCCATCTGTTAACAGTCTGTGATAATTTAATGGTGTATTTTTGTTAAAGCTTCCATTTAGCAGATTTTTACTTAATAGTTAAAATGGGCTTTGGGTTTTAAGTCTTTTCTTATACTGATGGCATCCAACTCCTTGTGTGGAGTGGATAGTTTCTTACATTTATAGCTTCAGTGAAAAAACCTTTCCCTTCCAAAGTGTTGAGTGGCACTGTAGTAATGGAAAGTAATGTAGTTAAATTTCATAAACCAAATGTATATGAAAATACATGGTTGTGTTTGTGTAACTGCACAGCCATGATTTAAAATGCAACAATGTTTAGGATTTGAATAAGTAATACATGATCTAAGCTCTGTCTCTCTCCGTACCGTTTTCCCTAAGGTCTGATGCCTTCCATTTTTAGTAAGTGCTCTTGGATGTTGAGGTTGTTCTAGGTTCACCTGCTTCTAATCTACTCTTCTCTAAGATTCGTACATCCGTGTAGAAACAGAACCACCAAAACAAGTAGAGACAGGCCTTGGAAGTGAGGCTCATAGCTTAAACACAGATTGTTAACACAGAATTAAACAATTATCAGGAAATGTATTTTTTAAACAGTGATTTTGCTAATATGCAGAAAAGGAACACTGATATTGACCGTTAGCTGAACTGTCTGGTTTCATGTCCAAGCCATGTTCTCTGTCATAAGGGATATTAGTTTATAGTCTTGGGGTTTATTCTATACTGATAGCTTACAGTCTTTAAAATGGCTTTTTAATGACATTTCCTAATTGAAAGCTAAATACATGCAGCAGAATCTTTCCCTTCATTTGAAAACTTAAGAGGAGCAGAATCTGACAATGAAAAATAACAAATTCATGTACCCGTCAATTTTTCTGCCCATTTGCTTTCTGATTAGAGGCTTGTTACTGTTTCGGAAATAAGCCTATAGACCTGGGATGTATCCGCAAAAGGTTTGGGTTTGGTCTGGAGTTACTAAAGAAATCTGGGAGATCTTCTTGTGCGTCTTACAAAACAGTGAAGAACCCACCCCAAAAAGATTACTATAAATCTTTCTTACTCAAGAATGTTTCCCTCTTATGTAACTCGGAAGGTCTCTTTAAGGTTGGAGGATGCTACTGTTTCTGCGTCTTTTTTTGGCTCAAGCAAGACTAAATTAGTGACAGAGAATGTAGAATCTAATATATCTAATCTATGTAAGAATCTGAAAACATCCAAGTTCACAAAGGTAATTTAGAAACATTGATATTGGAATCTGTCCAATGACAGTTACCATATGAAAAAAAAACCCAACCCAAACCAACTCTATTGTTACAGTGACACAATGGGAAATGATTGGATAACAGACATTTTTTAAAGGAGTCTTATAGTAGTGGGTATTGGAGCTACATCGCTCCTCTGGTCCCACAGTCTACCAAAAAGTTCATCTTAGAAAATGTTAAATTAGTTTTCAAGCCATTTTACTTTCTTGTGCCCTTTTGTTACAATTTCTGTGTTAACCCCTGAAGTGTAAGTAGACTGTTGCTCTAGAGTGCAGTGGTGCTGTGGCAGGAGCCCAGTAGAGAGAAAGTGAAGTTGGGAGCAACAAAGGGAAAGAAGAAAGCTGCTTTAACTCTACCTGCATGCACATATTTTCTTCCTATCTCTTGTGTGCTTTAGACCTGACCTTTTGTTTCTTGACTTTCAGTCCCCAAGTGGTTCCACATATGAGCCAGGAGCATAGGCTTTCTTTTCTGGGAGGCCATACACTGGAAACAACATGTGAGGCATCTGTCATGACTGAGTGAAATTGCTCACTTGATGCTTACAGGGTGACCTTTTTTCGAAGGCATCAATCACTTCTACGTACCTTAAATCCTTTACCTCTGTGGTAAGCATGGTGAAGTGTGAATATCTAACAAAATGTGCTTATGACTTTAAATTTAAGCTTAAGATAGGAAAAAGGAAGAAAAAAAAAAAAGCAACAATAAATCCACAGAAGTATTTGCATGAGATAATTTTTGTATCTTCCCAAAATATTTCTGACCAATCATGTTTTGCCTAGTAGCACTGTTATTTTCCTGGTCTATGGAAATAAGGTGTACGTACTTGCCCCCTCTGTCTAGAAGTTCTAAAATTCAGTTTCAGTCAAGCTTGACATAGGTTTTTGGTGACAGTGTAGAGTGATGGAAATTAATATTCTGTGGGGTGCATGGTGGCAGTAATATGAGCACTTAGAAAGACCACCATTAATGATGAGCTGTTAGACTATCTTTTCTAATCAGACCCTAGGTATTTAAAAATTGTTGTATCCTTAAAAATAGATAATACTCCTTCAATTCAATTGTGGGATGCTTTAAAATTAGGATAAAATTGCTTATCTTGATTTTTAGAAGTGTATATGTGACTTGCTCTTAAGTTTTTTTTCTTTAATATATCTCCATATATGTGAATATGTATCCCATACAATATTAATTGGTGAACTTTTAAGTAGGACACTGAATAGAGGAAAAATAGGCATAGCTACATATTATGCAGCGCTTTGTTTTGCAGTCTATGGATGATAGTGTCATGATCATGTCTCTAGTTTTAAAATTATGTAATTACATATAGCCCAGTAGATTATACTGCTAACTCACCTCTCTCTTGTGTATGTATCTGTGAGTGAGTGGTATGCTGTACCTTCTCTTTTACAGACCAGCATGGGGTGGGAGAAGTCTTCTTGCCACAGTTAATACTTAGTCATGGCACTGCTATATTCATTTATTTTTCAAAATTGAAATTATAGATAATTTCACAGTTTTGGTATAGCTTTGAAGAAAAAAGCATTACTGCCATTAGGGTACTCAGTAGCAATGATACTGACTACATAGAAATTTACTGGTGGGCATCCATGTCTCTCACTCAAAATCAGTTAAAAACGTGGAGGAGTTAAAAACTGAGTCATAACTTGGCACTGCAGAAGAAGCTTCGTCCCCCACCCTTCTCACTCCTGATTCCTGTCCTGCCAAAACCACTATAACAGTAGAAGCCTGCAGGGAAGGTAGGATGGGGAGTCTTTATTCAGAAGTTTACTTAGTATGACATAATTGAGTTGAAACTCTTGAAATATATGTCAATTCAGTTTGAGCATAATTTCATTTAGTAAATGAGCATCAGGCGGCTGTGCTGACTCCACTCAGGATGCAGTGCAGTTACTTTTACAGTATAGAGTGTTTGAAAATAGTATTATTGGTTTAAGGAGTCTCGTTCCTGCCCGTACCTATATAGTATGCTGCTTCTGCAGATGTGCTGTAGAAGTGCGTTGAGATGCTGTGGAGCATTATTATTATGAATGTCTCCATGTTTAAGAGTCATTTTATCCCTCCTTTCAAGTACTGAAAATCTAGATCAGTTCATAGTGAGCCCCATAAAAAGAACTGGCACAACTGAGGGAGCAGTGTGGTCAGATATGGGATCTGAGAGACTGAGTGGGAACTTTTAAGCTGCTACTGTTGAAGTTTGGGTGCTGTGAAAACTACCACCTCAGGCTCCAGTATGGCTCCATTTATACATACAGGGATTGTTGCAAAAAACACAATAAATGCCTCAAAGTAAGTGTTACTTTCAGGGTTGAGGACATGTGAAACTTGCCTTGAAACTAAAAACTGAAGAACAAGGAACTGAAGAAAGGAAAAATGGATTATGATTAAAATGGCAAAGGCAAGAGAAAAATCAATTTTTGTCTTATTTCTTGAAGTTTAAACTAGCTGCTCCTGAATAAAAACGAACTTGTGTAAGTGCAGGTGTGTAACTAAACGCAACTAGCTGGCTAGTTGACTAGTTGCTCCTTGTCTGCTTTTTACTGTGGCTTGATTATGCCTTTCCAATTTCAAATGTTAGGTCATTTAAATTGATAGCTTTTCTGGCATAATAATTGAAGTAATATGGTGCTGAATGGGGATTACCCCCATTCACAGGGAAATCAGCCTGTCTGAGTTTATGCACAGAGTTAACAGTGCATAAAAATTAATTGGTTTATAATATGTTTGGATTATTCTTGCTAGGATGAAATTACAGTGTTCTCGTAATAAGATGAAGTTCATACTTCTGATTCATGGACGTGGAATTTGGGGATAAAAGGAGTGTTGACAAAATATCAAGCAAAAACCATGATGGTTTGGGATTATAATGAGAAATTGATGTTCGGTGCTTTTTGAGTACTGGTTTTCTACAGCTTTATTACACTAGTTCAGAGAAGAGGAAAATAATTAGCCAATTGCTATGTAGGAAGCGTGGTGAATTTTGTTTTCATTTTCTTTTTAAGGCGTCATGCTTAAGACCAACAATGATGATTCTATTTCCAGGCTATTTCTCAATGTGGTATGTGTTTACATTGCTCTGACTGAACTTGAAATCATCAACGTAGTTTTCTGGTTCTTTGATAATTTGGTTTATACAAACTACTGTTCTGCTTTAGAGGCCCAATAGCTATCCATATAATTTATGATTGTCCTGTACTTTTGCTGTAGGTTTTCAGTCAAGACTCTGATTGACCGTTCCTGTTTTGAGACTATAGATGATACTTCCCCTGAATTTAATAATTTTGCAGCCATTCTGGAACAGATTCTAAGTCATCGACTGAAAGGTATGTTAATTGACTTCCATATTGGTGATACAAGAATTTGTTGATATGAAACCACCGCACATCCGTAGAAACTCCTTGATGCTGAATGAAAGTGTTGGATTTCTTTGTCCCTTTTTCTGTCCTTTGTTGTTTTTGTGGGTTTGGGTTTGTTGGTTTTTTGTTTGCTTGCTTGTTTGTTTTTTGCTGGTTTTCTGTTCCTTTGCTGTTGCCTTCCTGATCTTTTGCATTACTATGGGAAAGTAAAGGAAACAGGTTTTGTGAAACATGTTTCCAGTGTTCTTTTTGGAAGCCTTCTCAGCTGGTAATTAAGTAAGTGAATGTTGCCATGGTGCTGAGTGCTGTCTGCTTTTTTGCTTTATGATAAGGTTGTGTCCTAAGAGTCTGGGTCTGAAAGACAACTGTAGTGTATTCTGCTTTAACAGAAGCTATAGGGAGCATATCTGTGATGCTGCTCCCTTTTCATTCTCCCATCCCTGCTTTTGTTGCCTTCTTTTCCAGACACTGTGTTTAGGTCCTTTAACTCCTGTCCCTCATCTCTCTAGTGAAACTGTTTTTTTGCTACTGGAATGTAATGGGTCTGGATTAAATTGCTTTTGAGAAAGGTCAGTTGTTGATTTTCCTCTTGTATTGGAGTCATGTTGTTCTAATTCAAGAAAACGTCTGTTTGTGTTTTCTAATTGTTCTAGAGGAAGCTGCTTTGCTGAAAGAACAGAAAGTGCCTTAGCAGTAACAGTCATTAGAAAAGGACTTGGGAAGCTTCTCCTTATTCTCAGCTCTCTGCACAGTTTCTGAAATTATTTGAGGATTATGAAGGACATCATAATCTTCTAAATATAGACGTGTAATATGACAATCCACGTCTTTTCATACTTTTTCTTTTTAATATTCATAACTAAGCTTTGCGAACAATATTGTGTGTAGGCTGACATGAGTAGCACAATTACTACCTGCTGTCATTCTGTCAGAGAAGGAAAAAATAATCACACTGTGGGGTAGAAACATAGTGTTTGTCACATTGTGACAAAGATTATTGAAGTAATTATGGGTACTTAGCAACTTGACACTGCAGGGAAGTTGCTCTGTTTTCTCCTTCTCCCCCAGCTTCTGTGATATTTGAGCAAAAATCATGAATTCTTCCCCCTCCCCTGTAACATTCTTTTGCTTCACAGCCTATTATTCAGGACAGGCAGTAGAGAGAAGAAGCCTTGACAAGTTGGCAAATGGGTTACAAGCAAATGGAATTTTCAAGTTAATAATTACTGCAAGTAAGAAATAGAGAAAACAAAAAAGCTGAATTGTTGTTTCAGTTTTCCCCTTACAATTACTGGTATGAATTTCTAAGTTTGCAGAGTTAGGTAAAAATAGGGGAAAAAGGCAGCAACTTGTGCGTCGGATTTCAAACAGAATATTTTAACAATAAGCTAGATATTGTGAGTAATTGTTTTACTCTTTTAAAAGTTGAAAGGGAAATTGAGAAAAAAATGTACCATGGCAATTCAAATTTTAAGAGGGTATATATTATACAACACAGGGCTTGAAAGAAATTGCGTTTTATTGGTGAAAATTATTACTATATTCTGAGTGCGTACTTCATGTCAGTAGGAACACACTAAAAGCAGACTGGTGAGGGTGGCAGGTTGTATAAAATGTTTTAAAGCAGGCAGAACATACATGATCTGCTTTGCTGTAGTAAGATAAATGGCTTCATTGGATCAAAGTTGTCAGTGTAGATAAACAGATAATCCAGATTTGAGAGTTTGAGTACATAGACCTGTACTTTCTTAAGGCCAAGGCAAATAATAATTCTTAATCTTTAACTTCCTTTGGAAGTACTGAGGGAGGAAGGAAAAATAAAATAAAGAAGTATTTAATTTGCATTGTAAAGGACTAAGTTTACTTTTATTAGAAAACTTTTACTGTCAACTCTTTCCTGACATTAAATATAAAATGTTTGTAAGGAGCATAGCATAATCTTGATGGAATATAGTGATTGTTGCTGCTTATTGGTTTCATGTTCAGATAGGATCCAGACAAAACAAAACGGAAGGAAGAAGGTTAGCCATTTTAAGGGGAAAAGTGTTCAACTACGGGGATTAAGATTTTATGCTTTTCCTGAAACTATTGTGATTCGAATTCTGAAATAATAGTTTTTCAAGCCTCATCCTCATGGCTATTCTGCTAAAAATGCCAGTTGAGCAATATGAGCACCAGTTTTAGATGGATTTTTGATAGGTAACTGGTCAGATGTTGCCGGTTCCAAGTAGCAAAAGGGTCACGAACAGCATTCGTGGTGGTTTGGGCGGTTTTGTTGGCTTGTTTTTGCTTTCAAGAATAATTGAAGAATTGGAAAGTAGCTTAGACAGTCATCCAGTTCTACCTCTTGCTCAGAATAGGGCTGTTTCAGATTGCTCACAGCATCTTCCAGTTGTGTTGAAAATCTCCATGACTTTTCTTAAACTCAGTGCACTTTGTTACAGAACTGTATTCCTCCTTTCCCCTCCCACTGTGGTTATGTTTTCCTGATGCTGGCTATGGTCTTCACCACATCCTGTGATGAGCCAGACCAGGAAGTCAAACAGACAGAAATCTAATGACTTTCTACGTGGATGAACTTCTTTAACCCGGCTGCTCATTTTCTTAAGTGTGTTTTAAATGTGGGTGTTTACTTAGTCATAAAATGAGGTCAGCATAAATATAGCAGCTTGCACAACAGATATCTATGAATGTTACTTGAGTGCAGGTATCTTTTTATGTGATTCAGAAGTCTTAGCACATACTGCACCAATATAGTTCCAAAAAAGGTAACATAATACGCCGTGGCCAAAAGGTCACATCTGTACTACCTTAGAGTTACGTATTCACCAATGTCGGCAAGCGGCAGTCAGGAATAGGTCACTGTTGTTAGAAAAAGCAGTTTGGCTCACAACCTATTTTTTTAATTGCCCTAATGAAGAGAGAAAGAGTTTGAGTAAGCTGTATTAACTGTCTTCAGGGGTTGCAAGCCATTGACTGCCTTCTGTTCTGGAAAGTGGAGAGGTATTTATCCCCATACTGTATAATACTGTATGTGTAGTATACCTGTTACTTCCCAGCGGTGCTGGATTTATTGTGGATGCACAGTAGACCAAATATCATAATGAGGAAAATAGCATATTTTACCTGTCATTGAAATAAGCTGTGTGGCATGCCTGCTGGCAAAATATAGAATCGTAGAATAGTTAGGGTTGGAAAGGACCTTAAGGTCATCCAGTTCCAACCCCCTGCCATGGGCAGGGACACCTCCCGCTAAACCATGACACCCAAGGCTCTGGCCAAACTGGCCTTGAACACTGTCAGCGATGGAGCATTCACAACTTCCCTGGGCAACCCATTCCAGTGCCTCATCACCCTCACAGTAAAGAATTTCTTCCTCACATCCAATCTAAACTTCCCCTCTTTAAGTTTGAACCCGTTACCCCTTGTCCTATCGCTGCAGTCCCTAATGAAGAGTCTCTCCCCAGCATCCCTACAGTCCCCCTTCAGATATTGGAAGGCTGCTATGAGGTCTCCATGCAGCCTTCTCTTCTCCAGGCTCAACAGCCCCAACGTTCTTATCCTGTCTTCATACGGGAGGTGCTCAAGTCCCCTGATCATCCTCGTGGCCCTCCTCTGGACTTGTTCCACAGTTCCATATCCTTTTGATGTTGAGGACACCAGAACTGCACACAGTACTTCAAGTGAGGTCTCAGGAGAGCAGAGTAGAGGGGCAGGATCACTTCCCTCCACCTGCTGGTCACGCTCCTTTTGATGCAGCCCAGGATACCGTTGGCTTTCTGGGCTGCAAGCGCACACTGAAGCCGACTCATGTTCATTTTTTCATCGACCAACACCCCCAGGTCCTTCTCTGCAGGGCTGCTCTGAATCTCTTCTCTGCCCAACCTGTAGCTGTGCCTGGGATTGCTCCGACCCACGTGTAGGACCTTGCACTTGGCATAGTTAAACTTCATCAGGTTGGCATCAGCCCACATCACAAGGGTGTTGAGGTCCCTCTGGATGGCATTGCTTCCCTCCTGAGCTTTTTGCAGGTGAACCTTGAATATCAACAGTCTTTCCCTCCCCTGCCCTCTAGGGCTATATCCTATGGAGCCTTACTGAGCAGGTTCCTGAAGAGGCTGTATATGATATGATAATACTGAACAAGACAATCAAAGATCTTGAAAATATGGGAGGGAAGGAATAACAGAAAGAAAGATGAGTGACTAATTACTTTTTTTATTCTTTTTGAGGTGTAAGAATTTGCATGGGTTCATAGTGCATCAGAGAGTAAGTGGTATGCTGAGTGAATACAGAGCAATGTTTTTGAAGTTCTCTGGACCAAACAAGACCTATAATCGTGAAAGGGATTTTACAAATTTGTATATAAATACATGTGAATTCGATAATTTATATATACATGTTACTCATTTTTGGTTAAAAAGAAATAGTAGGGCTCTTGTGTAATTTGTGGTTTAGCTCATTTATGTATGGAGACAATTCTTAAATGCATTTATAATTGTCTTGGAGGACTGGGTTTATGAACTACTGTAAATTTTTAATTTTTAATGACCCACTCTGTAAAATAAAAGAATAGGTATCACAGAAATTCCTCAAAGGAGTAGCAGGCCAGTTTATTACCATTAACTTGTATTAAGACATTTATTTTTTTTTTGTGGAATAGAAGAATTTGCTGTGAACTAAATAATACAGGGAGGACTGGAGAAAACCTGCATCTACCTTAAAGCGTCTTACTCATTACTATTTTGCAAGTGTAAAACTTTGTAGATGTGAAATTGGACTGCGAGTAGGAATCAAACTGTTTAGTGTCTTACCTGTAAAGAGCTTATTGGGTGTGAGAAAAGGTCCACAACAGCTGGCATTGTGGATGTTTGTATCTGATAGTCAGACTGGAGCAGAAATGACCTGATACAAATAGGTATGTAGCAGTATTCAAAAATGCGGTGAAATAAAGAATTTTCACAATATTGTTTCTATTTGCTTTTCAGTTCTGTAAAGAAGAATTGAATCAATTTGAACTATGTTTAATATTAGACATGCAGCTTCCACGCTTACATGGCAATTTCGTTTGGATGACAAAACCAGAAACATCATTGCTGTTAGAATAGCTGTCAGCTTGTGTCTTTTGATGACATATAAACTTCATGACAAAGGCATGCCTGTTCTTTGGGCCTCCCAGGAAACTTATTCCCATTAAAATTTATATATGATTTTGGAAACACAGAACAGCCCAGGTTGTAAGTCACCTCAAGAGATCATCTGGTCTAACCATTTGTGGGGAAAGGAGCCTAAATGAGATCATCTAGCACCCTGTCCAGTTGCATCTTGAAAATCTCCAGCGATGGTGACTCTACTACATTCCTGGGAAGGTTGTTCCAGTGAAAAATTGTTCTTACTGTAAAAAAATTTCTTATGTGGAGATGAAACCTCTCCCAGTGCAAGTTCTACCTACCCATTGCCCTTTGTCTTCTCCATGTGACTCCTTGTAAAGAGAGCCTTGATCCTCTTTATGGCAGCCCTTCAAGTACTGGAATACTGTTATGAATTCCCCTCTAAGTCTTTTGTTCCCTTGGGAGAAAAGACCTAGCGCCTTCAGTCTTTCCTCTTGGGGCAGGTTCCCCAGCCCTTTGAACATCTTTGTGCCCCTCCTTTAGAACCTCTTCAGTATGTCCATGACCTTGAGTTGTGGGGACCAGAACTGCACCCAGCACTTCTACTGCAGCCTGACAAATGCTGAGTAGTGGGAGCTGTTTCATTCCTCATTCTTGAGAGTTCTCATGGCTGTGTGCTTTGAGGGCCAAATAGAATTTCATATGTTGAAAGCTTTTAAAATTGTAGGGAATCTCTGTATTATAATATATAATATACCTATTATAATACCTTATATAATATATAAGGTATATCATTATATGTACTGTATATATAATATAAGCTGTCTTATTTAGTAGTTCTTAAAATATATTCACACTATTCTCAGTCTTTTCCAACATCTTTGTGTATGGAATGATTAAGGAAGGTTTTCTTCAGATGGCATTAATTACCAGAGTGTGGGCAAGGTTTAAAGTTGTAGGGAGAAAATAGTGAGATCTGGAAGTTCGTGGTTCATAAAAAGTCCTGAGCTGACTGAGTTTCAAGTGAAGACAACTCCTTCTGAAGACTGAAACCCATCATACCCTCTCACAGAGCTGTTATATCAGTTGCAATTATGGACAGCTTACTACTTTGGTCAGTGTAAGCCAAATAAATCCTGTGTATGCTGGTATGTATTTCTGTTATAAAGGTATTTTTGTTTATAAATGTTGTGGTTTTCAGGTGTTTATTTGTAAAAGGAATTGCTTTGAATTAGTGACTTTAGAAAACTATAGAGTGAAGCTGTCCTTTTCTTGCACATACTCTGTCTTTAAGATAGTTAGAAAAAGCCACAGAAGTTATTATATGGTATGCTTACATTTATTTGCCTTTATATGCTTGCACTGGAATCAGTGACACCAAGTCATCTTCACACTTAAATTGCATTTAATTTTGCAGGTATAATCCCTAGGGTAGAAATGTTTCTAATATGGCAAAGAATGTGAAAAAATCTGTAACTTTTAGTGTTGTTAAAATGCCACTGAATTTTTGTTGTCTGCTGTGCTTGGCATTACAACAAAAGTAGTTTGTTATACTACTTACCTTGGAGAAATTCTTTCATTTTAGTCTTTAGAATTGAGATCTGGATCTACTGTAATTGAAGCATGCTGGGATTTTGGTTTTTATTTGGTATATTGAGTAGCATATTTTAATTATTTCTGATTTTTTTTTTACAAGTCTTTTATCAAACTTTGAATATAATAAATAAATCCATGTGACAAAGTTAGTGGATGGACCACAAAGTCAAGTTACTTGGCACCCTCTAGGGGAAAAAAACCCCACTACTTGAATTTCTTCAGATCATATGGGACAGATCTTTGACACTACTCTACCTATGTTTGGAACTAAGATAAGTCATGCTAGATGGAAATATTCTTGTCATCATGTGTTGGCATTTTATTTTTAGTATGTATAATTTGCAGTATGAATCTAATATATTTTTTCTTGAAATCTGAGCTTTCTAACAGCAAAAGAATTAGAAGTCTTTCTGATTAACCAGTAAAACTTTCAAATCCAACTCAAAGACTTAAAATAAAACAAAATTAACTTAAAAATGAGATTTCATTTCATATGGAGAAAAGGGTTTGCACATACCTAATGATGGCAGTCACCAGAGGGCAATGTTCATCATAATTTTTACATACCTGTTAAAAGTTATATGCTGTTCAGTCTGAAAAGGGGGCTGAACTGTTAGGTCTGTGATTAAATTCCTTTCGTGTGTGGAGGTTGCAAGTAGTATGTAATTTTTCCTTCCATTACCTAGCTGCAATACATTGCAAACTGGGGGGAAAAGGAAAAAAAAAGAGGAAAAAAAAAAAGAAGGATTTTGGTTAAAGCTCTAAAAGATATGTTGGTTTGCTCAATTTGTTTTGGTCAGTTTCCCAAGGAATGTTCTGTGTGTATTCCAAATAAATTGTAACTGCAAAACATTTTTGATCATGCATCAACTTCCCTTTCAATGAAAGCACATTTTGAAAAATTCCAATCCCTTTCTAAAAGAAGATAACACTATCACAGCAGTGGTGTATATATATAAAATACATTTTTTTAAAGAACAAAAGTCTCTTTACTTGATCGTATTAATGAAACACATGCTTCTACCTAAAACAAATAACCGAAATACTTATCACATTTTTAAGTTGCAAGACAGTGTACTCTGTTGTGATGTAAGAGTCCATGAAGGACTCTTGGGTATTATTATAGCATACTAACAAGGAAAAAGCCAACAAAACGCACACATGTACACGAAAGCTCCAGAATTCTCTCTGCATTGCTCTGAAACCAGGGTGAGCTGCATAATGCAAGTATTTTTTACACCTGCGAGCCAGTTTTCAGTTGGAATTTGTGGATTTGGTAGCATGAAATCCTGTCGGTGCAGGCAACCTATAGGGAAGTATTTGAATTACTTTTATCTCCAGTAAGCAGAGAGGGAGGTTCATAAATCTTTACTTATCTTGTATTTTGATTTAAGGTCAGATCACCTGGTTCGGCTATGAAAGTCCTCGTAGTTTCTGGGACTACATTCGAGTAGCTTGCCGAAAAGTCTCTCACAATTGCATCTGCAGTATTGAGAACATGGAGAATGTCGGTTCTTCTAGAGCTAAGGTAGGGAAGAGAAAGGTCAAATTGACTTTTTTTGTTACATTGTTCTGTGTAAAGTATAGCTGACATTTCTGTACCCAGAAGAAAAACATATTACTAACCTTGCCCCACAAAATTCTTCATTGTTTGAAATAATTATTTTTTTATATGTACCTAGTAAATATTTACTTTTAAAAAAAACCATTGAAATCTGAATGTGTTCCTTCCAAATTTGTTATTCAGTATAATAAATTTCAAATTCTCTATTTAGTGACCATGTTGTATTATAAAATTATTGCCTTCACATTTTTGAGCTTACAGTTTTTTAAAAATGCAGTATGTTGAGAGAAATTATGTACATGTGGAAATGCCTTGCAAATACTATTTTAAAATTGTAGAAATATGATTTCCTCTGCCCCCCCAACTTAAGTGTAATTTTATTCTGTGTATAATTTATGCACTAATAAATAAGGTGTTATCAACTCTTGAGTTTGCTGGTGTGATTGTGCAGGAAGCCTTCCATAGATTTATTTGCTAATAAAGATCCATCATTTTAAAGGATGTATATAGAAATGAAATCATAATTTCTGAGTGTCAGTATGATGGAAACATTAAGGAAGTAGCAATGTATTTATATGCATATGAACTGAATAGGAATGAGCTTTAAATTGATATATCATTAAATCTTAATGGTGTGAGGCAACATACACAAACATCTAAATAAGTAAAAAAAAAGTATTGTTGGACAGAGATTACAAGTTCTTTTTACTAGATTGGAATACTTTTCAGTAGCTTGTATTTCTGTGTAAAGAAGCCTTGTCTGATAACTGAGAACCTCAGACTTGAAAGCATAAGTAGCATAAAAGGATGCATAAATTAGTGTTCTTAATTCTTGTTTCTCCTAAATGAACTGGAATCAGTTGTTTGAAGAAGTATACAAACTGTGTTCTGTGGCTGTGTTTAAAATCTTCCAGATTTATTATACTCTGGATTATTCAGAGTTGGTGTCATTGGTGAGGTGGAAATATTAACTTGTTCTAAACAAATATTTTGTAGGTTGTTGGTTTTTTTTTTTCCAGGGGCATGACTGTACAATTTAAATTATAGGTATTTACGCAACCACATTTTTCTTCATTAAAAGATGATGCTTAGATCAAGCAGCACCATGAATCTAGTAGATCTTTGAACAGCTGTTCTAATGATCCATAATTTTGCAGAACAGCCTGTTTGCAATGTCTACTATTGCTCCTTCTTTTGCATGGACTCAGTTTTACATTTTTATATAGTAAATGTATGTGTAATCTGCATGAAAGCTTTCAAACACTTGAGATTCTATGGCAAAAAGCTGGTTTTCCTATTGAGTGCTTATTATGTTTTAATCTGGATAGGATATCCAGTCAATATTACATGCTGTTCCTAGCACTCAATGTACTGGAGTATTAGACTGATAATTTAAGTCATGCAACTTTTCTTGCTTATTTTGAGGTCTGAAAATTCAGATAATTTGGAGAAATTAATTTCAGATACTTTCTGGAGAGACTTACGTTCCAGCATGTGATGATTATGTTGATTATATTGAAGATTTATTTTAATGATATTTTTGAATTCCAAGATTTTAATAGAGATGAGTATTTATATTCAGCAGATAATAAAATGCAAAGCTATTTTCTGAAATACTCCTAAAAATAAATTGAGATTTTCTTCTACTCTGGATAAGTCCATGCCAAATAGTAAGCAAAGAGGTTAATTTGTGCAGTGAGTGTGGAGAGCAGTGTTGAATTTTTGGAGGTGTGTGCAGAAGCATTTCGGTTGTCTCTATCTGAAAAGGTTGGAGACATGTCAACACAAATACCAATGGTATGCATCAGTTTTACTGGTGGTCCAAATTAGAGCTGTAAGTAAAGTAGCTGTAGTAAGGCTTTACCAGTGCTACCTAGCCTTGCTTTCACTGGAGCTACATATGCTTTAGTCATTAGCAAAACAGAATCATCAGGGTTTGACTGTTCTACTCATGTTCATGCAACGTGAGTTCATGCAAATCTCATGAGGTTCAACAGGGCCAAGTGCAAGGTCCTGCCCCTGGGTGAAAGTAATCCTGAGCACAAATAGAGGCTAGGTGGAGAATAGACTGAGAGCATCCATGAGAAGGACTTGGGGGTGTTGGTTGAGAAGTTCAGCATAACCTGGCAGTGTGCGCTTGCAACTCGGAAAGCGAGCTGTGTTGTGGACTGCATCAGAAGAAGCATGTCAAATGCCAAGGGAGGTGATTCTCCCTCTCTACTCCACTCTCGTGAGACCCCACCTGCAGTACTGTGTTCAGCTCTGGGGCCCCCAGCAGAAGAGGGACATGAACCTGCTTGAGCAAGTCAAGAGAAGGGCTGTGAAGATGATCGGAGGGCTGGAGCACCTCTTTTATGAAAACAGGCTTGAGAGAGTTGGGGTTGTTCAACAAGGAAAAGAAAAGGCTCAGGGGAAACCTTATAGCAGCTTCCCAGTACGTAAAAAGGCCTGCTAGAAATCTGGAGATGGACTTCTTACAAGGGCATGTGTTGACAGGACAAGGGGGAATGGCATTAAACTGACAGAGGGTAGATTTAGGTTGGGTATTAGGAAGAAATTCTTTACTGTGAGGATGGTGAGGCACTGGCATAGGTCGTCCAGGGAAGTTGTGGCTGTTTCATCCCTGGCAGTGTTCAAGGCCAGGTTGCATAGGGCTTTGAGCAGCCTCGTCTAGTGGAAGGTGTCCCTGCTCCTGGCAGCAGGGTTGGGACTAGATGATCTTTAAGGTCCCTTCCAGCCCAAGTCATTCTATGATTCTATGTTCTAAATAATTGCCATGTAAAGGCAGCTGTCACGATAAACATCCTTTTAATTTTAATGTACTTTAAGTTTTTGCTGTGTTGTGGGTAAGTCATGAAAGTGATTTTTTTGTTTTTGTTATTTAGTATCTATCTTACTGTAACTTTAGTTCGATCTAGGTCTAAATAAATTTAATGTAGGATTATAATCTACTACAGATGTCAGTGAGGGCCAAATGTATTAAGCACTAAGACATAATATTACTTAAATAACTATTTTTAAGTCTGTGCGGGTTGCAAGAAATGTTCCTGGTGTTCTTCAAGTGACAGTCATAATTATGGCAGCCACTTGAAATGTGTTCTTCCTGTAAACTATGATCCTATGCACTAGACCTGTAAATACAGTGCAACACACATTCCTAAAGGTTATCTTTGAAGCTATTGCAGTTCATAGAACTGTTTGAATGAAGTTTTGCTTTGGACTGCAAGTTTTTGGCCTCTTAGACTAGAGTTGATTCCTGTATATTGTGTGCAGCTTCTGTAACGATGCCCTTACTGAGGGGGGGGGAGGAAATTTATTTTTTTTACTGATCCCACAAATAGTTGAATGAACACAGAGAATTATTTTTTTTCTTAAAACACCTTGAAGGTAAGTTACTGGTGCTTTACATTGGAAACAGTTCGGTACTTCCAATAGCATTGTCTTTAAAATGGAAAGTTTTGTGCCGTGATATGTTACCTGTCCTACCACTTACGCATATGAGACTTTAAAAAGGCTGGAGTATATAATTAAAGCAATATCATTCCCCCATCTTTAAATTGTTGATAACTTTATTTTGTAATGAAGTTGATTTGTAAGAATGCTTTTTCTCTTTATTTATCACAGTAATGAAGTAGATCTTAGCAACTATTTCTGTTTATTGGTGATTTTTGTTAACAAGTTCATTTCACCCAGATAAATCAACTCTATTCATTTTCAGATGGAAAATTGTTTCATTCTATAATACTTAGATATTTGATGTCTGTTTCTTCTTGCAGGGTCGAGCCTGGATCAGGGTAGCACTTATGGAAAAGCATTTGTCTGAATACATTTCCACAGCTCTGAGAGACTTCAAAACAACCAGGTCTCTAAGACTTCTATTTTTGCAATATTTTAGCAAATGTTGCGTAAGTCGCATTGGGTTTGGAAGTGCATGTTCCACTTGATTTGTATAGGAAAGGATGTCACTAGTTAAAAGAGCTGTGATGTTAGGAAAGGTATCTAGAGTTGGTGTGAATTGACTGGATTTTAGCATGGGTAAAACTGCAACATTAAAAATCTCTTTGTGATTTTAAAAATGTGGAAACAGGTCTGGAATTCTTGAAAGGCCAAAAGAGAAGAAAATTTCTTTAGACAAGGAACAATTTCTCAAATTGTAGTGTGATAAAGATAGGAAAATGTAATGTTCCTTTCAAAATTAAGTACGGTTGACAGAAAGTCCTAGAGACTCAGTAAAAAATAATTTTTATAGGAGCATTTCTTGAAGAAGAAAGGAAAATAATTCCATGAACCTGTCGAGAGACAGAACAGATTTAGTGATCAGGCACAGCATGGGGATACTTATTGTAATACGTAATTTCTGTAACAGATTTTATTTATTTATTTTTACCTTCTAATGGTAAAATCTGTTATGTACAAGAATATGTGTTATGATAGAAAATAGTCTTCCAGTTTTGAACTGGTTCTAAATAATGCGATTATTATAGGATGCTATATCCTGCAACAACTGTATCTTGTAGATTTATGATGAAGTCATCTAAATATGAGTGAGTCTGTAACATGGTACCTGATGTTGACCTCTTAAAAGTTTTAGACCTCCTGAATGGGCTTTTTGAACAGCAAGAGTTTTCTCAGCAAGGACTTCCGTTCATTTAGAATATTATTTCTGTTTCTAAGACTATTTGTCCACAGATCTCCATATATGTTGCCAATATTAAGGTGACTTTGAAGCATAACTAGGGAAACATCACATTTCATTGAAGTTTCCAGACCTGTAATCTTTATTTTACCCAGATTTGTTTGCATTTACAGTAGACAAGAAGCTCATAAACCAAAGATTTCTGGAAAACATTTACTCATGTTGCCTCAAACTGAGAAGTCACTTGGGTTTTTGAGGGGGAGATGAGGAGGAAGAGGAGGGTCACAAACTTGTGTAGTTAAGTAGTACATTCTTTATCCCTGTTTGGTAGTGTGGTTTGTTTGCTAGTGGATAACAGTGGTATTATTTTGTTAGCAGTTTCAAGTTTATTTATTTGAACATGTTGATGTTTAATATATTTGAATGTTCTTTCAGTGATATAGTTTTTGGAAACAGCCCCTCTTGCATTGCAAACATAGTAAGTGCAAAGTTTGTTTTGAAGTAATATTTTAAATACATCTAATGGAAATAGAAGATACAGTTTCAGATCTTGGTATGGTGGATTTCAAATCTACCAGCAATAATGGACACACTGTCTTTTCTTGTGTGGGATTTTGGATGCCTAATAAGTGGCTGGATTCTTTTGGTGATGCTTTGCACCATTTATTTAGAATTTTAAATTATGTATTTTGATATATGCATGTTTAATAATTATTTATATAAACTATAAATATCGTGTTATACATTGTGTGTATGTAGACTATGAGATTGATCTATCATACTGCTAGCTCTTTTTAAACCTCACTGCTGTGTTTAGGTGCCTGATCTTACGGCTAATCCTTTAGTGAAGCAGCATGTTATTAGTGCTGGATGTGCATATTACACTAAGGGAGTTGGGTTAAGCATGGGCATACAATTATTTGTCTAAAAAATTGCTCAACACAGACTCTTAACTTAAAGTAGACTGTTGTGAGATGTCAGCTGCATAACCCTGAAAGAAAATCTGTGAGTTTTCCAAGGGGACTATTGTTTCGGCTAGATTACTGAAGCTGGTTTAAGAAACATTACCATTGTCAGGCTAAGACATCTGATCTCACTGTTACAAATAATGTCCTGCCTTTTTTGTGCAATTACTTCTTTGGCACCATTTTACAAGATAAACTGAACACTGTACAGATTGGTACCTAGCAGTAATTTAACAAGTGCCAGTGAAATAGTTGGCAATCAGCTTGTACTGGGAGCTCTCAGTTCACAAATAAGACTAACTATACTGAATCAGACTGTAAAGTCCATCTAGCTCAGTATTCTGTCTTAGCCAGTTTAACCTCCTAGTGCCCTTCCTGAACTTCGAGAGTAGAGAGCTGAGTCTGTACATCATAGTCTGTGTCAGGACTATAGTCTCTGTCTTCCCAGAGGAAGTTGTCCAGATTTCTTGCTTCTACCGAGAACATCCAAGGTCTTGGACAGCTCACTTCCTTACAGCAAATGGATGTCTGTTATGAAACTGCAGAAGTGAGACTTCTGATGGTGTGCGTTATAACGCAGTTCAGTCTTTGGAGCTGTGCCCTAAAATGTGTCTTCTCTGGATGTTTGCCATGCAGCCGACTCAGGCTCTTACTGAGCCATCCCAATGCTTACACGCAGTTCTTAAAACAGATGGAGCTTTTGGTAGGGCATTTCTTCTGGTATTTGAAAGATGGGTTTGCCTTCAGTAATCTGGCACCTTCCTGCAATCATACATGGCTAGAATTTATAGGTGTAGTGTGGATCTTGGTTTCTGGTAAGTGACCTTTCAACCTTGCAGTTGGTTCTGAACAGCTCTTCGTTTCCCTCTTTCCACATGCGATGCTCAGGTGAATTCTAGTGACCTTTCTGCCTCTGCTGCTGCCAGGACTCCTTTAACACAGAAATTACAGTTGTGTGCTACTTTGCTAAACAGACCAAATGCCTTTTTACAAGTCCATGCATGACAGTGGTGTGTCTTATTCACATATGTCCTTTGCATGAAACAGTTCTGTCTGGAAGTAGCTTCTGTGGTAGCTAGGAGGAGAAAATGAGAATAAATGGGAGAGAATGAGGAGGTAGTGAAGGAATACAGATTTAAAAATGGTTTCTTTATTGGTCACTGTTCTCAAGCAGCCTTCAGAAGTCCGCATGTACCAGGGTACGTGAAATATATTTTGAGATCAAGGCATGGAGTTCTAAAACTTTGGCCAATGGGTGTTTTGTGATAAAAAAATGGTGCTAAGAAACACTCTTCCTTCAAATAATGAGAATTTTAAATCTCGGAGTAACTGGATGCAGCATGACCAACCTGAGCGTGCAGTAGAAAAAGCGTGCTACCTGGAAAATAGCTGAGTCTTGAAAATATTTTCTGAGAATGAAGAATGAGTTTTGAACATTTAAAGAGTCTGCAAGTACAATTGTGAGAATTTTTTTTTTATATGATGGAATTTTTTTTTATATATATGACACACATTCTGCCTTTCAGGAATAAAGTGTATTCATCACTTCCTTTCCATTTTATCCATTTCTTAGGGCTAATATTGTGAATTCCTTTTGCTTCTATCTAAATTTTTGCGTGCTCTAAGATTGTGGTGCTTTGTGCTGTGTAGTCTATTGTTTTGCTTTATTTGAAATGAAATATCAGTCGCCCTGGGGTTCACATGAGGTTTTTTTATTTAAACTGTATTTCTTCATTTTCCTGCTAACTATGAAAACCAGTGTCATTTGAGAGAAAATGATATTAACTGGATTAATTTATTTTTTTTATTGAAGGAGATTTTATGAGGATGGAGCAATTGTTCTTGGTGAAGAAGCAAATATGCTTGCTGGTATGCTGTTGGGACTCAATGCAATCGATTTTAGGTATTATATTTGCATGCTTCATAATATAATGGGTGGCATGGTTTAGTGGAAGGTGTCCCTGCCCATGGCAGGGGAGCTGGAACTAGATGATCTTAAGGTCCTTTCCAACCCTAACTATTCTATGATTCTATAATGCTCACAGGAAATACTTTTTCTTTTTTGAAATAAAATGGATGCATTATGAAAAACAACGTTAGAGTTCCTTGATAGTTTGAAGGGCAAAAATTAGGCGGAGGGAGAAGAGGGAGGGATAGAGAAAAGAATCTTGGATGGCTCTCCTAGATAAGAACAAAACTATACCATAGTTTATATAGCTGCATGATTACACAGTCTTTCAGGTATCAAAATTCTAAAAGCAATCTGAAGAGTAATTGCAGAAGATATATTAAACCTATTAAGTGAAGTTTACAGACAATTGAATCTTCTAAAGGATTACATACACGGTTATGCTCTGGTACTCAATGACAGCATTGTAACTGAGTATGTAGAAGGTATAGATATCTTTAATTTTAGTGCTTCTATATTTTAAAAGCTCAACCTACAAATGACCACTTAATATTAAAATGTGTTATAATTAACAGCAAAATATTGTAAGATTACATGAATTTACCTGTGCAATCTTTAGCTAGACTTTTGTGGGCTTTGTTATACAATTAATTCTGTGTTTTGGGATAATTACGATACACACCCTAGATAATAAAACAAACAAGCACAAAACCAAACATTTGGGGTGTGTGTGTATATGTATATATACACACACATATATATAGCAAACACATCAGCAAGGTATAAAGTCTGTAGTGCCTGTGATGGATTTTGTAATACAGCATAGGAAAAAGGAGAATGATAATGCTTTCCTCCAGTCTCCTGACAATATGCTGTTAAAATTTACACTGTAGCAGCATTAATGCTTGTCACAAACCAGTTTAGGAGATAAACTGGCAGAAAACAGCACAGTCTCACTGGATGCGCTGAGTGTTGACAAAAGGCCTTTGGAGATATATTCTTGCTTATGTACCCTTATACCAGTTTTGAGGCTTGTTGGACCCTTCTGTGAGTCAATTTAACTAGCTAAAGAGTAAAAAAAACCCATACTCAGTAAGAAGACAGAATAGTTCTTTTGCTATTAATTAGTTTGGCTCATGGAGGCATCCTATAAGTGGCAGATATGATATGATTGTAAGGATTAGAGAAGAAAAGGAATAAAAGGGATTGAGTAATGTTTTACCTTTCCGGTGGCAGTGGGCATTGAGTTTAATTGTGTGTGGAACTGCAAATGGATGCTAACGAGGAATAAAAATCCTAAAAAATCAGGTCATGATGGCTGAGCTAGCTCATCATGGAGTCAGGTAAGTGCCAATATCACTGTAAGGAGGGGAAAGGGAATGTCTGGTTGGCATTTAATTAAGAAAAACAAAAATCACCACCACCACCCCCCCAAAAAAAAAAAAAAGAGTAAAAGGAAAAATGGGGAGGGAGAGGTTGAAAACAGAGGATAGCTTCTTTTGCCAGCGTTTAGTCACTAGATTGGCTTAATAACATCATCAGCTATGTTCTGAGGGAACTGAGAGGTGTTGCTGGATGATAAGGGAGTTAGCCTTGTGTACAGCAAATTCAGAATCTTACCAGATTTTTTATTAAAGCTTTACACTATGTGAAATTAAGCTACTTCTCTGTTAGTACTATACTTGGAAGAACTATAGCTATACGTAAGTAAGAAGCATAGCAAGAATAAGTCTGCAGTGTGTAAGTCCTTCCATAAATAAGCATCAATTGATTGTGTTTGTCTCCCATAAGCCTCTGTGGTACATACTACCAGTATGAGAGCTTAGTTGTATGAGTGTGCTTGTTCTTCCTTTGTCCTCTGATTTCTAATATAAGCATGTTTATACATTCTTCTGGAGACATTTTTGTCAATGCCACGTTTAAGAGCCTAAAAAATTTCTGGGCAAAATAGGAACATAGTGCTACAGAAGCATTTTTATTGTGTATCTGCTTAAACTAACTGGTTTTGCAGGGGTGTTTTTTCTTGTTTTCTTTGCTTTTCTATTCTTAAGGGGAAAAAAAACTCCAACAAAACCACGACACCTGCATATATACTTTCCAAATACCACTTAAGTGACTGCATTGCAAAAAATGGCACTTTGCAATTAAGTTAGGAAAAGTAGCAAAAGCCATATCTTACTAGAATTGGGTTTTTTATGACATATGGAAAGAGTGAGGAATATGACCCTGTGGAAGCATGATTAATTTTGCCATTTCTGTGATAGTTAAACATGGTTCCCATACAACCTTTTATATCAAATAGGAAAAGAATATAGGGTAGGTGAGAGCTTTGTAAAGCTACAGCCATTTCAGAACATTTTCTGAAAGTAGGATTCATTAATGTCTCTCATCTTCCTGCAGCCCCATACCAGAAAGTATCTGAAAGGAGAAAAACTGTGAAATATGTTTGAGAACTGATTTTTGACATAAAGTTAGTGGGATGGTTATGTAAGGACTCTGCAAACTCTTTAAATGAGCTTAAATGCTGAAGATACCACTCTCATCCGTAGCTCTTCTCTTTCTCTTGCTCCGGCTTTCTTTTTCCTGTTATTCCCTGCAATCCATGTGTAGTTTCAGAGTAGAGGTGAATAATTAAAAATTAGGGTTTATACCACTTGCCCTGATCTATTCCCTGATCATGTGGAATTTCTGTTTGTTGGGGGTTTCATTATACTATGATATGCTCAGTGACTCTCATTAAATATTAAACAGTCTAGCTTGGCTGAGTAGGATTTCAGTATTAGATGCTCTAGGCCTTTCTTACTTACCAAAAAATTAAGAAAAATTTCACATGGATAAGATTCAGCTGTCGCTGTTATAATTTTTTTTTTGTTATAATCTTACTGTTGTTTCTCTTCTTTTATCAGTTTTTGCCTGAAGGGTGAGGGATTGGATGGCAGCTTTCCAGCTGTCATAGATTATACACCATATTTGAAGTTCACCCAAAGGTACTTTTTATCTTTGCACTTTTTAATTTTATTTCACTGGCTATTTATCCTTCATACTGGGCCTCATACTTTTCATTTCACATGCAAAATAATATCCATCTCTATATACAAACCTGTGCACTCAGCTACCTTGCTCTTTCAGACTGGTAGAATTATTACATGACTCATCACAGTGAGTCATGCTAACTTTGTTTACTTGGATTATGGTCACAGTTCACATGAAAACAAGTTCTTTTAATTTCCTTTGAAGATCTCCAGACCAAGTTGTCCTTTCTCTTGGTCCTTTTCTGTGTATCCAGAAACTTGAAAGTAGCTGTCTTGTAAATAAAAACTATATGTGTCCTGGTAAATTGTAAGATCTTACAGATAAGCAGTATGAGCAGTTAGCACATTATAGAAAATTGTGACCAGTTGCGTATATAATCTGACCTTCCAGCTAGGGTTTGCTCCTGTGATCAGTTATATGATTAAAATTAAAGAAGTGATCATTATCTAACAGATCACATAGCAATTTGGTATCTCTAAAAAGCATGGAAAGTAATGGGATGTGTTCTGTTGTTAGTTTTGCCAAAATGGAGGAAGTAGTTGGGAGTGAGAAGTAGTCTTGAAGATGTACAACTGAATATGAAACATCCTAATTATTTTCTTGAAGTTCTTATTAGCTTATATGTTAATGACAGATTGCATGATTCAGTTAAAGTAGAATTTGCATCATGGCAGGATCATAGAGTTGTATGAATCACTACTTTAAAAACTAGTAAATACTGTTAATGTAGTGGAAAGCATAGTTGTAAGGAAAGATTTAAAATGGGTATTGGGGTAAATTAGAATTCTTGTATATGAGACAGATGTCTGAATTTTCTGGCATAGATTGATTCTGGATGATACGCAGATATTTTCACAGTGAATTTGCATACCGTATGGAGAGATGCTCATGTTCTGTGAAACAACAGGCGCATGGTCTTCACTATAACCACAACTATATGTTTTCATTTAAATTTATCATGATTTAACATAAAAACAACAATCACTTTTTTATTTTTATGCTTTTTTAGAAACAACATCTAGATTCAGATAATGCTCTTTTACCCTGAATTTATGAAGGAAAGGTCCACTTTGACAGCATATTGGAATGCGTTGGCCCTTTCTATTCCAGGAGAGTATACTACATGCAGTTGTCTGACTTGCCTAAGACAACTTGACTAAGGTCTCAAGCAGGTTTTGCCCATTCTTTAGGTGGCTATACAAATAAAAGCTTGAAATATAACTTGTGTTTAGTGATCTATCCTCTTCCAATATTTTGTTTCTTTTTTGTTTACAGAGCTTTAGATGCATTTAGTAACTGTGGTGCTTTAAATTTCAAGGGGAATTTGCATTTTAACAAACACAGCTTTTCACTTGGCTAATTAATATGATCTTTCAGTTCTGACAGCATCAGCAGTGATGAAGAAGAGCTAAGAACACTGGGCAGTAGTGGCAGTGAAGGCAGTACTCCAGAGAACATTGGTCCTCCTTTCATCACAGATGAAAACAGTTGGTACAACAAATGCAAAAGGGTAGAACAGAAGTACCGGCTTGCATTGGAACAGAAGGTAAAAGATTAGTTTTGTCGGAGGGGTGATGGAGCCAAAAAGCTCATCACCAGCCAACTGACAACATGGCCATTTAAGTGAAGGCAGAAAAATGTATTAAATATTATTTATCTTCATGTAAGTGGTCTTAAAATGTATGATCTTCAGAGTATCTTAAGTATCTTTGCTCAGTGATTTGAGGGAAAAGAGGTTTGGGGGGAGGCGAAGATGATAATACGGATACTGGATTTCACAATCTAATGTAGAAGCTTTGTCCCCTTTTTCCAATCTGAGAGTTAAAAGCAGCATTATCTCCGAAGCTGTTAAGTTGTGAGCTTGAGGTAAACACAACTGTCCACATGATTTTCCTTTTCCTTAGAGACCATAGAATTTTACTGATGTAGGTAGACTATCAGCTGAAGGTTTTTATAACAATAGTGATGTTAAACTTTAGTCTTGCAGTAAACACAAATGATCAGCAAAGTAATCCATCTAGGAATGAAAAGCAAAACTATCTTCTCAGCAATACTGAAACGGATTTTTAGAAAATACATAGTTTTAAGATCTGCTTCGAGTTAGAATGGGAGAAGAAAAAAGTGTGTTTGCTTTTAATAATTTAGGTGGTATATTGAATGTTATTATAGAAACGAAAGGTAGGTTCTCCCTCTACCACCCAAAATACTGTAAGTTAAAGGTGAACTGAAATATATGTCTAAACAGTTTATTATTTTTAAAAGCAAAGTGTTTCTCAGTTTCTCATAACAACATATTACAGCGACAGACCACAATGCATATTAGCTAGAGACAGAGAGAAAAGGAAAGGCTGTTCATAGGCACCGAAGAAATAGTGCACAGAAAAAGAAAGGAGGGATCAGAAAAAAATTAAGAAAATTAAAGACAAATGCTTCATGGTTTTAAAGAAGTACAGCCAGACTGAGAGAATATACCTGAGAACAAGACCTGGCATTAGGATTCGTATGGATTGCTGAATGTCAGTGTTAATGGGTAGAATTAAGGTTGCTTTACTTTAATGCATGTGGTGGAACCTAGTTAAAGCTTTTCTAAGTAACTGTGAAAAAGTCAGACTTAATGTGGGATGATAGATGTGAGAGGTATTTTTTTAAAAAATGCACTCAATTATTTCTTTTCTGGTTTGGGTCTCCGAGACTTCTTGGTTTTAAAATCTGACCTTCAGCGTTGACAGCCAGGTTGCTGTACAGTCTTCTCAGCCAGTACGGTATCACTTTCCATATGGAAAGAACTTGTGTTCCTTGGGGCTCTCTCTGGTACAGGGGATGTTCTCCCTGCTTTTGTAAACCAAAATGTGTCAATCAAAAGGAATTTCTTCAAATACATAAGCAAAATCAAAATCTTCCCCTCTCCACCTCGGCTGTCCCTGAGGCACAGGAGCATATTCAAGACAGCATTTCATCCTTGTGTCCAGACAAAAGAATAGGATTGGTTTGAACTCCACTCTTCTCCACCTTCACCCAGTGAAAGGCTGTAAAATATTTTGGGGTTTAATGAGGAAAGTGTAATCAATACTGGAAAAGCAGTGAAGAGAACAAAATAGGTGGATGTTTATTTTTCTTATTACATCCGAGTGGTTCATTTCCAAGGATACCCTATCAAAGTTGTGACAGACATCTGCAGAAACAGTACTGAAACACGGTGTCCAAATCCACTGGTCAGAATCACTAGGAAGCTTTCCATCTGCAAAAGCGCAAAGATCTTTAGTAGCTCTAATAGCAGATGGAGGTTTTGGTTTATTCGCAAGTCTAGAATTCAGAAATATTTACATTCCATGGGAAGTTATTTGCTGAGTATTTCAAATATTTATTTTACTGAGTATTTCAAATTTTTGAGCATTACTATTTTCATGACTCGCATCATTCCTTGTAGCATTCTCTTAATGAAGCAACTTCTATAGTCAACTAATGTAGAGGTGAATTCAAGTCAGTTTTATGATAATGCTTTGAAAACTTTGGTGCATTTAATACCATTTTCAAAATGATAGCTACTCTGACAGTTGTTGACACTTTCCTAATTGCCCTCTTTTAGAATGCTTACTTGACAATTGCAGCAGCAGAATAACTTTTTTACTCCAACGGACAGAAAATTTTCTATTGTCTAGTTTTCATTTGAGATGTGCCTGACAAATTTTAATATCATTTGCATTAACTATACTACGTCTGTTCTATTATATCTTGTCAAAATGATCATTAAGATCTTAGGTGGACTATGGAATATTGCTCCTTTCCTGTGTGTTTCTCTCTTTCCCTTTTTGGGACCTTTCTCATGGCAATGGGTTACAGTAACAGTTGAGTTGCACACAGGACAGTAGGTAGTAGTTAATCAGAGAGAGAGGGCTTTCTTTCAAACAAAGGGGCTTTCTGACATTCTGTGTGTTGGAAAACTGGACCATTGTGACAGGAAGACCCAGTTGAAAATCTTGTATTTTTAGTAACTGATAATACTGATGGATGCTTGTTTTGCTCTATTGTCATTCACTTCGCACAATGATAACTTCCTTTTGTGCTTCCTAATTAAGTATGGGTACTGCAGTCATTAATAGCACAGCTCAATGATGTTTACCAGGGTTACAGATATGGAAAGCAATTGGATTGCAGCACCGACTAAGTTATCTCTATCTTCTGAGTTACTTGAATAGTAGGGTAAAGTCAGGTATTATTTTGGCAAGGTTAGTGGTAGCATTGCTTTGTTGGATCAACAGTGCTGTGCTGGTTTAGACCAAGAATCCTTGGTTACCCTACTATCTTGTCGTGGATACTTGCCCAAAGTAGATGTGGATGGTAGAATAAAAGCAAAGCAAATGTACATGCACTTTTTTTAACTCTTGCATTTCTTGCCAATGCATGTCAGCTGAAGGACTTCCTGAAGCTGATAAGGTTTGTCTGTTTAGTAACCTGTAATAGATTTCTCTTCCAAATACTTGTCAAATATTCCCTTGACCCTATGTAAATTTTTAGCATCCAAACCAATTTTTTGTCAAAGCATTCTGCACATCTACCATCTGTTGTGTGAAAAATCACCTCCTTTTCAGTCTCTTGAATTTGGCTCCTACTGGCTTTGTTTCATGGTGCCTAGCTCTTGCATGTTAAAAAATGATGAAGTCGTTTCCTTCCTGCCTTCTTCAGGCCACTCTGGAACTATGACGAGTTTGCCTTTTCCAAGTTGTCTCTTGTCCAGATTAATGAATCATAGTTTACACATTTGATAGTTCTGTGGTAATTATCTGTTGCCTATTTTGGAGTGGTGTAAACTGTTCACTTTTATGTAGTAAACTTTTAAATTTTTTGTGTACTGTTTATACTGGAGTTTTACATGCTTTTACTGGTGGGATGATACACTTCATGTGTTATAGAGATATTTAGTGTCTGATTGTATTCTGTTTCTGATACTGATGCTTCATGTCTTATCTTTTTGTAAAATATGAGATTTCTGGGAAGCGTGAAATTTGTGTATGTCTGAATGCATCATTTAGTGCCTTTAAAGCACTACTTGGAGGTCCAAGGAGTACCTTAACGGTAAAGATAATGGTAACATTTGACAGGCAGAATAGAGCATACTGAAAAACTCTCAAAATTCCTTGGAACTTGTACTGAGACTAAAATAAATTTGTATCAAATATGAATATATCCAGTGGATAAAACTGTATGTAATCATAGAATTACAGAATAGTCGTGGTTGGATGGCACCTCTGGAGGTTATCTAGTTCAAATCCACTGCTTAAAAAAATGTAGACTCGAGTAGGTTGCTTGTTCAGTTGGTGGCCTTGTTCAGTTGGGCTGTGGATATCTCGAAGGTTTTTTTTCCCACATTTAAATAGTTGTCTGTATCTCAGTTTGTGTCTGTTGCCTCTTTTCACTGGATACCCCTGAGAATATTCTTACTCCATCTTGTTTACACCCTCCCACTAAAAATCAATATATCTTGATATGATTCTCTTCCTTGATGAATATTTATTTCAGTAACCTTCCTTGTCATTTGTGTGTGTGATGTGGTATTGCAGTTTTCAAAGGCATTTCAAAATAATGTTGGATATTTTGTAATAATAATTGTTTCCCTTTCATTAACTATACAGATCCATATAGATGCATTCTACTCTTATCCTTCTTAGGTAATATCTAACATACTGTATCTGTTAAGACATACAGTTTGGATCTTTTTCTTGTACTAGTGACTGTTCTGTGTTGGTTTTGAAAAATGAATTAGCATTTCGTGCTGGTGGCATTCTTGTCTCATTGTTCCATCCATTATTCTATTCCTCTGCAGCAATATAAATAAGTACATGATTT
Organism: Myiopsitta monachus; assembly: GCA_017639245.1. Lineage (NCBI taxonomy): Eukaryota > Metazoa > Chordata > Aves > Psittaciformes > Psittacidae > Myiopsitta > Myiopsitta monachus. Next base: position 30,490,626 of record CM029919.1, read on the forward strand.
TCTTGGTACCTATTAGGAAACATCATACTGACCTTTAGTCGGTTTATTAGTCTGTGTCAAGATTAAAACACAAACCCAACCTACAACAAAACCAAAGTAGAACTGTATACATCTTAAACCAGAAAAATGTGAACGAACATAATGAAAAGGCTTTTTGATAGTGTGTTCCTTAAAGCTTTCTATCACTTGTATTTCCAGGGTTACCTTGAAGAATTGGTACGACTCAGAGAAAACCAGCTATCTGAATCTGTCTCACAGAATAAACTGCTGTTACAAAGAATTGAAGATATGGACCTAGCCCATAAAATGGAGAAGGAACAGCTGGAATATATAATTGTGGAACTGCAAGACCAGTTGTAAGTTAGTAGAACGGAGAAGTATTGTTAGAGCAGTATTACTTAAATTATTTAACTTATTTTACTATACAATACAAAGAACTTGTGGTCCTGTAGAAATGAATGAAACTTCTTAAAGGAATTGATGTATTTTAGCTTTCCTTTCCCCCCCCCCCCCCCCCTCTTTTTTCTCCTCCATGGCAAGTCTTAAAGTCTTCAGAAACGGCTCCCCTGAAAACTGCTTAGAATAATTTTAAGATAAATTTATTTTTTAAAATCTGAAATGGCTTACAATAAATTTGCTTAAATTTTTAAAACATTTTTATAACTGTTTCTTATTCCAGCTTTAAGGCTACCCTTAAAAAGTGGAAGCAGCACTATTTTTACAATGTTAGGCAGGAAAGGATAAAGAAATATTTATTTTGTTTGCATAGATTCTGTTTTATTTGCACATGGCTCAGACTCAGTAAAAATTAATCTGGTCTTAAAAACATTGAAACTGATGAAGCAATTTCCTATTCACTGTTTCTTCAATGCAAGGCAAAATGCTAAAACAACAGGAGAAGGCTTAATTTTTTGATAGCATATATGACTACTAATATGATCAATATTCCAGTATCTTGTGATCATAGAATCACAGAATAGTTAGGGTTGGAAAGCTCTTAAGATCATCTAGTTCCTTCGATAGTTATCCTCCTTTTCCTGTCTGTTGGATAGGAAGGTACTGTCCTTTTGCAGAGAAACTCCCTGGTAATGTCTAAAGATCCAGATAGATGGAAGACCTACTGTGTGGTGACAAGTTGCCGCAAGACTGCTGTAGTATGCATCTGCAGTAATTGTATGTTCTGTTCATAACAAATATAAGATAAATTACCTTATATTTGGAGTAATTTGTATGAGTCTGAGCCCTGAAGTAAAATGGAAGTCGTCTGTGGCCTTTGAAGCAATACAGGCTTTTCTGTCTTGCAGTAGATCATTCTATTGCCAGTACTTGGAGTGGATTTTAAGAAACTCCTCAGGAAGGCAGCATTTGCTATTTATTTTTAACAATTTCAGAGTTGAGGAAGAAGAAAAGATGTTGTTGGGGTTTTTTTCTTTTTTTTTTTTTTTATGATTGCCTGTAAGATTTTGAGAGATACCTGTCACTGATTTCTTTCTTGAATTTGCTGATACAGCTAATGATTCATTTTCTACTTCTTTGGCCTCCCTGATTATTTGGGGGAATTTAGGGAAGGTGTGAGCTCATTTAAACCCACTCTGTTACTTGGAATTTTTGAACAGACCTGCTGTTAATTTTTAGCTGAGCTATATGCAGTCAGACTGTTCTAAAAAGTCTCAGTCTTTGGGGTTTGATTTCTGTTTGCTTTCTTATGTAAAGGCTCAAGTATGAAGCAGTTTCTGTTGTATCTTGACAGTGTGTTCTTACATAGCTGTTTGTGAGACACTGCAGTCAGGAGCTTGGACTACACTAGATAGCTGGAGTGAGAGGTGTAACTTTGCCTTGTTATTGCTGTGAGTATATGTGCCTGTCAGATGAACTCTTAAAGTGTGTTTAGAAACTCATAGTTCCTTACTGGGGAGAGAGAAGGGAAGAAATATTCCAACTAGCAGTTTCCGATTGTTAACACCAGTCATAATTAACATCTTTTAATCATTCTTTCAAACTTGTTGTCTTGGTTTTTCATCTCTTTTCTTTTACTCTGACCCAGGGTGACCTGGCAGCGGAACTATGATGATGATGCTATCACTTATGTGTCTGTAATGAGTTTTGGCCAATTGCTTTTTATTTCCCAGCTGTTTTAGAATAGTGTTCATGTAATTCCAAATTTTAGTGTTTTGCTCTCCTACTGTTAGTAGCATTTTGGAGTAGTGAATTTGTGCTATAATCTGTTTGAATTCTTTATTAGTAGGTAAGAGCAAGTTTTGGGATTGTAATTCTGCCTAAGGCATACTACATTACTGTTTGTACAACACTTCGAGATCTGATTTAGAACCATTTGCTGTGTAATGGAAACTATTTTAAATAAACGTTCGATATTTCCTTTTTAATGATGCTTTTCTATTGCACTGGCTGTTGTTAAGGTAGCAAGGTCTACCTTTTCAGACTTGTGTTGAGTAAGTATTCGTTGATGTTTCCAAACGGTATTTCGCAGGACTGCACAATGTTTTACGTATGATCTTAATGGGGTTTAGATAACTTACAGAGAAACTTTTCCATATTCACATTTAATAAGGCAGTTTGCTGTAAAGGATGAAATAAATGTGGATATAGGAGATTGGAGAAACTTGGAAGAAATTTTGTTTTACAGCTGTTATGCAGAACTGAATGTTCTGCAATTTTCAGCATTCTTAACTTTGTCTCACAGTTTGGAGTACCCAAACTACAATGAACAGCAGTGAAGGTGAAAATCCATGATCAAAATAGTTACTCACAAGAGAGCAACTTTTTCTTGTGTGTGTCAATTTGATTGGATTTGTTAGGAATACACTCACCCATCTGGGAATTGGATGTTTCACTTTGCTGGCAGGTGTCTGGTGGCAAATCGGGTTAGAAAAGTGAAACTGCAGTAGACCACTTGATCATTAGTCAGATATGTTTAAACTAATGCACAGCTGATCAAGAGGTTTCAGACTAGATATTAGGAAACATTTCTGTACCAAGAGGATAGTCAGACACTGGAACAGGCTTTCCAGAAAGGTGATCAATGCCCCATACCTGTCCGCGTTTTAAGAGTCATTCGGACAATGCTCTTTATAATATGCTTTAACTTTTGATCAGCCCTGAAGTGATCAGGCAGTTGGACTAGATCATTACTTGAAATCTCTTCCAACTGGAACAATTCTGGTCTATTTCTAAGACCAGCTTGTTCTTTGACACACTTTCAGTATTTCCAGATGAAGTGATTGCCTGGTGACATGCGTCAGTTGTAGTAAGACAAGGCATATTCTGGCCTTCATGTGCTTTCGTCAGAAGTGTTTGCTGTCACTGGGACATGTTTTTCCCACATGTGGGGATTTGTTGTAGTTGAACATTAGAGGACAGTGCTTTTGGCTGCACTCTTCTACAGAAATAGTGCATTTTTATAGTGAGGGTAGGGCACTTAAGGCCTTGAAGTGGTTGAAATTAACAGCTCTGAAGTTCTTAAAAATAATAGATCACAGGGGGACAGTCAAAAGAGGTGTTATTCATGGCCTGTCTAACTGAACAAAACAGTTTGAATTCCATTATCATTCAAAACGTGATGGGAGAGGGATCCCAAATCATCAACGAGCTCTATGCTGGAGTATTCAAAACTCACGAAGGCAGACATCTCTTTGTTCTCTAAGATCCTGCAAAGAATACTGAATGTCTCTTGGGTCAGTGAGATGTTTGATTCTGCACCCCATCAGTGAAAAACTATGAGCACTCCCCAGTATCAGGGTATTTATTTATAAATTCTACACATGTACTACTGTACTAATATATATGTACATTACAAACATACACAAAAATAGGAATTAAAAAGGGCGAGACAAAGATGAAGGATACACTTTTTTTTTCGTTAACAGTACAAAAAGTATTTTCTTCCCATACCCCAAAGGATCGTTGTACGCACCCCACTTTGGAGACCACTGTCTTGAAGTTAGCTCAGGCAAAGAAGTGACGGGGCAAAATCTGGAACTGTTTGCCCAGAACATCCTTGTGTTAAACTCTACCTCCGCATAAACAGACTTCCCCCCTGAGTGGTTCTTATTCTTTCTTTTGCCTTATGCACTGCCTATGTCTAAGGCAAACTGCTGATCTTTGTTACTTTAAAGTTCAGATTCTGCATCTAAAATTGATACTTCTATATGTTAAATACTGATGTATGGTTACAAGAGAGATCCCATCAATTTTCTGAATACCAAGTCATCTCCTGCAGAGTGACTCACTGACGTTCTAAAAGCTAATCTCTTTAACATAATATATCCCACCATGGGTTTCCTTGTAAGGTATTTTTCAGGTTTCCAGGCTGGTGTGCCTGGTGTAAGATGGTACAGTCCCTTTGTCCCAGCTGGTGCAATAGTTTAATTTTCTATTTTTATTTATCACATGTATTAAAAATTTATTGCTAAAATTCAGTGGCTGTGCTGTATTTTATGCTGCTGGTTTTTATATCCCTCTCTTGTTCCTTCCTATATCCCTGTCTTGTCCTGGTGTTCTGTGGAGGAAAGAAAAGTCAAGAACTCTTCTGTGTTTGGAATTCTGTCTTTGGTTATGGCACAAATAAGACTCAAATTAAATTGCAGGGACAGTCATGGTCTTACATGGTATTAAGCTTGTCTGTGTAATTACCAATTTTTTGTGTGGTTTATCAAATCTTAAAGCTAGATTTATTTAATTTGTCTGGCTGTTACTTCAGAATTGGTCAGTCTTTTCAAGCCCCAAACAGTGCTTGTAGTCCATTCTTCATATTTTAATATAGCTGTCAGATCCAGCAATACTGCAGGTCCTATCTGGATAATACAGATGTCTTTGTAATCACAGGAAATGACAATTTAGTTGCAACCCTGAGAGGCGGTTTGTGTCTGTGACACTTGAATAACAGCAATTGTTCTGTGTATGTTTCCGCTCGTGAGCTGTGCACAGCTTGTCACTCATGCTGCACTCTTTCTCAGGCATTGCTGTTGGAGTAAACTGTCCAGAAGCCTATTTTCCTGTATATTGGCACTGCACTGAGCTCAGGCTAATGTATCCTGCCTTCCAGAGAAGTAAAACTTTCTACCTGGGTTGCTGAGCTTTGCAGTCCTCACTCAAAACCAAAATCATCTAGAGAAACAGGAAGTCTGGATAGCTTTTTTAGTACTCTTACCTTCTTTTTCAGATAGTGTGCTTATAAGGCTTTTTTGTCTTAAGAAACTGAATTCCTCAACTGCATCAGTACATTAAATCCAATTTGTTGGCGCTGCTTTATTTTCTCACTGAAAGGAAGTGGGAGATTAAAATGTCATCTTTGGTCTTGGCGATTTTCTTTCCTAGAATGTAAAAACTGAGAATGCCAATCCTTCTTTCCTTTTAAAGCTTTCATGGATCCTTGCTATCAAACCATAATTCACATTAGCTGTGCCTTTATTTGTAATGCTTCCTGTGTATCCTCTATCTTGCTCAAGTTTGCAGAAGCAGTTTTAAATCCTTAGTACTGCAGTCTGGTCTGTTCTCCTTTTCTCAACTTGTCTGCACTTTATTTTTCCTTTAACAGTGTAGAAAATACAGTGCAGCTTTTGGCAGTTTGAAGTTTGCTGCAATACTGTACCCCTGTTCTGTTTACAGGGGTGTGGATAGACAGCAGAAAGGGAAGTTCTGTTTTGAGTGCAGTGGAAGCCTGGAGAGAAGTAGGAGTTTTCTCTTTGCTTAAAGGTGTAACTAAGAAAAGTTCATCTCAGCATAGTACATGGGCAGACTCCTGCAATTCAGCGTAGACTGTACAGAGTGAGGCCCAGCAAAGAAATATGCAGAACTAAACAAAGTTGCAACCAAGCTTCCAACATGATGGAGGACGTGCTATCCTTAGAATCCAGAGGGACTGCGTGGGTTTATTGTGCAACAGGAAGCCAAACATTTCTGAATAGCAGCCTGAAGAGAAGGACATACTTTGCAAAATGCAGTAGCTAAAAAGGGATTTGTTTTTAAACCCTCGTATTTTAATACCTTATTCTGAACTTTTAGAAAAGGGGCTTAAAAGTTTTGTATTAAAATAAAATTTAAACTTTAAAATACTTAAAAGCTTTTGAAATTATCAGGGTCCTCATGGATGAGATGTGTTGCTGTATTTAGAGCAAAATGAAAACGACTCATTTTTGTAGGAGTGCCTCCTCTCTGATCTGTCTTTCCTTCCCCCTCCCTCCCACCCCCTTTTCTGCCTCCTCCTTCACCTACCCCCAGTGGATTAGAGAATTGTAGGGACCATTTTGCATACCTAATGACATTAGCATGGCAGTGTCCCCTTCTCTGAACCTCTGGTGCGTGATACTAGAATATGTTTTCATAGTGGCATCCTTTCTCTTCTTCCATAGCCGCACTTCTGTGGGTGAAGGCATTGCATAGAAGCAGCAAACACAAAAACTTTTAAGTTGCCGGACATTAGTAATTAATGCATTCCAGATTCCAGTATTTTTATCCAACGTAGAATTATAAGGTTGGTAGCAGGGGTAAGTAAGGCCTTTCAAAATAATGATGAGTATTGAACTTTTGAGGGCCTCAATGCAATGCAGCATCTGTTCTGTGGCACAACTAGCCCTGTTACTGTGACACATGAAGATCCGTTAGCCAGTCCAAAACAGTAAGAAGATGTGGTGCGATAGGACATGCCTGCTTTTTCTCACTGCAGCAGCTGCCATTAGAAAGTCTGCTGGGATTTAACTGCTCTGGCATCTGATTTGGGGAATACTGTGTCTGTGCACAGGGCACAAACCTGAGAGAGGTGGTACATTGCAGCATCAAAATCTACTGGTAAGTAACTGATTTTCATACCTGCTGATCTAATTTCTCAAAGTCCAATGACATACCAGTCCAGACAACTCACTGTCTTGCTACAGCACTGACAGTTTGAGAGTTCCCTTCTATTTTAGAGTTACTCTTACAGATTTTAGTTATATTCATGTATGCTATCAATTTCAGTTTGCATTCCATATTTTCTGTCCTAAACAAAGGTTTTTAGAGCTTGTTTTTTGTTCTTTGTTATTCAAATGTTTTTATTTTTTAAGCTTTTATTTTCATTTTTCATTACTCAGGTAGTTCTTGAACTGGAGCATTCATCTGATATAATTCCCTTTCTTAGGGAATTAGTCTGTTTGGTTTATTTCCTGTCTTCATCTGCTGGTAGGAGGGCAAATTGCCAACTGAACTGGCATTTTCTGGCTTTGGAGAAATTAAACTTGCAGGTAAGAAGTTACTGGTTTTTCATAGGTATAATTGGAAACAGAACTGACATTTTATTGAACAAAAAATCAGTGTAAATGGGTCTTTCAGAATAAGCTTCCAATGGCACGAATCCAGATTTGATCCAGGGGAAATTGGAAATCCAGTCTAGCTGAAACGAGACAGGAAATTTTATGTGGTTACCAAGATAAGGCTTTTCCATTTTAGCTTGGACTAAATGTGAGATCAATTTTTACTTATTTATTAAATTCCCAGATGTAATATAGTATAGTAAGTGACCAAAGATAATCACCTGTTTATGTCATTTCTGTTCTGCACACAGGAGTGAGTGAATCAAGTCAGGTCACACTTTCAAAATGCAGAAATCTTAGATGTGTTAATTCAAAGGAGTAATTTCTTTCCTTTTGAGAGGTAGCTGAGCTGTTCAAAGCAATGTTAGTGCAAACCCAGCACTTTGCAGGGGTATCTTAGATATTACATTAAAAAAAAGAGCTTCCTTAAAAAAAGAAACTAAAAAATTCACCATTTCAGTGATTCATTTTGAGGGTGGCTCTTCTGTGATTGTACCAGAACAACTGAAAGGGCAGCGTGCTGCGGAGCAGGGATGGAAATGAGCAGTAATTTGTCAATTGTATTTTATTATTATATGTGTACAATACATAATGGTATTCTGCTTATGTTTAATAAATAATCCTAAAATAATAAATCATGGAATAAACAACTTAAAGTAGTAAAAGTTGAGGAAATCAGCAAGTTACTACTCTGTAGAGTACCTGACAAAGGCAGGCCTGGTGAACACACTAGTGGGGAAGGATGTTTATCGTGAGACTTCACTAATCTCACTTTTCCCTTCTTCTTAAATATGCAATTAAAGGACTGGGAGTCAAAAGCACACAGAGAGGTTTCTGGGAATAGCTGTGTAAACCTGATCTTAATACTCAGGCTGTTGCTGTTATTCTTGAATAAAAGTAAGCAAATTCATGGGCCAGGAGGGAGCATATGTATCTGCACTTCAAGCAGACACTTATTCCTAATTTGGGAGTATGTCAGTGTTGATTACCTAATGAATCATCGGTATTCTGTTGTAATAAGTAGGAATTCATTAGCAGGATGTTTTTACTGAATACTTCTCACTGTTTTCTAAAAGGAGCTCAACTTACATAGGGGTTCCTGATGTAGAGAACAAAAGATGTAGATGTAAGCCACATATTTGTTAGTTTGTAATGTGTTCTAGTACTGAGATGATGTTCTCTTCTCTTTTGCTGGGTTTTTTTTTTGTTTTTTTTCTAATAAGTTACTAGTTGCTGTAGCATTTTGCATTTGTGTGGAGTTTTTTTTCTTTGTTTAGACATTAAAAAAAACCCACAATTTAAATGTCATAACTTAAAACCCTGGGCTAACATGGTGAGACTGTGTGCATTATAATTCTCTTATATGAAATTTTATTTCTGCAGATCATAGAGAACTTTTGGTACTTTTTGCCAACATGATTATACAGAGATGGAAATGATTGTATGTAGAAAAGATTGCAGTTACTGGATGGGGGGGGAGTTCACAGGCTTTCAGACAACCAAGGTTTTTTTTCCATGCCTACATTAGGTGATAAATCAGCTGAACACCCTTACTATCATAAAACATTCTTACATATGCTTCCTGCTCCGCACATAACTTTCTGCACTCCACAGTCTCACTGTATCAGTTCAAGATACCCTCTTCGGCCATGTCTCATACGCTGCCTTTCTTCCATTATACAACCAATCATAGTCTCTTACTAAGATCCACTATATTCTCCATGTACCAACTACCTTCCTGAGATTATTACATTTAGAAGTCATTGGTTTTGTCTTCTTTTTGGCTTTCAAGTTTTCTATTTCCAGTCTGAAGACAACGAGTTAACAGCTTATTGTGTTTGCTTGTTTTAACTCAAACTTGATGGTATTTCCTTCTTTTTTAACTTCTCTCTATAGTAAATCCTTTTATCTCTTACTTTTCCACTTCCCTTTTTGGAATATCCTTGCTTTTACTCCTCTATTAAATGGTTTAACATATGGTCTACATACCTTATCTTGCATCGTCCTTAAACCATCACAGCTACAAAAAACCCAGAACAATATTTTCCTAAATTTTATTTTAAAACAGAAGTGCGTTATTGTGATTTTCAGTGTTAGCCTTATGATGTATTATGGGTTTTGTTCCACATAAATTATGCTTATAAGGTAATATCCTTCATAGAATCTAGCCTTCGAGTCTTGTTCCGCAGGCGTTAAGGTAATTACGGTTTTCAGTTGTGTTTCTCGTTAGCAGTTCGTTCTTGGGGACAGACACAATAGATAATTTTTGTTTGTGCATAGGCCATTCTAGTTCACTGTGTTTTACTACAGACCAGCAGTTTACATAGAAGTTTGCATGTTACACCACACTATTTTTATGTGCACTTCTGGTAACACTTTTGAGTCATAGCTCAAACTGTTCAGTAGTTCCCTTTGTGTGTGTGTAAATAACAGAAAATACTCATTTTACATTCTTGAATATTTTGTGAAAGTTTTAAATGTCACAAATCCCCTATTTCCCATTTGTACCTCCACCAATTCTTCAGTTCTTTTTGCTCCGTGAAGACTGTTTTCTAATTTTTCCTTTGAGAGATTTTGTATGCCAATCTTATTTTGCTATACTAGCAGATAAATGAGTTTAGTAATAGTAATATTTTTCTTTTCATTAAACAGCCTGACAGTAAACATAGAGAGGAAAGCTCATAATCTTCATTGTACTCACTGTGATCACGAAGAAAAAGTCCTGTGTCAAACCCCCCCACTATCACAGCCTGGAGATGACCAGCACTGCTTACAGTGTTTGCATTCTGAGGAGCAAGAGTCCTTCTGTAGAAATTCAGCCTACCTTAGATAAAATGAACTGTTGTCTTTTGAGAGCTTTTAACTGCTAGAAAGAGCTCCTGTTTCCTGTCTGACTAAGCAGGACAGCACTTGATTATCTTGTGCAGCATTTTTTCACACCGAGTGTTTTGAAATTTGTATGCTTGTTTTCCATTAAAACTTGATCATATTTCCTTCCTTTTTAACACCTCTCTATAGGAAATGCTTCTGTCTTCGTCTCATTACCTCTTCCTGATTTTGAGTATTTGTGGCAGGATCATTTTTGCTACATGGTGATTAAGATTGCGAGGATGATGTATGCTGTGTAGATGTGGCACTTAGGGACATGGTTTCGTGGAGGGCCTGGCAGTGCTGGGTTAATGGTTGGACACTGTGATCTTAAAGGTCTTTTCCAACCTGGATGAGCCTGGTTTTGATCGTGATTTTTGATTATGATTCTGTGCAGTTTAATACCTTGTTAAAATAAGTCCAGTTGATATGCATAAACTGCTACTGCCTTTGTTCATCTTGGGAGAATTGCTGTCTGCAAGCAGTGCCTTTAATAAGTCTTTGCTGCAGTAGAATCTCATGATACTTTAAAAATGGCTGCAGCAGGGCAAACAGCTAAATCATCTACAAGGCTGATAACATAGGTGGTAACTACCAGCACCTGCTGGGAATATTTTTGTCTGACTTTCTATTGTCTATTCTAGTATTTATTTTTTTTTATATACTGAATGCTGTGTTTGGACTGATTTTATATATTCAAAGTTATTTTTATATATTTTTAAAGATTAAAAGCATGAAAGTTTTAAGAGAATAGTTACTTCTGTATCCTCCTTGATGCATGGTTTTCTTCCTGAGCATGGTGGGAGTGCTTTAAGTATTGCTCAAACTGTCTTCGAATGTTGTTATGCTAAAATCTCTGGAGCAGTTTGGCTAGTCTTTTCATCAAAACTTCTTCTTCTACACAGAAATGCTGAGATTCCAGGTTCCTATAGCATAAAGATTTGTGGGAAAATCCTCGCTATAGAAACCTATGTAAAATGACAAAATTTCAATATTAGCAACTTGTCTGTCGATGTGTGGAGTTTTTGTCTTTGCTCAGCATGTTTATTTAATAAATAAACATTTATTTAAGTCATTAATTTAAATCAAATACTGCTGAATTTTGTGGTGATAACAAATAGCAATTGTCCAAACAGGAATTTACACATGTGTTGTAAGTGTATGAATTTGCATTTAGTTACTGTTGCTAATACAAACTGTGTCCTATGACAAAACTTCCATGAAAGCATAGAAGAAGTCCCCCTGAATAAGGAGGCAATGCAGTGTGACTGGCTAACGTCGTAAGAACTTGCTAGGTCTCTGCTCCAGATTCCTTAAATCAGCAAGCCTTTGATATACCTACAATGCTTGATGTACCCCATGGGATAAGGGGAATTACGTGGGGAACTGAATACCATACAAGTTACTTAAAATTATTGAGAGCTTTGGGTTACCAAAGTACTTATTCCTCTAGATTATTGAGAGCTTTGGGTTACCAAAGTACTTATTCCTCTAGATTATTGAGAGCTTTGGGTTACCAAAGTACTTATTCCTCTAGATTATTGAGAGCTTTGGGTTACCAAAGTACTTATTCCTCTAGACCCCTGAGAGTGGAGGGGGGAGAATCCCAGGTGGCAAAGTTGATTTTATTTTCATGAACACTGGGGGGATGCTTCAACTTGAGAAAAGTTCCTTGCAAGCAGTCTTGTTCAGTGTGGTGCTTCACCACCTCCTATTGCAAAATTGCTGTGTATCCGTCTCCTCTCCCAAACTCAGCTACTAAAAATTTCTTGCTGAATGCAGTATCGTCTTACCTTGTTTAGTGGGAAATTCTGGCTCTTTGGGTGGTGTTACGTGCCCTTACGTAATGAGGTTCTTGTCTAAACGGTTCAAATACCAGCAGAATAAAAACTGCATTGTAAAAATAGACCTGTTGACAGTGTTATTTGTTAATTCACATCAATGCATGTGTAGTTTCCTAATTTGCTACCCAGTTTGGCATTTCAGAAGACTATATGGCATTTGGCTTCGACCTCCTGAGTAAATTCGGTGCAGACATACATAACGTTAGCTATTTGCTTTGGGCCAGAGATAGTCAAACATGTTGTAAAGTAGCATTTAATGACTGCCTAGTATTTCATGGACTGAAGGATTTAGGAGTTATCAATAAACACTACTTTTGCTTTTAGAATTATTCTACAGCAGTAAAAGGGTAGGTTGGATGTTGCCTTGTACTATTGGGAAAAGGCTGTTCTTGTCTTGGAGCTTGAACCGTGTACTTTCCATATTTCTGTATAACTTCTGGCAGATGATTTCCATATTGGCATATTAGCTTCCTCATTTCCAGAATTTTAGAAAACTGGTCTGCTTCATGGGAATATGAAGCAAAACTTAATCTGGACATGTAAGGTACTCAGTTAACATATAGTCTGTAATTTAAAAACTCAGAAACTGTAGGATGGTAGAAAATGGAGTAACTGTGTTATATTTTATCTGGAAGCATATAACAGAATTAACATGTTTGGGTTTCAGTTCATTCTGCCAAGTATGGGGGGTGGGAGGCTGTGGGGTTGTGGTCAAACTGCAAAAGTAATTGAATGGGGGGAAGGACATCACGTTCGCTTAGCTGGTTTGCAAAATAGTCGGCCTGTTAATTGCCATCATGCTGGCAGAAAGAATCTTCAGAATGCAATTGCTTTTTTATTGCTTCTGCAGGAAGATGCTAATTGCAACTTTTCCTACATGTGTTTCATAAGTTGCTTCCCCTAGGAAAAATCAACAGTTTAAATTGCTTTCTGCTGGTCACTCAAAGGAGAGCATCAGCTTGGTCAGGACTCTTTGTCCTGTTTTTCTTTTTGTACCTGATGGAATTGCATTTATTAGACTGAGATTTACCGCTTTTTGTATACACAGGACTGTGCTAAAGAATAATGACTTGAGATCAAGACAAGAATTAACTACTCACCTCACCAATCAGTGGCCTTCCCCAGGAGCTCTGGATGTCAATGCTGTTGCCTTGGACACTCTACTCTATAGAAAGCACAATCAACAATGGGATGAGTAAGTTGAATTTGATTTGCCTTTAGAGGAATAGGGAAAACTCAAAATTACACATTTCCCTTAGCATACTCTGAAAGGTGTCCTGTTGGAACTACCTGTTACAATGTATGAGGATCAGCTGGCAGGAAAAATGAAAAAAAACCCAAACAGTTTCTGTTGTTTCTTATAAAAATTTCCTTCCTTCAAATAAATTTGGAGGGAAAAAACCACCAACAAACCCACAAATAAACAAACAGGAAAAAGTTGCTTTAGGAAGAAAACAAAGCAACAGTGTCTTTAAGAGAAGAGAGATGAGCTGCCTACTTTGTTTTGTTTTGTATTTTTAAACCCAACAACTTTTAAAGGAGAAATAAGGATATCTGGTTAGATCCTTAAATGTGTTACTATTAAATATTACTTTATTTGCAGGAAAAGTTTTCAAAGTCTGGACCAACTTTCAGCTGAAGTTAGTCTTTCTCAGTCCTCTCTGGACCCAGGTCACTCACAGGATGGGAAGCAGGATGGAATGAACTTGTTAAATGAAGGTACAGAGCCACTCTAGTGGCTTCCTTTAGTTATGCTCTTCATAACTCTGATCTTCAGTCCCTGTGAGATGATTCTCAGTGTGAACAAACTATGCATTGAACAGCATGGTTTTTTATTGTTATGGAAGTTTTTTTCAGTTTCCCTAAGGACTACATTTAAAGTAAGTTTGGATTTATGAAGATGCTTCCCCCCAATAATTGTCAGACTTCGTGCTGTATTTAAAGCTAGTCTTAAAATACATTGCATATCTTCCCTCTCCATCACAGAAGCAGAGACAGCTCAGCTACAAGGAGAATCTTCTGTTGTCTTTCTGCTCCAACACAAATCCTTTGAGTTCCTTAAGTTTCCTTTTTTGTTTCTTAAAATGAAGATTAAAGGCACTGGATTTGTAACTGCCACTGTCATTCTTACATCTTGCATTCAACATTTACCTGTGGAGATGCAGCTTGACAGCGTTTCTGGTAAAATGGAGAGAGGACCATGCTAGTATATAAACGTAACACACACACCCCCCTTTCCCCGTATCAAAGTTTAGCTGCTCCATCTTGTGGGCAAATGTGAAAAGCAGAAAAATGCTGGAAGACTTCAGAAACAGCAGTAGTGTGGGTACAGAACATAAATTGTAAAAAACCCTTTTTGTTATCAAATGTTAAATAGACTCAACAATATAGAGCCTTAGGAGTTCATAACTGTAACTTTAAAATATCAGCATTTAAAATTCAGAACTTTTTTAAAAAAAAATCTAAGCAGTCTTAAAATCTAAATTATTTCAAGTGAGCTTAGAGAAAGAAACACAATCAGCATGGCTGTTACGATGAGAGTGCTTTGCAGATCTACTTTCAACTGATTTTTCACAATATTAACCATTTGAAATCATAGGATAGATAGGGATGGAAAGGACCTTAAGATCATCCAGTTCCAACCCCTGCCATGGGCAGGAACACCTCACTCTAAACCATGCCACCCAAGGCTCTGTCCAACACAGCCTTGAACACCGCCAGCGATGGAGCATTCACAACTTCCCTGGGCAACCCATTCCAGTGCCTCACCACCCTCACAGCGAAGAACTTCTTCCTCATATCCAATCTAAACTTCCCCTCTTTAAGTTTGAACCCATTACCCCTTGTCCTATCACTGCAGTCCCTAATGAAGAGTACCTCCCCAGCATCCCTATAGGCCTCCTTCAGATACTGTGCTTTAACTTCCGTAAATATGGCAAAACCACTGATAATACTAGTGTAGGGTCTTTAAAGGCAGAATAACATCTCAATTCTAAATTAGTGGGTTTCAGTACCTAAGCTTTAATATACTTTCATAAGATACAGCATGTGATCCTGCTGTAAAAATAGCTTTGGTCTAACTCTCGGTACTACTAGTCGGATTTTTAGCTTCACATTTTTCTGAAGTTGAGGGCTGTGCCCGGTAGTGCTACACTGCTCTTCATCTGTTCCACGCATGTTGGTTGGTTTGGTTTTCTCCTTTCATCCTTCTAATAAGTAAAACTTTCCTGTCAAGAACAGAAATTTTAAGAAATGCTACTCTATAGGTGTGATTTAAAAAGCTTCTGGTAGACTGGCTCATCAATAGAATCTGTACCTGTGACCCTTTAATCATTTGAATCTCTAGTTTTAAGGTGGCATTTTCTCTTCTGTAGGTGAGCCAGGAGGATGAAATAGGGAGATGCTGGTAGATCAAATTCTTTATAATGTGATTCTGTGATTCTATGATTTATTAGTGGAGTTGGCACAAAATAACTGAAATGTACATTCTAGGAAGACACAAAACAGAGAAATCGTCCAGTGCGGACTTACACCTAATAGGTATGTTTGATGTTAACTCTCAAGTGTATTTGGATGACAGGGCAGATACTTGCACCACCATTCCTGCACTCTAGGGCTTTTTCTCAGTGGTCGGAGCCTAATGCACTTCCAGTCACCAAGGTTTAGAAAACAAAACATGTTTATTTTTAAAGAAATATATCCTGATTCCAGTTACTCCTTTAAGAGAAATTTAAAACTAGGTCTTTCATACTGACATGTTAGGAAAGTCACTTCCATTTCTATATAATGTATTTGGTGGTTGAATTGGACCCTTCTGTTCACCATGTCATCTCTGGAGCCTCTGAATCTCCTTCTGTAGGAACCTGACCTCAGCCCAGGTCAGGGACAGTACACAGGTAGGGATCTCTGCCACCTGGGCAGGGAAGGGGTGGCATAAACTACATGTCCTTCTCATGGCATTTGTGAAGTATGCGTGTGCTGAAGCAGTAATGCACAGTTCATAATAATGTAGGTGGACCATTTTTTTCTGTTCTCACATCTTTTTGTGGTCAGATCATCTTGTGGTACACAAATCATTACCTTAATTCTTGTTTTTCTTAACAGGGAAGGAAGACACTCCATCATTGCTTGGTCTTTGTGGCTCTCTTACATCAGTAGCAAGCTACAAATCTCTCACGAGTCTGAAATCAAGTGAATATCTTGCAAGTCCCACAACAGAGATGACAAGTCCAGGCCTAACTCCGTCATGAGATACACACAAGAAGGAAGAGCTTTATGTTGTATGCATTTGGTTTATGTTCCGTAAAATGACTTGCAACGAAGACTGCTGGTTCTGAGTTAACATATAAGTTGCTTTATTTTTTTCTCTCCATGGTTATCTATTTAATTCACAAATTCTGTCAGTTTTCATTCCCTTTTCTTTTCCCCCTCAGAGGACTTCTCAGATTTTCTCCTTTAGTCTGAGTTACTCAAAGCTCTCAGCCAGGTACAGGACATAGAATCTGATGCTTATGACTGCTTTTTAAAATAAAACAGTTGGAAGTAAGTCCCCTACTTAACTGCCAAGACCTTTGTTTCTCCTTGCTATGGCCTGGCCCTACTCTAGCCACGGTGCTTCTCTGCAGTGCTTTAAATATCTACCAACTCTTGCAGAACAGACAGGGGATCCTGAACACCAGACTTTGTAGGCAGATATCTTACCTAAAAATCCAGCTTTCCATCTCTGTATGTTGCATAGGTCCTCAAATAGCTTATTTAATCTATCAACAGCTCTTCTCGAGTTCACTCAGTGTTAGACTTTGCATTTCTATAGCATCACGGCACTAAGGAGATGTCCGAGTTACACTGAGGAATCACACTGAAACACTTACTGATTCTTGAAGTTGCATGTGAATAACAAATGTAAGTTGATCATATAAATGAGGCATACTTCGCAATTCACAAATATTGAGAAAACTCACTCAATGCTTTTGAGTGACCCGAGTCAGATAATCAAACATCATATGAGAAATTCCTTGGTTTCCATGCTGGAAAGACGGAGACTACAGTGGCAGGGTTAGCACCTTGGGAAGCTTGGATTGTATGTTTATTGGCAAGGTCCCAAGGAGAGTAGAAAAGGGGGAGCAAAGAGAATGTAATGACAGTATTCTCATGTTAAAGATTTTTCTCATTCCTGTAGTAGTGCAATAGGTATTTTTCTTGATTAGGTAATGCAGCAGAACTTCCTTAAGTCAGTTTTCTCAGATTCCTTGCCATTGATTTCAATTACTGATGGGGTGGGGGGAGCAAACAGGGAGACATTTTTTAAATGAACCAAACTTCCCAGATTTCCCTACAGCTTAAAAGTTTGCAAAATAATTTTTGACTTGCAAACTGTATTCTTAATTCCTTGTAAAATACAATGGATCCTTTCACGATGGGTTTTGCTAATCAAGTAACGCTTAACAGTACGGTTAGTAACTTTTTAAACTTCAATGCATGTAAGTACATTGTATTTATAAGTGCTAGGGAAAATGCTTTTTTTGTGCCAAAGAAGTTTCATAAATTGTTTACATGAGTAGCTGCAATACAGGACAGATTTTTAATTATTGCATACTCTTAGGTGTTTACTGTCTGTCTCTACACTCTGTTTGGTTTTAGTTGATTTGCCTCTTGTAACAGTACCTTGGCACTACTACTGTAATCTGGTCATCTTGGCATGGGCTTGAAAGAGGATTCATTCTTACCTTTACTGAAACTACAAGACACGTTCAGCCTGTATAGGCGTGAGGCTTCGCACCTCTGGGGCTCAGGCACTGTTTGATTTAGCTGGAGAAGGATCAAGAGCCATCTCAACTCTCTAGTCCCCAGTGCTGGAGGTCGCAGCGGCTGTGGTGGGATAAACCACGACTGGTGCCATTTCAGTGCAGCTTTTTAAAGCAGCTTGGCAAAGTCCACCAAACCTCGTCCTTCAAGCCCTCACATACCCACCTGGTTGATTTCACTGGACTCAACTGTGACCGTTCAGTTCTTTCATACACTATCAGAATGTCCATTACCTCACATAAATTTGGGGTTTTGTTATGACATTAAGCACCTGTTCTTTCGTGGCAGTTGAGTAACGTTATTAAATGCCAGTCTGTAAACTAGAGATGCATTTTTACTACAAACGCAGTGAGGGACTCCGGATTCCACGAGTTAATGTTCTGCATCAAGGTACAGTGATTTGATCGGTCTTGTTCGCTGTTCAACGCTTCCCCCACTGTGTCAGCATTTTGGAGGGGACTACGAGCATGATCTTCAGTCATGTTTGCTGATGGCTCTTTTCGTGGAGCTACTGGTGTGAAATTCATGTGTCATTTAACGGGAGTCTTCTATGTAGTTCCTGGGTGTCATTTGTGCATGGGAAGTCAGTTCTTGTGTGTCTTTCTCAGTTTGAACATGAATCATTTTTAAAAAAGATTGAAAAACAGATGCCAAACTGTATGTTTTGTTGCCTTGACGTTTCATGAATGTTGCATGTAAATTAAACATTTTTGTATCATTGCTGATTACTAGTTTTTTGTTTGGTCTTATTTTATCTGATTAAAATATCTGACAAACAACTAGTATGACAAACCTTATAGTAAATTCTGTCTTGCACAACAGGGAGACTTTGGGTTTGCTGCTGTGTGTCATTCAGTGTGATCCAAAACCTGCTGTTAGTGCTGGCTTTCTCTTGGGCCTTATTTTGAGCTTTGAGTATAAACTAAGTTTGAGAAATCATAAGAGGGGAACAGTGTCAGGTACTTCCCATGGCAGAACCTCTTGCCTGTACCGTGTGCCAGAGCCTGTCCCTAACTTCTTCACAACTGCAGCGTTTTTCAGCATGTGATGAACTTTCACCAATGCCAAACACACGCTGGGATACCTTCTTCACAAGGGAATAGGACTGAAGTGTATTTCTGGGGTAAAGCACACCCCAAAGTTGGTGTTTTAGTGACCTGACCACCAAGTCGCTATTGTACCAGCGCCCCTTATGAAAATAGGCAAAAAATGAAATTCAGCCACTTCACTGGAAGATATGAAAAAAGTAATGCAGTGAGGGTGGCTGAAGAAGAGGGGAGAGAAAGAGGGTGGTTGAAAAATAATAATAATTAAAAATAATCCTGCAGAGGAAGTTCAGATGCAGTAGGTCAAGTGCGGTGGGCAGCTGTTCCGGCCGTGCGCGTGTAGCATGCTGCTGCAGACAACAGCCACAGTAGTAACCACGTGCTCTTTCCTGCAGACAGATGTATGGCTGAGTCACACTGGCATGGAACCATCCTTGCCTACCCCAGGAACAATGGCCTTCAAAACATGGTGCTCCCTCCTAAGCTGGGGGTGAGGGATGCCTTCTGGCACAGAGCCTGGCCCTGCTGTGAAGCTCTGTGACCTCCCAAAGCCATGCACAGGCATGTTCTTCCAGACAGGCACTCGTCTGCAGTGCCTGTGTGAGCTTTCAGTTCTTAGAGTGATGCCTTAAGCTAAAAAGCCACTGCAGCACTTACTTACCAATGTATTCACCATCCTCTTGGGGTTTCTAAGGAGCACAGTATGCTGCTTCTAGTTTGACCTAAAGCATCTTTCGTTTTAAATACACCTGAGATGAAACAGAGGGCTATTCTGTAATACACATTTACACAAACAACAGAGCTGCAAATAACCATGCACAGAATCAAACATCCATTAAGCAAAATAAATAAACATTTACTGAATTCATTCTGTATCGACCTCCTTATGGAAGAATAATCATATCATACAATTTTCTAAACCTCATTTTAAATACCCAACAAAAAGTTTTAGTTGGACTGAATATTAACACAGGTGGCAGTGGTTGTTCGTCATTACTCTGTCCAGTCTCCTTTTTTTCCTTTTTAACTGTCACTGAAGAACAGTTGGCATCTATTTTATTTTCTCATTTCCTTCTATTTCCCTCTAATAGCAAGAGAAGTCACAAAGTCTTCACTGATAGTTTGTCATGATTATGTTCTTAGTCTTAAGAAAAAAGTGAATTTATCCTTTGTGTTAAAAATGAAGTTGTATTGGTTACCAAATGTAATGGTGGACGTTCACTGGGAGCTCTAGAAAATGCCTTCACAGATTCAAATTTGGCACAACTTCCACCCTGTATTTTGACTTCATACAATCAGGTGAAGTAGAATTAAGGATGTTGGCTCATCCTTCCACTTAAATGAGAAAAAAAAAGACTTTCCATATTCGTATGTGCTGATCATTATGGCACATGCAGGAGCAACTTTAAACAGCCGTGGAATAATGCCTGCCCAGAAAAGAAAAGGAAAGCGTTCACTGTCATTTGTTTTCAGACCGAAGAGCTGTAGTACCATTTAGTGGTCACAATATACCAATACCATAATATGTCAGTGCAGAACTGGGATGCTACCTGGTTTTAGTCCTCAAAATACTGTAGGTATTGCCATGGTAGTAACCGTACAGAATCAGAATCACCTAGATTGGAAAAGATCTTTAAGATCATCAAGTCCAACCACTACCCGAGGACTGCCAAGTCCACCGCTGAACTGTATCACCGAGGGCCTCATCTACAGGGTTTTTGAACACTTTCAGGGACAGTGCCCCCACCACTGCCCTGGACGGCCTGTTCCAATGCCTGAGCACCCTCTTGGTGAAGAATTTTTTCGTAGTATCTGAAGTAGACCCCCCCGGCACAGCTTGAGGCCATCACCTCTTGTCCTACTGTTTGTTACTTGGGAAAAGAGACCAGCCACCTTCCCTCAACATCCTCCTTCCAGGGAGTTGTACAGTCATACGGTCTCCTCTCAGCCTTCTCCAGGTTAAAAAACCGCAGTTCCTTCAGCCATTCCTCATCAATCAATCCAACTTGTGCTCCAGGCCCTTCACCAGCTTCAAGTCCATTGTACCTTTGCCCCCTCTGTCTCTCCAGGGAGGTAGAGCCACTTAACCTGCTCCAGCACAGCTCAGATGGCTGGGGGGGCAGACTGTGTCCCCCTCCTCTACCTGTGACTGCAAACCTGCTGCTCCTGTGGGATAAGCAGAGGCTTGTGACCACTCGGGTGGGACAAGAGGTTCAGGAAGTCCTGAACCCTGAATTGGATAAAGTCAGGGGAGGAAAGGCTCGAGTACTGTGCTGAGCTGTACCCTCTGCTGTAGGCAGTGGCTCAGCTCTTCAAGCCAACTGCTAAGCCAGAGAGAAAGCTATGGGGGGGAGCGGAGTGACAAATACCAGTGAGGTAAGGAAGCTTAGGGAGATAAGCATCCTGAGGTGGGCACACAGGCTGCCAAGAGCACTTTGTGACTATGAGCATTTTATATACAGTCAAGGTTGAAGTTTTAATCACCAGCTGCCATACACAGAAAGATATCTGAAAACAAAACACTTTAAGACCAGTTTAGTTAAAAAGTGATATGGGGTCTTAGCCTGGTGATACTTGGGCTAGTAAATTATTGATAGAACTACCTGAATGTATGTATTCAATAAAGGCAGTTTCACCCCGGGTGAAGATCTAGTTTTGTTTGATGAATGATAGTAGTTTTTCACAAAAAGATATGAACCAGTAATTAGAATTCCTGGAGATGCCTAATCAGCTTGAACCTTCACACCGTGAACATTCATTTGCACTGTCACATGAGGCTGGAAACTTACTCTCTCAGTTCTGACACACGCAGCAGCAATCCCAGACTGCCTCTGTCCATACCCAGGTGCACAGGGTGGGGAGAGCAGCATATACCTAAACTATAAAAATACCTTTGGTTTTAGTTACCAATTGGCAACCAGAAACACAAATCGCCTTCTGTGGCTACTGAAGACACAATGGATGAGAATACAAGAACTCCACTTCCTGGGAAACCCAATCATTTCTTCCTGTTTTGCTTGTCAGAACATGCCAAGTAGGAACCTGTGACACAACTCTAGCAGGATCCATCATAGCTGCTGCCAAATATCTACAAATCTGTGAAAACATGTCCATGTTGTTCTCCAAGAGAATATTCTGGGATGTGGCTAAATAGACCGTGAATGACTGAAATGACTGCTGATTACTTCAGAAGGAAGTCAAGCTTCTTTTGTAAATACAGAAGTGGAAGATTCCCTGAAAATGTTAAGATTTAAAAGAAATCATCAGTTTCAGGATGAGGTAACAGTGAGGGGGCTTTTGCTCAAGCACTGGAATGTCATCTTTCTTACCTCTCATATCACACTTCCTTGCTCACAGAGTGTCTGTTCTGCCCAGGGCAGCTTCATTATGAAGTGGAAAAAACATTCCTAAGCCTCCTGAGTTCTCAGGAACTTCTGTGATCACTCCTTGCTGCCAAAAGTCATGATAGAATTGAGCCATAATGATGAAAATAAGAAGGAACAGAACTTCCTGTTGGACCTCTCAGGAAAACAGGAAAACCTCATTGCTGGAGGTTTTGAGTCCGTACCAGGAATTAAGTCATATAATGAGGTAGGGCCCAGAGAGTTGCTTTCAGAGAGATGCTAGGATTTGAAAAAGACACCAGAAGGTATTCCTGAAGGGTTCTTTTCTGCTCTATGAAGGGTTAAACGGCCAAAATATCTTAAGATAGTCAGGGATACGTCTGTGCTGGTCAGGAGTAGAAAAAGCTATTGCACATCATCCAGGGCTAAAAAGTGGTCTCTGCCAAAGCTATCAGAAACTCTAAAAGACAAGTCTTTAAGACAGTCTGCAGGAGAAGAAGGATTAAATACATCAAGGAGTCACACTGCATCACAGATGGATGGAATCTATCCTAGGCCAACCATTCCATAGGCCGGTAACAGTATTTTATTATGTGAATTGTGCTCTATTCTCAGACTTCTTGGTTTCTCAATAATGCATCTTCTTCAAAGACAAACAGAAAAATACCACTGAAGCTTAAGCTCTGTTTCTGAGACAGAAAGAACCCAAAAAAGTTGAGTACAGAGATTAGTATAAGATGAAGAGCAAAAATTAGGATGGCTATTCCTAAATATAGGTGGGTTAAATGCAATGGTAATGACTGCTTTGACGTTTTTAGCACTGGACTAAAAACTGCATTTAAGAAATTTTCTGTCTAGAAACACCTCCATACTTCAGTTTCCAAACCTGCATTACATTTCCTTTGTAATCTTTTTTGAAACACCCAAACACTGCAGTTTAAGAAATCAACAAATTGCTTAAACTTGAAAAAACCTGTTTCCTGAACTGAACCTTTTCCCACCATTTTTCATTGCCAATACAACTCTATTTGTTAATCCCGGTCCCTTTATCTTTTACCTAAATCATGTCCATCTTGGACAGCTCTAGCTTAGTAACTTGTGAAGAGATTGTCAAAATTCTCTCTGGATATATACATCTCTGTTGCTTTACATATGCAAACTATTCTACAACGCACAGTGTTCCCAGAGCTGGAAATATTGTATAATTTATGTATGTTAACAGCTACAACCACTTGTTAATGACTTAAAAGCTTTCTCTCTACTCTGCATTGGTTTAGAGAGATGAAAAGATTTACCAGCAAATAATCCAGTAATCCCATTTTTAGCGACAATTCTCCTCATAACTGCCCAGGTCGATGTACTGTCCCTCTGTGGAACTCAACGCAGTACAAAACAGTGAATTAAGTAATATATACAACGCTGTAAGAGAGTATTTTTAGAAATCAGAGACAGTCACAGATGTAATTATTAGGCTTAATTAATTTTATGTTAATTATATCCATACTATTTATACAGGATATTAAATTCATAAAATATGCAAATTCATAAAATAATTAAAATATCATGACACGGAAAACCCTGTACTAACACCTGGAGTAAGATACATGAACAGAGACAATATTCTTTACGAAAGTACTGATATAGTTGAAAAAAGTCACCTAGCTTTCAAATGAGCCAGTCCCTCTCCATGTCACACTATACATGCACCTAAATGCTTATCACAGTTCAGATATTTAAACAAGAACTTGCCTTTATGGTAAACTGAGTCTGAAGTTAAATTCACCTGAATGTTTTATAAGAAATTAAATTTCTGCCTACTTAAATATAACTTATTTCAATCATAGAATCACTTGGCTTGGAAGGGACCTTTAAATGTCATCTAGTCCAACCTGCCTGCAATGAGCAGGGTGATCTTCAATTTGCTATTGGCCTGCCTAAATGTAATAGTTTTGAATTTTTTGTTTATATTTCATACCATCTTACTAACCTAAATAGTACTGAACTCACACCCTTTCCCTCCTCCAAGCCGTTGCTGAAATTCCGTATTTATCCCAGAAGGAAAGGATATCCTATGAAATTTGGAGTAGAAAAGATGTCAGCGCTAGAATTTTTTGATAAAACTTAAAGGAAAAGATAAATATTTAAAATTCCTACCAAAAGTCTATACGCCAAAACACTACATTTTCTTTTTCCAAACATTATGGGGTTTTTATCTTTACCAGCACTTTTTAAGGTCTCGCACTCCCACAGTTCAGTCTGCCTATGTGCTTTCACCACATCAAATGGCAGAGTTATGACAGATGCAATCTATCAGGAAAATAGAGCTGTTTTAATGTTAAGAGCACAAACAATTGACATTCAATTAATTTTTCACAAATTAAAGCGCACATGATTTAAAACTAGATTTGATGTTCCAAGTGCCTGACATAATTAAAAGTCTTGTATTTCAGAACCCTCTAATTTATTCAGTTATACCTAATCAGCTTAAATGCCAGGTATGTGTGTTTAAAGCACATGCACCCCAAAACCCATCAACATTTCTGAGAGAGCCAGGTAAAATCAAACCTCTTTTAAATAGTATATTAGCGACAGATAAATAAAGAGTACTACTAGATATAAAAATACACACTTACAGAGCCAGATGCTGCTCCTGAAGCAAAAGCAATAAAAAATGTTGGTTCATATGTACCAAGTTCCTTGCACAGGATCTTCTTGAAACGTTCATAATTATACCAGTACATTGCTGTGGTTATAAAAAGATAAACCTGCATTACAACACATCTGTATGTCACATACAGAAATTCTTTTATCAAATACAGATGTAAGAATTCTATTGTGGCAACAGGAGCAAAAAGAAACAAGAGCTGAAAGCAAAATAGAAGTGTTTCTGTGATGATCCACGGACAGACTGCCTCGTTCTTCTTATCTCTGTATTCCAAACTTATTCATATGATATGATGAAAACCTGCTACTGAAATGTACGAAACCCTAACTTCATACAAATCGCCTAAATAAAACACTTTGCTTCAGCAACTGCAGGACTCATTTTCCTGTATACCTTTTACATTTATGTCCTCCGCATCACTGCTTAAAGAATGACTCAAGTATTATTGTTAACCCAGTTCTTGTGCTTCTAAACATTCACAGCTTAAGTTTTATTCAGTCTAGGTAGTTTCCCAAGTAACATGCTTGAAGCATACCATTCACACTTGGGCTAGTAACACAGTGGGATTTTAATCACCCTGTGCTGCTTGAGTCATGCTGTGCTGCTCAACTGTTTTCACAGAGGAGCCACTGTCAGTACCAACTGTTACACTGATTGTAATGCCTCTTTAAAGAGCTAACTGCAGAGAAGGTGCAGACTGTGCTTTAAGAATATCAGAAACCTTCAGTTTGAATGACTCTGTTGGGGCATCTTTCAAACTGAAGAGCCAAGATAAAAGGTATTGAGGGAGCATATCTTAACTGCACAGGGAGTATTTATAAGGAAAAAGTTACCTGAAAACACATTTGGAAAAGTCATTAAGCGGCATTAAACACCTTTAGCTTTATATCATCTGAGCTTTGTGGCACTTCTTTAATGCATTTTCCTTTATTCATGCACCTCATTGCTTGCTCACTTCTGGCTCTTCAACAATAGACCTAAACCTGTAAAGCAGTAGCTTCAGGTTATCTGCACCTTTACCTTTTCAGCACCCCATGATGCCTACAAAGTACTGGGCACAGACCAGTGCCCGCTGGCTATGAAGTGAATGCTAGAGCAGTACAAGACTAACTTCAAATCTGTGAGCATGTTTTGGATCAGTGGAGCAACAGCAGGCATGGATGAAAGAATAAAAAAGTCTGAGAACAGACACACATCACCTTAGTGCCCTTTTCCTTGGACACTCCATCACAGTGCTCTGATCTTCTTCCCACTCTGTTAAAAACAGTAGAGGGACTAGCTCCCGCCACATTGCTACAAAGGCCAGTAAGAGAACAAGAGTTGCTACTCGAAATCAGACAACAGGACTTAGATGAAGAATTTTAGAGTTCCCTTATAAGCTTAACAGAACAGCCTAAGATGCAATTGGCAGAGAAGAATTAAGCAAATCTAAAAATGACTACTCAACAGGAAGTACTTTGGACAAAAGGTTCAGATGAAGCCTGACAGTTATCTTTAGCCTTAGAGAAACCATGCTGCCTTAGGTTCAGAAGCCTTCCCTGTCACAGAAGGCTAAATTAATTCCCATTAAGGGACAGGATTCCTAAGCAGGAGATACAGTCCAACCACAGTCTTCGAACACCTACCAGTTGCAAAGCGAAAGAGAGCAGAGTATTATTCATTCTGAAAAGAGAACAGCTGAAATAATTTCGTTCTGTTAACTCAGGTCAGTTTTTCATTAAATATCCCAATCATCTCCACCTACCACATACCAGTTTGGTTCACAGCCAAATTAAAATTTACTCTAGGTACACATCTAAATGTGCTCAAATACCATTACAGTCCAAACCAATGAATAGTATACTAGGCTGTTTTGAACCATAAATTAAATGTCAGATTATCTTAAGAATTCATTAGGAGAACAAAGATAGGCCAAACACTGCAAGTGCTCTCTGCCTCCAGTGGTAGGTTTGAAGAATTTTTCTGGGACAACACAAAGTGTACAAATGTGTTATTGCTGGTACTACCCAAAGGGCCAAAACTGTTTCAAGGACAACTGACGCCCGATGACCCACAAGTGCTCTGACAAAAACGGGCCTCAAAGAGACAGAGGCTTTCACCACTGGCATTATCAAGTCTTTTATCGGTCTCCTTATAGCAGAGCTGTGACAAAAGAGAACACACATGATCTTCTCTGTCCCAGTTATTGTAAAGTATAGCCCTAGGACTAATAGTGCTCTGTATCAGCTTTTTCTGCTTCTAGACTTTCAGCTCTGGAGCTTTGCTAGTAAGTGATGCTCTAGTTTCATGGGTTTCGGAGCAGTTATACAAACCAACTCATCTTGCTAAAATTATTTCCTGATAACACTACTGTGTCACTGTCTCTTTGTACATGTTTTCAAAATTAAGTGTAAGAACACTTAGCTACAGCATGCTCCCCCATAAGGAAATAGCCACTATACCTGCCAGAGAGAAAATATCCTATTGGAAGTCTTCAAAAACAGTCATTGTGTAAGCTGAAGATGAGAAGAAACAGTCTAAGTATGGAGAAAGGGAATGTTACAATGAGCCTTAGCTGGTATCCACAAAGAAAACGGGGGAAAAAAAATCAGGTCCTCAAAGAATTTATAAATAAAAACACCCAAAGAGAACAAATAAAACTCAGCCATTCTTAAAGCTAACTATTAAAATCACCTAAAACCACAGGTGAAGTCTAAAAGAGTTACGCATAAATATATCTTCTGACAGAAGAGAAACTTGCATGGAAAATAAACCCAACCTGAGAAAGGTACATCTCTCAGAATAGTAGAACTCCAGCCCCTCCACAAGGAAAGCCATCCATCTGAAGCCACTTTACTGCTGACGCACAGCTACAGTTGCTTGTAGGAGAACTTGCGAAACTGCATTCTAGTCCTGATCAGCTCCAGGGGGCTCACAATGGTAACTGAACCAACTGCGAATGAAAAAAAGTTGGGCTTTTGGGTTTTTTTTCTAAGTCAACATTTACTAGTAATATTTCTGGAACATAGAAGTGAGGTCTCACCTTGCTTTATAGAGTTGAGTCAACTCTCCCATTTTCCCTGAAATAATTCCCCGAATAAGCTTCCTTTCCAGATAAGAATACCGTATCAATTCACAGTACCTGAACTTTATGGACAGACAAGCCACCAACCTTTTTTCAATACTGGCATATTGTAATCCATGTCACGTGTTAAGAATCATCATTTTTGGATTTATTGCATAAATAGGCTGAAAATTTCAAGTACTCATAAAAAGTATTTTTCAATAATTGCTATTTTTGAGTGCAACCAGAAGAAAGTGAGCTTGGGGTTTTGTTTTGGTTTGTTTGCTTGCTTGTTTCTTTTGTTAAGGTCAAAAATGATGGCTAGAAATTAAGAAATTAAGTTTTTATTGATTTCTAAGCATCTCATTGTGGTAAACGTAGATCATTAATTTGCTGAAGTTGTAATAAATGTTAATTGCTAATTGAGCAAGGCCTGTACATGAAGCTTGGGTAATCACAAACTACAGATGTTTGCCTGTCTTTGAGAAACTACACAAGCCCCCTTATCCATGAGACTGTAAATTTCCAAATGCAAAAGAATTCGCATGTACATAGAAACGGGGGAATGAAGAAAGGAAAATTACTCAAGGTCTGTAATGACTGTGTAAAATATAGTTGAACAATGGCATGTGGTGTATTCTTGGTCGGTGTGTAACCACAGGAAAAGATAAATCCAAGTGTCCTTGAGCATGGAGTCTGGGGGGATACATAGTGTCCAGTAAGGTACTGATAATAACTGCAAAACTCTGCTTAATTAGCCAAATTTAGGACATAACAGCTGGATGACAACTGCGCATGCGGGAGACAGAAGGGGTAAAAGAGTTCAACTGAAAAAGTCTGTATAAAGGTCACTGAGGAAGACTCTTACTTCATCCCAAGACCCTCGCCCAAGACCACCAGGAGACAGTGCGCATGCAGAAAAGACTTGCGAAACTCATTATCATACGAAGCGGGAGCAAATTTACATATTACAACATCTTAGTGAATATGCATGTATGAGCTCTATAAAAGGAGTGACTGTATCATCCTTGGTGTGCGTGTTGGTGGAGTGGAGACTCCCCGCGCACCCAGCGCTGCTTTGCTTACTGCCTCTTTGTATTAGCTTACAATAAATTATTATGACTTTGTAATTTGGACTTTGGCCGTTTATAACATTCTTAGCAATTTTTAAGCAACTTCCCCTGAGTAACAAGCAATAGGACAAAAGGCAATGGCTCTAAGAGGAAGTGCTCAAAAACCATGTAGATAAGGCCCTCAGTGATACCGTTTATTGGTGGTCTTGGCAGTCCTGGGGTAATGGCTGGATTTTATGATCTTGAAGGTCTTTTCCAACCTAGCTGATTCTATATTTGCTATTCTTGTTTTAAACTATCAAGAATGGTTAGCTGGCAATCTGTATCTGATAAAGTAACCCTCCTGCATCTGGTAGGAAGTGAGTCACCGCTCACTAACAAGCTCCCATCACACATGTAACAGACTTCAACAATTTTACTAGATCCAAGCATTTTCCTCCTATTGCTGGGGTAAGGTTTCCTTGGTATGTCAGTTCAAAATCCGGAGTAGCCTAATAAGTACAATTTGCCACATCACCACAGAAAAACAATTCTTTTTCCACTAGTCTTTCAGTCTCCCCCGTATTTTCACAAGTAGAATATAGAACTAAATCCTTAAAAGTCTTCTAAGAAAGCCCCAAAACATAAGACCTGAACTACTTCTATACAAAAATATATGAGCAAAAAGATAAACCAAAGTAAGAAAATATAAATAGAAATTTATTCCCCATTATATCATACAGCAATAAAACCAGAACAAGTCCAATTTGCACCTCCCACGTATGTAGCTTCCACTATAGAAAATAATGCTGTATATTATTAGATTCACAACAGAAGAGAATTAAACTGTCCTTGGTAGAACCCTAAAAATACAAAATTCTGAACAAATTACAAATGTTGTGGAAGTGTAACAGCAAAACCTAATCACATTCTTCCAGATTAGAGGGTTATGTTGCCCAAGAAATACCGGGTAATTACAGTATTCCTTCTTATGCCCAGCTTCATGTAATATTACCCCTCATTTAAAGCCACACAAATTTACTTGATAAACCCAAGAAAACAGCATGCAGGGATTTTATTTCAGTTTTCTCTCTAAACAGACGGCAACTTACATCTGCTTAAGGAACCTGCAAGAACTGGAATGTGCTCACCATCCTTTCCTAATCTAGATTTCAGAGCTTCACTCAGTTGGTCATAGCAGGTAAAACAGATTACTGTGGTAGGGGGTGCCATTATTCTAAAAAATAAGAAAGGGAATCTAAATTAATACCAGGAAAGCAGGAGATGAAGTCAACCATCTTGTATGGCCATCTTGCTTAAATAAGAAAAAGAGAATTCCAGGAAGAGATCTGATAACAATGTTTAAATATGTAAACTGCTCTTGTAGAGAGAAAACGAACGATCCATTTTTCATGACAAAGAAAGAAGGTTCTAGTTAGATGTTAAAAAAAATAAAAAAGGAATGAGTGCCTGTGGAATGAGCTGTGTTGCTGACAGTAAGTCATTAGTAACAATTTAGGACAGCAAATATCTAACAAAACCCAACATTTTCTAACAATCATGTTCAATCCTTTGATCCAATGATGCTCAAGGGGATGGTTACATTAAGTATACCACCTCTCAGAAGAAGAATGAAAAGTCTGATGTTCTTGTTTAACTACTGACAATGCATCTAAGAAGTTACATGGAGAAATCTCAAGATCAGGCAAAATTATTCTGTCTCTAGAAGTTTCTGATCAAACTGATTGCATCACTACCTGTAACTTCAGAATTAACCAAATTTTTAACATCACTTTGAAAGAAACATACTAATTTATCTAAATAATGAAGTATTTTTTTTAACAATAATTCATAACATGTTAGCAAAAAACGAACATTCAACTCACAGTGTTGGGGGAAGTCCACTCCACAGTGACTTAACTCCCTCTCTTTGAGTGATTTTCACAAATGCATCCTAAAAATACAACCAGCAAACAGCAACAATTAGCTACAAACTTTTGTATTCAGTAATATATTTTAGCTGGCAAATGACAAAATAAATGTATTAAAAAGCATATTTCTAAAATGGTTTACAATTTTAACAACCCACTTTTGTAATTCCTTCTGGTAGTTACTTTATTTAACCACACATGGCTCCTTTGAGCTGAATGGAAATATTTGTGTGATTGAATTCAAGAACTTCTTTCTACCTTTAAAAGGCCAAAGTAGTAAGTTTCTATCAATGACTGACAGTCCTATGAATAAGTGATTTTCAGAACTAACGCAGCATGCAGTGACATGTGAAAACGTACCCAAAATAATACACTAAAATAGTTTTTTAATACATAACAAAAGTTCTAGGCATAAAATAGCAATTAGCTCCCAACGATCCTTCAATACTTGCTTTCTCTGACAACAATGTGACAACGTATGTGCAAGGAATCTACACTATACTACGTATCTGGTAGCTTACAATGAGTATCACAGCTGTCCCTTGTGTTCTCAGGCCACTGATCCCAGAGAAAATTAAACCTTGAATATCATTCAACTGAAATCACCATGAAAAAGACAAACTCCTTAATAGCATATTTTCTTAAACTTTTTGGGGAAAAAGATTGAGATTTGATGGTTTAGAATATGCTGAAGACCAGACATTATCAAAAGGCCTCAAAACATACAGCCTGACGGATCATAAAAAGGAGTCACAGGAAGAAGATGGAGAAGAGCTTTAGAGGAGACAGCTTTGATGGACAGATCCAC
This sequence comes from Myiopsitta monachus, assembly GCA_017639245.1. NCBI lineage: Eukaryota > Metazoa > Chordata > Aves > Psittaciformes > Psittacidae > Myiopsitta > Myiopsitta monachus. The sequence continues at coordinate 30,522,336 of CM029919.1, forward strand.
AAAAGTAAAAAGTTGCATGGGGAAAACAAAGACACGATCTATTCAAACAAGCCGGAGTTGAAAAAATGGAACTGTGAGTGGGAGTCAAGAAACCCTAAAGGTCTTAACATAATTTTACCAAAAAGACACAAAAAGGGGTGTCTATAATTTTTCCAATTAAATTCCGTAATTAGTTTAGTTAGTTTATGTGTTTATAATCCAGCTTCAATAAATTTACAATACAGGAAGGTACAGATAAAATGATTGGAGAAAGGAGGTAACAAAAGCCCATATTTATATATTTACTAACTATATGGGCAAATACATCAAAATATTTGTACAGTCCTATCACCAGAAACCTACGATGTCCACTACTATTTGCTTTACTGCAAATTGTTCAGCACTGAGGGATTTTTTTAACGATATGATAGTCATTGTTCTTTATCGATCACATTATCGCAGAAAAAAAAAGGCACAAAATCATGTCAATTAGAAAACTAAGCAACTTTCTAAAAATTATATGATAATGTTAAGTAAGAAATTTAAACTTATGAACTTATTAATTAAAAAAGGTAACACTGTAAAACTGTTCAATAAATTGGCATGACCATTTCATTCTTCTTGGAAATTTAAAAAATTCTTATCACATGTACAACAGAGACATGTGGCACAGTCAAACAATATCTTCACTAATAAAGCTGCATCAGCGTCCAACAGCAGGTCTGCTTCTAGTGTCTGGGTAAAATTCTAGTCCTACAAGTTTCAATGGTTACAGAACCTGAAGCATGAATTTAACTTTAAAACACTATCTGCACTGTCAGTTCAGCTCAGCAGAACACTGGTAGCTCTGCGGACAGAAGAGCTTGAAAACAGGTACAGAAAATCAGTACCTGCAGGCAGCAACTATTGGTGATATAACTCAAGTGGTGAAGATAAAATCATAGAGGAAGTATCCTGTAAGGAGAACTGTGCAGCTGCCCACTTGTTTATCTTAAGGAAAGAATAAGTATTTTCTTGTAGAATGTAGGAGGCATCCTAAATCGCCATATAAATTACACAGTGTAACCACAAAAACACCCTCTCAAAATGATAACAGATTCTACTACAACTTGAAAAAAAGCCAATAAATTTATAGTATGCTATTTAAAAATGTTTTCAATCTATGGTTTTATATAAATGTAAAGTGTTCTTTCCAACATCCCTCTGAAATGCCCAGGTTTTTTATACCAGGCTTTGCTGTCCCCATTGTCACAAACACATATGTGATCCATAAGGCCACTGGAGTATACAAAACACTTTCCTAATAAAATGGTGTATAAGAATATAGTTAATGCTTGTAAAATTGTTCTTAGCAGCAATTTGAAATTGGATATAATGGTAACAGAGATTTGTCTCTGGTTAGCCAGGGAGCAACAAAATAATCTTTGGAAGTCAATGACAACAAATCAGGTAAAAGGCAAGAGGGAAAAATGTACTCCTCAGAGTGCCAGGCTAAACAAAACTGGACTTGCGGGCTCAAGGAGACATATTTATGCTACATTACCATCTGCTGAAGACTAAAACCAACACAAGATCTGAATGCTTCTATTGTATGTAACTATGTGAACATTTTTCAGATTTTTAAATCAGCATCCACATTACAAGTGGCGGTGTTACATCTTAGGTTAGACTGCATTTATACTAGACCACCCTCTCTTTTTTTCATTTCTTCCACCCCATGTACTTTGAACCTGTCTGATAAAATACTATTGCCATTGCAAAAACATACTCTGAGCTTCACATTTTCACATTTCTGAAGGGTTCAGAATTTACAAAAAAAAAACAACAAACCCAGGACAAAGTACAAGATTTTCACCAATGCACAGCAAGTATAACTGCAAATATTCATCTCCACATACAATATGGAACACCAGTTATCTCCTTTCCTTTCAAATCTCATCTATTAATTACAATTGAATATTAGAACTCATTGGCATATCGTTGAGCACACAATGTCTTTATCAGCTTCTTCTGGCTGTTTCTATCAAGTGGGCAATGACTTAGGAAAGACTTACTGCTCTGTTTCAAAGTCTCTGGATTCTGAAGGAGATAACTTTAATACAGCATTGTGACCACAAAAGCCTTCTGATTAAATAGTCAGTTACTGATTGATAGCTTTTTAAAATTTTAAACTCAATTCAGTAATAGCTGTACCTTCTGCTACAATGAAAATACTGAGAGAAAAAAAAGCCTGTTTAAAATGGTACGTATTTATCAGATTTTTTTCCACTGCGTCTGCTCACTGCCACATTCCTTCTTCAGCAATTTCAGTGTGCTGCTGCGCTGCTTCCCCGCACCCCTCCCCTTACTCTGAAGAATCAAACGTAACTATTGCTAAACAAATTAAAACATTCTTTAGCTCAGCATTATGATAACAATCAGCTACATAAAAAAGCAAAAATCACACTACACATTTATTTACCTTTGTAGAATGGATTGCTTTGGGCTTGCAGTCGAGTTTTGATAACATCAAGAGGAGTGACTAAAATGAAACAGAAGTCATTTAGAAACACTCTGCATGCCCTGAAAATGTGGTACAGATGCCTTATTATGAACTTCTATGACTTCTTTTCTTCCCCCCAGAGGGACAAGAGAACTGTTTTACAACACAAATTAGTCACACCGTAACTCTCTATTAATGCCTCTCAGTCGACCAACAGGAGGTTGAACACTTGGCTTACATTCCAGAACCTAAATGTAGGGATGTAAATGTGACTGCTGCAGCTCCTTTCAGTTGTTTAAAATTTGGCATCCAGTAGCATTTTAGCCACTAACACCTGTTCTGGCTCACCTCTAGCTGCCACTTCAGAAAGGAGCCAGTCTCCTATATCTACTGAGGTCTCAAATACCAACACCTTATGCTGCACTAGAATCTTACATACACACACTGGAAATCCATCTTGGGAATTCCACAGGTCTGATGTAGCTTTGCTTGCCACTTTACCTAACATCATGGGACACATGGTATACATACAGAATAAAAAGAATATCAGTTTGATAGCTTTGTGATCAGACCGTGTTTTGTAAAAACCTGGAAATTATGTGGGTGAAAAAATCATGCTTAGAAAATCACACATTTCCCTGCTGCATAATCTATGTAAAAAGTCAGAACCAAAGGTTAGCTTAAGACAAAATCAATTGAAATATGAAGTATAACTCCAAGGGACATGAAGTGCTGAATCTAACCAACCAACACCTTCTTAGGTACGCATAGGGAAGGAGGTTCTGAGTGAGATGACTGAATATGAAGTAAAAGATTAATTCCACAGACTACGCAGAAGTCTAAAAGACTAACAAAAAGCTATCCTTAAAGGAAATGTTTCGGGAAAAACAAATAAACAAAAACCCAATAAAAGGCTTTGTCAGAGTAAGACATAACAGCAGAATAAATTCATGCTACTACTGAAATGTAGTACCTACATGAAGGGGACATCTCATGGGGACTGGTCTTGCAGGATTTGTGTCATGTGCTATTAAGTAGACTTAATTAAAAATTAGTTTTAAGCAGCAGGAAATGTGGAAATTAATTTTTATTATTAGTTTTGTTCCTTGCAGAAGAAAAGCAATGAATTACTACACTGAGAGGAAAAAATAAAAAGACATAGAAATGAAAAGTTAACAAAAATTTTTATTATGTTTAGAAATGGTTAAAGATTTCAATTATCCATGTTTGTTAAAACACAAAAAAAACCCCATGAGAATCCTATGCAAAAACATCCTTGTTGAACATATTAGTGGAAACAGAAACTCTAACTCAGACATCATGCTGAGTCATACTGATAAGTAATCAGTATAGCAAAGATTCTCCCTGTGGCAAGCTTGATAGTTTGCCTTACCAAATAATGATGTAATAATAGCTCCACAACGTGAAGCTATTGCTTGCTGAATAACAGTTGTTTTAGCCAAGTTGCTATCACTCGTTTCAGCCATGGCTTTATCTTTGGAGAAGAAAAACCTGTTAAGGAACAGAAATACGTTGCAAGACCATGATCAAAACTTGCAGAAAAATAAAAAGAAAAAAAAATCTTATATTTTCATTAACATGTTATGTATAGCCAGCAATAATGTAAATAATAGTTTTCTACGTGTATGCAACAAGCACCTTTTTTTTTCAGATTATTTGAGCCATGTTGTGTAAATAATCTGAGTTTTCTAAATAAAACCTCCAAATCCTTCTTACATGAATTACACTTTATCTTTTTTGTAAGCTGCATTAATTAATAGGCACTGCTGCTTGCTTCAACAAAAGGTTTAGGAGCACATAAATAACCTGTACAAATACAAATTCACAGTCTGTGGCCCATAAACAGTAGCACAACAGAATAATTCATCTAGCCCTTCTCTTGCTTCTGTCATTTCTGTAGGAAAACCCTCAGAGGTCTCCTGGTTGATCCAACAGTCACAGACTTGTAATGATACTACATAGCCTGGCAAGAGCCTCATGTAATAAATGGTGACTAACTAGTGCCCATGCTAGCACTCAGTATTAATTCCTTTAACAAACCCTACTCTATGGCTGCATAGGCATGGTTGCCTTAGGAATGTACTTACAGTATCTAAAAATGAGGAGCTTATGTATTCTCTGGATCTGCAACCAGCGAGGGAAAGAAAAAATAATAAAACCATTTCAGAACCTAAAATCCCCAAGTAATGGTGTATCTATTAGTGTGCCTACATGCAGTTATGATTTAATCAGTTGACATTTATCCAAACTTTTTATTTGCTCTACAGGAACACGATGTTTTGCTCTTCTCACCAAGTTTCAAATAAAAGAGATTCAAATAAAAGATAAGAAAGATTAAGCTCCATAAACCAGGACTTGCCTCTCAGATGGTAAATACTAACTGGGGGTGTGTGGGGGAAGGGGGTGTGTGCGCGTGAGAGAGGTGTTTCAAACTATACCTTTAAGCTTACAGCAAAACTACGATGCAAAACAGCATATACATAACCGGCCGGTAAGCAGCACCTGGGCCCGACTGACCGCAGGCAACACCTCCCACACTGAAACTGCGCAGCCCCCTCACCCAGCCGAGGCCCACGAGGCTCAGCGGCGCTATGCCTCCGGCTATCTGATGTGCCCTTTAACCGGGTAGAGCTGCGAGGAGCGGTAGCCTGCGTTGAGGAGGTGTTGAGACTGCTTAATTCTGCGGCCTGCCAGCACCGGTGGGAAGCCGCTGAGCTGTCGGTTTCTCCTAGGAAACACTCCCCCTCACACACGCACACACACACACACACACACAAACACACACACCTTGCCGCAACGACAGACTCTTCACTGGGATTTCCGCTGACAGCGCGCATCGGCCCTGCTCGGTCTCTGAAGCGAGGTGAGGAAAGTGGGGTGGTAACGGCTCCCCTCCCTCCCTCGCACTCCCTTTGGCGGCCGGGTCTCGGCCGCGGCCCCGCCGGCCCTCACCCCGCCCCGAACCGCCTGACGCGCGCGCCTCGGCTGGCCGTTGGCGGAGCGCGGGGCCCGTGGCGGGGCAGCGGGCGCCGTGTGGGGCAGCGCCGCTGCTCGCTATGGGAAGAGGAGGAGCGGGGCCCCGCGGGGCGGGCCGGGGCTGGCGGCGGCGGGAAAGGCTGGTGAGGCCGAGACCCGCGGTCTCCACAGAGGCTGCCGCCGAGAGGGCCGAGAGCCGCGGGAAGGGCGGGAGGGAAGAGGCTCTGAGTGCCAGGGTGCTTAGCGGCTCTGCTTAACCCCGCAGGTATGGCGGCGGGCGGAGCTGCGAGGAGAATGTGACTCCGCAGGAAGATGAAACCGGGCGTTGTGGATGCTGCCAACAAAGGAGCTCGTCCCCGTAAGCGGCGCGTGGCTGGGGCGGCCCAGCGTGGCGTGGTGGTGGTGGTCGGGCCTTTCCCACAGACAGCGAGCTCGCTTTGGGCCAGGCCTAGTGCTGGTGCCTCTTTCCTGGCTGTGTCTGTGAGGCGCTGCCGTGATCTGGTGTTGCGTTTAGGCCTCTTGCTGCTGCCAGGCTAGTAGGCAAGCGTGCGTCGGGTGGGCTTTATTAGTGGTGTACAGCTGAAACAGACTTTGCATGCTTTGCGGAATTGAACAAAAAGTGTGGACCTGGAAAGGTAGCTAGACCAATTGCTCTGTTTCACAAGGCGCTTGCAGCGCAGAGAAGCTAGTAACTATGTTGAAATTCGCTAGGCCGTAGCCGTGCAGACAGCTCCACTTGGGCAGGTCTTTGCTGGGATCGGGAGCATGCATGGAAGACACGCTAGGCCCATGGCATTAAAATTCATTCGCTTTACAAGAGAGCCGCTTTACTGCAGTACTGCAGACTTACTCCAAACTTATACATAAGTTTAATATGTATTTGCCAATATTAATTTTAGCATTTAATGTGTTAATGTTTGAGCTGCCTTGGCCGCCACATTTTTGTGCTGGGTATAACACTATGCTTGATCCCTGGTCATCTGGAATTTCATTTACATGCTTGCTTATCATCCATCTTTTCTGTTCACATTTGGAATTGGTTGCGCTATCCTAAGGCTCCCCATTTTCCTATTTCTCTAATTCTTTTGGTCTTCTGGATTCTACAAAGACTGCTCTTCCTGCTTCACTTACTGTATTCATAAGTTATTTACAGAATCCTGCAGCATGAGTGGTGGTTCTGCTCCCTTGTCCATTTAAGATCACTTCAGGGAGGGAGAGAATACATAACAGAAGAACTGTTCCGCCTGTTGGCTTTTTGCCTGTTGGATTTTTTTTGTTGGCCTCCGGAAGAGGCCTGCTCACTTGCTGAGCAGCCCTCTGTTTCTAGTTTCTTAAAAGAGAAGTAGGTTGTCAGTGAGGAAGAAAAGACAATGTGAAACTAAGAATGTGCAAGTCTTGGATGATTCTGTCCTTGCCATTGTAATTGGATTCCTGTGGAAGTATGTAAGAATAGAGAAGGTATAATTATTTTAACCTAGTAATGTTATTTTTGTTTCCAGCTATGTTTAGCTACAGGGACTTCATGAATTGCATGTTACTTCTGTACATTTAGGACCCTGCAAAATACTCTTTCTGCTTGAACTTGTGCAGTCTCTCCTTGAAATTGCATCTTGGCATTGACAACATTCTTTGGCGGCAAGCTGCACAGAGTTTCCTTGTTGCACAGAGAATCAGTTCCTGGTTTTTATTTTGTTCCTGACTCCTAGTTTTGTTTGGTTTAGCCGTTTTCTCTGTGGTGTTCTTGATTATGGATCTCTGTATTGTTTTCCCCCTGAATAATTTACTTTTGCAGACTGACAAAGCCTTAATCCACAAGGTCATTCTTTATGCCTTTGACCATCCTTCTTACTCTTTTGCAGGCTGTATTTAAAATCTGGCTGAGTCCTACATTTATGAAATGGCGTAATAAAATTACCCATTTTATTTTCTGTTTCTTAACAATTTCTTAAATTTTATTTTATTTTTTTTTCTATCTTTAGATTGCGACTCAGTATTGAACTGATGTTCTTGTGGAACAATACCACACTCCAAGATTTCTCTCGAGAAATAAGGCTTATTTCTCACACAGACTGATTACTTGCTTTTTAAAATGTCTAGTCTAACAGGCCTGTGTAGACAGCTCTCAGCATTAGGAAAGTTGTTGTTGTGTATCAGCACAGTTTAATTGCTGTATGTGGTTCCTTAGTTTTAGAGTAAAATTCATTGGGACAGAAAGAGTGGTGATAACTAGAATGGCTTTGAACTTTAAGGTTAGTTTTCCTGCATCTGATGTGGGTGCTAAAAATTCAGATAAATAGCAGGATTTTTCTTGTTTCAGTTACTTTCGGCTGTGTTTAGTTTTAATGAATTTATAGGAATCCTTTTTGTTTCAGATGAATGAGAGATTCTGTTCTAAAATGGTATTCTTGTGACTCAGTGACTGAAAGCAGTGTATATACAGTGGTATAGAGGTAGCAGATACCAAACTGGGTGAGAAAATTGATGTCATTGTATAGCAACTGAAATAAAAAGTCCATTTTAGGATAGAATTTGAAGACAAAACTTAAACTTTTAAGGGCTGTATGTGGTATTACTGTTATTAATGTCTTGGTTTTGACGTATTCAACATATAGCTATTTTTTAAAGGCCTTATATTGCATTGGAAGCTCGTCTTGCCCATTTCCGTAATTTAGAATTTTCTTTTTGGGTGGGTAGATGAGAATTAAGCTGACAGTTCAGCTTAATTCCCTTTTCTTTTTGTAGCAGATGGAATGCAAGCAAAAAGTGAAAAGATAAGATCTTCTCTGAAGAATGTGAAAAAAGATACAGGGAAGCCAGAGAAACTTAAATATAAGCCTCTCACTGGGAAGGTGTTTTACCTCGATATTCCATCAAATGTGATCTCTGAAAAAATAGGAAAGGACCTCAAAGAGCTAGGAGGGGTAAGTTAATGAGCTCTGTATGAAACTAGAAGAAAATCTACATATGTAGAATGCCTTTTCCATGATCTTTGTGTATGCATTTTGATGTTTATATTTTATTTGTGACAGGATTTTATTGTATACTTTTCTTCATGTTTAATACGAACAATTAGCATATCAACAAAGTATTTTGTGTTTTGGGTTTTTTGGGTGTTTGGTGGTTTTTTTTGTTTGTTTGTTTCGGTTTTTCAGTTGATTATTGATTTGCTTAAGTTTGGTGCAGATTTAATAAATTTCATTGCTGGAGATTATTACCTTCCCCTACCTCCTTGCTGCTTCTGACTGTATTGACATGTTTACAACTGAAGTTGCTCATCTGAACATGAAAGATCAGAGGAAGTGTTTTGCATATGGTTACTAAAAGTCAGTAGCTTCAGTAAGTACTTTCTGCACAGAGTATGTTAATGAGTATTTTTAAATTCTCTTATTTAAATAATAGATTTTATAAGCATCTTAATTTTTTTTTTTTCCTTAACTCTCTCTGGCATATGGGAGAAACACTTTGATAAAGGCAAATACAGGATATCGTAGTAACACAGAAGCAATGCAATTGCTTAGTCCACTTTAAGTATTTTGAATTAGCGTAAAGGAGTCTTGGCAGTTAAAATATTAAACACCCTTGAACCACAGAAGCAAAAGGGATCTGCTTAAATTGCTAGCTGTTCTGAACACTGCTTTGGCAATACTTGAATGACCTCAAAGCAGTGCTGATTAGTTCTATGAAATTGATGCTTGTGAATCTGGGATGCTTGGAAGTTCTAGTAGTGACAAGTAGTAGTTATGATGGTTTTTCAAGTTCAGTGCATCTTTTTACATTTAGCATTAAATGAGTGCTTGTTGTCTTTTGTCTAAAACAGAGTTTTAGGAATTCATACGTGAAAGGTAAGGTTGCAAATCAAAGACAGAAAAGGAAGTTTTTCTATTTTATTTCAAGGAGTATATGCCTAAATCTGAGGTGTCCAGCACCTTCAAGATCAACTACATGTGTTTTGTTGTCACTTGTGGGGAGTGCACTCAGAAGTGCCGTACTCTGTATGTCCCAGTTCTGTTAAAGGTACATAGAGCAGAATTGGAAGGCACACTTTCAGACTCGCTGTCTGTGCAATTTGTGTTTTCCGTACTGATTAGTGGAGAAGAGGAAAATATTTTTAAGCTATGTAAACTGGCAAAAAATAAGGGAAATAGAACTGATCATCATACAGCAGTTGGTAGCAAATGACTGAAAGAGCAAAATGGAAGAGAATAAGCATAGGACAATCATATTTTTTGTTTTACTGAGCATGAAAATATTATTAATCTACTTAAGTCTTCTCATTTTTTAGAAGTGTTACAAATCTCTAGCAGTGTTCAAGGCCAGGCTGGATTTTGCTTTGAGCAACCTGGTGTAGTGGAAGATATCCCTGCCTGTTGCAGGGGGGTTGGAACTATATCATCTTAAGGTCCTTTCCAACCCAAACCATTCTGTGATCCTATAAATACTGTAGGTGTGAAACATGGTAACTATCCTGAAATTTTGATTTTTCTGTTAGTTCTAAATTTGATACATTTATAGCTTCCTGCAAACTGTAAATTACATTTGCATACACATGCCTTCAAGTTTAGCTGAACACTTCTGTGTCATTTCTGTTACATAAAATTGTAGAAACTGGTTTCTTGAATTCTGTTATTTCTCTGTGCAGTGTTTGACTTCTGTTTGTAAAGTATTCAGATAGATAGTTCAAAGAATGAGAATAGTCAAAACAAAGCAAAGGTCTTTTGATAGATACTTAAAAAATAAACTGAAATTAAAATTTGTGACTAATGAGATGCTAGTATAGCCAAATTGTACTTATTATTCAGTGTTTTTTAATTATTGTAGAAGTTGTGTCACTTTTCTTTAAAGTATGCAATGTAAGATTGAGTTATTGATTTACTATCCTGAAATAATTACTTGCTTTCTATCTTTATATTTAGAGAGTGGAGAGTTTTCTTAGTAAAGATATCAGCTATCTGGTGTCTAATAAAAAGGAGGCAAAATTTGCACCAGCTCTTGGTCAGATTTCTCCTGTTCCTAGCCCAGAATCTGCAGGTAATGGAGGAAATAGTTCACCTCATCCTAGCAACCGAAAAGATCGACATGATGGAAGTTCATTTAAGATAGTAGATACAGTAAGTTTCTTAGTATTATTACTGCAAATCATGTGCTACCCATAGGATATGCTCTTACAATCTTGCGGTTTGTTTTTTTTTTTTTTTTTTTAAGATGAACACAATTCCTTGGGTGAATAAGGTTGTTTAATGTTTTGCTTGTTTGAGTTGATTTGTTTGTTTTTGCACAGGTCAAATGTACTTTTAAACTAGTTCAGGCGAACTTGTTAAACTTGACTAACTATCTAGGCAAAGTTTCCAGTGGTCCCTGTCTCTTTAGCAACACAGCCTATTAAAATCTGGCTGCTGTGATGTTAATGTATATATGTACAGAAGCACTCTGATAGTAGTTCAAGGAAATAATTAGAATCAAATGTTATGAATATTAAGTTTTTCTGAGCTCTTAGAGGATCATGTTAATTGCAGTAATTAGTATCTGAATTTCTGCAGGTTTATGAGAAGTTTCTCTTAGGGGCAAGTCTTGTGTCCTTTTAGAAATGCAGTTGGAAACAATTAGCTGTGCTATATATACATGGTGCTTATTTAGAAACAGTCTGTGGGTTGGTCTTTCCATTGCCTAGTTGAGATTGCCTCATTTTGCAAATTACCCGGATAAAGGCAGGCTCATTATGGATAAACAGCATACAATACAAAAGCAGATGCAGTGGTGATAGAAAAGATGGGATAAAATGTAGGCTATGATTTTATTCGTGACTGTTAGCTTAATTTGGCACAAGTCCAGCTGATGGAACTTCATTTGGCATGTGCCACTGGCTGCTTCTTCCCACCATGTAGCACCAACATTGCTCCAGCCATGTAGTGACTTGCTTTGGCTGAAAACAAGTACTTACTGGTTCACACACTCTCCCCCCAGACTGTCAGCTGTAACTTTGTGGGCAAGATGTGAATTAATGAAAAATAGCATTACAGTGAACAAAAGGAGACTGTCATACCTTAAATACTTATTTGTTAGCAACAACATAAATTATCTGATCTTTGGTTTTGTTTTGTTTTTTTTTAAATGGCTACTAACTTACTACAAACATGTTGCTGTTTTAATATAGGTACGTATGAGCAGGGGAAAATCCTTAGTTGAAAAAGCAATCAAGGAGCAGGTAAGCCAAGTAATCAACGAATTCATGCTTGAGAAAGTAGTAAGAATGGTCTTGGTCTTAAGAAGTCCCTCATGGAACGCTCTGGCAGAAGTTGAGAGATTGTCTTAAGTAAAACTGTCAGGTCATTCTTTCTGGGTACTTCCTGAAGAACTGAAAGTTTGTGGAGTCTTATCGCCAATATTGTAATATATCGGGCTTACTGATACAGCTAGCTTTTGAGAGGTGCTCGTGAAGTTACAATAAATATGTAAATTCACTGTCTTCACATCTTGCTGCAAAATGTGACCATAGAGAACAGTTTTGGTTTCATGAAAGGTTAAATGTAATCTTTTGATGGTGAAGGGCTGTGACATGGAGCTGGAAAAGTCAGTAGAGGAGACCAAACAGCCTTTTGGCAAGAAGCAAACCATTGGCACTTAGATCACAGCTTTCATATTACATAATTTAATATAATTGTAATTATATTATCTACTATATATTGCTTTATTAATATAATCTATTGTTTGCAGGACTTAATCCCTTCTGGTAGTGTACTATCCAATGCATTGAGCTGGGGAGTGAAGATACTTCATATTGATGGTAAATATTTTTGTTTGGTGAAGCCTGCCGTGAACTTGTAACATTCATTTAATTATCTTTTTGTTGAATTCAAAATACTAAAAATGATAAATTACTTCAGATATACAAAAATAAACTCAGCTGAGTGTAATTGTCCCTCATTTTGCCAGATGTTAAAAATTACATCGAACAAAAGAAAAAGGAGCTCTACCTAATCAAAAGAGCAGGCAGTTCTTCAAAAGATGTGGTAAGTGGTTCTTCAACATTTGTGAAAATGCCTTTGTTTCACTGAGAATACAGGTGTCCTAAATACTACCTGCTGTGAAGCTTGCAGATTCCATTTTAATGAATCTTGCTCGTGTTCAGTTTTTCAGACTGGTATGTTTCATGAACTGATTTAAAAAAACATTTGAAAACCAGAAAGTGTTAGCTATTAATTTCAGCATTATTCAAAAATATATGTTATAGTAGCATTGATTAAATCATATATGGACCTTTGCTCTTGCAAAGGGTATCTTGGAATCAGAAGTACTGAACTGCCTGAAACGATGTAAAGTGTGGTTAAGTTGCCTTGTGTAATTTTCACTATGACACAGCGATTGGAAACCTTCCTTTTGATGGGCCATTTTAAAATATCCCAGTACCTGAAGAAAGCTGTTTCTAGGGAATCTTTTCAGTCAGTTGTTCAAACCTGCATCTCTTCTTCCTGGTCTTGTAAAGAGCTCACATAAAGTATCTTTGAGGTATTTTGCTGATAACATGCAGTTGGCATGTGAAAAATCTCAATTTCTCCAGATTTTAGTGTATGATACAGTGAGACATTGAAACTGCTTTAGCTGCTTGTGTTCTCTGTCTGCAGTATCCCTATAATTTAAATTAAGGATGTGATGTTGTATAATTATCTAGTCCAGGCGGGGTGCTCCGATAAATAAATTAAATGGTAACATATAGACCATCTTGTGTATGCTACATTGTTTTGGGATGCAATAGCGGCTACTTAGGCTATCTTAAATCCTCTGCTAAATCATTAGTGTCCTAGTGTTCGTGGATAACAAGGTGGAGCTTTTTGCAAGTAGTATAAAATAGGTGTTTGTACCTTTACCACAATCAGTTACAGCCAACACCTGGTACTTTACTCTTTTTCTGAAAACAAAAGACTCCTACATTTAATCTTCATTGCTAAGAAAAACCTGTGTAAATCCATTCAAATGAGAAGAATGGCTTTAATTGGAGAATGTTATCTGGAATTTTAGTTTGTAGTTAATTAGCATCATTTACAAACTGTTGTGAATATTATCTGTATTTAAGAACCAACTTTAATCCATGGCAGAGTGTCCTAGGTTTTTCGGTTGGATTTGTTTTTTAAATTGAAACATCTCAAGGAGAACTCTTTATGATTTGCTTTTTGTGGCGTAGAAATGTTTCTTTGGGAAACGTCACCATATTTCTGAAGTAGTAATGAATTTTAGTTTCCTGCAAATCATATGCATGACTGTGTACTAAGTCGTGATTAGCACAGGGGGAGCATCATAACTTGAAATTAGCTACAGCTAAATCTTTAGGTAAAATGCAGAATAATGCTAATGGGGATTTTATACATTTTCTCTCTTTTTTCCTATAGGGAAAACAAGTTACTCCTCAAAAGTCAAGAAGTAAGTATTAATATTTGTAGAGGTGTATGTTTTGCTTATTTTCTGAGTGCCTAAAAGTGGACCACAGTTCATAATCTTGTCAAGTGTGCTGCTGTATTCTAGTTTGTATGTCCAAGAAAAGCATATAGAAAAACTTAATGGAAATCAAGAGTTTGTCAAAACATGTACGTACTGAGTTCCAAAATAATGCCTGCTTGTTCATTCATCTACTAGAGTAACTTGCTGAATGAAGAAAAGCGTTTCTCTCAGTTTTCTTTTTTTTCCCCACCTTGAGCAGGTAGACTGAAAAATCCATTTGTGAAGGTGGAAGATAGAAGTCGGTAAGTGTTCTCTTCATGAGTTAAGTGATGTGGTTCTCAAACTTGAGTAATTGAGAAACATTTTAGTATGCCTTGAGGAAGTGGCCTTCAGATTTGAATTTCTTCCTAGCTTTAGATGGTAGGCATGCTGTCTTCTTAGAATAAGTTATAACATTTTTGTCTTTACATGCTCTGGGTAGCTATCTGTGTTGAGCCACTGAATGAGATTGAGCAAGTATTAGTATAGTAGGGAATATTTGCAGTAAGTAATGTAAGAGAAAGTTAAGGTATAGCTCCAGATCATGAGAATGCTTTCTTAGGGTTACTTTCTGCCGAGGGCCTTATGAATGAAAAGGAAAACTGGAAGCTTTGAACCTTGACATCTTTTCATTAGATCCAAATCCTGTAGCCCAAAAGGTCAGTAAAACTTTCTATACTAGATTCCAGTCCTGTAGTCCCAACTCAATAACATTAATCTCCTGCAGACTATTTAGATGTAAGGAAAGTGAAGTTGCTAATTAAAATCATCCTCTGAAATGAGGTTTTATTTCCTGTTCAGTAATTTCTTTTTGAAAGCAAAAAGCCTCCCTATTAGTCTGATTTCAGTACCCACAGTAGCATGAAACCTGATACTTTCAGCCTTTAAAATTTTCACTTCTTTCTGGTCCTGGAATTGATCAGACCTGCTTCTGTAAGGAAATGCCAGTTTGCCAGTAGTTGAGAGAACAATAAATTATAAAAAAGTATGGTCTGGGCAGCGTATTTTGCATTTTTATTTTCTTAACTAAATTCTACTTTATGATGATGTTTATAAGCTCCAAATTCTTTGACATAATTTCTTTGATGCTTTCCTGAATTAAGAAGATCTAAGCCTGGTCTTGCGCTGTGGGCTATTCTGATAGAAGAGGGACATGAGGATAGTGAGGATAATTGGACACACGTAGAAGAAATTTGTTTCTAAATACGTATGCATTTGACTTCTGAACTAAACACAGGAAACGCTTTTGAATGTTGTGTAATGTAAGCAATTGTCCTGAGTTCGGGGAAAATGGATGAACCAGGGAACTTTAGGCCACTCAGTCTCACCTCTGTGCCTGGCAAAATCTTGGAGCAGATTCTCCTGGAAGGCATGCTAAGGCACATGAAAAACAACAAGGTGCTTGGTGACAGTCAGCATGGCTTCACTAAGGGGAAATCCTGCCTGACCAATCTGATGGCCTTCTATGATGAGGCTACAGAACTGATGGACAGGGGGGGAGCAGTTGATGTCATCTACCTGGACTTGTGCAAAGCGTTTGACATTGTCCCACATGACATCCTTGTCTCTAAGTTGGAGAGACTTCAATTTGATAGGTGGACCACTCAGTGGATAAAGAACTGGCTGGATGGCCGCACGCAAAGAGTTGTGCTCAATGGCTCAGTGTCCAGCTGGAGACCAGTAACTGAGTAGGTGTCCCTCAGGGATCAGTGTTGGGACCAATCTTGTTCAACATCTTTGTCGGTGACATGGACAGTGGGATTGAGTGCGCCCTCAGCAAGTTTGCCGATGACACCAAGCTCTGTGGTTCGGTTGATACGCTGGAGGGAAGGAATGCCATCCAGAGGGACCTTGACATGCTTGTGATGTGGGCTGATGCCAACCTGATGAAGTTTAACCATGCCAAGTGCAAGGTCCTACACCTGGTTTGGAGCAATCCCAGGCACAGCTACAGGTTGGGCAGAGAAGAGATTCAGAGCAGCCCTGTGGAGAAGGACTTGGGGGTGTTGGTCGATGAGAAAATGAACATGAGCTGGCTTCAGTGTGCGCTTGCAGCCCAGAAAGCCAACCGTATCCTGGGCTGCATCAAAAGGAGTGTGACCAGCAGCAGGTTGAGGGAGGTGATCCTGCCCCCCTACTCTGCTCTCGTGAGACCTCACTTGGAGTATTGTGTGCAGTTCTGGTGTCCTGAACATCAAAAGGATATGGAACTGTTGGAACAAGTGCAGAGGAGGGCCACGAGGATGCTCAGGGGACTGGAGCACCTCCTGTATAAAGATAGCATGAGAAAGTTGAGGCTGTTCCATCCTGGAGAAGAGAAGGCTGCATGGAGACCTCATAGCAGCCTTCCAATATCTGAAGGGGGCCTTTAGGGATGCTGGGGATGGACTCTTCATGAGGGACTGTAGTGATAGGACAAGGGGTAAGGGGTTCGAACTTCAACAGGGGAAGTTTAGATTGGATATGAGGAAGAAATTCTTCACTGTGAGGGTGGTGAGGCACTGGAATGGGTTGCCCAGGGAAGTTGTGAATGCTCCATCGCAGGCGATGTTCAAGGCTGGGCTGGACAGAGCCTTGGGTGTTATGATTTAGTGTGAGTTGTCCCTGCCCATGGCAGGGGTGTTGGCACTAGATGGTCTTAAGGTCCTTTCCAACCCTACCTTTTCTATGATTCTATGAGTAGCATTTTTATCCTCCTTAGTAGCTGGTGCAGTGCTGTGGTTTTGACTTTTTTGGCCTGGGAACAGTGTTGATACCACTGATGGTTTTAGTTGCTGCTCAGTAATGTTTAGTCTGACCAAAGACTTTCTAAGTCTTATGCCAGGGAGGAGGGGAAGCCAGGAGGAAGCAGAGACAGAACATCTGACCCAAACTAACCAAAGTGGTTTTCCACTCCACAGCACGTCATGGCCAGGGTGTAAAAACTGGGGGCAGGGACCCGGGAGGTTTAGATCACTGCTGGGTCGGGCTGGGTATCGGTCAGTGGGTGGTGAGCGGTTGTATTCTCTTTCCTTGTCGTTATTATTATTGGTAGTAGCAGCAGTGGTTTGTGTTATACCTTAGTTACTGGACTGTTCCTACGTCAACCCATGGGAATTACATTCTTTTGATTCTCCTCCCCATCCCTCCAGGAGTGTGGGGAGGAAAGAGAGGGGGGAGCTAATGAAATGTGTGACTGATTTATTGCTGGACTTAAACCATGACAATTATTTTAATGTTTAAATGCTTATGCAATGTTAGTAACTGGTCACAAGATGCTTAGCTGTCCCTATAAAGTTTTCCAGACTTGCTCTTTTTCTGCCTGGGTAGCTTATGATGGTAATATGGGAGAAAAAATCAGACTGATCTCTGGCATCAGCATTTCAGTCGAACGATTCAGTATGTGAACTTCTGGCATGCCGTATTTTAAACATTCTTAATATATTCAGTGTGCTGGTGCGGTTGCTAGTTCTGTTATCTCTCAAGTACAGTGATGTACAGGAAAATAACCTGCCTGGAAAATGAAAAGGTCTGGTTTTATATCTTGAATGGTAAATTGATTAAAATTTTCAAAAAGGAAGAAAACGGGAAAATTGGAAAAAAAAAAAAAAACAAAACACAAAACCAACAAAAAAACATTTGATGTTAGGAACTGCTGTAGCTACTTCTCAGGAACACAGATACACCAGTGTCCAAATTGCTTAGTTTTGTTGGTTACCCAACTCTCAATGATAAATCAGCATGAAAGCCATACCCCAGGGAGAAGTGTACGAAAGCTATGGGAACTCCAGGCAAATCTATTTTAAGAAAGTATCATGCTTTTAGGAAGGAAGGAATTACTTATTCTAGGATATTGATCTGCTTAGCGTTCTGTGTATGATATATGTAAAAGAGAGACGCTTTTCCATGATTCTGACCCAGTTGTATTTTGGTGCTATAAACTCCCTTTTCCATTTTGATGGTTTTAATGCAGTTGTTTTGTTGAATACAGCCTCTACCGGCCATTTTATCTGCAGTTACCCATTTTTCCAGTTCTGAACTACTGTGTTCCAAAACCATATAGTCCATTTGAAGTGGATAAGAAGCATCCTTCTGGTCCAAAGCAAGCGCAGTCTAAGCAAAGGTTTGTTGAAAACTTGTTGGGGTGTGGATAGTAGAGAGGGTGGTTCTCTAAAATAATTGTAACATAATTGTTTTCTAAAATTACTGTGCTTCTAATTTTGTGCTATATTTAGTACTAATAGCCATGTCTCAGCTGATGTTTTTGCTGCATTGTAACTGTTGGTGTCTGTCTATCTTTCTGTACCCTCTTTGTGCTGTCTTTAGTCCTTTTTTTGGACATAAAGATGCATACATCCAAAAATGCAGCCTTCTATCACTGTGGGTCAGCATAAGATACTTTTTTTCCTTTCTGATACTGGTTTCTTCTTTGTCCTCATCTTGGATGCCATCCAGGAAGTATTTTACAGGGAGTGTGTTTCTTAAGGCTACTTTTGATATTTGTCAGCATAATACCCAACTAGGCAGTTAAAAATCTTTAAAACTGTGATATTCGTACATAGTGCAGATCATTGTTGATAAAGTCTTAATTTGTACAAGTTAGACTGCAAATACTGCCTCAGCTCTTCAGAGTAGTTGGTCTTACAGTTAGTGTTTATATGATAAATTTTGGCATTCAGGCTCAGAGCACTCCAGATACAGTCAGAACTTTGCTAAATCAATTTTATGATTTGAAACTACTTAGGAATCTTAATTATCTGGGTTTTGGTGAATCATACTACTGTTTTTAGTCTCTTATACCTAGCATATTGGGGGTATTAGTGATTCTTTCATTGATTTCTAAAACTGGCTCACATAGGAGACTAAAGATAATTTAGGTGAAAGGTAGCTTTGCTAAATGTGGAACTTTCTGTATCTAGTAACTTCCACTGCTTTTCTGTCCTTGGGGTCTAAAGGCTTACTTAGGTATGATACTTTTCTTTTTAAAATAGCTTCTCCACTCTTCAGTTCTGTCCAGTCTTCACCAATATTATAGTGCTGCAGGTTTTCAGGTGGTGTTGCCATGCTGAATTTTATTTATTTTAATTGCAATAAATATAGCAGTGTGAAAAAGCAAAGCAACTGTAACAGCAGTAACTTTTGCAGTTGTGAGGCAATTTCTGATATTATCTCTTCAGAGGAGTTTAGAAAGGCCCATCCTTTTTAAAGCATAAAAAAAATTATTTGCATTTATATGGAATATGATGTATTAAAAAATACAGGAATTACGTTTCAGTGAATGTTCCTATTTAATCTTTTGGGTTGGCGCATGCCAAAGAGATTTAGGTGGGAGATTATTTCGTACTCAGCAGGTAAATGTGAGGAATGTCAATTTCGGGAGAGAAAAAGGGGAGTGCTCGCTATTTCTATCTGGGAGAAAAAGCTTGTTGAAGCAAAGTTGTCAGTCCCATTTGCTTCTGTATTTGGCAAGCCAAATGACCTGGAGCCATTATTCAATTTTCAGATGATAAATCCAGTTGCTTATATTGTGCTTTACTGGTTCTCTGATTTTTACAGTACTAAAGAGGGAAGGTGAAAAGGTTAGTGTTAATATTAACAACTACACAGTTAGGTGGAGCCTATCCTGTGGAGCCCAACAAATGCTGGGGCAGGTGTTACCAGTATAGACTTGACCGGAAATGGTTGGTGAAAGCAGTGTGCCCTTATTATGCTTGTTTGCTTTTTAAGTGCAGATATTTTTCAGGACAAGTGTTTTGATGTAAAGACCTGAGCTTCCATCTCTGCAGATACTTGGTAAAGTCTTGTCAGAATCATTTTTGGCTAGACAGGGAGATGGCACTATTTCTCTAAAGTAAAAGGGAAATAGGGATTGATGGTTTTGCTTTTACCACTAGCACATCATCCTTATGTGTTTTAATGTGAATTGAAGCAAAAAAAATGAAGCTAGTTCTCTCTAGATGAGGACTCTGAAAATCATGGAGCAGCTATTGAAACCTCTGTGTTAATCTCCAGGAAGAACTTGAGGTTCATTTCCTCCTATTTCCACTTCGCCTGTACCTAGAAAAACAGGACAAAATGGCATTTCGTAAGCATATTCAACACCTATGTATAAACCAACAGATGTGACTGTTTTTTGCCAAAGCATGAGAGGTCATCTGTTACACCAAGTGGTTTTTCGCTGTGTGTTCTTGGCATCAAAAATACTGACAGTGGTTGAGATATAGAAGACTTTTTCTCTTTTTCCCTGTAGTTTTTGTTTTATCAACCCTCCTTTTTTCAGCTATGTACAGAGGCTTCAGCATGTCCTGTGTTTTGTCAAGTGATATTTTTTCGTTCAGCAACTTCGCACTGTTTATTCTGAGTCAGTAGTGTATCTGTACTAACCTGGATGTTTTATGCTTACATCCAGTTCTACTGGGTCTGCCAGTCATTTTTGCAGTAATTTCTTTTTTTTTTTTTTTTTTAATTAATGCACAATTTCTTCTGTATATTTTTCCCTAGCCTTTGACTAACAATTTAAATAGTTTGAGCAGAAATAATACTTTTTTATTATTTAAGTAATTAAGAACAAGCATGCTGTGAGAGGCAAGTAATAGAGCTCAGCTCCATATTTGAAACTTACATTAATACAACTTTTCTGTTAACAGAACCAAAATAAATAGTGACAAGGACTGTGGAACTCCTGTTCAGCTCCCTCAGAAGGACAAAAAAAAGAGAGGATATTGTGAATGCTGTGGGAAGAGATATGAAGATTTGCAAACAGTATGTGAAATGTCAAGTATATGCTTGGATAGTGTCATCTCTCAAGTGGGGTATCAGCAGTGGTTTCTACTTGTTAATTTAATATATTTTTTTATCTTGGGAGATTTTCCGACTGTATCTCCTAAAAAGCAGCAAGTGGATATTTTTTTTTCCATGTAGGTTTAAAGTCTTGATAACTGCTTCTATATATGGTAACTGAAGGCACTAGTAGCTCATGTCTCAGAGACACTGGTAATAAATGATACTTACTTACTGCTCCATACCATGCTGCTGATATGTATACATACTGTATATTCATGGCTGTAGTAATAGATTAGTTTCATGTTTTTCCTTTAATTCCAGCATCTTGAAAGCGAACAGCACCGAAATTTTGCACAAAGCACACAGTATCAAGTTGTTGATGATATAATCTCGAAGTTTGTTTACAAGTTTGTAGAATACAAAGATGATGAAAAAATAAAAAGGTAAGTTATACTTTCTACACTCTGGGAGTTAAGACATTAAACATAAAGATACTTCTGAAATCTGCATCTGGTACAGAATAAATTCATATGTTTTCAGTCTGAAATAAATCTCTGAAATTTGCAATGCAGTTGTACCTGGAAAATAATTACGTAAAGCAGAAATTAGAGAGGGGGGGAAAAAAAGTGCAGATGATATCGTAAGAAAATTAGACAGAAAAGATTTGCCAGAAGTTGTCCTACCTATCCTTCAGCTTTAGAAAAGCAAGATCTACTGTACTAAAACATTGCTGACAGAAGGACAGCAGTGTCTGAACATCTTGCTCTAAAGACTTTGTCATTCTTAGTAGCCTAAGAACAGCAAATGGTACCCTCCTCATTCAGTCTGCTCTCCTTACCAGTGGAAAACTTTTCCTAATCTAGATCTTGCTGTCTGTACTTTTTAAGTTCTTAGCTTCTGACCTGCCTGTGCTGGACAAATAAAGCGGATTTTCCTTTCCTCTTTGTAGCTCAAAAGCTTAAGTGGGCTAGACAGACTTGTTTCACATCTTGGACTGTAGGCAGCAGTGTCTTAGTTCCAAGTAACTACCTCAATTCAAGATTGCTCTGGTTTGTTGCAAATAAATTGGGAGATTAGGAATAACTTTCTCTCCTTTTAAAAGGAAAAAGTATTGAAGGAATAAGGATATTTTTAGTGAAATCAAATGAAATGCAAATAGTCAAGCAGCTGATAGCCTAATGAAGGCAAACTTTTATTCCCGTTATATCCTGAAAATACTCAGGCTAGGTTTGAAATGCTATGCCAATAAAATAATGTATAATTACGCTAACTTCTGTGTGTATATATCATAGAATATTTGTATTTCTAGAGATTACATTATATTCATTAATGTCTTCTGTTCTTGATACCACTATAAATAGAGATTTACTGAAATAGTAGGCAACTTATTTCATGTATTTTTAAAACAATTTTATGAGCTGTAGAAATCAATAACAAAAATAAGACACTCTGTTCCTATAAAAACAGTGTGTTGCTACTCTAAATCTTTTAAGGAGTAGAACAAAAAATTGCTTTGCCAGTTCTGTTGCTTTTCTAGAATCAGTTGCCTATGGAGTTGTTTCCCATGTTTTTTCCAGGTGTGTGTTAATACCTCTAAACCATTTCATTGTAGGACAAAATGTAGTACAGGCTGTTTTTCTCCAGTTATTGGGAGGATAACTAGACCAGATGAGCTGAACGAACGACTGAAAAAGCAACACATTTCCTTGAAAAGCTACTCATGGAAGGATATGACAAGGCAGGCACTCAAACCGGATCGCCAGCCTGCGGAAGTACAACCAAATCCTGTGCCAATACCTACCCCTCTTTCTGGGTCTGTTTGTTCAGTTCTTTATTGTCACCTGGCACAACCTTCGAAACTGCAAATTAAGTTCAGAAATAATGATGAAGATACTAAAACTGATTGCTCCTGTGCTGCAAACTTAAGACAGACTGTTGTGTCATCATATTTCATGCAACCACCCCCTCAGAAAGGTGACAAAGCATATATAGAGACCTTACCTCGAGCTTATGAGTCATCCAATAAAGAAATACTGGAACTAGAAGTAAATAAAAAGAACTTACAGTGTTCTCAGGAAGGCATGTGTACTTCATATTCTCATGCTCAAGTTACAGAATTTAGTGAAAAGGACAAAACCCCATTGCAGCCAAAAAGAAAATTAAATAATGCAGTAGTTCTACCAGCAAAGTGTTTGAAAAAAACAGATGCCAATCCTACGTTTGTCAAGAAACATCGTGATTTCTGTGATAATCATCAACAGATGCAGCACAATGTAGTGGAGGCTGAGGTATCTGATACTGCTATAAACAAAGAACTTAATGAATTGGCTGCCAGCACTACACACAGTTCACCATCTGGAAAACTGCACAGAAAAGTGAAGCTTTCCTTGGGAAGAAATAAAAGAGAAACCCAGAAACAAAACCTGGGGTTATGCGTAAAGTATACAAATGGACTTTCTGTTCCTGAACAGAAGAGAAGCTCTTGCAGCTCCCCAGTGCAGGCCCTACTGGAGTTCTTTCAGACAAGTGAAAGAAACTCAGAATTTGGAGGTTTTTCAGGTTACACGGAGAGCAAAGGTACAACTAGTATGAAAGATATATGGGAAGGGCAGAATACAAATGTTGTGTGGTCATTATTTTCCTCTTCATCCTCATCCCCATTTGTTGGATTTTAATGCTGCTTTATTTAATAATTTTAAATAAACTTGGAAATCGAAGATTTTATTCATGGAGACTTTAATTGCTATATTATATGTACAGATGGTTTGGTTTTCAAGGTTTTTTAATGCAAAATCTTCTGTATATGTAAATGTGAAAAATAAAAACTAAGGTGGGTTTTTTAGATGGTTGTTTTTTGGTTGTTTATTTTTCCCTTTAAAAGGTACTGTTTTATCACAGCTAGTAAAAGGCCCTGACTCCAGATTTGGGGTTAAATTAGTTGCAAGGCAAAACCAATAAGCATGAGATGGGGTAGGTGCATTTGGATAGAATTATTTTGTAAAAACATTGATTATGGTACATTCTAAATAACCACTTTATAAATAACTGGAAGTTCCATTGTAAATAATGCAGTCCGTTACTTGCCAACTACTGATGTTTTGTGGAGATTTGGTTGCTTCGCTTCCTGCTGCTGCTTTATTAGAGAATGCCAAAAAAAGTTACTTGCTTTCCTAGTATTTCCTCTGCTGAAATTGTCTCATGGAACCTATGTAATCATAAAGAAATAGCATTAGGAAATGTGTATTATATTTTTTGGCTATTATGACATAATTTATTTTTAGACTGAAACTTGTTGTATTCAGTATTTCAGCCAATAGGAAAGCAATAGGTGTGCTTTCATTTTGCTTTTAGAAAACCCCAATGCAGTAACAGCAGCAGAAACAATTACCACAAAAAAAACCCCAGCCAATCAGTTTCTGATTGATTCAAGTTACTTGTTTGGTTTTTCTTTCAGAGTAGGCAGCTGCCTGACTAGCTTACCTGGAGGCAGAGTGAAAGACACAAGTGAGAATTGGAAAGACTTTTTTTAAGACTTCAAACCTTTACCAGAGCTCATCTCTATCACAATTTCTATATCTGTAAATCAGTGCAGGCCATGAGTATGGAATTACAAGCGGTAATTGCAGTGCTTTATTAATAAATGCTGAGTGCCTTAAGGTCAGGTAAGATACCTAAACCAACAGAAATTACTCTAATTTTTTTTCTGAAATTACTTGTTTGTATTTTTATCTCTTGCCCACTTATTATTCTCAAGCTTACTCTGTCAGTGTTCTTACAAAGTGGTTTCAGTCATTGCATACTATAATCTGACCTTCATAGGATAGTATCTAAGAGGGGGTAGGTAATGTTTCTTGGTGTGCAGGAATGGGTGAGGAAAATAACAATTACTTTCCTTTAAAGAGCATGTAAGTTGGAAGCTTAAAAGTGACATTCCTGATTCCACTGTTCATCTAATTGCCTGTCCAGTCTGGTAAGAATTGCTTTTTGATCTCTCCATCTTTATGGTTACCTCTGGGTTGAGTTAGAGTTTCTTCTGATCTGGATTCACATAAATTATATAGAAAGCCATTACAGAAATTTTCAAAATTAACCTTTTTTAAAGGGGTTGATCTCAAATATGTATGTCTATTTTTTTTGGCCTGTAATTTAGCAGTATATAGTGCTTTAGGAATGGAGCTTTTAAGAACATTGAAGCAATTACTTTGCTCTTCATGTTGAGTGATGCTTTAACAATAGAAGGATTGCTCAAGATGTGATGAATGCAGTTTGTTCAGTCTATTTTAGGAACGAGTGTTTGACCACTGTTACTGAGAATGTTTTTGTTTGTTTGTAGTTTTTTTAATCTTTTGGTTCAGTTCTAAAGCAAAGTATAAGAAGAATTTGCATTTTTCCCTAACACAATCTGTCAGTAGGTATCTTTCGTGGACACTCCCCCCTCCTCCCATCCCTGAGACACATACTCTTAGTTGGTGTGGTGGAATTCTAACTGGAATGCATATGGTTATTCATATACATAAAGATTATTCCAATAATTGAATGTTAAGGAGAGAAGCAGTTGATGGTAGTAAATGTACTTACTGGATAACTGATGTCTATGTTTTGCATATGGTAGATGTGATATTGGAATATGTTAGCTCAACAGGCACTGAAGAGGTTTAAGCACACTGGAATCTGGCTTTAGAATCTTAAGGGAAAAAAGTCAGAGGTTTATCATTAAAATACGAAGACTTGCAATGCAGAAGAAGATGGAGAGTCACTGCAACTGCAAAGAAAAACACTTTTAGTCATGATGCAGCTTTTGTTTACAGATGACTGACAAGTCACATCAGTGCATGCTGAGTCTCCTTTGCATGGAATATGTTCAGATAGCGTCACAAGCCATAGCAAGCTCATTAACTATTTCTAAAACAGATCTATTCTGCATTTATTATATTTCAAGCTTGGTTGGGTTTGTTTGTTTGTTTGCTTGTTTTAAATCCCCACAGTTTTCAATAAAAGGAAAAAAGGAATTATTATATGAAAAAGTAGTTGAATGTGGAAGGCTAGTTATTGGGACAGTTGTCTGTGTCTCTGACTTTCTCCTAGACAGGAAAATCAGTATTTTCCAAATATGTGGCCAGCATTCCTAGTAATGTCAAACCTTTCAGGCAACCACTACCACAGCTACCTCTGTAGTTACTAGAATAAAGGGTTAGCATTGGAAGTGTGTTTTATTTGTAAGTACATCTTGGTGATAATTGCATATTAAAAAACTACAGTTTGAACTCTATAGGTACATGAATTTCTTCTAATGCGCTTTGCTTTTTTATTGTCTTCCTTTCAGTGAATTTGAGAATCTGGTGTAGGTCATTTTTAAATCCTGTTCAAAACTAGTTGTTAATATGCTGACTGTTGCTTCGTTTGTGTAGTGGTTAGTGGAACTTGGAGCTGTATTTCTATACTCCCCAGTGTACGCTTATACACAGCGTGGGATTCAAAATTTTAATGAGACACAATCTTGCCTGTTGGAAAAAAACAAAAGCCTTGCCACTTGTGTAGAGCAGACATTACTTCATTTTAAGTCCAATTGAAAAAAAAAAAACAACCAAACAACCCTAGACTTTTATGTTAAAGAAGTACTCTTATTTAAGTGATTATTCTGTGGCCCAGTGATCTCCATTGTTTCTTTTGTAGGTGTGGCAGGCATTTTTCTGGGGCTGTGAGATATTTTATCATCTTTAAAATGTAAGGCCTGTGCATGCACACACACATAGCATTACTGAAAGCCCATGCAGACACTAATGGTTTGGCACTTTTGTGCAAAGGTGAGTTGTAACTGATCTATTGAGACCCATCTCGTTTCATTACCACAGGAGAGAGCAAAATTTTTTTTGTTAAAAGACTTCTAACATGGAATACTAGCTACACAATGCAAAGTTGGGATGGTTGTAACAACATCAAAAGAAATGCAGGTATTGAAATCTGCTTTTAGAAATAAAATGTTAGAAGCGTTTTACTTCACTTACACCAGGTTAGGTTTGTTATCATTGCAGTAAGTGCCCAACCACTGCCTGTGACTTAGCTGCACGCGATGTGTTTGTCTAGAACAGAAATGTTTCTCATCAGGTGGATTTACAGTGTGGCTGAAAGGATCGAGTTCCCAAGGGTTGGGAATATGTATGTGTACATATGGGCATACTTACAGATGTTCATATGGGTGTATGGTGACAGTGGGGTAAGTGACTTCAAAACCACACACGTAACGAAGTTCTGAGTTTCATGCACTCGGGTAAGCCCTGTGCTCAGCAGCAGCATCTTTAAGCAGTAATCTCTTGTGAAATACCTGATTACAGAATATTTGCCATACAGCAACAGGTGGATAGGTGACTGAAAAGCTGTCCTTCCCTTTTGGAGTTGGGGTAAAGGTAGTTACCATCTGAGGAGTACCGGGCATGTTACCATCTGTTCTGTCCTCCAGGGGCTGCCAGTGTGTGTTGAGGTGATTGAACACCATGTTCTACCTCAGGCTTTCAACAAAAGGCCATGCTTCAGTTGTCTAGTCATGCTACCATTGTTCTGTGTTATCTTCTAGCCTGTATGACTGCAAAGCCTATGACTCCTTAGATGCCCCTGTGGAGGGTTGTGTGACTTCATCCTGCACCCTGAAGAACCTCAGCTCCAAACAACTTTGCTAATGTAACTGGCCAAATCTCTTGTTTCAATCTTCCAAGTGCAGGAATGACGAGAAAAAATGGTAGCTATGCTTAACTTGTGTAGTTAGTGTGGGGTGTGGACACAGAATGTAAAAGTGAATACTGTTGGTAATACCAACCAGTAATAATCTCACTGCTGATATCTGTAGCAGAGTGATAGTACGTATGAACTGAGTTCATTAACCAGGTAAACATTTCTGAAAGTGATGTAAATACTTCTGGGTTTTACCATGCATTCTGTAAATGTTGCTGTTTAGCTTTTGATACTTACAGTGTATTTGCTTTAGAGAACACAGCTATCCAAATAAATGCTGAGCATCCCAGGTAGAGCATCATAAAAAGATTTGGGATGCAAAGCAGATGTTTGGGTGGAATCCAGTTTCATTTGGTATAAAGCAGCTGCAGATCTGGTTGGATGTCAGAGTTAATCCACTTTAAAAAAATATATATGTATTTTTCAGTTGAGGGGGGATCTCACTTCAAGGATCAGTGTCTCAAATGTTCTTTGAGTATGTAGATAGCTGGGCTTTAAAGCCCAGGCTTTCTCTGTGACCTTCAGAACAGTTTTGCACCATGGTGCTCCAGTAGAACAGAGGTTGGGAACCATACTATGGAAGTCAATTCGCCAAATGATGGTAGTAACTTACATGGTTTCAACCACTAGGCAGAGCAGGAATTTGGATGTGGGTCTTGTGCATTTTGGGCACACCACCAGCAGATGTCATGTGGGATTCGCGTTTCCAGTACAAGGTCTGCAAGCATGGTCCTTCAGCCTCAGAAGCTTCATAGACCTCGAAAACGGAGAGTGTCCTGGCCACTGAAAGATTCACAAATCTCATCCTGTATCCTGCAGTCAGGTTGGTTTTGTTGAGTAGCTGTTTAGGTTATTTTTGGGGATAATTTTATCAGCTAACTTGCCTGACATACTTTAGGGGTTACTACAGAAGATCTCACCTGGAAGCTCCGAAGTGTATGCAACTTTGTATATTGTAAAACACGCATGAGATCTGTGACTGTTTTTGACTTTGGTGCAGATTTCCAAACCACTTGCCACTGAGCCAAATGCTTCTTTTATATTTGATAAATGAAAACCTGAGCTTTCTTCATGCCACCAGATTTTCCGAGAAGCTACCAATACCAAACCACACTTGTAGTTACCCAGTCCAATCTCCTAAATTCCAAGAGTGGCGAGCAGCAGTCACGAGGAGTGCAAAAAGGATCCTGTGCAATGACTAGATGCAGGATAGAACCCCCAGCAAAAAAAAAAAATATCCTATTTGTAAACTTGGAATGAAACAACTGGACAAAGCCTGAAGCTCTTTTGTCTAAAGCTGGCTGTTCATCACTACAGGTCCAGTTCTTTCAGTCCCTAAGAACATCCTGTTCCTCTTGAGACTGAGAATTTTGAAAGGCATTCAAAAGTACAGCCCAAATAAAGACTTTAGTGGACTAACTACTGTTGAATGGAAGGATATTTGTTCTTAACCAGCTTTAAATTTACTAGATTTTAAATCAACTGACTCATCTTTTTAATGCACCATTCTGCCTGAAGAACAGAAAGCACCAGCTTACTCTCCATGTACTACCTATAGGACATTTTATTGTCTTCCTCTCTGCTCATCACCATCCTGAACAATCCTGATCTTTCTGGTTTCGTCACTGTCTTTCTTTGAACCTTGCAATGTCCTTGCTGGGAATGCCATGTGGTGCTCCAGATCAGCCTGTACCTTGAATTAAGTGTCAAAACAGATTCCCTGTGTTGTGTATTTAGACTATGATCGCACATGCTTCTTATTTTGAGGTAATATTCATGCTCTGAACTAAATAACCAGCAGAGTCAAATGTTTCTATGCCAAAAGGCCACTGCTGTACAACTATGCAGTAAAAATGCACTGTTGACTATAATTGGGCATGTAACTGGTACTGATATGAGAAAATGTGATTACCATGTATTCAGAATGCAAATGTGGTTTTCATCTGGAAACATTTAGGGCAGTATCCTTATGGCAATAGGTGGCCAGATGAATAGAGACAAAGTATTTTGTAGATCTGCCCTTTGTCAGGAAAAAGTCTTTGTATGTGTTTTTATAAACTTAGGAAGTCATGATTGAATATCAACCACTGAGAATGTGTTTGTTAAAAAGTGCCCTAGATTTCAGTTGGAATCTACCATATTTGAGAAAACAAAGGTTGCTGTGTGTAGGGAGAATAGCTATACTTTCCACAGTCTTACGTTGCTTAATGTTCTGTAATTGGAATCAGTGTTGGTTTTCCATCGTGTCTATGCATACACAAGGCTCCATTGTGCATTTCTCAGAGCAGAAAATTTAGATTTCATCAAAATTATAAAAATACAAAGCTATTTCTGTAAGGGTTTTAGCATTAAAAATGTGTTACTCTTTCAACATTTTAAAGTAAGCTGATTTCTTCAGAACTTTAGGCAGCTTAAAACTGAATTGTGATTGTTGTGGTTAGTGCTCACCATAGTGATTACCGCAGAGTTTACAATATGCAAGTGGGATGCAATTTTCAAGAATACCTCAAATAAATTATAAGTAGGATGTCATCAGGGCTATTTAGTGCATATACTTTCTTACTTTATATGGCAAGGAGAGAAAGAACAGATCTTAAATTTAAGTGTTACATTATGACTTTAACTATGGTTCAAAAATTATCTTTGGAATACCTGTCGTGAATCAAAAGCTGAATAACTACTTATAAATAATTTTTTTCATTTGCTTTGCAATATTGGCATGTATTTTTCAGGCTTCATTCTTCTGCAGCTGTGGTTCAGTCAATCATACAGAGTGTGCTAATTATGTTTGGCAAGTTGTGAAGATGTTGCAACATAGGATAGAGCTGTTACTGCTCATTTAAAAAAGAACTGGCCTAAATCTTCAGCCTTTCCTCATAGAAGAGGTGCTCCATACCTCTGATCATTTTTGTGACTCTCCTCTGGGCTCATTCTAATAGGTCGGTATCTTTCCCGTACCAAGGACTCCAGTACTCCAGGTGAGGTCTTATCACTCCATGTGGGGTCTCATCATATCTCACCATAGCCTACAGACTGGATATCTACACAAAATGTGGACAACGGTAATGGCAAGAGAAAAATAATGTACTATGTACTGATCCAGGAAATGAGTTTATAACTGTACTGTCTACCTACTACATAACTGGTGTAATATATACCCAGTGTTGTGAATCTACGCAGAAATACTAACAGAAAAAGCTGTGAAACAGTATGCCTGTGGGGACAGTTTGGTCTCACTGAAATAACTGTGGAGGTTGGCTGCAGTCTGAAGTGTCAGAATTTATGACTTTTGAAAAAAGATTGAAACATCATACTAATATACTGATTTTTTCTTTTTCTAAATATCTTTCTCATTTTCTTTACCCACTCCACCTATAGTCCTTTTGATACCCTGCAGCACAGTTTTGTAAGCTGTTTCAGCAACTGCTCCAGGATTTAATGGATACTTTGAGGTAACATTCCATCTTGCCTGTGGTGTATGACTGCAGCATAAGCAGGACAGCACAAAACTTATCAGCCACTCTCTGCTCAAAGATGATATATATTTTCAGATGCAGTATTCTGCTCTTAAGGTGCCCATTTTGTTCCCGTCCTCAGCGTGTTGAAACATCATTTTGTCTGTTTCTATATCATGAACAAAACCTGTGAAAAGCTGAATTTCATTCATCTGTCCTCTAATTGCTTCCCTTAATAAGATGATCTGTGTAAGGTAAGACCTGCAGAAAAATCAGACCAGGAGCCCTGATCTTATCTTCCCTTTGGCTGGTGGTTCTTCAGAAGGCAGCTGACTGGGCTGTAATGCTCCTACAAGCAGGAACGAGGGTGTCAGGTGCCGTGACTGTTGCTAGTGCAAGCAACACAATTAGTCATAGAATGAGTTTGGCTAGAAGTGACTTTAAAGATCATCTAGTCCCATCCCCTCTGCCACGGGCAGGGGCACCTTCCACTAGATCAGGTTGTTCAAAGCCCCATCCAACATGGCCTTTAACACTGCCAGGGATGGGGCAGCCGTAGCTTCTTTGGGCAACCTGTGCCAGTGTCTCACCACTCATAATGAAGAATTTCTTCCTAATAAACCTCCTCTCTGTCAGTGTAAAGCCATTCCCCTTTGTCCTGTCACTACATGCCCTTGTAAGAAGTCCCTCCCCAGGTTTCTTGTAGGCCATCTTTAGGTGCTGGAAGCTGCTCTAAGATCTTCTGGAGCCTTCTCCAGGCTGAACTCTCAGTATGCCCCTACAGAAGAGGTGCTCCAGTGCTTCACTGCCCTGCTATTGACTCGCTCCAGCAGGTTCACTTCCCTCTTGTGTTGGGGGCCCCAGAGCTGAACACAGTACTGCAGGTGGGGTCTCAAGAGAGCAGAATAGAAGGGGAGAATCACCACCCTTGGCGTGCTTGACACGCTCCTTTTGATGCAGCCCAGGACACTGTTCATCTGCATAATGGTTTGAGATTATGAAAACATATTTTTTAATTTTAGTCTTCAAGACTACGTAAGGGTGGTGAGGCAATGGAGCAGGTAGGCCAAAGAAATGGTAAGTGCTCCATCCCTGGCAGTGTTCAAGGCCAGGCTGGACAGAGCCTTGGGAGACGTGGTCTAGTGTGAGGTGTCCCTTCCCATGGGGGGGGTGGGGGGGTTGGAACTTGATGATCTGGAGGTCCTTTCCAACCCTAACTATTCTATGATTCTATAACAAGCATCACTTTCAGTGCCATTTACTGTGATGCCACCTCCTCCTCCTTAATCAAGTGCTTTCAACTGGTACAGTCAAACCTGCAGTGGCTTGTTTGACCTTCTATTCTGTTGCCTGGGTCGGTGTGGAGCTGCATCGGCTGCAGTCCTGCTCTGCATTCCTCTTCATCTCTGGGCTCATCTGCCGTGGCAGTCCTTGCTATCACCGCTTCGGAAAACTATGAGGGAAAGGGGAGCCTGAGACAGCTGCCCCTCGTCCCACGTCCATAAGGGAAGATACCTGATGGAGGTGATGCAGGCCGTGCTAGTAGGCAGCACCGCTGTCCGCCGCTTCCCGGTAGGTGGGGGTGTGGAATTGGGTTACACTGCCGCCATCCCACTGCAGAGGGGCAGCAGCCCCCGAGTGCGGCGTCGCGGGGCTCCCTGACACTTCTGCCGCTTGCTGCGGCCTCTGGCTTAGTCGAGAGCGTGTTGTACCTAGAAATGGACCATTCTGCCTTGTAATGGCTTTCAACTCCCCTCAAGTGTTAGTCCAGGGCAGAAAGTGGGGGGTGAGAGGGAGTGGAAATTTAAGAAAGGAAGAAAAAAGGTCCTAGGGAAGGAAACTGAGGTTTGATAGAAGAGGGACACGTACGTGAGGAGAGGGGATGGCGGCAGAAGCCCATCAGAGGGGTCTGGGGGGCAGTGCCGGGGGGGGGAACACACGCTCGGGCGAGTCGCCGCAGAGCAGCCACGCCTCCCGCAGCAGGACGGGCTGGCCGCGGATGCGCTCCGTGCCGCGGGGACTCCCTTCGCCCCGGGGCAGGGCGGTACCAGAGCAGGCGGTACCGGGGCTGCCCCACGGGGCGGCGGCGGCCGCCCTGCGGCTCTCCCCTGGCTGTGGAGTTTCCTCTGCGCTCTCGCACCGGTCCTTCTTTGCCTGCCAAGTGACTACATTTCCCAGCACTTCCCTCTTCCGACGGGGAGCCTCGCTGGCTCTCGCCATCGCTTTCCCTCGCAGGGGGCTCGGCGCGGCGGGGCGGAGCTCGGCAGCCCCGAACCCGCGGTCCCGCAGCCCCCCCCCCGCTCCCCGCCACACTCCCTGTGCAGGCGCGGAGCCGGCGGCGGCGTTGTCGAGCGGGGCGGTGGGTAGCGCCATGCGGGCGGCCGCCTGCCTCTTCTCTTTGGTGCTCTGCGCCCTGCCCGCTGCCCCAGGTAAGTCTCGGCCGCAGAGTCGAGCCTGGCGCTGAGGCTGGGGCGGCGGGGAGCAGGGATGCTGCGCCCAGGGCTGCTGCGGAACCCCCGCTCCAGCCTGCGCGGCGGGGGCGAGGGCGCAGCGGGTGACGGGTGCCTTTCCCCTTCCCAGGAGGAGCTGGGCGGCGGAGCGAGAGCCGCTTCGCGGAGCGGGAGAGCATCAGGCCCCTGCGGCTGGTAGGCGAGGGCGGCGGCGGGGGGCGGCGGCCGGCACTGAGTACGCGAGTGCGGAGCGGCGCGGCGCGGACGGAGGTAGGCGCCGGGCTGGGGGGGATCGCGGCCTGTCAGCCGGTGGGGGCCCCTGCGGCGGTGCGGTGTGTGCCCGCAGCCCTCCCCCGAGCGATGCTCGTTTGAAAGCGTTGCTGGGTGAGACGCGCGGCTCCCTTCCCTGCAGGAGCATCGGGAATGCCAGCCCTCAAGCAGCAGCGCCCGCGTGACTTAAAGCGGCCCCTGAGCTCGCTCCTTCCCTCCCCCAGCGGGTGCTTGGGGGCCGAGCCCGCAGCGCGCGGCGGCCGGAGGGCTTGGGGGCCACGGGAGGAAAGTTGCGGTGCCTTTGCGGCGGCTAGAAGCGAAACGCTTCGGGTTCATTTCGGTTTCTGTCCGAAGCGTGGGTAGGGAGGGTGAGTGTTCTGGGGACTCGGATGTGCTTTTATAAATAGAAATCGGAAATCGGCAGGGAATTGCTTGAAATATAGCGTGGGAACTTATGTAGAAATTTAACTTAAATATTGCTGCCCAACCCGGGTATGGTTTCTGATTTCTGTCATATGAAGACCAATCCCTGTAGCTTTTAACAAATAGCTCCCCCAGTTTATATTAAAACGCAGTGATTTTCATCTTGATCACTGAGCGTCATGTTTGAGGTGGCACATGGCTATTGTATCTAAAGGAGAAAAAAACCCTATTGATTCTGTCCTGTTACGTCTGAAGAACATAAAATATCTGTGCATTTGAGGTAACTGCTGACATCCATGAGTCTCTGTTTCCTCCTTTTTCTATAGGCTACTGTTCATTTAAGGAACAGAATAGCTGAAAAAAAATTGTCTCAGATTTCTTTAATATAATCCATAAAGTGTAAGCAGTGACAGCTTACATTCATTTTGTGTGCTTAAATAATAAAGTCTCTTCATAGCATATTTATTTGCCTCTGTATGTAACTTTCTATGGAGATGTTTCTCAGACACGAAGACCTTATTTACAGTACAGTAAAATAGGATTCTGAAAGTTCCAAATGGGTACTTTGCTTCAAAAAATAACAAATCAGCATTTCAGGGTTATTTGAAGACCTTTGGACGCTCACAAGTTCAAACACTTTGTAGCATGTCTGTTTAAAAGCCAGTAATGGTTGCATTTGAATCTAGTTATTAGGATTCAGACTCTTACACAATGAACTGTTAATTAATGGGTTTTGTTTTTCTGAATATCTCAACTTCTGTTCACTAGCTCTGATGTTCATAAAAATGTTGCGGTCATCCTCGTTGAGTTCTTAGTATGAACATTACTCCATCCAGAAAAAAATGTAGCACTAGTGGGTTAAAAAGGGTTAGTGCATTTACCTCACAACAGCCTCCATGCTAAAATGAGCTTGAATGGGTAAGGCTCTATGTGCATTTACAACTTTTCCACCTGATCAGAAAGTTTCTCTCTGATGCTTCAGATATCCACAGCCTGTCCCATGGTATCTGGTGGTTCTCAGCCACTGAAGGACGCAGTAGCTTTGGTAGACACCAGAGTGCTTATCAAAGTTATGGGCTGAGTTAACTCTTATGGTTGCTTTTGCGTGGCTGGTAAAGTCACATGAAGTATAAGCATGTGGTGTGCTGGGTTCAGCTCACACATGAAGAGACACCCATGCCTTCCCTGAAGAGTTAACAGTCCAAGATCAGCAGCATATAAAGGGCAGGGGAACAGGATGTGCCCTCTCAGTAAGATTTTCACATGTATTAGTTTGTTTTACGACTAAATATGCTGTGTCTCCATACCCTATTCTGTCCATTGCTAGCAGTCTTTGGACAGCTGAGTATCAGACTTAGAAAAACTGGTCTTGAATAGAGATTTCAAACCAAAGCTAATGGCCTTGTGGATTAGTTTAGGGAGGATGCTTCTTGGAGGAGGTTGAAGCCTTCAGTGAGTCTCTCTGATGGTTCAAGGACAAGCAGCTGCGTCTAGAAGAGCAAAGATACCTGAATGGGATGGC
The DNA here is from genome assembly GCA_017639245.1 of Myiopsitta monachus. Classification (NCBI taxonomy): domain Eukaryota; kingdom Metazoa; phylum Chordata; class Aves; order Psittaciformes; family Psittacidae; genus Myiopsitta; species Myiopsitta monachus. The sequence continues at coordinate 30,557,871 of CM029919.1, forward strand.
ACAGTCAGAGGACTAGGCAGTGAGGCTGTAGCTGTTGAATTAATGTAAAACAATGTAATTGAATTTTGGATTGGATAAAGATAAAAGGGGAGAGAGATAAGCTGGAGAGAAGGAAGTCACATTAAATCGGATCGTATTCCTTTAATTCCTGGATGAAAGCTTTAGCTGCAGAAAGGGCAGAAGTTATCCAAGAGGGATGCAAGCCTGAGTTTGGGATTGCATAAAGGGAAATGAAGATGGGCATTCAGAAGATCACAGAAGCAGAGCGTGGCCTTTGCAGATCAGGAGTTTCAGAACAGGCTTACGATGGAGTTGAGCCAGAGGAGCATAATACAAGAAAAGAAGGTGAAATAAGGTAATCGAAGGCAAAAATGTCTGGGAAGTTATGGTTGGCAGATTTATAAAAGTTTATGTGTTTTTTTCCAGCATTTGTTGAGGTTTTTCTTTAGCAACCTCCTTTGTTTTCTTAATTTCTTTAGGTTTGTTAAGCTTTTTTTGTGGGGGAGGGGAGAGGAGGCATTGCTATAACTATTGAGTGAATTCTCTGCATGCATGTTTTACTATAGAATAATTAAAGAAATAGTCTATGTACTTATCTAGAAATCCAGAATATAATTGCTTAAGAAACAAAATCGATGTGCTCACAGTTGTAGTTGTCCAAGATTGCTGGACTTCAGAGCAAAGCGATAGGCAAATATTGTAGTCTATTACGTATTCATGCCATTAATGTTTTAACTTACATTATACAGTGGACATTGGAGAATTCACGTGACTTTGGGTTTCTGCTTTTGATTCCATCATGTAATAGAGTCACTACCAGTATCCGTGGCATTCCTGTATTTCAATTTCTCTGTTCCCCAAAGGGGGACTATTAGCAGCTGCACAGCACTTAGTCTAAAGAGTAATCAAGAGAAGATATATCTGAGAATATGCTAATATTGTCATGAATGTAATTCAAGATCTTAGCAATGGACACTGAATTTACTGTCGCATAAGTCAGCCTATTAGAAGATGAATGTCCTTTATGGCAGGAGCATTCAGTGAAGGCTAAGCTAAGATTTTTGTGTTTAAAATAAAGTTTCTACTGTGGGCATTTCTAAAGAACCTTTCAACTCCATGCCTTGAGCTGTATTTTGGTGTTGTAAGGAACATACGGGAAATCACAAGTGTTTTGATACTTTCCTTTAGTCAGTACTGTGCAGGCTTGTTCTCCATTAAAATGTGGGACTGAGTAAGCGTTTCTGCCCACTGCGTGTATTTGTTCTTCCACCTGTGAAGGAGAGCGAAATAAAGCACAAGGTATGTCTTTCCAAACTTGAGTTTGCACTCTACATTAGCACCTGATTTGGAGGACCTTTTTTTTAATAATTTTCAATGGATGAAGTGTTCTGGTTGTGAAGATGAAATTGATTTTCCAGCTGGAAATTAGAGTATCAGACCTCCATATGCCTTCCCTCAACCCTAACTGTAACTTAATAGGGATCTTGCTCTAAGCTGGAGACTACCACTCAACACCAGCACATAAGGGTCCCAATTCTTCTTGAGGCCAGCACTTTGTAGTCATGCTAAGAAGTCTGCACACATGATCTGAGGGGCAGCATTGTTCTTCTTGTGGCTTTCATTATGTTATCCTTCCTTTTATGTGTTTCCAGATGTTGATATGGAAATTTGTGAGATTTGCTTTGATTTTCAGTGTTAACAAGGTTCTGACTCTGTCAGCTGCTATGGACGTAGATAGAATCATAGAATAGTTAGGTTTGGAAAGGACCTTAAGGTCATCTAGTTCCAACCCCATGCCATGGGCAGGGACACTTCACACTAAACCATAACACCCAAGGCTCTGTCCAACCTGGCCTTGAACATCGCCTGCGATGGAGCATTCACAACTTCCCTGGGCAACCCATTCCAGTGCCTCACCACCCTCACAGGAAAGAATTTCTTCCTCGTATCCAATCTAAACTTCCCCTGTTTAAGTTTGAACCCCTTGCCCCTTGTCCTATCACTACAGTCCCTCATGAAGAGTCCCTCCCCAGCATCCCTGTAGGCCCCGTTCAGATATTGGAAGGCTGCTATGAGATCTCCATGCAGCCTTCTCTTCTCCAGGATGAAACAGCCTCAACTTTCTCAGTCTATCTTCATACAGGAGGCGCTCCAGTCCCCTGATCATCCTCGTGGCACTCCTCTGGACTTGTTCCAACAGTTCCATATCCTTTTTATGTTGAGGACACCAGAACTGCACACAATACTCCAAGTGAGGTCTCACGAGAGCAGAGTAGAGGGGCAGGATCACCTCCCTTGACCTGCTGCTGGTCACGCTGCTTTTGGTGCAGCCCAGGATACTGGTTGGCTTTCTGGGCTGCAAGCGCACACTGAAGTTCGGCTCATGTTCCATTTTTTCATCGACCAACACCCCCAGGTCCTTCTCCACAGGGCTGCTCTGAATCTCTTCCCTGCCCAACCTGTAGCTACGCCTGGGATTGCTGTGACCCAGGTGTAGGACCTTGCACTTGGCATGGTTAAACTTCATCAGGTTGGCATCAGCCCAACTCTCAAGCGTGCCAGGGTCCCTCTGGATGCCATTCCTTCCCTCCAGCGTATCAACCGAACCACAGAGCTTGGTGTCATCGGCAAACTTGCTGAGGGCGCACTCAATCCCACTGTCCATGTCAGTGATGAAGATGTTGAACAAGATTGGTCCCAACACCGATCTCTGAGGGACACCACTCGTTACTGGTCTCCAGCTGGACACTTGAGCCATTGAGCACAACTCTTTGCGTGCGGCCATGCAGCCAGTTCTTTATCCACCGAGTGGTCCACCTATCAAATTGATGCCTCTCCAACTTAGAGACAAGGATGTCATGTGGGACAGTGTCAAACGCTTTGCCCAAGTCCAGGTAGATGACATCAACTGCTCTCCCCCGTCCATCAGTTCCATAGCCCCATCGTAGAAGGCCACCAGATTGGTAAGGCAGGATTTCCCCTTAGTGAAGCCATGCTGGCTGTCACCAACCACCTTGCTGTTATTTCATGTGCCTTAGCATGCCTTCCAGGAGAATTCGCTCCAAGATTTTACCAGGCACAGAGGTGAGGCTGACTGCTCTGTAGCTCCCCGGCTCATCCATTTCCCCCTTCTTGAAAATGGGGTTGTATTTCCCTTTTTGCAGTCATTGGGAACTTCACCTGACTGCCATGATTTTTCAAATATGATGGGCAGTGGCTTAGCACCTTCATTTGCCAGGTCCTTCAGGACCCGCGGATGGATTTCATCAGGTCCCCTGGACTTGTGTACATTCAGGTTCTTAAGATGGTCTTGAACCAGATCCTCTCCTACAGTGGGCCCAAGGTCTTTAAGATTCACTCATCTCTGCTGGCTGTGCACGACATTCATAGTATAGCAACTTCTGCTTTACGAACTGTTATTTGCTTGCTGGTTGCCAGTTGTCCTGAAGGTTGACTGTATTCCTTATGAGTGATTAGAAGGACTGACCTGGTTGTAGGGAGGGAGCATGGTGTGAAGGGGCTTCAGGACTGCTCTGTATCTGGAGGAGTTGTGTTGTTTGCAGTCCAGAGTGACTCAGTCATTTTCAGCAGTCTTTATATGTCTTATGCAGTTTACACTTCTGAACTATTTGTGACCAAATGATACTATTCCATATATCAGTTCAGAAGCATGGCTTACAGATTGCTTAAATAACTTCTTATTGCTAATAATCAATTGCAGGGAAGCTCTGCTCTGTCATGCTGAGCTCCCATAGCTCTGCTTGCACTTGGAGCTAAAATCTTCATTACTTATTCAGGTGTTGTCTAGTCTTTGCTATTGGATTCTCTGATGTCTTAGCCTCTTGCTGTAGTCTTTGAACAGGATATCCTGATTCTCTGCAGGTGCTTCTGAAACTGCTGACTTTGTTAAAAACATTCTTGCTTTCTGGTCTGATGCTGTCAACTTCTGTTGGTGTTATAAGTTCCTGTGTTCAGGAGCTCAAACAAGCAGTACTTTTTTTGTTGTTTAAAAATGAGTTCTGACTGTTGAGGGGCTTATGAAACATCTTTATAGACTTTGGGACTGATAAATGATGACTGTTGGAAAGAGAAGTGTCATGAGAAATTGCCCAATTTTAAGAATTCTTTTCTGCCCACTTAATCAAATTACTACTGCCTCTTGGAGAAAGTTAGGTGTAATTTTCCATCAGCCTGTCACAAATCCAAAGGGGGAGGACGCTAAACTGGGACTGAGGATATAGTGAGTAATAACATGCCTTTAGCTTACTGCCAGCTTTGGTTTTCTTCATACCTTGTTGCCGCTTTTCCCTCTTTCCTTAAGGTTTATAAGGCATTAGACAAAATGTGTGTGGTACTTTATGTTCAGTGTATGCAGTCCTGCAATGTTCACGTAAGGATCAGATACCAACCTAGCAATATTTTATGAATATGAATGACAATTAAAATATCAGTACTCTTGATGCAGGTCCTGCCTTCCTGAAGAGTTAAAAAAGTGCTTGAAGCCAAACACTGCTGTAGATTGCTGCATGATGCAACGGCATTGAGAGTGCCTTTTGATTTCTGATGTAGAAGGCACTTTCAGATACACCTTCTTATAAAATATATATAGTCATAGTGTGTTTTGGTATTTTATAGGCAAAGAGTATTTCACATTTCCAATTTATCCTTCCTTGAAAGCTCATTTCAGGGGGTGTCTTTCCCTACTTGATAATGAGATTTGTTATGGCAGTAAATGCATATGTCCAAAAAAATCACTGTTGTGGTTTAAGGCCAGCCAGCAATCAGTGTGTTATCAACATTGTTCTCAGATTAGATCCAAAACACAGCCCTGTACCAGCTACTAGGAGGAAAGTTAACTCTATCCCAGCCAAAACCAGGGCAGTCATCCAGCAAAAAACCTCTGTTAGCTGCTGCTTCAGAGTTCGTTCTGCAGAAATACTGTATCAGGACTCAGGTTTTGAGGTGGATTAAGAGACATTGGTGTCTGAAAATCCTAGTCAGGGTAAGAGGGCTGCATGGGAAATCTTTGTTTTGTGTTACCTTCTCTTGCTTGTGCTTTAGCAGAGCTGAAAAGAGATCTGTTCCAAAAGCTATGACATAATCTCATAAAGCAGGCTTATATACAGTCATGGATGATCTTAAAGGCTCAGATATAGCAATCCTTATACAAAGTATTTTTCCTAACATTTGCTTGTTGCCATGATTGGTGTAGTAACTACAAAGTTTGATAGAAAAGTCCTTTCTGGCTCTGGAAATCAATATGTCTGTACTCACTCCTGATATGTTGATGCCCTGAGTGCAGGATTAAACTGAACAGCCTACCTGCCTCTGTTTCACTAAGAATTACCTGTTTTGGGATCAGTGCTGTGGCTCATGAGGCAGAAGCATGTCACTTTCCACGTAAAGTCATGATAAATTTTGCCTGGGATTTACCCTAATTATGGAGGAACTACATATGAAGTTAACAGTTCATTCTAAAATGTTTGCTGCAAGAACATTATGGATGCATGTGTTGCACTGTCATGGTAGGTCTGGTATTGCATTATTCTTCTGGTGCTCCAGGTCCCTTCTGTGGTCTTTCCTGTAACCATGTCAGTCTTTAAGTGACTCAAGACTAACAACTTTTCTTGGGACTCTGCTTGTTAAAACATTTGCAGTTATTCTGTGAAACACTCCTTAAAGGTCAGTCAAACTCTGTAAAACCCTCAAAGCTAGTTCTTTTGGCTAACACTGTCTCAGAGCTTTTCCCTCTCCAATCAGCTCTGCTGAGGTTTGCGGTCCTTCCACTTACTGTGGCCATCTCCTGCCACATTTTTCTCCCTTGAGAGGATGGGGATCCTTGTCTCTGGCTCTGTAGGTTTGAGCCGAAGCTGCTTATCCTCTTTGATAGACTGCCCTTCTGCTCCAGGGGAGTTTAGCTCGCTGGGCTGTTAGATGACTTGGTTGCCAGCCCAGGCCCACGTCTATTCTCCAAGTCTGGATAACTATGGAAGTGTAGGATGAAGTCCAGTATTATTGGAAGATCAAGCCCACTGCTCTTGGACACAGGATTGTGGTTTCTTCCTACACAGTATCTCTTTCTCACTCATGTACTGATACGGTTATTCTTTTTTTGGTTCCTAAATAATCTTTTTTTTTTCAGTATTGTATTTTCTAGAAAGAGTGTAATTATTAGCTTCTTGCATATTAAACAACACTGCTACATTTAGCATCTCCAGAAATCACTGTGACTCCATCCTGTCTTTCTAGTTTTGACTTCTTTATTTTAAGCTATGTTAAATTTGCTATGACTGTGGAAAACTTGCAGACAAGAAAGCCTTTTGAGCCGTTCTAGTCATCGTCTTCCTTTGGCTTGCCAGCGGCCTCCTGGGTAGTGTATGGATGTGCTGTTCTGAGGCGTTGTTTTTTGGAGTGCGTAAGGGAACACAGAGACCTGCCAGATGAAGTTTTGCTCTTCATATCCACAGATACTCCCTGATAGTACTCCTCTGAAGCCATTGCAGTATTTGCATCAGTCTGAGGAGGAGAAATAATTGCTGCAGGGATGAACTGTGCTGTGGCATCTGTTCTGACCCACAGCCAAACGTGGAACCGTGTCTCTCTCCTCAGACAGAGGCATGTTCAGTGCAGAGGATACCTTTGCACACTAAAGATTGCATCTTTGGCAGCTTTTTAGTACTTCAGTGGGATGACTCTGTGAGGGAAGGCTCCCATTTCTTTCCAGAAACTATTGTGTGCATGTTGAGCAGCAAAGATGACTGAAGAGCTGCATGGGAGAGCTGAGGACATGGGCAGGATGGGTTCTGGGTGTGCACTTCCATGATGTGGGCTGGCTGGTAGGGTAAGCTCAATTGGAAATACAATGTCACCTGAAATTAAAGACATGATTATGTAGAAATCAAAGAAGGTGCCTAATGATGTAGGGCTCTTTAACTATTGAGTCACTAGGAGTCCAACTTGAAAATTGGATTCAGTTAAAGAAAATTAAGAAGCATGGCGTTGCTGCTGGGCATTTGCCATCAGGCAGTGAAATGTGGTGATTTCTATGGTAATTTTAGCTCTGATTTGTCTGCCTACACCAAATTCAATTTACAATCTTTTCTTTTTTTTTTTTTTTCAAATGAAATTAATGTTACTAGACCAGAAAACTGTAGCAAGTAACCATCCTTTAGAAAGGGCATATTCCAGAATGTAATAACTAATACAGGGTTTAGAAAAAGTTGTGTGGGTAAATGCCTATCAACGGTGCCTTGGTTCTGAGAGTGTGATGTATGTGAGCATGAAGGCTACAGCCCTGACTTACAGCTCAAAAATTGCCCAGAAGAATAGCAGTATGCAGGAGCATGGTCTCCTCCAGAAATGTCTCCTTAGTGTATTTCAGCCCCTGAAATTCTGTGGAATTTCAGAGTGTGTGAATGAAAAAATCCATCAGCTCTTTTAGAAAATATGTACAGTGAAAATGTTCATTCATTTTGATCTCCTAGACTGTGCCAAGAGGAAAAGGAGTTATGAACTGTGCTTTTCTGGCACTTTTCAACTTTAAACGGGACTTTGATACTTGAATGTAGAGGGTGAGTCATTTAAAAAGTATTATCTGTGGAGCTGATTTAGCAATGCATTGGCATGCCTAGCAGTCTGCAAGTTTTGTCAAGCTCTTCTTAGCCCTTGGTGCTAACAGAATGTTAGTAAACTTTCTGCTGTTGCCTGAGAACCATTTATGGGAAAAGTTAGACATGTTGGTAGGCTCTAGGTGTCAAAGAGTGCTTGTTGCTTCCAGTGGGAAGAGCTAATCTTTTGGTGAGCTTTCTTCTGCATACGAACTAAATGTAAGACCAGTTGAAAATGCTTTGAATTTGTCACTGTGTTGCTGAAAAATGTTTTGGTCACCGATACTTGTATAAAGGAGAAAAGTTAGTGTGCACTCTTTTCATTATAGGATCACAGAATGTTTGGGCTGGTAAGGACCTTGCAGCTCATCCAGTTCCAGCCCCTCTGTGTGGGCAGGACACCTTCCACTAGACCAGGTTGCTCAAGCGCTGTCCAACCTGGCCTTGAACACTGCCAGGGATGAGGCATCTACCTCCTCTCTGGGCAACCTGTTCCAGTGCCTCACCTCCCTCATAGGGAAGAATTTTTTCCTAATAGCTAATCTAAATCTCCACTCTTTCAGTGTAAAGCCATTCCCTCTTGTCATGTCACTACATGCCCTTGTAAAAAGACCCTCTCCAGGTTTCTTGTAGGCCCCCTTTAGGTATTAGAAGACTGTTGTGAGGTCTGCTTTGTTTGTAATGTAAAGGTGGCATTAATGGAGAGTTTTTTCCAGATTCCTCTGATAGTGGAACTCTGTTCCTTAATTTTTGGTGCCCACAGGAGCTGCTGGAAAGATGGCCTTTCTCTAAACATCACTGATTCCCTTCAGATGTTGGAAAATATGCAGCTAAAAATGACCTCAAGGTGCCATCTGCTTTGATGAGGAAAATGCCTTCCCTCCTCTTCACTGTTAGATGCAGTGAGCTTTCCTTCTTGCCTAAATAGTGTCCTTGACACAATAGCTCTTTCTACAGCCTAATGACACAGCAATCCAGATGAATTCATCCTCAAGTTCTGCCTGTGGCATGTGTGTTGTTGCCCTTGTTTTGTGTTTTCTCCCCCTGCAGATGTGTTGTGCGTTGGTTGTTTGCCTCTCACACTGCAGCTGTGCATGAGTAGTGGCTCATTTGAGTTCTGCCAACTCGAAACTGCCAGGCATCCTTGGCAGAGGGGGTGTTTCACTGAAGAGAGATTTTCCTTGTTTGAATCCTTTCCCTCTGACCTCATGCTTCTTCACAAGGAAGTAGAGTTCGCCAATCCGGTTGTACAGTCAAGTCCTGTAGTATCTAGTGAGACAGGTGGAACTCTGTGCCACGGCGCTCTACTGCTATTGTATCTAGTGTTGTTCTTCATGTTATATCTGACTCTGAAACCCACGGAGTTTGGGTGGCTGGGGAGGGTAGTAGAAACTGTGGTGTCCGTGTGTCACAGGACGAGTCTCTGCTCTGCTCCCTGTCTTGGTGTTAGCAGTGTGATCTTCAACAGTCATCAACGTTTTTGAATGAATTATGGCTGGAAAACATTCTGAATGTTACATGTTTTCGTTCATGGCTTTACTTTGTTTCGTTTTGGTAGCCCAGTACTTCATTAGCAACCCTATTTGGTCGTACTTTCCCTAGCCGCTAGTCTTTGCTGAAGAGCCTTGTCAAATGCGTTTTAAAAACATGAGGTTGAGCAGTCAACCAATTTTTCTGGTTTTGCCCCAGTAGTGATATATTTAAGACATCTTGCACATGAGTTAAATGTGACTTTTAATGCACGAATCTTTGCTTCCTTTTCAGAAAAAGGAAAGAAAAGAAATAAAAAGAGTATGGTTTCCACAAAGTTCCTGCAGTTCTTCCATTCTCTGGGAAAAAGTCTTTCATAACAACAGAAGTTACAGTAAGAAGTCTCACAGGAAATCAGAAGTTACAACTAAAATTTTCTTAAAGTCAAATTAACGTCAGCCTCTATACATAAAATCACAGCAAGTATAAGAACCAATACCACAGGGTTTTTCTGGTGCTGAAAGCCAGCGTTAGACTTCCTCTTGGGAAGCAGCATCTTGCCCATTCAGTTACTTACATTTGTCCTCTTAGATCTATGAGATCGAATGGTAGTTCATGCTAAATTTGCTAGCATTGACAGCCCGATAGTTTTCCTGTCTTCATTGCTTCATCATTTAACCTTGGGTGAATTTTTGAAGAAAGATGAAGTGGAGGCAAGGAAGGAGAGCAAGAAGAGACGTTTTCAGGGGAAAATAGGAATCAGTTTTTCTTAGGCAGTTTGTTGTAACTGTTCCGAGATGCTCATGATTTTGGAGTGCTGAGTGGAGGTGTGTGAGCATATATAGTTAAGTCCATCAGTGCTCAACATCACACCTGCAGGACCTCAGAAGGATCCCTGCTGCTCCCCAAGCACTGGATGTGCAATAGTGACACCTGTATAATACGATTGGTTTGTGCTCAGGACTGCTTTAGCCACTAGTGCTGTTCCCTCGTCCCTGTTTCTGGAGACCTCTTTTACTTTACCATATTGAATGAATTCAAATAACTTCTTATTTCAAACCCACAAATAAATAATAAAAATGTGGGGGGTTTATTTTTTATTTTTTTATTTTTGAGAAGAATAATTACTGCCATTTTAGGGGTACAAATAGTCCTTGCTTCTGACTCTGATTTCATTGATACTATGATGTTTATGTGGAGAAAAGCTATTTTAGGTTATTTTTACGACTTTGTCAGGATCTTCATCTGCTGAGAGTTGGCAAAATCCCACCAAAGTGAACTGGGCCATGGCACTGTGCTCTGGCTGTTGGTATTTAACCCTCCCTCTGTCCCACCCTCATTTGGCATGGGGAGCAGATATGTGATCCAGCATTCGGAAACGAGCACGGACCTCTTGAAATGTTTCTTATTTCTAGCTTTCCTTCAGAATAAATGACTTACTAAAGGTACCCCAAAAAGGTGACTGTAACAACCTTTTCATCAAACCATGATTCCATTCTGCAGCTCCCCCGCCCCAATAAAGAAAAAAACCCAACAGATATTTAGCCTTCTGCAGTGTTCAAAAGAGAGAGCCTTCAAGAAGAATGGAAAATAATGATGATTAATATAGTAAATGAGTGCCTATAAATATTTTGAGAATGCTAGGGAAAGTAAAAAAGAGGTTTCGCAGTTCTTTAATATGCTGTAATATGTGAGTCCAGTTCAGAGACACAGAACTCTTACTTAAAATTAGATATTTGCAAATGGCAATAGAGGGGCCCTGAGGAAAACATGTTGCATTTATACTTTATTGTCTATTTTTTCTTTTAACAATCTTTCTCTGTCTCAGAGATATTTATTTTTATTATTAGAACTAGGTTTATTTCTGTATGTTGTCTTGGAGCAAAGTTTTTATTTTTATTCTCCCCAGTGCAAGTAGAAAAGTAAGTTTTGGAACAGATTTCTTATTTTACCTGCAACAATTATATCCTGCATGGCTTTGGATTTATTACAACACAACTGAGGCTGAAAACTGACCTTTTATAATATGTACATGTGCTAATTAGCAGTATATTCTACTGTAGCATAAATTTAAGTGTAATAATTATTTTCAAAACCACAGTTAAAATTCTTTTTAGGTAAATCTACATGAAATGTTTGCTGTAGTTTTTTTATTTAACGTCATTAATGTATTTATTATGATTTCCTATGGAATTATCTGTGTCCATACTGAACTTAAGATTAACAGCCATTTTGCACACATTTAAGGCATTGTTAACAGGCTGAGGTTTCTATTCTCCTATTAAATAGAGGAGGGGAATTACATTAATACCTAAAGAATCTATTATTTTGTAAATGTGACTGACTCCCAGAGTGTCTCCTATAAACCCTCACTGTTCTTACAAGCTCTGAAGCAGAGTTTTTAAGTTCTCTCTTGCTATAACATTTTGGTTTATCTTCTGTGTTGATTCTCTTGATGCTTTTCTTTTGTCTACAAATTTGATCAGAATATTTTAATTAGAAACCACAAGGCTATAAATAGAAGTAAATAAAAAATTATTTGCATCAAAGGCAAAGCATATAAGTAGGATTTTCTCATAATTTTAAAAGAAAACCCCACCATTATTTTTTGATAGAAATTGTTATTTCTTCTAGCAAAATTTACTAAAAAGCATCAAAGTGTTTTAAGAAGAGTACTTCAGGAGTGAGAAAAATGTGTTATGAGGAATTGTATATTATGTTGCAATGTATCTTAAATTATCTTTTTCCTTATTTTAATAAGGAAAAAATTTTATTAATATTATTTATTATAATTAATTTATTATTTTAATAAGGAAAAACGTTAGTTGTCATGTTACTATGCTGCTTTGAACGCCTAATTGCAATATGAGGAATATTTCTAAAATACTTCCTTTCAAAGTATGATTATTAAAGAAAGTTCTTTGCTTGCAAATGTTTTACTGGTGATTAAAATATCTGACATTATTTGAATTGACAATCTTCCAAACATATTTAAGGTTATCTACAGTACAGTGCAACCAGGCTCCCCATTGATCTGCAATGGTATATGTTGGTTATAGTCATGTATGTGTATTCTCTTTGCAGATGCTCATTATCCAGGGCCACTTTCTGGAGAAAGTTGATTCCCAGCAAGGGTACTGAAGGGACTGTATCAAAAATCATCACTATTCTGTTGTGTTTCTTTGTAATAATAAGTAGTCACACTTCTTACTGATTGCCCATCTCTGTTACTGCAGTGATCCCTGAGGCATGGAGCAGGTGATTTAGAATAATAGGAATCTCATCCCTCTTGGTTTGGCAGGAAGGTTTGTACCTTCGAAGGTACCACTTTGTTTTTCTAGGATTCAAGCTTTCAATATTTGCTTTAGACAAAATGTCTTTATGCTCAGTGATTTGAAGTAATTATTTCCACTCCATTTACTTTTGATTCCTTGCAGACATCCACTAAACTTTTCAATCTTTGACAGAAGTCAGCCCTCGCATAGTTGCATTAGACACATGGGATGCTCAGTGTTTTCTGTAAGGGGGATTGCAGGATAGTACACTTTATGTGCTACTAGAAGTTGCATCTGAAAGTCCTGCAGCTAATTTCAGAGTTGTTATCTATATTTTCCTTCTTCAGTTGCATGACATTAAAATTTCAGAACTTTTTGATTGTGTTGGAGGCGCAGCACTATGCTCTTCCATTAAGTTGTTAGAGTCTCCTTTCCTGGCTCTTGTTCATGTTCTGATTCAAATGCATCTCTCTTGGTCTCCAAGAACTCCCCTTTTATGACTGAGATGTCAGCCATCAATATGTCATGTCCATGGTTGTTGAAAAAGCCTCAAATTTTCTGAGAAGGTCCCTTGGTCTGAGAGCTGAGCGACCTAACTGTCTTGATTCAGTGGTTTAGAGGAGCCTTTTCAGGTGTCTGTCTTGTTACTTGTGCTTGAATGAAGTGGTGTAGATGGAATAAAAATACGTGTTTCCTTTCTTTGGGTTCTTTTATTGACATATATCTATGAGTGTAAGCTTCCCTTGCAGCTGGCTGTTTCACCCATTCACTGAGCAGGCAGGTAGATGTACTTAAAAATAATGTAAAGCCCAAACCTTTTAATATCTGTTTCTTTATTTTGTGGTTCTTAAGCAGATATTCAGAAGAATTGCTATCCTAAACCATGTACTGGCTGGCACCCTTAAGGTGCAGGGTTTTGTTAAGCTGAACGAGATCTTTTAGCTGGCATTGATAGGGGAATCTGTCTTCCTCATCTTCATTCTCTCTTGCGTGTCCCTTCCAGCTTCTTTCCATGTATCTACTCATGGTGTGACTATGTGGTTTATTTGGGTCAACTTATTTGTTCAGCAGAAGATGAATCCACTCCCAAGTATCGACTGATACTCTGATGCTGATCTGACTTTCTGGGTAGTCAGATGAGCCAGTAGGGAGAGCAGGTGGGAACAGATGGCTGGGATGGGACAGGACTCTTCATTTTCGGCAGCAGCCCTCAGTATGCAGTGTTGCAGTGTTTTACAACCAAATATTGGGATTGAAGGAAGGGCTGTAATTTCTGGAAAGAACTGTTTGTCTCACTATCCAAAATGTGTGTCTTGGTATCTCAGTATGTTTGACATACACTTGAGATGCTGTTGATTGCACTTGAGTTTAAATTTAACGGTAAGTTTCTTGGGTTTGCACTGCTTGTCTTGGGGGTGGTTACGTCTGTGTAAAGTTTTTCATCTTAATGTATTAATAGTAATTTTCTCTCTTAAATCCACATTAACAGCTTCTGTCAGGGAATAATTGTGGTCCAGGGTCACCTCAGAAATACATTAGCCTCGTAAATATTTATCTTAGAGACATGTTCAAGGGAGGAGATTTCCCAGACCAAATCAATAAGATGCAATATACCTAGCAGTTAAAAACCAAACAAAAAAACCGCTCGTCATTTTTGCTCTTACAATGAATTAGGTGAATACGTTTTAATGACAAATGCTATCTTTAATATATGTCCTTTTAGGAATTTAAGTTAGGCTTTTTATATTCTTCCTCACTGACAAATTGTTTTTTGATACCAGCATGTGGTCATATAGAAGACTTGGTTGTACTGTGTAGAGAGATCTAAATGATGGCATATGTAGCTGTGTTAACAAGCAGAAATAATACAGTGCTGTAGAATGTTCTTTGCATTTAATAATATAATGTTGAAAAGCAAACAAATGGGCTGCCATTACTCCTTTGATCAGAAAATGGTTGTTGTAGTACAGGAAGGTAACTGAAGGTTAGTTAAGGTTAGTAAATGTGCTGCAGTGGAACAGGGGAATGGCAAAACTAGCACTGGCCCTTCGTACCTTACTGCATCTTGGCCTGTCACATCCTATTTATGAACAGCAGCCTAAAAATTCAAATTTCTAGCAAGAGATAATGGAATTTTAAAGCAATTCAAAGCAAACTCTGCTGCCTGAGAGTTTGAATAGAAATGCCAAAGCTAACATGATAATTTGTTGATGGTTGTTTTTGCCGTATTTCTGGTTGTGCTGGCTGCTGCAGGCCAGAAACATCTGAATGATGGTACTACATGTGGGTGGCCATATGTGCTGTGGCTGTCTGTCATTGCAGGTACCAGCTTGGCTGTGTCATGGGTCATTTTGAAGTAGTGGGACTAGCTGCCTTTTTTTGTAATAAGATTTTTTTTTTTTGATAGAAACTGGGCTTTTGATTATGCATTTGTTTAAAGAGATGCTCTTAAATAATTCAGAAATTACAGGAACCTACTTAGTGAGGACCTGTGGCCTGGGTTACAAAGCAGGTTAGATGTAATGGGGGTAGCTGAAAGGATATCTGACTCTTTGAATTGTATCTACTGAGAGGCCTTCTAAGAAGCTTTCCAGTTAATTACCGTGTCCTTCTAAACTGTAATAATCTAAATATGTGGAATTTCTCATCATGCCATTTTGCATGCACATTCACTGAACAGCATTTTCATAGAGGACACTCAGCCTGAGCATCCTCTATTAAGAGAAGCTGTCTTTTTTTTTTCCCCTAAAGGAATCAACTGTTTGTAAACATGTATTCATGGGTCTTTTTGATTTATTAGTACTTGCGCTTATATATGTGGACATAAAAGAAAATTCTGCTGTAGTGCAGCTAAAAATGTAATAAAAAGGTCGTGTTTCTCTCGACTTTCTGTTTCTTTTTTGCTGTTCTTTTCTAGGGAAACTGGTATTCTCAACTCTTCTGGATTTAATGCCTATTGAAAGCCTGCCAGTAGTTTTAGAGAGAGTGAATTTGATGATTCACATTATCCCATCCTGTCCTGTGTTTCCCAGAGTTTTCAATAAATCATTTGTTAGAGTTGTACTATCCTGTTTGGTATTTATTTAGAGAAGTGTAGTTTAGAGTTTTAAGTGGTTCTTCAATGTTTCCTCTTAGATTCCTCTGTCTACATGCTTCAAATCTTAATGTGCAGATTTCAATGAAAGGAAAATGAGAACAAAGTTGAAACTGCTCCAAAATGACTGAAAGCAGCTTTTCTTATTAATTAGGTAAATAACGTGGCTGTTAGTTTCTTCTGAGTTTTCAGTTCTAGAACATCTGTTGCATTTCCATTGGATAGCTCAGATAGGACTGAATAAATGCAATTAATTCAGGGAAGATATATGTCAGAGGAAGGAACAACGAAAGGAAGAAGGAGATGTTTCTCTAGTACCCAGTTTTCTTTGGATTTAGTGACTGCTCAGGGGGTTGGAGTTTTGGGAGCCTTTTGGAGGAGATGGGTTACAGGGTGATGAGTCAGAGCTTTACATGAAATGCAGCTAATCAGATTTTAGCCCATTGCTATTGCCTTGCTTTATGGGCTTAAATGAGAGTCTGTCTGAATGCACAGCTTCTTCCAGGTAATGTCAGTGAGATTTGTGAGTGTATCCTAGTCTGACCAAACCAAAAATGTCACAGCTATTCTCCACTGGTCTGTATCCAAAGTCAGGGTAGGGAACGAGCAGCACGTTAGCCAGTGGGAGGCTTCCACTGTCCTTTGCTCAGGGTTTTGCCCAAGGTGGAAGTAGAGAAAGCCGTTTCTTATGGTGTGGATAGGTTAAGAGGGGGGTTACTCCCAGCCATAGATTGTGGTGTTTGGAATTCTTGAATTAGCCTTGTAAATTCAGAAAACAGATCTTTTATTTGTCATCATAGATGGCTTTGTCCATTTCAGTACAATTTTATTTGGCTGACGGCATGGTTACTTAGTAAATAGATTTAATATCTGCATTCACAAACCTGTACAGTATGTTTTGCTGTGGCTAAATACTAATTCTAGTCTTTTCAATATTGCAGTCTACCCACATTGCTCGAGCCAGCTTCCAAGTTGATGCTTTTGGGTCATCTTTCATCCTAGATGTGACACTAAACCAGTAAGTAATGATTGCATCGTACTCTGTGTTTTTTCAAGACCTGGTGCCAGTGAAATGTCATTTTTCAGCGGAGGCTTTAGAGGTTGTATTATAGCACAAATGCTATTTCTAGGTATTGAGTTCATCTGTAGTAGTGTATTTTAAGTTCTTTTGTTATTTTCTCATGCACCATTATAGGTTTTACATATAGGTTTATATTTCCATTGTTACTACTTAGTAGCTATTGTAGTGCAGGTAACATTTTAGTGTTATAACTTTATTTGCCATCTTTCAGTTAACCATAAAGGCAAATCACTATACTCACGTAGAGCCTCCATGTATATTAAAAGATAGATTTGCTGAAAGCTTGCAGCTGTTAGCATTTTAATAACCAAGTGTAAAGTTCTGGAGATACAGCAATTGCAAGACAGCTAATTCCCCAAAAAGGATGAGATTAATTGTTGGGAATGAAGTTTCTCTAGATGTGTTTACTGCCTTTTGGGAACAGAGGAGCACTATGAGGAGGAAGCACACTGTGAACTTCGGTCCACAAGGGGAGTCTGAACAATAGTAAACTCAAAGTGAAATCTGGTATGTGGCTTTCAGTTTTTGAAGTAGCATCTTAGCACAGCTATTTAAAATAGGAGTTGATTAGCTTTTCTGCTCTAAAGTGAAAAGAGAATAAATAATAAAGTAAATAGAACTGCTCTAAGTAATTCAACTCCCAACAATTGAACACAATGTTGTGTGCTTCAGTGTAAGAGTTGTGTTCAATTGCTACAAGAATTTCTGCCATAAAGATGAACCATTCATATTGCAATGGAAGCCATTCAGATTTCAATTTTTTTCACTGTATGCACATTCTAAGCAGCAGTGATTTTACGTGCACTGACACGAGTTAAAAACCACAAATGAATCCTTACTAGTTGCAGACAGCAGAGACACTGTGTGCTGGAAGGAGAGGGAAACAGCTTGGTTTAGATGTATGATTTTATAACAAATGCATTTTAAAAGAATCCTAGAGAAAGAATTTCCTGCTAAAAATCACCAAATCCACAACATTGAAATGTCTGTTGGAAAAAGCAATTTTTATACCTACTTAGACCTTACTGAGAATAGGTTGCAAAACCTGTTTTTACAGCCAGGCTTCATGGGGCTTTGAGCAACCCCATCTAGTGGGAGATGTCCCTGAGCATGGCAGGAGGTTGGAACTGGATGACCTTTAAGGTTTCTTCCAACCCAAACCATTCTACGATTCTACGATACTATGGGTGGCAGATGAATGGTGCGGTCACAATTAGTTTCTGAAAGATCAGGATTGTCCTTACAGTATGAATTTCAGGTCATCTTGATAAAAGTAAATACATTTAGCAATGGCGTATGAAAAGACAAGTTAAGGATGTGTTTTTATGAGCTGCAACAGTTCTCTGTATCTCTTAATTTTTTTGTTTATGCACATATACATATGCACATAAACACATATGTTTAAAATCTGTTTTGTTTTGAGATTTATCCTATTTTCATGTCATTTTTTTGTTGTCTTTAATGATATTAAATCAGAATTTGTATGAGTAAGACTGTAAAAATATATCCTTACTGTTCTTAAAAGTGCCAGAATCCAACTTAAATATGAACTTTTCTTGAGGAGCTATGCTTTTTATAATGTGAAAAAAGGCCTATCACAGGTTTTGCTAAATGAAAACAAGAAGGCTTCAAAGAAACTAAGATGTTTGCCTTCTATCATGATACTTAAATCAGCATTTAAACTACTTCTGTAATAGCATTTGCAGATTGTACTTAAAAAAAGGGCCAAGTATACCAGAGCAACATTTAAAATGTATTCTTAATTATTATTCTTGTGAACAAATCTATTTCGTTCAGAAATGTGTGTGTATATATATATTTCTTCTCTTGAATTTCTTTTTCTCTGTATTACATTCTGTATGTTCTAAGGATCCTGAGAGAAAAGCACTATTTTTTTTGAGAAGTGGTTTGCAAATGTAGCCCACAGTAGCTTTATAGTTAAAAAGTAGTTGAATTCTTCAAAGGATCAAGGTCCAAGATTCTAATTTTCCTCTGTAAAAAATATCAGCTGAACCTCTGCTAATACCAAAAGCATGCTGAAGCAGATCCCTGTGGTAAAAGTAGCTCTTATGCATAATACACATTTAAGGAATGTTAAAGGAGGTATGGGGGACAGGGGTGAATAACTTAAAATACATAGGTTATCAGAAAGGAGAGACTGTCCCTGCCTTTGTCAATCTTCGCTCTTGCAGCCTTCATGTCATTTAAAGATTGGTGTAATACGGCTTGTGCATCTGATCATCTCTAGTTACAATGACAGTGGTGGTCAGTCACAGTAGGAGTGTTCATCCTTCTGATTGGTTCCCCAGTTTATGGAGGACAAAATTTCAAAATTAAAATGATAGTAGCCAACAGAGTTTTAAAAAATCAGAAACTAAAACGTGCCCCTAACGTCTGTCTGCAAATAGTTTTTCTTCCTTTACTGCTTTCTGTATGGACGTTACTTTCTCTATTCCTGCAAATCCATACAACTTTCGTGTTTTTCTTGCTTACTTTTTCTTGACAATTTTTTGTACTCTGGCAGTCGAGGCTGGCAGAAATGTTTGTGGTCTCCTACTCGTCTGTCTTCCCTCATTGCATGATACCCTCTGTTTTATCTCTTCGCCAAAAGAGATTCTGTTATTGAACCTGAGTGTTAGTTGAAGCAACTTCCCATTCCCAGTCCCTTCCTCTCTCATCTCTCAGAGTGGTGGCCTGCAGCCAAGGACTGATCTCTGCAATGAAACAAGCTGGGAAGATGCAGGAGGTGGGCACGGAAATGAAAAAGCAGAGCTTACACTGGTATTTCAGACATCAGGAAAACTGAGGCCCGGAAAGGGAGCGTTGTGCCAGTGCTGGATGCAGAGGAGAGGAAGGAAAACAAAATTTTCCAATTGGTGTTATAGTGTGGCAGTTTTATTTAACGTTAAAATCTGTGTGGTTTCTTCTTGCTCATGTGGGATCTCAACCAAGTTTGAGTGCGCATTTGTTCACATTAAATGCAGATGTGGCATGCACTGAAACATTACCTTGAATGAGAATAAAACCCAATAATAAGCTGTTATAACTACAGTGTAGTTTCCTTTTTTTCAGTGATGGTGATATTTTCTCTGCATACTTCCTTACCTTTTTCTCTTCCTTTTCCCCGAGTTGCCATAGTGTTTCTACAATGAGCTTTTTTAAAGATAGAATGTTTCTTTTTTAACTTCTTTTTGCCTGTTCAGCTGGCTGATGTTTTTACAGAGGAGCTTTCAGATCCATCAGTTGTGTTTTTAAAAGGTTCAATCCCTTAGGCAAAGGTTAGCGGTTGCCTTAGTTGCATTGGTGTGTTTATGAATCCATTGCCTCAGTATCCTTATGTGTTCAGAACTGCATCTAATGGAGCTGTTTTCTGTGGCCATCTTTGTTAATGCCGCCTTTGGCATTGCCAAACCTAGGGCCTGTCTGGCCTGCGGTGCCTACCCTAAGTTTGCTTGGTGATAGCCAGAGCAGGCAAGAAGGGTGATCGAGGCCCTTCCTCCTGCAGCATCATCCTCTGTATGGGTGCTCTGGTGTCTCCTGTCATGGAGACTAGTAGAGAGGGTTTCCTGAACCTGAGTCTGAATTGTGCTCACTTCTGAGGTGCGGTGTGGGGACCATGTACTCTGCTGAGGGGACTTCTGACCTTCAGAAGGCTCCGTGGAGCATCTGGGCAGCTGTGCGTGCCCTGGCTCGTGATGAAGAAGATGAGCAAGAAGAGCCCTCCCTGATCATGGCTTTTTTGTGTGAGAGTGAACACATTGATAGCCCGAGTGAGATCCTCAGATTTGTGGTGATGAGAAGTGCATAAATAAGGATTTCACGCTTATATGCAGCACTTCAGGACTGCTTTGTCCTTTCTGGTGACACTTAGTCACTAGGATGGAGCATAATCACCACTTGCTTTCTCTTCTTGTAAGACAAATTTAATTCCTCTCGTGTTAGTGAAAAATAATCCATAACGAAGTAGCAGGCTAGGCAAGATGTGCTCAGAAACCTTACCCCCTTATGAAGCTTACACAGCTTCTGTTCCTGTTGGGCGCCTGACTGTGTCCCAGAGGAGTACCAGTACTGTATATAAATTGGTGGTCATGATGATCAAATACGTTTGGAAGGCTGAAAGATTTCAAATGGGGCAATTTTTATAAATTGCAGTCAGTCTATTCACGTTGTAGAATACAAATGCCCTTGTCTCTTAGTTTATCAAAAGGCAGAACCAAAGGAGCTTCTTCAGAAAATATTGATAGATATTTCAGTCTTAAATTATTTCTGGTAGTGATACTGGAAAGTTCCTGGCACGCCAGGAATTAGTTATTTTGCCTTGCCGCTGAATGGTTCTTGCGGCTTCTGCTGAGGAGGATGCAGACATTCCTCATGCTTTGTGGGAATGTTTATTAGCAAAGTCTTTTAATTAGAGTTTTGCAAACCTTACAGAATCAGACTGTAAACTTCATCAAAAAATCCTGGAAACAGAAGCAAAATAAAAGGCAGCTTGACAGACAAGTGCCAGCTTTTTCATGAGACAAACTGCTGAAACTTTGCCTGTAATTTCTTTTGGCAAATGGTCTCCAACACTAATATCAATGTGTCATGTAAGCTGTAAATGGAAAACATATTCCTGACTTTTCTCTAAATTGACTGTGTGGATTTCAAAAGGATTAGCTCCCTGGCGTGGTTTAAAAGGTGCAGTTACGCCATTTGTGACTATTATAATTCCTTGTGAGTCTTATTCTGTGTTGCCGCTGTGAGCTTTGCGCTCCTCCTGGTCACCCACAGGATGAGTGTGTGGTTGGGGGGCTCCATGTGATGTGACGTGACCTGCTGCATTGTGGTGCTGGGTGTGAGGGGACCTGTCCGTGCTTTATGATCTTCGTTACCCTCCTAATGGCTCCCAGTAACTGTTTGGGTAACTGCATGTGGTAAGTGATGGTCAGATCAAACCTGAGAAGCAGCTCTTCCTTTCAGCTGTTTTGGGTCTCCCAAAAATCCAACTCAATCCCTTACTAGTTATTTTAATGAATGCCTTGGCTGCACACAGTCCCAATAGTTTTCAGTAGCAGTTGGAATTTATTTGAATCAAGGGAATTCAAGCTCTGTTCATTTTCCTTATTCATGCTCTGTGCATGTAGGCTGAAGAGCCCCACTTGGGTGCAATCAATTTGGTAATTGATTCTTACTTAAAATAATGCCTTTTTTTTTGCACCGTATGAGAGCACTCTGAAATTTGGTTGTGGTATTTAGTACCAATTTTCAGGTAGCAGGATATAGACTGGGTTCAGTTCTTCTGAATGAGGTACTGAATCATGTTCTGCGCTATTTTTGAATTAAATGGCGCTTGTCATGTGCTTTGTGATCGGAGCCCAGGCTCACCCATCAGGATTGCTCTTTCACAACCCCATTTTGCAAAATCATTCTTTCCTTCTCCCAGTCTGTGACAGAAGTATTAGTATGGTCATAACTGCAAACCAGACTTAGTAAACACTTTCTCCCTGATATTGTTGCTTAATTTTAGAGGTTGATTTTGTTCTCTGGGAGGCAATCGTTCTGCACCTCCATTTGTGTTAGCATGCTTTGCTAACATATTTTGTACCAGCAAATGAAGAATG